>CM064872.1:8378365-8978365 GCA_032719365.1 Prinsepia uniflora
ATTGAAGGGTTAAATGAACCGACGGTTGTGTAAGTGCGACCCATTTGGGGTTTCAAAAGGAGCCAAATCATTTGTGTAAATGATACACTTAGCATATAAGTGCAATATAATCTGCTGGATTGGTTTGTTGGTGGCAAAAAACAGTATTGAACAAAGCTTTCTCCTCTTACATTTCATTTCATGTCGTGAACTACAAAATGGTTAGATCGATAAGTGCAATCTACAACTATCCTGTAAAAATACATCAAATATCCTACCACTACTTGCATGTATATATATAGGTATATATAGACGTACTAGGGCAACAAGTTTTATTTAAAATTCTGTACATCACATAGTGCCAGTATGGTGTCAACGACAACAAAAATTGCAAAAGAGATTAGTGAAACAACATTACGGTCATATAGGCATTTTGCAAATCATAGATGCATATTTCACATAACGTCCAAGAAGATGTCCGAGATTCATGGGTAGTGTGTAACAAATCTAAATGTACAGTTCACCAAATTATTTATTTTACACACCACCAGTACTCAAAGGGACATAGCCATTAATCTCAAAAAAAGCAGTGGAGCATGGATATCGAATCTTAAATAAAGATAGTAGGAACATTTCCCAGCAGCTCATCCAACCAATCCTCTCTCGGTCTACATATTGCCTCCCATTGCAGCAGCCCCAATATCCATCCCGGGGTGGCACTGATTTTTCTCGTGCTTGACCAAATAGAGGGCGAGTCGTTCCCATTCATACTTAGAGTCATATTGCTACTAGTGCAAAATGAAAACATCAGATTGTTTATACATGAAAAAGTATATAGCAAACACAGGGCACGATTTAAACAATAAATACCTCTGTATACTGCAAAGCTTCACCACTTGGGTAATCGCGCATTAAACGCAAGACGAAGATCCCGCAGTCATATCCATTTGGTTGACTTGGTGCATTAAGCGCATGGTCCACTCCAAATGATCCCAACCCCCTCAAACTCGCCATCCCGACAACATCTACTTCTGGCTTCGTAAGCAACACTGTTTCCAAAGCCTGCAACTGATATAACTGACTTGTAAGGTTCCCTTGTGGAATTCTGGAGAAATTTTTAATAAATCAACAAAAGGAAATTTGAAATTTTTTGCTCTAAAAACTTACAACTTGCTGGCATAGATTTACTCTTTGGCTGCGCGCCCTCCCCTGAATAAGGGAATCCCATATCTCTGCGCGTTGATCACTCACATGAATTATGAGGAGGAACCAATGTCCCGCCGCAACATCCAGCACAACGACAAATATCTACATATATATGGAAATGCACGTTGAGGGTTTGTCACAACATAACCAATTAAATTGGTGCAAATTACCTTGTATGTTACCTTTTCAATGGTGTGTCCAATCTTCCCTAACTCCCGCATACATTGGTACCTCCTCAAGGACCGATTCTGTTTGGTGGGAATGCCGGGTTTTTGAATACAAGCGATAGCTTTTGTCTAGGGCCGAAGAAAATGTTAGAATAATTTGCTTACCGGTGACAAACCTTACAATGGTAGATGCAATTCCCAACTTACCGTGAAATTCGGTGGAAGATACCAACGCCCATTTACAGAACCACCCATCATATTCATTGTGACGTCCATTAGCTTAAATCTGGCCCCATTTAGAACATAACACAGTTCAAGAAACGAATTTCACATTTAAAATGAAATATCTACACCTTAGAAACACAAAGCACTTACCTGGTTGGAGATGAAGGTATCTGGCAGCATACATCTCATATCCAGCCTTGTTAAGTGATCACTTTCAGTTAGGATAATGACTTGGCTGCTTGAAATGAAATGATATGAATTCAAGAATATCATGGTGATTCACCAATTATACAGGGTATACTTAAACAATTAAATGTGCACATATGCATTTACCTTGGATTGTTTCGTGCATCAAATATATTGTCGAGGAGGGACTGGTCACCCTCGTCAAACTGATTAACAACCGTATCCTCCCAAACCCAGCCCTTTGGCAGGTTTTTGGGCCTCTTTGATGTGGATGGGGGTCGCACCGTCTACTTGGCCTTAATTATGCGCGAGGCTGTATGTTTTCCCCTGCTACCAGTATTTTCCATTGAAAGTCCATATCCCAGTTCGGTTGCATCACACATCTAATTGGGCAGCTGTAATGATCCCTCAATGTAACGACCCGTCCCAGGAGTCAGGATTAGCAAAGTGATTAGTGACGGATTAGTACGTTAATCGGTGATTAGTTGGTTACTTTTGGACAGTTAGCGCAGAATGACGATTTTCCCCCTAGAATGGGCAAAAAGTTGACTTTCAGTTCGGGCGGTCAATTGGGCATTGACCTATGATCGTGACGTAATTCGGGACGTCACGAGTCCGTAGACAAGTGGCACGTCCGATTTGGAAAATCGAAAAAAATGTTATGGTGTTCGGAAGGTTAAGGGCATTACTGTAATTTCGTTAAATAAAGGGAAAATGTTGACTTTTTGCTGGAGTCTTAGTTTTTACGTAGATCGAGGACCATTAGCTAGGTCTCGGCGTCCTGAGTACAACGACAGGCGGCACGCTGTCATCGGACGTCGGACGGTTAAGTTGTGATTCTAGGAAGTTGAGGGGTAAAATGGTAAATTGGACTTCTAGGGGCATTTTGGTCTTTTCACACTTGGGCCAATCAGATAAGTCCATGTGGGGAAGTGTGATTGGATATTTTAATTTCTGTCCATAGGATGATGGACACGTGGGGGACACCTAGAGGTTTCTAGTTGGTTTTGGGTGTGCACAGCTACAAATTGCACGGCTGTGCAATCGTCCAACTGTTCACAGAGAGGGGAAAAACAGGGAGAGTGATTGTTGATCGTTTCCCAGCCATTAAGGACGTTGAGTTTGAGTGAGTGATCAAAGGAAGTTTAGTGTGAGTGTGTGTTTGTGTTGATGTGAACTGGAGTGAGGATTGTGTGGGTGCGAGGTGTGCAAAACTCAGAAAAACAGAGAAAAGTCGAGAGTTGTGGTGCAACGACAGTCGATCAATTGGATTCAATTTGGTTCGAAGGAGTATTGGGGAGGCTGAGGATAGCCTTGTGAACCCGGAGGATCACGGCGGCGAGCACGGCGGAGGCCAGAGTAAGGGTAAATGTTCATTGTCCCCTGTTTTTCCAGATTTCTTTAAATTGAAAGTCGTGAGGTTTGGGTGATTTTCGAGGTATTCTAGGGATCCTATTAGCTCTAGGAGGGTGAGGATGACCTTAGGGTGTGAACTGGAGCTTCACGATGGCCATGGGTGGCTGGAGACAGACTCAGATTTTCTGAGTTTTCTTCGAGCTTTGGACGATGGGATTTGGTTCTTTATTTCACGAATTAATTAAGGGAATCAATTACCTAGACTAGGACGAAGCTATTAGGATTGTTTGGACGGAAAATGGACAGAAGACGGTGAGGAACCGGTCACACCGGTTCAGACCGGGTGACTGTCGAAGAAGACGATGAACAGTACCCCTATTGCAGGCGCGTGAAGCCCACGCGCAACCCCTTTGGGCGGCGCGTGAGGGCGCGTGGGGACTGTTCAGGGGAACTGCCCAACTTGGTTTTTAGTCTAAACGTTGTAACGAACATTTTGGCGCTGATTTCGAGTCAATCAGACATCGTCTCGATATGTTTCGAGATGTCCGAAGGGTTTAGAGCTCGGTTAAAAATAGCTAAAAATACGAAAAAATTATGGGGCTTAAGTATGATCTTTGTGAAGTAGTTAGTGACCTTGATATGGGATTTGGACAGGTTCGGGATAGCCGAGGATAGCGGAATGGCCGGGAACAGCGTAAGTGCGCGAGTATCGAGGCGACGTCGGAATGGACTGTGAGTAGACTTTGTTTTCTAACTCTTGATGCATGCATAAATGTTTTTATATGTTTTCTATACGTGATTCTATGATTTGATTTATGATCTTGATGGTTTACGGTTTTGTATGTTTTTCGAGGAAATTACCAAATTTCACGTTTTACGAGATTTTGATGGATGTTGGATTTAAACCTGGTTTAAATGATTTGATGTCGGGATTTGAAATATGATTTAATATCAATGATTTACAAATGGATTTCAGAAAATGACTTCGGGCTTCGAGGCCCAGTTCAAAAAGTGGTTTTGAGAAACGTGATTTCGGGTTTTGAATCGGCATTCCGGATGACGATTCGGGATTCGATTTGGGACTTGGAAGTGGATTCCGGGTTTGGGTTCGAAATGATTATTCTGGATGCCGACTTACGAAATGATGGTTGCGGACTCGGATCTGGAAAGGAGATGGATATGAGTTCTGGGTTTGGATTCGGGATCCTGATGAGATTGCGGATTCATATTCGGAAATGGAAAAAGGTTTTCAAACGGTTTGGATTAGATTTATTGGATCTGGTTATTGGGTTTAAAGACTCGGATTATGTTTGACGGGGGACGGGCCCGGATTGGGTTTAAAGACCCGGATTGAGTTTAAAGACTCGGGAGTTTAAAGACTCGGATATTGATATTTCCCCGTAGGCCTGTTGAGTTTAAAGACTCGGGAGTTTAAAGACTCAGATTATATTGAGGCCTGGATTGAGTTTAAAGACTCGGGAGTTTAAAGACTCGGATAGATCCAGCAGGTTCGATGAATGGAAATGTGGTATGGTTTTCAATAATGGTTTTCCGAGGTTTTGGGCTATGCCCGGATGAAATGGTTTTTGATGGTTTTGGGCTGAGGCCCGGAATTTGGAAAAAGAAACTGTGTTTGGTTTTCTTACATGGTTTTATGACATGAATTGGATATGCATGCATTGGTTTTTGCGTGGAGGGTAAAAATGTACATGTTTTATGAACTGTTTTCAAACTTATACTTATTTTTGTCCACTCACAGTCTTTTCGTGTTTTTTATATCCTCCAGGTTGTTGCGGTACGAGCTGTTGGTCGAGAGAGAGAGAGAGAGACGGAGACATCACACCTGCGATCCACAGTAGTTCGGTATACTCTGGGAGGACCGGTACCTTTTCAGATGGTTTGTTCGAGAATCCCTTGTCCGACTTACGTGTCACATGCAGGTTGGACGTCAGTTTAACCTTCGTGTCATGCGTAATTTAGACGGGATCAGGATTTAGCCCTTAATCCCGGGGGATTAGGGGTGGGTCCTGACACTCAATCTGCTACAAGGTTTTGCATTTAATCCCAAGAATCAAACGACAACCATCACCTTACACTTAATCATCTAAGCAACAGAACTACGTCAACTATGTTATACGGTAAACGGAATGAGTTATTGGGGGAAAGTTCAATTACCTTCTCATGGTCGATCGGTGTTGGCTTGTGTTGATTTGAGCTTTCGTTGTCCTCAACCTGAAAGGAGTTGAAACTATGTGTCATGTCGGCCATAGGTTAGGTTTCATTCCCCACCGCAACCCCTCCATTACGTCGATGTTCCTTCAAACGGTTGTAAAGTGTATTCCATTTTTCCCTGTCCCAAGCTACAATTGGTGGTATTGCCCTGTCCACCAACATATACCTAGCTCCAATTTTGTCAAGATAGAACAGCTCTAAAAATATGGTGCATCCTGCAAGCATCCACTCGCTCGACAATGATAATTCTGTAATATTGGCAAAAAGATCATCCAAGCACAAAGCGGGCCAATTTAGGTCACCGAACTCTTCACGATAGATGAAGGCTACCAGGTAGTTGTCGCGCACAGTAATATAATCGGTCGGAAATAAGACTGTTCCCATCAAATACAAGACTAACGCAATCTCAAATTCATCATCCGGCGCTTCCTTCGTTATTATAATGTTCCTCAAGTCATCCAAGACTAGGCCTCTGTTCTGTCGTCTGTACTTGGTGCAAAAAATGCTGACGGTGTCCATTGAAATTGACCATCCCCGTTGACGTGGTTGTGTGACATGCGGAATGCCCATTATACGGGAGAAATCGCGTTTACGAATTTTATGCACCCGAACCTCAACCTCCATGGAAGGACCATCTGGGTTTGTCCTGCGGAGGACGGTTGTGAAATGGCGCGGTTTCATTCCCGTCCATGCTATTTGGTGTAAGGTTCGAAAACCCAATTCATCCACCGCAACAGCTTTTGCATCTGTCAATTCGGCCATAGTGTCCTGAAAAAATTTGGGCATACAGAAGGTACTAACTTTGTCCGGTAATACTTGCGAAGCTTCTCCGTCCCTGCCACTTGAAGCCTGTCAACAAAAAAAAAAATCACCTGCTAACTCGTACATGGTAAACAAGAAACATACGAAACCGGATGCAAAACCCAAATGACTTCAAACATTAATTACTGGCGTATGGACAAAGTAAAAAATCCAGTATATGAACCCATACAATTCAACTGATAATCTAACACACCAAAATCCAGCATGCAACCCATTTTTGTCAAAGGCATTAGTCGTTAAGATGTGAAAACTTCAGATTTTTTGTTTGGATTTGGTAGCCTCTTTCTTAATACTGGTAATATGAATAAATTTTTCGGTATACATCTTGAACAACGGATCACGCACAAACAGTAGAGGGGAAAATTCAAGCAGGAAAAAACTAGGGGGAAAATTCAAGACCCACAACATAGGGGGGAAAATCCAGAACCAAAACTTATGGTGGGGTGGGGTGGGGTGGGGTGGGGGGGGGGGGGGGGGGGGGGGGGTCATTTACATAACATACACAGATGGGGACACAGTCTAGCATCCTTAACCAGCACTTATACCCAGGAGGATGTTATATCACTTACATAATCCATCATGAAATTAGATGTTGAGTTTTGCAAAATTTGAAGCGAGCTTGTGGAAATGGGCACGCTGCTGCAGATGTCGATTAGGTTGGCAGAGTTTGCAAGCTTCCAAATGAGATTTGGGATCTGGGTTCGCTAGTGGATATGAAGATTGCGGCCGATGGACTCGTAGGTGGTCGTCGCAGATGCCTGTTAGCTGTGGTCGGCCAATGTGGAGAACCTGAAATATTATTTCCCCTACCCACACTGTTTCTATATAATCAAACTGCTTTTTCGCCGTTTATATATACATATTACTTTTAACATTCTGGCCATTCTCTATGTATTAGCGTGAATAGGTAATAATTAATATTACTAATTAAATAATCCATCCGGCCATCTGTATTTCATAATTGTGTTGTTTGGTTACTTTAATCATATAACGAGAATAGTCCCCATATTATTTGTCCAATGTATGATTAATTAGTTTCACATGCACTTCAAATTACTTTGGGAAAACGTCATGCATGTAGTGTTGGAAAATGATGTGGTGGATAACCACTATTGCCTCCCACTCTATAAATAGGAGGAGGGAGTAATCCCAAACCAACCTACACGATGCGGTCCCAATCTAGTTTGTTTCCCCATTGTGTATCTCAAAGTTTGCATTTGAGGTGAATACAAGGGAGAGTGTGGTCGCCCTAAAACATTCCCTGTCTCACACCGTCGTTCATATTCAATTATGGGTAAAGTTTGGGTGGTATTTAGGGGTAGAGTTCCTGACATTTATAATAGTTGGAGTGCCGCTGAAAATCAGGTCACCAATTTCCGCAATGCAAAACACAGATCGTATAAGTCACGGGAGGAGGGTATTCATGCATACCAAGAGTACGTCACCAATAGCCAGCCACTTGCTCTTGCCCTCAGGTTGGAGGGCAGTGGATCGAGTTCGACTGTTGAGGTAGAGCATCAAATGTGCGATGAAAACCGTATTTCAGAACTGACAAAGCAACGTGAGGAGCTACTTCAAATTGTTGCGACTCTTACAACCCAACTTCAAGATGCAACCCTCTATAAGGGAGAATGAAATATTTTGCATATATGTAAGTTTTTTGTATACGGTAAACAAGTGTACTACCCTGTAGTATTCGGGTGAACATGTAGGTCTTTCAAGTTTCTTATATGTACTACCCTTGTTAGTGGACATGGTTACATGCTGCCTCAGTAAAGTGAGAATGGTGGGGGCAAAATTCTTCCCTAAACATGGTCGTAATCTTAATCAATGATAATGAATCGGACTAACAAACTCGACTCACCCATGCGTATAAAAACTTCTAATGAGGGCAACACTGCTACCATATGTTGGTGGGAGTTGTGCCGTCCTCGTCAGTTGGAGACATATTTGAGTGTTTCCAGTAAAACTCTCCCCTACAAAATCCGTTATTATGGTTTGAGACTACTCCCCTGCCTCTAGTGCAATTTAATAAATGACACTACATACTCAATTTCATGAGGGTGTGAGAACCTTGGAGGTGTCCCTTTCAATTTTCCTACACAAAATTTGTAATACAATAAAGTATTTTATGTGGGTTCACGTGAGGTTACTAATGATGGCTAAAATACAAGTGTGTGGGGGGTGGGGTAGGGGGAATAAATTCCCGTCACTTTTGTGGTTTTTTTGGGAAGTGGGGTGGTTGCCATGTGGCTTGTGTTACCATGTGGGGCGTTTCCCTCATGGTTGAAAAAATGAAATGGCGTTTTTTTTTGGGTGGGGGGGGGGGGGGGGGGGGGGAGAGAGAAAGTATGCCACATGTCGCCATTTAGAATAATGCAGGAAGACGAATGTTGGGCAAGTGGGGTATATTAAAATGGAGGGAGCAGGAAAAGCGGCGGGTATTTTGATGTGGGGAGCAGGAAGATGCTCAAATAATGCATCTTGGGAGAGCTGCAGACAGCTTTTGGCGTGCATGAGTGATGGAGGGGAAGGGCGGGTAAAGTTTGGGTTATTAGATTTTTTGAATTTGATTTTAGCCGGTGCGCTTTATGTGAAATATACTTATTTCAAAACTTATCTTTTAAATATTTGTAATTTTCAACTAAATAAAAATATCTAGTTTAATATTATTTGTCAATTTTAAATAAGTACATATTGATTACAACGCAATGTTATAATGTGATACAATTCAATAGTGATCATACATGAAACATTGTGAAACGATTGGATCTTGTTGTCAATTTTGCATGGTGGCGCTAACTTGCACGCATAGGATCGAAAATCTGGTTTTTGCGTTCGGATTGGAAACGTTAATTTAACCCACATATCGAAAACATTGTAATGTGGATTACGAGCTTATCATGATTGGACTACTAAATTAAGTAGTGTGGTAATGGATGAAGTATTCAATTGACCTAGGAACCATTCGGGGGTATATTTAAATATGAGTGATGGATTAATGCTATCAAGTAAAGCATTATTATATGTTAGATGAAATATGTTAAATGGAAACCCTGAATTTGGGAACTTATTGTTGACCACTAATATGAATGAATAACTGTGGTCTGCACACGTGAGAAGGCCAACATATGCTTGTCGTTCGTATTGAAAACGTCAACTACACCCACCCAACACTTTATTTACCTATAATATGAGTAAGTTATTTTTGAGAAATAATGACCCAAAAGATGAAATAGAATTATATTCATGTTTGTTACATTATGAAAAAGGTTTGTCAGTTTATATAATACATTCAACTATAATTTCTTCAACAAATTTCATCATATCACATAAATTGTGATTGTCTCCCTTACAACATTGAGACATGAATTATTATTTTAATTTTATTTCCAACATTGGAAGAAAAGTGTTTCAAAAAAAACTAACCTTGCCACGTTTTCGTATATTTCATCCCAAAAATTGCATATTGGTAGCAAACATTGTCAAATGCATCTTGATAGAAAACTTTGTATATGCACCCTCTTTTTCTTTTTCTTTTTTTTTTTATTCAAGATAGGGTAAATGTATGTGCATATTTGGATGGACGTGAGGAAAGACGGATATCAAAAATAAGGCTGAAGACATAGAACAAATAAGGAAGAAATCATGGAAGCAGTTAATAAGATAGGAGAGTGAATATTATTTTTTAAATAATGAACTAATAATACGACTAACACAACTACATCACAGCCATTGAAAACATCAAGATCCAATATAAACCACTAAGTCTATATTACAAAAACAGATTTGTAAGTCAACCAATTGCGAACATTAATTCAATGAACACTTTCTTTCCCTTTAAACTATACAAAATGACATATAATGCTAAATGGTGCGTAAGAAAATCAGAGAATCAAACTCCAATAGCAACATTCATAAGCATTACCCTGAAAATAACCGTTAGATGATAACTAAGCTAAAATTATTGATGATAAGAAATTCACACCAGTGAACATAATGATGGTCATTAATATAGAACAATATGGAAATTGGGTGGAAGGATTGAAACTTTTTGCATTGCATTTGGTGTTCCGAAACCAAAATCCCAAAAAAAGGGACATAACTGTATATTCATTAAGATAGAGCGCCGTGAACATCTGAAATATAAGCCTATCAAATACTATTCGTTCGAACCAAAAATCCTACACATATTGTTGTTCCCGAGCTTAAATTTTCATTTAATTCACCCATGACCTTCTTCGGCATATACAATGAACTAATTCACTTAATCAAGAAAAAAAAACACAAAAATCGGAATTTTTACAGACATAACATGAGAAATAAGCATTTAACTTGTATTTCCCAATTTCTCACCCCACTTGTGTTAACTTACAGAAAATTTCAACTCATTTTAATAACAAAGTCCAAAATGTAAATGCAAAAAAACCACACACAATGTATTCATCTGGCGTTCATTTAAACTACAAATATAATAGACCATTTAACATAGCTAAAACCATAAGAAATATGAAAATTATACATCAAGCGTAATAGCAGTATAGAGATCCTTAAATCCAATACAAGTTTCCCTAAAGGACCAGACAACGTACTTCAACATATATGATAACAACTAAACAAAATAGATATAACCATAACCTGAAAGTTTATGCATAACCATTTGTGTAAATTCTTCACAAACATATTGAAAATAAAATAAAATGATAATTGAATTTCACAATGCTGAACCACCACCTTACAAATGGTAAAAGGAAAACGAGAATTATCTACTAAACACCAATTTCAAATTGGGCTTACACCAGCTAAAAGTCTGATTTGTTAAAGCCCACCCATTAGGAAGCAAGCATCAAAATATCTACATCTTCAGTCTGCCAGCCCGCCACCACGCACAGACAACCCCAGTATGCACAGCATAATCGGCTTCCTCCCCATACCCACGCACCTGACGCTATCGCCATCATACCATTGCAACCTACCTGCACCATCGCCCCCGCATCCATTGTAACATCGACCAAGTATGTCCACCCAACCCCACCTGAATATAGATCCGGATAAACATGACAACGACCCCGCACCCATGTCTCCGCTGCACGAGGAGGGACTTCCACAGATGGGTCCTGAGGGTGTTAAGTCCACCGATGAGGTTGCTACATCCATGCCTAGTTTCAATCCAACCCCTCCAAAACACTCGCATCACAAGCGTCCTAGGTCATCTCCTAGCATCCGACCTTCACAAGCCCTTCCAAATGAGACGTTCAAAATGTTAAGGTACTTACACTACGACATTCTAAAATTCTAAATTAGCATAATTACGTTGCCATTCTATTCAATATTCCCCATCGTATGCAGGACGTCTGTGGTCGATGCTGTGTCACGGTCCAACTCAAAAAAAAATTGCATTGAGGTGTGTTGACACTACCCTCACTTCTTATACTAGACTCGGAAGACACGTCATTGTGTTTGGCAGTTTCTTTACGTATGAAACTTGAGGTGACCATGCACCATGTATTGCTGGATTGCCCTTACAATAATGGTGAAAAAGTACTAGTACTTTTGCCATTTACCCGATGAAAACCTTTCGTATGGTTTTTTCCGTTGCGGCCAAAAGGTTTAAGGACCACTGATATACCGCCCAACTTTGCTTCCTAGTGGGATTTTTCAGGGACCACCCCTTCATTTAAAAAAAAAATCAATTGTGTAAACTATTGTGACATATACTGTTGTTTCAATGCTCCAGGTTAAAAAACAGATATGTGGTAAGTGGAAGCAGATTGAAATTATGAATTCAAGAGTTGGGAGGTTGGAACCAACATTGATTGGCGTCTCAACAAGAATGCATGAATTTGAAGACTCCCTTAGTCAATTCAAAGTAGAACTTGCGTGTACATTAAAAGAATCATTCTCCAATCTGAAGCATGATTTGTTGGAAGCATTTAATGATTCCATTTATGGGGATGATGTGAAACCAAATGCTAGGACCTCCCCACATGTAGACCGTGTTTGTCATGGCCGAAGTAGGGCAAGTACCCCCTCACCACAGGGAAGTCCTAATCCCCCAAAATCCAAGGCAAATTACCCAAAGGTTCCAACTGAGGTCAGTTTGTACGCATGGTCCATTCTGCATGAATTAAATAATTTGGTTGGCAAGTATCAGTTTCGTCAAGTCACAACCCATTGCTGCAGCGTCCTTTACTGCATTGTCCATTACTGCATGAATTAAATAAGTTGGTTGGCATGTAGCAGTTCAAAGTCTATAGGGAGGTCGCACATTAAGGTCTAATCTCTTATGCTAGATTTATTTGGGATTAAATTGTTGAATGTATTGGAAGCTTGTAATTAGATGAACACATTGATCACTTGGGATAGAAATTGTGTCTCTACTGCTCGGTATTTGGTGGCTTTGAACCGTGAATTGGTTCTGTTCTTTGATCGTCCGCGAGGTTTGTTCCCCAGTAGGGTGTTTTTTGCTTCCTGCATTTCTCCTGTCGGGTTGCATCCTGCCTTTTTTCATGTTACTTTGGCCAATTCCTATTTGTTAAAAATAAAACTAAAATGGCACACTTCTTTTAATGACCACTAATTAAACAATAACATGTTCGTCGCCACACTAATGTACTATTCTTACCACTTAATTAGGGTACCCACTTGTTTGTCCAGGGTGTTCATTTTCAGGTTCGTTTCATTGTGCCCACCCTAATTTAATATTAAAACTGCCTTTTTACCTAATTATTGTATTTGTCTAACAATTTACCCTTTCAGGGGTATACATCCCCATCCACCAAAAAACATCAGTTTACCTCTAAATTCACCCCATGGCCTATCAACATGTCCAACATTGCCGACGAGGAGGTTTCAAGTTCCTTCAAAAGACATCACCATAAGATGCATGGAATGGGGTCCTTTCCTCATGCTGATAATCAGATGACGAAACACGGAGAACAAGCTGAAAACTTAATTGATCTTACGTCCACTGCATATGATTGGACGCCCATCGGGCCCCTAAGTTTAGCCCCTCCTAACTTCTTCACAAATCTATGCTTGAAGGAACTTAAGATCCTTTCCTACATTTTCGATTCAAACACCAAAAGGTTTGTCATCCCTCCTTACTCATGTGTGCAATTTCATTTAAGGTGATAACTTGTGTATAATGTGTTCATATTCATTTTCATAAACATGTGTCTCCCTAGTCCTGGTGGCCCAGTGGTGAAGACCCCCTTTCGAACTTTGAAGCGGTAGTCATTTTCCTCCCTCAAGCCTCAGATGTGGTTGGAGTGTGATGTATGCATAATGTTACCTTTGTGTTATTAACTACATTTCATAAATACGCATTTTATGTTTTATTCGTTTTCTGCATAGATAATAAATGTTGCTGCCGACTTGCTCCAATCCGCATCATCTCATGAATGGTTCTTTCCCACATTCTTTGGGGTAAATTTAGCGTGTTACTTTTGATTCTCTGCAATCTTTTCTTATCATTTCAGTCTATAAGTACGCCTATAAGTATGCTTTAACATATTGTTGCAGCAACTGTCCCGAGATTATGAACTCAATGGCACCTCTAAGGTCCACTTCGCTCGTCATGCTGAAAAGGTTTGCCTTTTTGAATCACGGTTTGTGAGACAACTGCCTCAATGTACTCAGGTTATATGTTTATTTCTCCAAATCCCACCAACTCCTTACATACGTATTACATTATCAACTTTCTTAACAAACTTATCTTAAAAGTAGTGTCATCTTACACCACGGTCATCTTAACTACACATCGACATTATCTTGCACTATTTTAGATGTTTATTCCCATTCATGATGGCGATCGAAGACATTGGTATCTAATTGTCATACGCATTCCACAACGAGTTGTTGAGGTTTGGGATAGCCTTGATAGCCAGTCTTGTTATGAGGCTCGAGCTCGCCAAGTTCAAGTTATTGCAAGGTTTTTTCACTCTGTTTACTTTTCTTATTCGTTATAAACATCTGGTGCAAACCATTAAGTTATTCACTTCTGATATTTTTTACTGCAATGTTTGTAGCTTGGTGCATTGGATTGCTTGTATGAGGACGTTCTCCTCTCTATCTATGGCGACCTTAGTTTTTTTTCTCGCTTCAAAGTCCATGTCCAGGCTGCTCCGAGGCAGCCCAACACGTGGGATTGTGGGCTGTTTTTCATTAGGAATATGCAAAACAATGGAAACTCTTGGTTTCCGTCTACCACGGTAAGTTGTCATTATCAAAGCGAGATCATGCATTGTACACATTCCTTGCTTTCATCCAATCACTGCCCTGTCTTTTACATTGCAATAATTTGTTTGTTGGCAGTATAGTTCTACGAACGCGCGACTTCAACTTGTTCTCAATCTTGTGCTAGATGACCACAATACGACGTTATCAACTTTCACTAAAACTTCCATGGCTCGAATTGGGACTGAACTCCATTTTGAACTAGACTGCATCACATTCGGCAGCTCCTCCCTTCACCCAACTCCTCCAGCGAAGCTGCCAACATCAACCAACCGCTTAGGTGGTACTGCTGAACACCGAGTATCAAAACAAGTTATTGACCCCCTTAGGCCTCGACGTGTTAAGGTCCGTAGGTCTATCCCATCTTATAAATGGCCTGCTTAGGAAATTGGTTTCTGGATTTTGTGACTCTTCTTTTGAATCCAACCGAACCTACCATGTTTGCTAGGCATGTGGCATTTTGTTCAGTTTGAAGGATCACTATAATATGCAATCATTCCCTTTTTCTTTTGCCATCTTGCCCACACCTTAGCGTGGCCAAATAGGGTTGAAGAGTGAAATGGCCTTTTGACTTATGTACAAAACCTTGCACTAGTTTATGAATCAGTTCAATTTCGTTTCTATCTAAATCTAGTTACAACAGAGACTTCATAACTTATTTTTTTCATTTCTATTCCAAATGGTATCAAATAGTATGCGGCTAAATTTGCTAACATAACAATCTATTGATTTCATAAATAGGATCTCAATTGTTGATTTGATTTCATAAATCTGGTTCCTAATTCAATTCAAGTACATATGCTTCGAGTTGGAATATGCACTTTTGCTTGCCTATTGATCTTATATTTAGCAAAGATCATTCGAGCTAGGCTACTTGGAAAGTTGGCCTGGGCATTCGACCATGGTTTTGATGAAATTTTTTCCCACAATTTTTTACAACCAAGTAAAAATATAAATGCACAAGAAGTCCATACAAATTCATGGCAACTTTTTATGATTATTACATATTTAATTATCTTTTTTCAAACAACCGACTTGTACAGAGCTTACCAATTCAACCAACAAAATAAGGCACTTTATACTTAGGGTCCACACATCAAAACAAATTTGTAAAAACATCCACCATCTACCTAGGCAGGATCATATAACACCCAAACAAGTCCGACGGTTTGCATTTATAATCCAAATTGTTTGAAATTGTATGCACCTTATAACAATGAGGCAGTATAATGTGCCAACTTAACCATAAAATAAATTTATAAATAGGGTCCCAAGTGTAGCTTTGGTTTAATACATCCGATTCTTCATGAAATTCAAGCGCTGGCTTTGGCCAGGGCATGTTTGCAAATATACACGCAAATTGAAAAAAGATACTCAACTATAGGTATTAATAAACAAAACCTTACACAAACACAAAGTGATATGTAAGGATGTACAAGAACAATATAATCAATCATTCTTATGTATGGAGGAGGAATTTAACAACAATACAAACATCGCTTTTGTCATATTTATAGTAGCCGCCTTGGAATGGTGAGAATCTAATTGTGCAAGAAAGTTTCGCATCTAAAGGGATTTACTACTACAAGACGTGCCCTCAACTTTCTTCACTTTACTTCCACATCTCAATGTCCAATTGCCTTAGAATACATTAAATATGAAAACAATAGAGCTAACTTTCTTTCCCTGCAAGATACACTTTTCCCTGCTATTAAGACGGAACAAAAATTCAAGTTCGTCAGACCACCAGTAACTATTAAAACTCCTCTAGATCATTTAACGTGAGAACCCCTACAAAATCTAATACATAATTAGGCAATTCAAAACACCGCAACAATGACCAACACAACCGAGTTTTCTGCCAACATTGAAAATACAATTCAAACTAATCAAGCACAACCAAAATAATAACACAATACACAATTTAAAACGTGAGATAATTCCTTTTTTAAAATACAGTATGCTCAAACAAATCACTCAACCAAATTAACTCTGTAAAGCATCCTTAAACCTTAAAACCAAGTCAACTGCTAAATTTAACATATGTTGCAACAAATGAACATAGAGGCAATAATCAATCTCCTATATTAGAAAAGTTCTCACTTTCCACACATCAGATCGATCCAATCAAAAGCACATTCTTACAAAATTCAAAATATGAACTCAAAAAAACTAATTGGAATTGACCCAAAAATAAACCCAAAACTCTATATGCTAACTACCCCCACTCCACCACCACCTGCAAGACCAAGACTGGAGAACCAAACTGAACTTTTATTCACCACACCAAAACCTCGTCAACTACTGATGCACATACATTAACAAAATAATACGGTGAATTAAAGATTTCACAGTAACCTTTAAGAGCTTTGTGTAACAATAGGATTATGAGATCTGAAGAAACACATGCCAGTACCCCTGAAATTTAGCAGCAAAAAAATTTCCATATTATTGTTCATCTCATATATTCAATTCGCTCAGTAGAAATCAAATACAAACGGCACACAACAATTTGGGGATAGCATTAGGAATCTAGGGGAAAACCTAAGAGATGATTATCTTGTTTGTAAATCAGTAGTGGACAAGTAAGAGATTGGATGGGCACCTTAAGAAAGAATTAGTGAAGCCTTGGACCCTCTGAGCCAATGCATCAAGTTCAACCTTCACACGACATTTTTTACCCCACAAAATAAACGGCCAACATAATCAATCAACAGAGATATGGCAATAAAACCCTGTTTCAAACGGTATGTTTGCATCTTCAAAACTGCAATCGCGTAGATGATGAACGAGAAGGGTCGGAAATCAATTCAGATCTCGCACTCGAGCCCCAAATCTAAATGAACTTGACTGAAACCCGAAAGCCAAATTTCTGGATGCCGATTGTCCGAGACGGCCAGCTAAAAAAAAAGGCCGCAAGCCGGGGCTCTTCCGAGCAACGCTGTTGAACCATGTGGACCCAGAAAGCCAACGGAGGGACCAATTTAACCCTCGGTCCTCCGCACTCCGAGCGATGGTCCCGACCGTGTCATGAATGGATCTGGCGTCGTTCCTCTCAGATGCCCTTTTGTACATCAACGATCTGAAGGCGACGGTGGACGAGTTGGAATCGCACCTACAACAAGAGTAGACACACTTGAAACTCGAAAACACCGACAACCAGAACATCCAGTGCACCCCCATTGAGTTTTGGAAATTCTGATTTGGACATTGGAGATGGTACATGGCGGTGACGAGTTCGCATAGCAAAGAACAACATTGAAAACGACGCCTACCCTTACCTCTTCGACCTGAATAAGAACGCATACCCTTCCTCATTTGAAATACCTATTATACCCTAGCTGTAAGAGAATAATCTGAATGCATTTATATCAACACATCAACTTGGAAAATCAACTAAGTTCAATCAAAAGAGAATAATCTGAATGCATTTATATCAACACATCAACTTGGAAACTCAACTAAGTTCAATCAAAATCATTACTTTGTGCAAAATCATCAACCAGTATTCTATAAAATCCTCATCTGTCACAGCATACAAAACTCATAATTGGCTTTCCAAATAATCACACAACCATAGAGTACAAGCTCAATTTATTTAGTTTAACCCACCATTGTGTGATTGAGCCCAGATGATCAATTTGAATTTTGTGGATCAATTGATCAATAAATTAGCATAATAGCCTTCAGATGGACACATCATAAATTCAAACAATGAAATTGTCAGTGACTTCAATATTCAATTAAGCGGGATAGAGTAAAGCATACAAAATTGACATTCCAGATTGAATTAACACACCAATGTTTCAATCAAGTTGCAAGCAATGACTGCAGGTATCTCAAAAAACAATAATAGTCAGCAGTCTCATCACACAAGGAAACAGAGTTATCAAAAATAACCAAAACAATTCATTGATCAACGTATGACTTCATATCAATAATCCTTTGAGATGATATGATGCATAAAAGACTACAAAAGCAGTTGAGCTACTCGTTGATCAATAATAGATGCATATATGCTGAGCCAAAATCCATATGACTCATCAATCAGAATTAAAAATCAACAGATTCTTTATGTGATATAACTAACAATCAATCACCATGTTTTTCAAAATGCTATCATCTAACGAACTGCATTGAAAACATGCCTTCCAGAGCCAACAAGGCAATTATATAGTGAAGGCAATATGATTGATCAATTGACTCCACTGGAAAAGTGTTGGTCCAGCGTAACCCACGAAGAGCCATCCAGACTCAGACCCTCATAAGGATCCATGGACATTCGGATCACAGAAACAATGCATAATTAGTCATGCATTCAATATTAATTCAGCAATCAATGGGCCAAAGCATGCATTCATGATCACACATAGTTGAATAGCACCATTATTAGATAAAACGAAGTGAATACAACAGATCTAATCTAAGTACCAACAAAAATTTCTTCTATGCTGCTCGGAACTTCTATCTGCCCTCCCAATTTCTTCAAATGGGTCCAAGGAAATCTAAAAAATACAAATTAAGTATTTTTAAGAGCATCCAGGAGTGATTCACATTGTGAGTCATCAGTTAAAACATTATTACAGCAACAACATGTCAAAATGTATAAGAGGCAAGAGCTTTGGTTCCAAACATTTTAAAAGCAGAAAGGTTAATACAGACAACAAGAACACAACATAGATTCTACTTAGTATAGCATATGATATAGCTGAGAATTAACAAGTTGTTAAGCACCAGGAGTAGTACCCATTAAAGTAAAATGAAAGCAAAAAAAAATTAACCCCAACTTAACTCATTATCAATCATTCATCTAGTTGAAAGAATTAAGAGAATATTAAGGCCATGACAAAGCCAAAGTGAATAGATAATGCTTCTATCCTCACACTGGATGAATTTTTTAGAAGTTAAGAATTCATTCTAAAGTACGCAGACAACCTATTTAGAATTTGGCAATACTTGTAATCAGACATGGTTAATCAATTACTTCTCCATAAGGGAGACTAGAAAGAGTGTTTGATTTGTGAACCCAGAATACAAGTGAACAAATTTGAAATGAATAACATAACGAGAAACATACATGAGGCTACATCTCCATCCTTCCACCAACAATCACCAATCTCGTATTCCCATGCCTCAAGGTGTAATTAGTTACTGAGATGGCATCCCTCAATGGTGAGCATTATGTGGAAAATCTTCCTGTAAAATGCCAACTAGATAGAATACACATTGAAATGAATAGAACCAGAACAAATTACCATTTTTGCCAAAAGGTTTGAACAAAATTTCAATTTGCCACAAACTTGTATATGCGATTCAACTATGTGAGCATTAGTGTTCTGTTTTGTCAAGAACCCAAAAACCCCAAACAAATTGATGGAGAAGTACAGGAAATTCGTTACGGCTAGGGTCCTGATGGGACTCTCCCCCATGGAGAACTACATGGCTCACGTTTTGCAATGTATTTAGTCAATTGATATTCACATTAATGGATATGAATGAATTTTCTTTTACCTTTTTCTCTCTCTATTTCTTCTGTATTTGAGATTGGGTGCCATCAGGTCCTCCCAAACAAACTGTGGTCGTCGAGGTTCTAGTCGTTCATGTCTTTCATCGCGTCCCTCATACACGTCTCGTTGCTTAAGGAGATGAAGCTGAAGCCATTGGACCTTCGGTCTCACGGTTGTTGATGATTTTCAATTCGACAATCTCACCGTAAGGGGTAAAGGCCTCTCGATCTTGATGGAGCCCAAGGAGAAGATCTGAAATTTTAGGAAGAAGAAGAGATCACTTAATTTTGATGATGTTGCTCTGAATTCAAATACCACAAATACCCTTGTGGTAACTATTATTTTTACCCCACCCTAAATTTATTTTTCGTTTCTAACATTTATTTCCTGTAAATTTTTTTTCCCACAAGCTAGAGGACCGAAGCCTGGGCGCCTAAAGATAGCTTTTTGGTGGATTTTTTGTGCTCATAATTACGCGTGCGCACGTGAGCGTATGGTTTGTCCGCGTGTGAGCATGTGGGTTTGTGCGCGTACAGCAGCAGCGCAACACTGGCTGGAGCTTTTTTTCGGAAAAAGGGGCATGTCAGGGGAAAATGCCCCTCCCTTATGGTCCTCTTCGTGGAGAGTGACTTCAGTACTCTCTAGGGAGTTCGCTACGCTCTCCCTCCTAGAAGGTGCTTCTCTCCGGAGCCCTCGGAATGGTGCGTTTCTCGACTTCGGCTATGGCCGTCGCCCTACGCCTTGTCCTTTGGAGGGGTCCTAAAGTCACTCTCCACTTCGTTTTGCTTGACCCCCCTCCTACATCGAGAAGGGTCGGATACCCTTCTCTTGTTTACCTTCTCTTGCTATCAAGCAGGAGGTATCAGTCCCTGCTCTTGCAATCGAGAAGGGGGTGTCAGCCCCTGCTCCGCCATTTCTCTATTAAAATCGAACCCATCACCTTCAACCTCAGGAATTATAGTAGGCCAAAAAAATTTCCTTTTTTAGAGCTATGGCTTGTGCCACGTGGTTGTGCGACATTACATGGCTATTTGCCTTGCTTTTAAAAAAAAATATAAAAGATCATAATTTTGAAAGCATTGTATTTGAAGGTACCAATCTAGCAGCAAATTGAAGCAACTTATTAGCTTTGTGCTCATCACCAATTCCTTTCACGCTGCTTCTTCTCCGGTAAAGGCCAAGCGGGAAATTCTTCTAGTCTTTGTTAGAGTTTGAGTATGGATTAATTACCTAAAGTGCAAAGTCCTAATTATTATTGGAGTAATAGAGTCATCGTCATTGAATCATTAAACTAGGGCTCCATATAGTAATTGACATATGTTAAGTTAATACAGTTTGTCTTGATTACCTATTTAATCCCTAAGAATCCTAATGTTATTATGATAGGAAATCACATTAGGGTTGGACTACTATAAGAAGGTCCCTACTCTTGCCAATTAGTAATCTTTCCTTACATACTATAGACCTATTGATTAGTGAAGGGCAATTACTCATTGGTAGAGAGGAGAAGACCACTTATAATCAAGAAGACGATGTCATCGACAGGTACATCATTAACCTTGATATCTCTAGTGTTCTTGGTGTTAATCCTCACTTGTGATCTTAAGAACTTAGTTGTTTTCTATGTAAGTTGTCGATATTATTTGTAACATCTTACATGTGGTATCAGAGCAGCAACATGTTATAAGATCCCTAAATAATTAAGGTATTGTTGGATCAATATGATTGTAAAAAAAAAAATGTTTTTGACCTAAAGTTTTCTTGCATATTCGTTTTCCTCAAAATTAAGTTTTGTTTTGATGAAAATGACATGTCGTCTCTATTAATTCCGTTTAAAAACGACATGCATAAGTTTTAATTTTGAACCGTTGGGAACCAACGGCTACTTCAAAAAAGAAAAGAACACAGACGTACTAGGCTGTCTTCCTCATCCCAAAATCGATTTGGGGTTTTTAATTCTCGTTGAACTTGGCCTCAAACTTCTACACATATTCAATCAATTGCTATTTAATTATGATTCTTGATCCTTAAATCTATGTTTCCGCTGACGTTTGTTGAATATTGCAAGATCAAGAGCTTGAGGTATAAAGTTCTATCTATCAGATTATGCCTGTAAAGTTTCAGTCTTTTTTTTTTTATAATGATTCTATCATATATGTATTGCTTTTACACACTGAAATTGTCTGATATATTCTCATGAAAACGATGATTCATCGAAAGAAGAACCTAGCACTTATTTTTCTGATTCTCGCATGGTTAAACCATGTTTTAGATGATGCTAATTGATCTGTATTGTTATGGAATTGATTAGTAAGACTCGAATCATGTAGGAACTGGCTAATTCTTAACTCAAGTTGTTAACCATGCCACGTCCCTCCATGATCCTAAGGGAGTCTCTGTGGGAGGATTGCATACTATGACATGATTGGAATTCTCCAAAGATAATCCTGATTCTGGTCTAATGCAATTTATGGATGAGATGAGAACATGGACGGCATGAAACCATCTGCACAAATGTGATGGTTCTGTGCTTGTGTTCCCATGTCTGATAACACAAGGTGTAGTTCTGCCCAAAGGTGAACTTGTGATTATGTGTTAATGTTAATGAATCAATACCTCATGTTATGTTTTGATTCATTGATGCACTTGTGCGTGAAAACTCACTAAATGGAATTGAGTTACAAGAAAACACACCACTGATTTCACCATGATAGAAACCTTGATTGGAAACAATTTCAAGAAATGGAAAGAGGACATCCTTCTCTATCTGGCTTATCGTGGATGGAAAGATCCACTGCTCAAAGATGCACCACCAGCACTTACATCCAGCAGTGATGGAAGATAGATAGCTGCATATGAGAAGTGGGAAAAGGCAAACATGCTCAGCATTCTGATAATGGAGAAATCCATGACAGAAAACATTAGGGGTGTGATGAAACCTGAAAAAATGACTGCCAAAGAATTCATGGCAGTAATTGGAGAGAAGTACAAGGAATATGAGAAAGCTGAGACTAACAACTACCTCTCACAACTGATGTCCATGAAGTTTGAGGGTACCTGCACAATCCGAGAGCATATCCTCAGAATGATCAACATTTTCAACCATTTGGAAGCCTTCAACATCAAGATTAAGGAACAGTTCCTCGTGCACTTGGCTTTCAACTCCCTGCCAATAAAGTTTGCCCATTTCAAAGTGTCCTACAACTACCAGAAGGACAAGTGGACCATGAATGACCTGATCACCCAATGTGTTCAGGAAGAACACAGGCAGGAGAAGGAAAAGGCAGATGTGGTTAATTTGGTTCAATCCTCTCACGACAACAAGGGTAAAAAGTTCCAACCTTCATCCTCTAAACATATTGGACCTAGACTCACTAATGCCCCTAAGAAATATGCATCTTACAATCTTAAAGTGAATAAGGGAGAACTGAAGTGCTATTTCTGTAGAAAAATAGGTCACATTAGGAAAAACTGTGATGATTACAAAACATGGATGGTCAAAAAAGGTAAAATACTTTGTGTTTTTGTTTGTGTTGAAACTAATTTTGTGGAAATACCTGAAAATTCTTGGTGGTTTGACACTAGATGTTCTGTTCACATCACAAATAATTTGCAGGGTTTAAAACTGACCAACCAAAATAAAGATTCTTTCAAAGTCTATGTTGGGGATGGAACACAAGTTGCTGTTAAGTCTGTTGGTCTTGTTAAGCTTAGATTATCAACTGGTTTCATTTTAGAGCTAGAAGATGTTTTATATGTACTTTCAATTAGAAGGAGTTTAATTTCTGCATCAAAACTTGTTAAATCTGGTTTTTGTTTTACTGGTGATTTGAACACCTTAACTTTATTTCATAGTTCAAATAAACTTCAACCTCTTGGTTTTTGCTCTCTTGATGAAACCTGTGATCTGTGGAGATTGAACTACTCTTACATTGATGAATGTATCACTGTTAGTTACTGCAATTCTAAAAGATTGCTCACTAATGATACCTCTTTTACCTTATGGCATAAGAGACTTGGGCACATCTCTAATGAAAGAATCTTACAACTAACAAAAAGAGACGTACTGCTTAAGCTTAGTCCAACATAATCTAATGCATGTGTTGATTGTTTTAAGGGAAAAATGACTAATCCCAAAAAGAAGGGTTCTAATCGAAGTAATCACCTTCTTGAGATCATACACACTGATGTCTCTGGTCCATTCCCATATAGAACCATTTGTCGAAATGATTACTTTGTGACTTTAATTGATGATTTTTCAAGATACACTTACATTTACCTCATTTCTGAAAAATCAGGAGTTCTCAATTGTTTTAAGATTTTCAAAACTGAAGTAGAAAAACAGCTTGATAAACACATTAAGATTGTAAGATCAGATAGGGGAGGTGAGTACTATGGCAGGTTCACAGAGGCAGGACAGCAAAATGGGCCCTTTGCACTTTTTCTTGAGCAACATGGTTAGAAGCATAAAGATTAGATCTGGTCTGCCTGATTTCTTATGGGGTGAGACACTTAAAACAGCAAACTACATCATGAACCGTGTGCTTAGTAAGTCTGTTAGCAGGACACCTTTTGAACTTTGGACTGGAAGAACTCCTAGCTATGCATATTTCCATATTTGGGGTTGTCAAGCAGAAGCTAGGTTCTATAATCCTCAAGAGAATAAACTAGACTCAAGGACTGATTCTTGTTTCTTTGTTAGATACTCTGAGAAATCCAAAGGTTTCAAGTTTTACTGTCCTCGAGCTCAAACTAGAATACAAGAAACTCACAATGCCAAGTTCATTGAGAGTTCAATTTTGGACTCTCCTCACAATGAGGAGTTTGTATTTGAAGAACTACCCTCTCAAGACAATGGGACAGTATAAACATCCAGTGTAGAATTTTTGACAGGAGACATACCCCCTCCACTACAATCAGATCATTCACAGCTAGCTAACTCACGGATTGAAGAAAACTTGTTCCCAGCCTCAGCAACTACAGATCATGATACTCAACAACCTGAGACATCTCAATTGGAACCAATACCATCTCAACCCAGAAGATCAGCCAAAGAGAAGAAATCTGCAATCCCTACTGACTACATGGTTTATCTGCAAGAACTAGACTATGATATAGGGGATGCAAACGATCCCACTACCTACAACCAGACAGTGAATGACAAGCAATCTGCCCTATGGGAGACTGCCATGCAAGAGGAGCTTGAATCAATGTCAAAGAATGGGGTTTGGACACTTGTGGAACACGAGACACTATGTAACACCCCGGAAATTCGAGGATTTTAATATTGTAATTTAATGTGTGAATTGACGCTTTTACCCTTGTGATTGGTATGGCCAAATTATTGACTTTCGATTGGTGAATTAAATGGACTTTGACCTATGACCGTGACGTAGTTCGGGACGTCACGAGTTCATAGACAGGTGGCACGTCCATTTCGGACGATCAGGGAAAAAGTTATGACTATCGGAAGTTCAGGGGCATTACCGTAAGTTGGACTTCACGGGCGAAAATGTTGACTTTTCGTTTGACAATTAATTTTCACGCAACTCAAGGACCGATAGGTAGGTCTCGACGTCCTGAGTCCGTAGACAGGCGGCACGCCAAAATCGGACTTCGTATGGCTGAGTTACGGGTCTAGGAAGTGAGGGGTATTTTGGTAATTATTGAACCAGGGGCATTTTGGTCTTTTTGCCCTGGTTACTGTAGCAGGCCGCGGGGGACATAGGCGGCACCACCATGTGCGGTGGTTCAATCGTGCAATTGGTTGTGCAATTGTGTGCTGTAAAGTTGGGAGTGTCTGGTGCTTTAGATCGTGGTCTGTTGCATCCACCGTGCACGACCCTATTATTAATTCAAGTTCGAAGCTTTTCGGGGGACACCCACGAGCCTCTGGGATGGCTTGAAATTAATTCAGACTGATTATATAGTGTGTGAGCTTCACTCTGGTATTGAAAGGACTGAAAATAAGAGTGGAACCAGAGAGAAACCATTTCGGGAATTTTTGGAGGGAAATCGGGTTTTTGATTTCTATGGTGTGTTGAGCCAATCTAATCGTAGAGTAAGCTTTCTGGGAGTATTTGGAACACAACCATATCAAAATCGAAGGCAACCAGCCACGGGTGAGCTGGGACGGTGACTGCCGTGTTCAGAGGAATTTCAGAGGTTTGAACGGCTACTTCCAGGTGAGTGTTGATTCAATTGAGTGTGTTTTCCAGTTCGTTGTGATACTATGATGCTTCATGTAAGGTTAATTTGATTTTGGTTTAGAAACCAGTGAGTTCTGGTGATTGACCCGTTTGGATGATCACGGGTCGAGGGGCCATTTCAGGATTGGTTTTGGATAATTAATAACTCAGAACTTAAATTAGATGTTTAAATAACATGTTAGGATCAAATTGGATTGAAATCAAGAAGGAATTGATGGGTAATTAACCGGGTCAAGCCGCGGGTGGCAGGCCCGAATTACAGATAAACGGGTGAAGGTGCTGACACTGTAGCTACAGTGTCAGGCGCGTGACTTTCAAGCGCAGCCACTTTGGGCGGCGCGTGAGGGCGCGTTGGGGCTTATCTCTGATCACGATCAACATGGCTTTTATTCCTCTCATCATTCTGAGCATTTTTGGTGAATTAACCATGTTGATCTGAGATAGTTTTTGATGGGTCAGTTTAGGGCCGGGTGCCTCGGGAAACGTGTAGGACGGCTTCCTCGAGCCGGTTTCTATTTCGGACTTTGTGGTTAAACGTTTAAGACTTGTAGTGACACTTACATGTGATTTGGACTGACAGGAATTGTACGATAATCCCGGTACAAGTTTGTACGCGCAGGTTCACCGCGGGATCGTACAGTGAGTGGGCCATTTTCTTAAACCCTTGCGTGCATAAATGTTTTCTGGTTTATTATACTTATTCACATGCTAAAACAATAATGGTTTTGATGATATGGAAAATATGGTTATGGCACGTTTCACGGTATTTGGGCTTGAGACCCGTCTGATGAAAACTTAATGATTGGTTCGGATTTTATCTATGTATATATATGCTTTGCATGTGGATATCAATAAAATGTATTTGGTGCTGCACTGTATAGATCCTTTCATATTATATTGTCTCCTCCGGCGAGGTACCCCGGAGAGGTCACGGACGTCTAGTACGTCCAGCGTCTATGACGCTAAGCATCAGGTGATGCTGCATCAGGTGATGCTGTACCCGAACAGGATTCGGGGATTTAACTCGGAAATTGAGACCCGAGTGGCACGCGTAGCCTTATTATTATTGTGACCTTATTAGGCGTCAAGAACGTCAAACATCAGGTGATGTCAGGATTGGAGTGTATAGTGAAGCAACTAAAATTATACTTATGGTTTTATTACATGCCTTATGGTTCATATTATATGACTTATGATTTTAAATACGGTTGCATGCATGTTTGGAAAACGGAGGGGTAAATTATATGTTTTACTTATCAAATGATTTTATAAACTTGAGTTTCGGTCCACTCACCCTTATTGTTTTGGTAACCCCTCCAGGTCGTGATACTGAGGTAGAGGAGGAAACTGAGGCTGAGGCATAGATCTACTTCTGCGTACCTGAACCCCTGTTGGGTGGGTTGCCCGCAGGTTTTATTTTAGAGTCGTGCTCGCAACTTGTAATTTTGGATTTCATCCCTTGTCTGACATCTGTTTAATTCGGATTTGATGTATGACTTTAATTTGGTTATTTATGCAATTGATGTTTTGAGGTTAAAATTGGTATGAATTATTGGGTGTCAGACGGGAGCAGGGCACGTCCCCTTGTGATCCCTGTGGGATCGGGGCGGGTCCTGTCAGCTTGGTATCAGAGCACTAGGTTGTGGTCAGTACTAGGGTATGGTCAGCATGCTAGACTAGCGATTAGTACTAGTTACTTTTCGACTTTTAAGAATATTGTTTTCTGATCTATGCCTCTTGACAGTTGGTTATGCCTCCTAGGAGAATTCCTCATATTCGAACGGACGAGGATCTAGAAAGGGAGATGGAATGCGCGAGCATTGAAAGGGCTCAACGTTTGGGAGCCACTCCTTTTTGCGGGGGATCAAACCCCGAGGATGCTCATGATTGGATCACCAAGTGGGAGAGGATCTTCTCGGTGATGCACTGCCCTCCGGGCGAACAAGTGACCTTGGCGGCCTTCTTACTGGAAGGAGGAGCCTACCAGTGGTGGCACGGACTCGAAATGTCTGGGTGGTCTATCTATACCACTACTTGGAAGCTTTCCGTTCCAGATTTCTGGACCAGTACTACCCGCGATCGTTCCGCGCGGCACGGGAGGCCGAGTTCCTACGACTGGAGCAGGGTGATATGTCCGTTGCGGACTACGAGCAAACTTTCGGGAAACTTTCCCGGTTCGCTGCATCATTCGTGAGCACGGAGGAGGACAAATGCCAAAGGTTCGAGCTTGGACTCCGAGGGGAGATTCGGGCAAGTGTGACTGCTACTACTCATGCTTCTCTGAGAGATATGGTCGATGCTGTGGTGCGTGTCGAGGCCAGTCTGGCGGCACACCAGACACGGCAACCTTCGGGCGAGGGGCGACGTGAGGATCGCCCACATCGTGGACCATCGGTCCATAAGAACAATAAGGGAGGGGGCTACAGGGGAGCACC
This sequence comes from Prinsepia uniflora, assembly GCA_032719365.1. Classification (NCBI taxonomy): domain Eukaryota; kingdom Viridiplantae; phylum Streptophyta; class Magnoliopsida; order Rosales; family Rosaceae; genus Prinsepia; species Prinsepia uniflora. The sequence goes on from CM064872.1 coordinate 8,406,928, forward strand.
CTCATCCTTCAAGGGTCGTGGCTGGTCGGGTCGACGTGGAGGCTCTCAGGGCAGAGGATCTGGATACAACTCTGGACAACGCTCATCTTGGAGCGGTGCTTCTGGCGGGCATTCGGACAGGCCAAGGCCAGTAACTTGTTTTTCTTGCGGAGAGGAGGGCCACTATGCCAGTGATTGCCCGCAGTTGTCCAAGAACAACGACGCTGGGGCTCTAGTGTGGTGCAGAGCACGGCTTCCCACACTAATGGAGGTCGCGGTCAGGGAGGTGACCGTGGTGCGGGGCGTGGCGCGCGCGGGCGAGGACGGAACGGAGGGCCAAGGGCCCAAGTGTTTGCAATGACCCAGCAGCAGGTGAGGACTGCCCCAGGCGTGGTCACAGGTACACTACATATCTTAAACCTTCTTGTACGTGTATTGATGGATGCGGGGGCTACACATTCTTTTATTTCGAAGCGTTGTGCTGGTATGCTTGATTGTGTGGTATCGGCTTTAGATTGTGAAATGGGTGTTGGCACCCCGATGGGCATCGTGTACCTTGTGAATCAGGTGATTCGGAGGTGCCCGGTAAGAATTGAGGATGTGGATTTACCAGCAGACTTAATTATTCTGGATATCCACGACTTCGATATAATCCTAGGGATGGATTGGCTGTCGGAGCAAGGATCGCTCATCGACTGCTGTAGCAAGCAAGTGATTCTGCGGAGCCCGGGTTTGCCGGAGGTTATCTTTCAGGGGGAACGAGATGGTTCGCCTCCTGAAGTGATTTCGTCACTTACTGCTACCAAACTTCTACGGAAGGGATGCCAGGGTTTTCTAGCGCATGTCGTGTCGGATCGGGTTGATACTCCGGGTATCGACGAGATACCGGTGGTGCGTGAGTTTCCGGATGTGTTCCCGGAAGACTTACCTGGATTGCCACCATCGCGGGAGATCGAGTTTACAATTGAACTACTCCCGGGTACCCGACCTATATCCCAGGCACCATACCGGATGGCGCCGGCCGAGTTACGAGAACTCAAGACTAAATTGCAGGAGTTGGTAGATTTGGGATATGTCCGACCGAGTACTTCACCGTGGGGAGCACCGGTGTTGTTCGTAAAGAAGAAGGAGGGAAGTCTCCGTTTGTGTATTGACTATCGACAACTCAACAAGGTGACACTGAGGAACCAGTATCCTCTACCCAGGATCGATGACCTTTTTGACCAGTTGCGGGGAGCTCAGTGCTTCTCGAAAATTGATTTGCGGTCTGGATATCACCAACTGAGGATTTCGGAGGAGGATATTCCAAAGACTTCTTTTCGAACCCGTTATGGACACTACGAGTTCCTTGTTATGCCATTTGGTTTGACGAATGCTCCAGCAGCATTCATGGATCTGATGAACCGGGTCTTCCGACCCTACCTGGATAAGTTCGTGATTGTGTTCATCGATGATATTTTGGTGTACTCGAGGAGTGCCCGTGCACATGAGGAACATCTACGGTTGGTCTTGGAGAGGCTGAGACAAGAGCAATTGGACGCCAAACTGAGCAAGTGTCAGTTTTGGCTGAGCAGTATTGGTTTTCTGGGACACGTGATATCAACGGATGGGATTTGCGTGGATCCCCAGAAAACAGAAGCGGTAACCAACTGGGCTAGACCGACAACGGTGACCGAGGTGCGGAGTTTCGTCGGATTAGCTGGTTACTACCAGAGATTCGTGGAGGGTTTCTCCAAAATTGCTGCACCATTGACTCGTTTGACTCGGAAGGGAGTGAAGTTTATCTGGGACGAGCAGTGCGATCGGAGCTTTCAAGAGTTGAAAGATCGATTGACCACTGCACCTGTCCTGGCATTGCCGGATGACAGTGGAGAGTTTGTGGTCTTCAGTGATGCATTGCTGCAAGGTTTGGGCTGCGTGTTGATGCAAACTGGCAAGGTTATCGCCTATGCATCCCGGCAGCTGAAGACTCACGAGTTGAACTACCCTACCCATGATTTGGAGTTGGCGGCGGTGGTTCATGCTCTCAAAATCTGGAGACATTATCTATTCGGCGCAACGTGTCGGATATACACCAACCACCAGAGTCTTAAATACCTATTCACTCAGAAGGAGCTTAACATGAGACAACGGAGATGGTTGGAACTGCTGAAGGACTATGACTGTACGATCGAGTATCATCCGGGTAAGGCCAATGTGGTGGCGGATGCACTTAGCAGAAAATCAGCGGGATCAGTTGCACACCTGGGGATGGTGTATCTTCCCTTACTGGTGGAACTCCGGAAGGCGGGAGTTATTTTGGGTACTGAGGAGCATGGAGCTTTGTTGGCCAGCTTCCATGTACGACCTGTACTGATTGATCGGATCATCGAAGCACAACTTCAGGATCCGATACTCTGTATTTACAGAATTGAGGTCGATGCGGATGGGAGACAGGATTTTACCATCCGGGATCATGGAGCACTTGTGAAATTGGGCCGTTTGTGCGTGCCTGCAGTGGCAGAGTTACGAGCCGAGATTCTTGAGGAGGCCCATAGTTCGGCCTATGCTATGCATCCGGGAGGTACAAAGATGTACCGTACCCTCCGGAACCATTATTGGTGGCCAGGAATGAAGAAGGATATTGCTGAATTCGTGAGCAAATGCTTAACCTGTCAGCAGGTTAAGGCGGAACGGCAGAGACCGTATGGGGCTATGCAGCCACTTCCGATTCCCGAGTGGAAGTGGGATCACATCACCATGGACTTCGTCTTTAAGTTACCAAGGACTCAGAGTGGAGTTGACGGAGTATGGGTGATCGTGGATCGGTTAACCAAATCAGCCCATTTTCTGCCAGTTCAGGAGACCTATAAACCTAACCGACTGGCTCAATTGTTCGTGAAAGAAATCATACGATTGCATGGTACGCCGGAATCGATCGTGTCCGATCGCGATCCGCGTTTCACTTCCAGGTTCTGGCGGAGTTTGCAAGCTACTCTGGGAACAACCCTACGTTTCAGTACTGCTTTCCATCCACAGACCGATGGACAGTCTGAAAGAACCATTCAGACCCTGGAGGACATGATGAGGTCATGTGTACTACAGTTTCAGGACTCTTGGGATACTCATTTGCCATTGATGGAATTCGCTTACAACAACAGCTATCAGGAAAGCATCGGGATGGCACCTTATGAGGCACTGTATGGTTGACAGTGCAGGACACCTATCTGCTGGACGGAGGTAGGAGAGCGAGCCGCTGTAGGGCTGGAATTGATGGACTTAACCATGGAAACTGTTCGTGTTATCAAGGAGAGACTGAAGGCGGCACAGGATCGCCAGAAGAGTTATGCCGATCGACGGATTCGAGACTTGGAATTTGAAGTGGGAGATTTTGTCTTCCTGAAGTTATCTCCGTGGAAAGGGATTATCCGATTCGGTCGACGGGGGAAACTGAGTCCGCGTTTTATCAGACCATATGAGATCGTGGAGAGAATTGGCAGAGTTGCTTACAGATTGGCGCTACCTCCAGAACTATCTAGAGTTCACAGTGTTTTCCACATATCGATGCTACGGAAGTACGTACGTGATGCTTCTCATGTACTTGGGGAACAACTTGTCGAACTACGGGGGGGATTTGAGCTTTGAGGAACAACCAGTACAGATCTTGGATCGGAAGGACAAGGTACTACGTCGGAAGACGATCCCTCTCGTGAAGATTCTCTGGAGAAACCAGAATGTGGAAGAAGCCACATGGGAGCCTGAGGCTCAGATGCAAGAACAATTTCCTCAATTGTTTCCTTGAAATTTAGGGACGAAATTTCTTAAGGGGGGAAGGTTGTAACACCCCGAAAATTCGAGGATTTTAATATTGTAATTTAATGTGTGAATTGACGCTTTTACCCTTGTGATTGGTATGGCCAAATTGTTGACTTTCGATTGGTGAATTAAATGGACTTTGACCTATGACCGTGACGTAGTTCGGGACGTCACGAGTTCATAGACAGGTGGCACGTCCATCTCGGACGATCAGGGAAAAAGTTATGACTATCGGAAGTTCAGGGGCATTACCGTAAGTTGGACTTCACGGGCGAAAATGTTGACTTTTTGTTTGACAATTAATTTTCACGCAACTCAAGGACCGATAGGTAGGTCTCGACGTCCTGAGTCCGTAGACAGGCGGCACGCCAAAATCGGACTTCGTATGGCTGAGTTACGGGTCTAGGAAGTGAGGGGTATTTTGGTAATTATTGAACCAGGGGCATTTTGGTCTTTTTGCCCTGGTTACTGTAGCAGGCCGCGGGGGACATAGGCGGCACCACCATGTGCGGTGGTTCAATCGTGCAATTGGTTGTGCAATTGTGTGCTGGAAAGTTGGGAGTGTCTGGTGCTTTAGATCGTGGTCTGTTACATCCACCGTGCACGACCCTATTATTAATTCAAGTTCGAAGCTTTTTGGGGGGACATTTTTCAGTGGACAATTGGACACCCACGAGCCTCTGGGATGGCTTGAAATTAATTCAGACTGATTATATAGTGTGTGAGCTTCACTCTGGTATTGAAAGGACTGAAAATAAGAGTGGAACCAGAGAGAAACCATTTCGGGAATTTTTGGAGGGAAATCGGGTTTTTGATTTCTATGGTGTGTTGAGCCAATCTAATCGTAGAGTAAGCTTTCTGGGAGTATTTGGAACACAACCATATCAAAATCGAAGGCAACCAGCCACGGGTGAGCTGGGACGGTGACTGCCGTGTTCAGAGGAATTTCAGAGGTTTGAACGGCTACTTCCAGGTGAGTGTTGATTCAATTGAGTGTGTTTTCCAGTTCGTTGTGATACTATGATGCTTCATGTAAGGTTAATTTGATTTTGGTTTAGAAACCAGTGAGTTCTGGTGATTGACCCGTTTGGATGATCACGGGTCGAGGGGCCATTTCAGGATTGGTTTTGGATAATTAATAACTCAGAACTTAAATTAGATGTTTAAATAACATGTTAGGATCAAATTGGATTGAAATCAAGAAGGAATTGATGGGTAATTAACCGGGTCAAGCCGCGGGTGGCAGGCCCGAATTACAGACAAACGGGTGAAGGTGCTGACACTGTAGCTACAGTGTCAAGCGCGTGACTTTCAAGCGCAGCCACTTTGGGCGGCGCGTGAGGGCGCGTTGGGGCTTATCTCCGATCACGATCAACATGGCTTTTATTCCTCTCATCATTCTGAGCATTTTTGGTGAATTAACCATGTTGATCTGAGATAGTTTTTGATGGGTCAGTTTAGGGCCGGGTGCCTCGGGAAACGTGTAGGACGGCTTCCTCGAGCCGGTTTCTATTTCGGACTTTGTGGTTAAACGTTTAAGACTTGTAGTGACACTTACATGTGATTTGGACTGACAGGAATTGTACGATAATACCGGTACAAGTTCGTACGCGCAGGTTCACCGCGGGATCGTACAGTGAGTGGGCCATTTTCTTAAACCCTTGCGTGCATAAATGTTTTCTGGTTTATTATACTTATTCACATGCTAAAACAATAATGGTTTTGATGATATGGAAAATATGGTTATGGCACGTTTCATGGTATTTGGGCTTGAGACCCGTCTGATGAAAACTTAATGATTGGTTCGGATTTTATCTATGTATATATATGCTTTGCATGTGGATATCAATAAAATGTATTTGGTGCTGCACTGTATAGATCCTTTCATATTATATTGTCTCCTCCGGCGAGGTACCTCGGAGAGGTCACGGACGTCTAGTACGTCCAGCGTCTATGACGCTAAGCATCAGGTGATGCTGCATCAGGTGATGCTGTACCCGAACAGGATTCGGGGATTTAACTCGGAAATTGAGACCCGAGTGGCACGCGTAGCCTTATTATTATTGTGACCTTATTAGGCGTCAAGAACGTCAAACATCAGGTGATGTCAGGATTGGAGTGTATAGTGAAGCAACTAAAATTATACTTATGGTTTTATTACATGCCTTATGGTTCATATTATATGACTTATGATTTTAAATACGGTTGCATGCATGTTTGGAAAACGGAGGGGTAAATTATATGTTTTACTTATCAAATGATTTTATAAACTTGAGTTTCGGTCCACTCACCCTTATTGTTTTGGTAACCCCTCCAGGTCGTGATACTGAGGTAGAGGAGGAAACTGAGGCTGAGGCATAGATCTACTTCTGCGTACCTGAACCCCTGTTGGGTGGGTTGCCCGCAGGTTTTATTTTAGAGTCGTGCTCGCAACTTGTAATTTTGGATTTCATCCCTTGTCTGACATCTGTTTAATTCGGATTTGATGTATGACTTTAATTTGGTTATTTATGCAATTGATGTTTTGAGGTTAAAATTGGTATGAATTATTGGATGTCAGACGGGAGCAGGGCACGTCCCCTTGTGATCCCTGTGGGATCGGGGCGGGTCCTGGTACACTAGGTGACAGGACCCGTCCCAAATCCCTCGGGATTAGCGTGGGACGTTTCTGCTCCCGTCTGACACGAAGTTCCAGACTAGGAATATTTCCGTCCTTTGCCTAATCGGGCCGGGGCTATCAGAGTATGCCAGGATCCGAAGGAGGGAAATGATGTCTCGTCTCTGCTACAGCTCATCCACGATCAACCTGAAGGGCATTCAAAACACAAAAGGTCTGAGTGGACAAAACAAATATTTTATTAAAACATTTCATAAAAGACCTTTATGCCCTTCATTAAAAATGCATGCATTCAAAAACCATTTCTTAGGATTCATGCTCGGTACTCATAAACCGACATGAATCATCAAACCATTTGAGCCTTGGCCCGAAATCCGTCAATCAATACATGGGACCTCCGCCCAAAACAAAACATGTGGGAACTCGTCGCAAAACCATCTCATAAGGGTCTCAGCCCAAAACCAATACGCTTGGGTCACATCCCAACGCCATCCCAACGCCATCCTAGGCACTTCCTGAGAAGATGCCAACTTGGGGCACACAGCCCCTAGGGAACACATCCTCGATATAGTCACGATGTCTCTATATATATAAGTATGCATACTACACGGGATCTCACTCTGAGCCTTCTCCCAGGAATTCTCCATCTGGGAGGCTCATCTTTGGACCTAGTCCGATCATCTCTCCGGAATCTGGTCCGGGACCACATCATAACGCCCACTCCTAGAACGAGATCCCTATGGGAATGCCCACTCTGGTCTGTGGATCGTGACTCTCCAGGCCGACGACTGGAGGAGACCAATCAATAAGCTCATAAGGAGGGTATATACATACCAGTATACACAACCATAAAAATGGAACTCACGTCTGATGACACAAAGCAAATGGGCCTCCAGCCCGAACATAGGACTCAACAAGGCCTCTAGCCCGATTTCACAATAACTGGGCATCGAGCCCGAACTCGTAAATCAACTGGGCACCGAACCTGATATCTCAGGGTCAGTCACGATCCCGATCATAGCGATGCGTGCAACCATCAATCCAGAACCGCTCTCAATCTTGGTATGTCGTCGTGAACACATTACTGCCACGACCATCTCGAGACCATGGTGCACACGTCACCGATCGATCCTCTAAATCGTCAGCAATCCGAAGTCGAGCCTCCAGTGGCTGCTCGACAACAGTACGTGCATCGTGACCTCTCCGGAAGGAACGCATCCCAATTTGGAAGTGAGCGTCACGTCGTCCATCGCCGTGCACACAACACCCACCGCGACCATGACTCAGACCTACGGGTCATCAATAAGACCTCATGCCCAAGTCAAAACCAAATCCAAATGGGTCTCATGCCCAATTTTACCTTTTCAAAACCATTTCATTAAAATCGAAAGCGTAAGCGAGCATAAGCACGTGTAAAACTCGAAAACCTCAAAGTACGTGCCCATACGTAAACACACACCAAAATGCACTCAAGGAATCACAAAATATACATTAAAACATATATAAAACATTTATGCATGCATCGATTTCAGAAAGAAAGTCCACTCATAAACCGTCCGCGCAACTGCCTCGATACACGCGCCGTACACCTTCCCGGGTCAATCGTCATCTCCGGGATTCCCACACCTGTCCAAATCACTTTAGAGGGTTACTAACTACTTAATTAACCCCTCACTAAACCCCCCCCCCCCCCTAATATTTTTGGGATTTTTACCTATTTTTAAACTGGCACCGAAACCTTTGGACAGCCCGAACTATATCGAGACGATGTCCGATCGACTCGAAACCAGTCCTAAAATGTTCGTTACATCGAATAGATGATTTCACATGTTGTAACCTTCCCCAAAATCCCTGCCACGCCCTGCACGCGCCGCCTGAAGTAGCTGCGCTTGGGAGCCACGCGCCAGTGCTACATTGTCGTCTCATACCTTCAGCAGACTGGTCCGACTGGCCGGTCCGATTTTCCTATGCAACTTGGACCAGCGTGACCGGTCCAGGTCCATACAATGTTAAATCTTCGTCCGTTTACTCCTAATCAATCCTATTCTTCCTTATTCGACCCTAGGAACCTAAACCTATAATTTAAAACGTCAAAAACCCATGAAATCTACCGGGTTCAACTTTCCTCCACGGTTCAAATTTCCCAAACCTTCCCCAGAGGTTCCTCAATGTCTAACCTTCCTCAAAACCTTCTTAATAACCTCCTAAAAACCTATTTAATTCAATAAAACCATCCAAAATGACCCATAATAACAGAAATCGAAAATGGACAAAATCGGGTAAAACCGATTACCTTTGCGGGTTCCTCCTCCGTCGTCCATGGCGGTGCTATTCCTGGCCGGCCACCACATCCATCTGGTCCTCTTCTCACTCTCTTGGCCTCTCAGTCATGATCATAGGGTCAAGGGTTTGGATTGAATGAAGGTTGATCGGGTTGGGTTTTGGGTGGATGGAAAAATGATCGATGAAAGGGGAATGGGGTATGCATGAAGGAAAATGATGTCCAGTGGATGGGTGACACTTGTCACTCATCCATTGGGCCTTGGGAAAAATATATGGGCCCCACTTGTTGTCAAATAGTCCTCGTCTCGTAAAACGTACAATAGTGCACTAGAACTTCCGTGAACCGTAACTTCATCGTCGAACGTTTGAATTCGACGTGCCGTCTGTCTACGGATTCGTATCGTCCCGATCTACGTAACGGTTCTCAGCCCTCGGTCATCAGACCTCCCGAGTCAAAACTCAACCATTGGCCCCTATTCCACCAAATTACAGAAATACCCTTGAACTTCCGAACGTCACAACTTCTTCCACGGATGTCAGAATTAAACGTGCCACGTGTCTATGAACTCGTGACGTCCCAAAATACATCACGGTCATTGGCCAAAGTCCATTTGACGGTCCGAACAAAAAGTCAACGTTTTGCCCATTTCAAGGGCAAAATTGTCATTTTGCACCGAACGTCTGCTAATCCTCGTCTAATTCCCGATTAGTCTCGATAATCCATCATTAATCCTTAATTAATCCCGCTAATTCGGGACGGGTCGTTACACTAGGCCTATATGAGGCATGTGGGTTTTCAAAACGAAAAGGGATTCAACAGGACAGATTGAGAGGTTCAAGGCACGATTAGTGGCAAAGGGGTTCACACAAAGGGCTAGAATCGACTACATTGACACTTTTTCCTCGGTATCTTCCAAGGAATCCATGAGGATCATCATGGCTCTCACAGCTCACTATGATTTGGAGCTACACCAAATGGACGTCAAGATTGCCTTCTTGAATGGAACATTGGAAGAGGATATTTATATGCAACAACCACCTGGATTTTTTGAAAGGGGGAAGAAATCAAAGGTCTGCAAACTAAACAAGTCGATCTATGGTCTCTAGCAAGCTTCAAGGCAATGGTACCGTAATTTTGACAAGACTATGGCATCTTTTGGCTTCTCAGAAAACAAGCTAGATGATTGCATCTATCTCAAGGTTAGTGGCTCCAACTTCATTTTCCTTGTACTGTATGTTGATGATATACTACTAGCTAGCTCAGATCTTAGTCTGTTATGGGAAACCAAGACTCTCTTGTCTAGTAGTTTTGAGATAAAGGATATACGAGAAGCACATTTTGTATTAGGGATTGAAATCGTGAGGGATAGAAAGAGAAAACTATTAGGTTTGTTGTAATGACCCGTCCCGAATATCGGGATTGAATATTAATTAATTATGATTTAGAATGACTAGTCGGAGATTAGTTGAGTGAAATCGAACGAATTGTGCAAAATGACCGTTTTGCCCCTAGCGTGGGCAAAATGTTGACTTTTAGTTCGGGCGGTCAAACGGACTTTGACCGATGACTGTGACGTAGTTCAGGACGTCACGAGTTCATAGACAGGTGGCACGTTCGATTCTGACATTCGAGGTGAAAGTTATGGCGTTCGGAAGTTGAGGGGTATTTTGGTAATTTGGCTAATAGGGAATGTTGACTTTTGACCCGGGAAGTCCAATGGACGAGGGCCAAGGACCGTTACGTAGGTCTCGTCGATGCGAATCCAACGACAAGCGGCATGCCGAAATCGGAGATTCGACGACGAAGTTATGGTCACGGGAACAGACTCGATTAACCGAACGAACCAGGATTAAAATAATATTTTAATATGAACAGTACCCGGTGACTGAACACACTTGGATGAGTGACAAGTGTCACTCATCCCTTAAATTCAGGCATAAAATCAGGATCCTTGTTTTGGGGAAAACATAATTATTATGTTTTATTAATTAATTAAACTAAATTATTCTTAATCCCTCCATTAATCCTCTTTGTTCTTCAAACCGTGCAAATTGGGGGAATCAGAATTGAGAGAATTGGGCTCTCTTCCACAATCGGTTTTGAGTGAGAATTGTGAGATTTTTGGGACTGATTGAACTGAGAAAACACGAGGGATCGATTGAGAGCTGAGGAACTGGAATTCGGATTTTAGAAAATTTGGGGGGAAATTCGAATTGGGAGATTTGAGCCGTGAAGAGTGAAATTGAAGCTCGAGTTAGCTTCCTGAGGTCTGTACGTGTCGATCCACATTAAGAACGGAAGAAATCGAGGCCCAATTGGCTCTGAACTGGGTCTGGTAACAGTGTGCAATTTCGAGCTTGAGTCGTGGAGTTTGAGGCTTGGATTGATGCAATTGAGTTGGGGAAAGTGTTTAACGGAGTCCATTGAAACTTCTGGTTGCATCAATTGAAGGAAATCGTGTGACATTGAAGGATTTCTGATGATGAACAGTGTTCGGGATGTTCTTCGAACGATCACCTTTGATCTTGAGGTTTAAGGTAGGTTTTGGTGAAATTATCATTACAGAACTCTAATTCGACTTAAATAGAAACTAACTGAATGCTCAATTGTTGAAATTGATATCGAATTGATAGGATTGGAACCGGGTCGTCTCGCGGGTTAAAGGACCCGTTTTACAGACAAACGGGTGAGGAAGACAGTGTTGTAGCATGCGCGTTGGTTTCACGCGCAGCCACTTTGGGCGGCGCGTGAGGGCGCGTACGGCCTAGTTTCAAGGTGAGGTCAACATGACTTTTGATCCTCTCATTGTAACGAACATTTTGACACTGATTTCGAGGAAATCGGATATCGATTCGTTAATGTTCCGCGTATCCGAAGTTTTGTTTGACGTTAAAAATACGTATTTAAATTCCAAAAAAAATGGGGAAAATTATATGAAGTATTTTGAGATGTTAGTAACCCTCTATAATGATTTTGGACAGGAGTTGTGATTTCCAGAATTTACGGAAAAACGTGCAGCTCGGAAACGGACCGTTTTGGACGGTGTGTGTGAGTGGACTTTGTTTTCTAACCGTGATGCATGCATATATGATTTTAAATGCCTTATTATATGATTTTATATGTTTTTGCATGATTGATGTTTCAATCCGGTGATTTCTCGATTTTATGGATTATTATATTATTATATTTGGCACGATTTTCGAGAAATTATGAAATTGGTTAAAAATGATGTTTGGACTCAGGTTATGAGTCCGGTATTGAATTTGATTGAAAATAATGTTTGGACTCGGATTATGAGTCATGGATTGAAAAATGATGTTGTGACTTGGGAATGAGTCAAGGGTCAATTTCGTGGATTTACGTGAAAATGGCAACGGAGGTTGCAACGCATGGATTTGCGTGAAAATGATATTTTGGGCATGAGAACCCAAGTGAATAGTGATTTTGACTTGGATTTGGAGTCACTTGTGAAATTGATGATTTTGTATGATTTATTGTGATTTTATGATTATTTTAATCAGTCTTTTGGGTACGTTTTACGAGGAACGTGCAAATGATGTTTTGGGCTAGGCCCGGAGTCTAAATGATTTCTAAAATGATATTTTGACTTAGTTGGTAAGTCAATGATGATTTCTGGATTATTTTATTGTTTTAAAATGTGATTTTAACGGTTTTTGTGTAAATGGTATTTTGGGGCTTGAGACCTAGTTGGGAATGATCTTGACTTTGTATGAAGTCAAGATTTCATTGAAATATTTTGGGATGTAATTCTCGAGATGGTTTCCTTTGTGATTGTGATATTCCCAGACGGTCGGAGCTTGGGGGGGAGGGGGGGGGGGGGGGAATTACTCAGACGACCGGAGTTTGGGGGATATGATTGTAGGATCGGGAATTGATCCTATGGTAGTCAGCTTCTCAGATGAGACTGAGCCTGGATGTACCACTCGGATGGGTCTGAGCCTGGGGATGTGTTCGGCCAGAGGTGACTGAGCCCGAGGGGGTTGAGCCCAGAGGTGTCTGTTCCCGAGAGAGTGGTTGGATATTGGCCTGCGCGTAGTGCCGCACTTGTGAGTAGTGCAGTTGATGGTTTGTTTGTGCACTTGTGAGTAGTGCGGATTGATTGGATTGATATATTTATTGTGCACTTGTGATTAGTGCTGATTGATGTTGTTTGTGATGACGTACTGGTATTGAGTACGGGTTTTTGGTCCTTGTGGCCAGGTGATTATGTTTTCACATGTTTTGGCCTGAGAGCCGGGGTTTGATGTTTTATAACATGAACAGATTTGGTGAACATGAGTTTTACGGACCATGGGTAAATATGTTTTTATTTTATCGGTCCACTATTCATACTTAAATGATTTCATATTATTACTCATGTTTTACGATATGCATTCAAGTTTGTGAAAACTGGAGGGTAAGATTGTAATTTTGACAAATGTTTTTATCAGAGGTCATTTTTTTCCACTCACACCTTTTCTGTTTTGTGACCCTCCAGGCCGTGGTACGACGTTCGGGACTGATCGTGAGGCAGTGGCAGCAGCAGAAATCATCGCAAACATCCCTTGTCTGGCAAGCACTGAAGGGTAGTTTCGGACCTTTAGTTGACTTGTCAGACGGGAGCAGGACCGGGCACGGTTTTTGACGTCCAGTTGGGACGGGTCCTGTCATTTGTCCCAAAGGAACTACATTGAAAGGATCCTAAAATGTTTTAATATGAGTTCCTGCTCACAAGGAGAAGTCCCTGTCAACAAAGAAGATAAGCTGCATGTTGACCAGTGCCCTAAGACTGACTTAGAGAAGCAAAATATGAGTGATAAACCTTATACATCTCTAGTAGGGAGCCTTATGTATGCTCAAGTATGTGCTAGGCCAGATTTGGCTTTTGTGGTTATTTTGCTAGGCATGTTTCAATCAAATCCAAGTGAGTAGCATTGGATTCCAGGCAAGGAGGTTCTGAGATAATTGCAAAGGACCAAGAAATTTATGTTGGTATATGGAAGGGTTGATGACCTGAAATTGGTGGCCTTCTCTGACTCAGACCTAGCTAGTTTCTCCATAGACAGGAAATCAACTGGTGCTTATGTGTTCACAATGGATGGTGGTGTCGTGTCTTGGAGGTGTGCAAAACAAACCACACTTACAACCTCAACAATGCAAGCAGAGTTCATCGCAGTTTATGAAACCACAAAGCAAGCCATTTGGATGAGAAATCTGATCATGGACATGAGAGTAGTGGACTCAATCCAAGGACCTCTGATGTTGTACTGTGATAATGCAAGTACACTGTTCTTCTCCAAGAAAAACAGGCGAACATCTGCTACTAGACTTATGGAAGTTAAGCACCTTTTAGTACAAGAAAAGGTCAGAAAGAGAGTGATCGAGGTGTTGGACATTAGCACCAAGTACATGCTGGCAGATCCTCTCACAAAGGCTTTTCTTATTAAAGAATTCAAGGATTATGTTTCCAAAATGGGATTAGTGGATGACTTTGATCAGTGGGAGTGGTAATCAGTGGGAGTGGCAATCAGTGGGAGCCTTAGTAGCTGAAAGTAAGTGTCTCATTTGATTATGTGTTCTCTCTTACCTACTGTTGAAAATTTTGATGCATCGTATAGCTGCTAGTTTTCACTCTGATTCATAAATGATTTCATAGCTGAGATTGATGTCACTTGATAGTTTAAAGCCAATTGAAACTGTCATCTTGAATACTATGACAGATTATGGAATGTTGAATGTTCTTTTGATTCATTGTGAACGCTATGCAATGCTTGATTGCATTAGGTGTTGTAGTTTAGAGGATTCTTACCATATCCTTAATCTTTTTGATAATTGGCAGTTTTAATCAATGTGAATGATGAACCTAGTCTGAACTTGTGAGACAGCTGTGCAATGCTTGATTGCACGATTATATGATGTTTTGATTGCATGGTTATATGGTCAATCTGTTTTTCCTGTAAATTGATCATGATTGTTATTTGGGTAACAAGGCACATGATTAATTTTCCTGGTTGGACCACTGAGTGAGAATTACTTTTAGATTGAGAACTTCCTTTTGCTGTAATAACTGTCAAATAGACTTATGTGGGTAGTTTAGGATCACAATAACGGCAGTGCAACAATGCACATAAGTATTCGAGTGTTGTGGTTCTGTGATTTTGAACTGATCATGACTGCTGTGTTTTGGAGTGGACTTGATGACACTTAAGGACTCAATGTACACTGTTATTTCAATTTCGGTTAGGACCGGCAAATGTGATCACTTCATACTCAAGTGGGAGAATGTTAGAGTTTGAGTATGGATTAATCACCTAAAGTGCAAAGTCCTAATCATTATTGGAGTAATAGAGTCATTGTCATTGAATCATTAAACTAGGGCTCCATATGGTAATTGACATGTGTTAAGTTAATACAGTTTGCCTTGATTACCTATTTACTCCCTAAGAATCCTAATGTGATTATGATAGGAAATCACATTACACTACAAGGAATATGGATTGGCCCGACAAACGTATGTTCGTCGGGCCCCTCATGAATTCGTCGGGCAACTAGAGACGTAACGAACGTTTGTTGGGCAAAGGTCGTCGCCTCAAGCTTGTGAGGCAAACCTTGGCCCGAGGAAAAAAAACGTTCGTGGGGCAAAAGTGACCAGGGGCCCGACGAACAAAGACCGTTGCGACTAATTTGTTGCTCGCTCAAACTCAGTTTTTGTTGCCCGACGAACTTTGGTTCGTATGGTTAACGTTTACCCGACCAACGTTACATTCGTCGGGCAAAATTACTTTTTTTTTAAATTTCAGAAATTTGTGTTTTAATGGTTTTGTACATTTAATATATAAATTTTAATTACATATAAAACTATTATATTTATCATCTAATTAAATAATAAAAAATAAAATTCTCAAATTAATAAAAAAGATATAAAAGTCTTCAAATAATAAAAAGAAATAAGTCTACAAAAGTCATAAAAGTCTTAAACATAATAAAAAGTCTTAAACATAATAAATAGTCTTAAACATAATAAAAAGAAATAGTTTTAGAAATTTAACAAGTCTCAAACATAGTAATACATAAATTTAAACACTCGGTGGCTGGTCGGCGTGAAATGCTGGCTGCTGGGGTGGCTAATCAGACTGCGAGGTTGATTGCTGTGGCGACTCACCGGGATGCAGAGTTGGTTGTTGGGGTGGCTGGTCATGCTGCGAAGCTGGTTGTGCAGGCGACTGGTCAGGATATGAGGTTGGTTGTTGAGGCAACTGAATACCCTGCATTTGAGCGAACTGAAACACCTCTGGGGGGACTGCCAAATTATTTTGAACCAGCACATTAGTGATCAGTTGGAAGAAAGACTGACAACGATCAGCAACAGCTCGAGATTCAAAGGTTGCTGAGTTTTGTGTGCTAGCTCCCTGAGAACTCGAAGAGCTACTCCCACGCTCACGAATCAAAGCACTACCCACCCCTCGAATGATTGTCCCACGACGCTTTCCTAGCCTTTCATCTAGGATTTCCACTGACCTAGTGGGATCCGGTAACAACTGCTCCAACGGGACCTCAGGGTGCTGTTGCACTAGCTGATCCTGCAAACGCTCCCTATCTACCTGTATCCCCCTCTAAAAAACTCAAATAAATTATAATTAGAAAACAAAGTAAGAAAATTAAATTGAAATTTTAATTAGAAAGAAAATAAACGTACGTTAATTTCATCAGCCACCTCATTACCGTGGCCGGCGTTAACCTGCCCCCAGACGTCTAACTCTGGCCACAACGAACCATTCTGTCGTCGCTCCTCGTGTCGGAACGCAAGAGGTCGCGAGCCCCCGTGGTGGTTGTATTTCTTCTTTTTTCGATTTCTTTGGTTAGCGGTCGATCGTCTCTATTCATATTTAAAATGAATCAATAACTGAAAATTGGATATTAGATTGGAAATAATGAAATAATTCTTAAAACAGAGACTTACCACAAATTCAGGGGTCTGAAAATGAGTGCACAACCAATTCCACTCTCCCCTACGATGTTCATTAGCCAACTCAGTAGGAGGATTCGCAGTCGCTTCTGCAGCTGTACTCCAACTCTTGTAATATGTACTCAATTCGCTCTTCCATTCCCTGTACCTGCTCTGCCAGAGGTCAATTAGGTACATATTGACGTCAGGGTCCGTCAAGTCGTACTCAAAATTAACCTGCATTAAATAACAAAGTTTTTAAATTAATAAAAATGATGAAGAACATATTAAAAACAAATAAATACTTACCGATAACTGATCCCAACATAGCTTCTTGTATTCCGAATCTAGCTTGTTGAAAGTGGATGCCCACATCTTACAGTCATTTCGAACGATCGCCCCTATGTCATGTGACACCAAGCTGTGGATCTTTTCAGATGTTTTTCGCAAATGAGGCATGTAAACCACATGAATCTTTGCCTTCGTTGTACGGGTGATCCTTTGTGTTGCCAAACATTTGTTGACCCCGCGAACTTTTAAGACATTTCATGCATGAGTCGATAAGTTCCTAGAAATGAAGTAATGGAAAATAATATTCATTATAATTAAGACAATACGTGACTTACCATTGGGGAGTACTCCATTCCCATTGGGCATGTCGCTTGATGTCGTATCAGTTGGCTCAGAATCCGTACGTGGTTCCCCCCGTTTCTTACTATGGCGTCTACGAGCGGAGCGCGGTCCTAGGCGCACAGACTTTGTATTGTTCATAGGGACCTGAGTGGACTCAACAATGGATGCTATAGAGGATGGCAGTGGAGACGCCTCAATAGGGTCAGGAGTGGCATCAGATCGGCCACGACGTGTAATCAACGGACGTGACGACATCCAAATATTGAAATCAAACAGTGCTAAGTAATTCATGCCAAATATTGAACACGGAAAAATTAGAAATACAACAACTTAACTTAAAGATGTTCACCAAAACATACTAATAAGCATAAATAATAAAACTTAGTGTTTCTGGTATAATAACATTCAGCCTTTTAACAAAATTTCATATCTATGCCAATGCAACATGAAAATGTAAAAGAGACGATAGCAATGGGAACCTATGACATTAGAGACGATAGCAATGGGAACCTATGACATTTGCCTCTAAAGCAACCTAATAATCACCCAAATTCTAATTTTCAAGTCTTAACATATGATGTATCAGGTCATTGACCACCAAAAAGAGTAAACAACCGTAAGGGTAAGAAACACAAAGAAGCAAAGTGAATAAAGCTAACTATCCAATGCCTGCCAACAATATTCAAGTATCAAAATTTTAGCTTTTTAAGATTTTCCATTAGCATACTTGTTTTAATAATCACCCAAAATCACAAGCAAATCAGAAACACACAAGTAGGGTGAAAGAACATTATAACAACAAAGACCATAAAATTGCCTAGTATCTCTTCCCCGCTAAGAAAATTGCATGCAGAAGGGCCATCTTGTGTATTTAATAGAACTTGTGGGAGCAATGATTTCCTAAATTAGCAAAGACAAAAAAAACGATCTTTTTCCCATTCAAGTGGAGCTATTTGCAAATTCTGTTTCCTGAACTATTCAACAACCAAGAATTTTTAGTGTTGGATGTTAAGAGCATGTGGTATAAGGCACACATCATTAAACACAACAACAAACGAAAAAACAACCTCTTATCAATGCACAATCATCATTAGTCTGATTCAATTATGCATTTCTTTAACTAAAACAAAATTAAAAACTTGAGACTCTTGTATATTCTGTCACATGGCATTAGTACCCAACCAAAAACAACCTCACTATATTCTGTTAATAGTGATGACACCAATGACATATGTGATCATGAAAGACAATCAGAGGACTACCATAGCCATTAAGTTTAAGAATGAGAGATCTGCAAGGAAATGTTAAACATTCAGCTGCCAAAAATCAACAGAATTTTTTCCACATATTCTACTCTTCTTTCACCTCAGATTCCACATAAAAGGTCGTAGGGTGAATTCTCTCAGCCCAAGTCTAAAACATCAACCAATGAACAACCTACAACCGTGGACAATCCAAGATCCAGGGCATCACAGTCACAACAAAGTAGCCAAGGAAAATATCTTTAAAAACCAGGATCGTTATTTCCAAAACATAGCAAAGTATTAAATAATGTATTGATAGTAGACGATTCAAATGAGCAACGAGATTGGCCAGTGTCTTCTTCTCGATACTAATTACAAAAATTCATATAATGAGGACCCACAAGTGTATAAATATGGACGTCACTATATATGGTAGACAAAACTTTGATGTAAAAAACTATGTAAAGTTCATGCTGCCAACTCTAAGGTTGACAGTTCCGACCTGAGAAAGGAATTATTGAATGTAGACACGAATGAATTACAGATGGGCTTTAACTTTTCTGGTTCAATATCAAATCCAAGATGGTGATCAGTCCTTCAAAGGAAAATAAAAAACAAGACCAAACAAGAAAAAGGAATCTTTGATTTGCTGCTTTACAAATCCATGATTAGTCACAAATCCAGGAAAAATAGTAGTAGTTCGTATCCATACAATCAATTCTTAATTAGAATGATTAGGGCTGAAAGCTACAAGATTCTAATATGGATATAAGGCCAACAATGAAGTCAAAGTTAGTGTCAATGTCCAAACTGATCTTCCAAAGACAAGATCTTCCAAAGACATTTAATATTTGTAATGTTTTCAGCACAGCCTACCTACTCGCACGACCAAACAAACACTAGAGGGCAAAAGAATTTCCCATCTAATTCACAAAATGTTATCATATAAATGAGCAAATATTACTCACTTATGCCTAAGGATAGACCAAAGCTAACAACTAGCTTTCACATATGAATAATAGAAGCTCATTACCTACTAAGCAAGCATGATTCATGTTTGGATTATATGATTTCAATGCCAACAAAATAAGTTAAAAGTCAACCAGAAAGTGGATTTTGTGCTCCATTATGAGATAAGTGTACCCAAAAACACATTTAGATAAGACAATTTACTACTACAGAAAGAAGTATCAAGTAACTTACCTCAACCTCATTGCGACTTTGGGTAATAATTCATGCATCCACTTAAGACTAGCACTAACCTCCTTCATCTAAATCGCTATGAACTTTACGAACTTACTCCGTAATGCAAGGTCTTCTGTTTCTAAAATTTTATTACATGCTTCATTGCAGAAGAATATTTTGTTTATTCATTTTAAAATCTAAGGAATGCCACTGTAAGTTACTGAAAAATATCTAATCTTTAGTTCCTTTATGGAAAACTCTTGAGAGAAGCAAGTTATAGAAATTAAAAGAAAAGTAATTTGAGTACCAAAAGAAAAGTAATTTGAGTACCAAAAGAAAAATCATTCATTAAGTATACACTCAGCTTACGTGTTCATTCATATTACCATACTAAATGCGCATTATGCTCCTGAAGCAACCAGTGCAAAGAAGAGCATTTACACAAAGGAAGTTAACTGACTCCAACAGGAAGCGATCACACAAATATGCCCACCAAGTTCCAAGTCACCATCCTACATTTTTAGGTTGGTTTGCACGATCTTAAGACTGCTGGACAAAGTTCCCACATGAAAGATTGTTACAGAGACCCTCCATACAAAACCATAAAAAGTTAAATTAAAAATGAATTTGTTTTCCTACAGGAAACCTTAGAGACAAAAGCTTAACCATCAACAGTCAAAACATAAGCACTTCCCCTAATATCCATATTAATCAAAAGGAAAATGATTAACTGATCCGAATTTTTAAAATTTCTATCGAAACATAAACCTAATTATTAAGCAGGGAGATACCTGAAACTACTCAGGTTAAAGAACTTAAATAAATTAGGAAAAAATAAAATATACGAGATGCTCAATTTGTGATATGAAATTGATTCTTAAAAAAAAAAACAGTTTGTTTCATGCAATGATATCAGCTTGAATTAGTAGTAATCTAGTAATATGATTCGCTTTCAACTTGATCTCCTTATAATCTGTGTAAGCTCATGCACAGAGGCATATACAAAAGCACCCTAAAACGCATAATGAATGGAAAATGGGGATCCTATCAGCAAACGGCTAACAATAAATCAAAAGAAAGAGAACAACAGTGATATGTGCATTAGAGATGAGCATAATTTTTTCTCCAAATCATGCTACAGAAGAACCAAGTAAAAAAAAAATCATACAAGCACCACCAATTTAGTGAGAACAAAACACAACCCAAGAAAGATGAGTAATGGAGATGCACAAGCAAGCAAGCCTGCCGAGCCTCCACCATATGAAAATATCAAAGTAAGGAACAAACCCGAGACAGATACACAAAAGATTGCAATATGTGAATGAAAAATTAAATTAATTGCAAGGAAATGTTACCTAACAATTTCCCCCAACCCAGCACTGATATCTGAACCCGCTTCACAAATTGAAATCCCTGCGAATCCAAGTTCTGACCTGAGGAGGAGATGCGTGCAGCTAAGGGGTTGAATTCGAAGGATTAGGAAAGAAGCCCTAAGAAGGAGAAGCGGCTGTGGCGAGTTGAAGTTGAGAATAAAAGGGAATTGTGTTTAAATTGTCTGCAAACATTGGCCCAACGAACGTTCGTCGGGCAACCTTTTAAAATGTTCGTTGGGCTAACCTAGGCGGGCTTCAGTGAAAATTTTGGGCGAAATTTAGAGCGGGAAATTAAGGGTTTTGCCCGACTATATTGTTTGTCGGGCAAGTAAATTAATTTCTAATTTTCAATTTTTTATGCGACCTATAGTTAATTAAATATTTACCATAGACTAATCACTTAATCTGATCCTAGAATGTGTTCAGACAATAGACTAATCACTCCACTAATTAGGTTAAAGTCAAATATTTTTGTTTACAATGAAAATAACAACACACGTGTTATCTAATCACTCAAGTAGATAGGAGGAGAAGAATTTTTGTTATATTACCGCAATGCATAATCGCAACAAGTATAGTCTGTGTGTTAAAATAAAAAAATAAAATAAAAAGTTAAAAACAAATGGCGTGAACATACAGTATACCATCCGATCGTCGAAAATTGTTTTAGAATCGTTGAATCATCTTTCCCTGTTACCTTATTTCATATTTTCCAAATTGGCTACTTTTTTGCGTAGGCGATCTAGGAGCATAGAATATAAAACTGGACGGTTGGATTGGCCAAATTCATTTTTTTAATTATTGAAATCGTAAATGAAGCTCATTCATTAAAGTGGCTAAACACTTAATGAAATTTCAATGTTATTTTCTAACTTTCAGTTTAATTGATATTCAAACGATTGAATTTCAAAGATCTCACCGTTCATTTTGTAGTTTTAGATGTATAGACAATGCACGTAAAAACTCCTGTGGTTTTGAGGATTTAAAGCTACTCGATCATCGAAAATAGTTTTAGAACCGTTGAATCGTCGCACACCTTTACCTTATCTGAGAATTTCCAAATTGGCTATTTTTTTGTATAGGCGATCTAGGAACATAGAATATAAAAGTGGACGGTTGGATTGGCCAAATTCATTTTTTTAATTATTGAAATCGTAAATGAAGCTCATTCATTAAAGTGGCTAAACACTTAATGAAATTTCAATGTTATTTTCTAACTTTTAGTTTAATTGATATTCAAACGATTGAATTTCAAAGATCTCACCGTTCAATTTGTAGTAGTTTTAGAACTGTTTAAACATCTCACACTGTTACCTTATCAGTTTGTCATACTAGATGCGTACACATTTCAATTTGTCAAAAATAGAGTCAAAAGATTGAATTTCAAAGATTTAACCATTCATTTTGTCATACTAGATGCGTACACAATGCACGTAAAAAAACAATACAAGTTAATTAAACATTTAACACAGCATGTTCATAGATTTAACAATTTTTATTCAATGTCAGACTCACTCTCCCCCTCCCAATCAGTCTCATCATCTGAAATATATCCCTTGCTTGTGTCTTTAGTATCACTTTCGGCTATTTCTGGTAAAGATCCGAGATCAATGAAAATATCATCAATTGCAATTGGTGGAACGACGTCATCTGTCCGTATGCCATCCACATGTAAGGTGGATGTTGAGGAATCCACTTGGTAAACATTTTCTTCATCGTCTGTTTCCGTACCTTCGTGGTGATGCCAATCATCCAAATCCCAAATATTTCTATGCTTTACCATCTCAGCTACTTTCCAACCAGAGCCAACTTTTGGATCATCTACATAGAAGACTTGTTTCGCTGTACTAGCGAGTATATAAGGATCACTCTCAAACCACTGTGTGCTTGTGTTCACGGAGGTACATAAATGATCTTTGATGACTCTGCCTGGGATATTTGGATTCGTATCGAACCAATGACACTTGAACAAAAAGACTTCCTTGCGCCCTGCATACAACACCTGAACCACACTTAACAATCTACCATAGAATCCCGTATCTGCATTTTCGTCTTCTCCAGGCACGAAGACCCCACTATTTTGGGTAGACAAATTGTCGTCTCGTTCTGTGCACAAGAATTTAACTCCATTAACATGACAACCAGCATATATTTCTCCCCGAAATGGGCCATTTGCCAGTTGCATTAATTCTTGATTGAACTCTGCCGAGTTGTCATCTTTTAGATGTGCCATCTAGTAAGAAAAACACAACAAATGAAATCAATAAATATAAAATAACTTTAACAACTTTTCATATAATATAATTTTGACTTACATGCTTGGAAAACCAACTTGGAAACAATTGTTGGTCCATTTCTTCCCAATTCAAAGGATATGAGGCCTTCATCATCATCAAGTGGCGGTTGTGGAAGGGCCAGACTTCGTCACAATTATTAAGTATGAACCAGTGAGCAATCTCCATGTCGCTGTTGTTGAATGGCTGGGACCGTGGCCCAACGCCGAATGGTCGTGTTGGTTGGGCAAATACTGATAAGGTCTCTAGACGTCCACCACCATCGTCGTTGCGCGAAGCCCTATTGAATGAGGTTTCAACATTTTGAAGATACATTGCACAAAAATTCGCTGACTCTTTTGCAATGTATGCCTCCGCTATAGACCCTTCGGGACGTGTCTTATTACGAACGTATCGCTTGTATCGACCTAACATTCTGCAATCAAATTAACATTTTGAATCACATTTAAGTGGATGATAGTAAGGAACTACTGCAATGGGTAGAAAATTTTTACCTCTCGATTGGGTACATCCAACGATAATGCACTGGACCAGCTAGTTTTGCCTCATCCGGAAGATGTATTAGTAGATGAACCATTATATCAAAGAATGCCGGGGGATATATTTGATCTAGTCGGCACATGATATAGACAATATCTTCGTTAATTGCTTCGAGGTCTGCCTTTACCAACGATTTGGCACATAAGATCTGGAAGAATTGTGACAAGTAAACAATTGTCTCAACAACACCTGACTCCAAGTAGGGCCGAATACCAATGGGTATGAGTCGTTGTAGCAACACATGATAGTCATGGCTCTTCAAACCGGACATGGTGCCACCGTCTGTGCTAACATTTCGTGATATGTTACCAGCATAGCCATCTGGAAATTTCACACTCTGCAACCACTTTAGGAATTTCTTCTTATTCTCTGGTGTGAACGTGTAACTTGGATGAGCCATAATGTATTTACCGTTCACAACTTTGGGCCACAAATTGGGCCTAATACCCATTTTTTGCATACCAATACAGGTCTTTTTTGTGTCCTTTGACTTCCCTTCAATGGGTAAAGTCGTTCCAACAACACTCTCGGCCACATTTTTCTCAATGTGCATAGGGTCCGCAATGTGTCTTATTTTTAATTTTGACCAGTACTCCAAACGAAAGAATATGCTTTTCTTCGTCCAATTTTCCTGTTTCGTTGGTTTTGACCCGCGTGTGACGAATTCATGGATACTATTCAATCTGGCTAATATTTCATCACCAGACCTCTCTCTTGGTCGTGCTCGTAGCTCAGTTTTACCATCAAAAGAATCAGAATGGTTACGCCATCGATGATCCCAAGGTAGAAATCTTCTTGCACCTAAGTAACATACCTTAGATGCATGCCAAAAAGATGTTGTGTCCGGTCCACATGTTGGGCACGCAAGATAACCCTTGGTGCTCCATCCTGACAACATACCATATGCAGGAAAATCATTAATTGTCCACATTACGGCTGCTCGTAGCATGAACATTTCACCACTGTACTTGTCATATGTTCGTACTCCATTTTCCCACAAATCCACGAGCTCATCAATCAATGGTCGCAAGTAAACATCAATGGAATTACTCGGTGATTTGGGTCCTGGGATCAAAGTACTAAGGATTGTGAATTCTTTCTTCATGCATCTCCAAGGTGGTAAGTTATACGGAACTATGATCACTGGCCAAGTGCTATAAGGCTTTGCAAAACTCCCAAATGGATTAAAACCGTCAGTAGCAAGTCCTAATCTAACATTTCTTGACTCCGCAGCAAACTCAGGATATAACTTATCAAATTCTTTCCAAGCCTCTCCATCGGCTGGATGTCTTAGCACATTATCATCAATGTGTTCATCCTTATGCCATCTCATTTCACGGGCTGTGTGTGACGACATGTAAAATCTTTGTAGCCTTGGTTTTAGTGGAAAATAACGTAACACCTTATTCGGAATCTTATTCTTTTGAAATCTTGGCTCACCACACACGGGACATTTGTCAAGCTGATCGAATTCACGATAAAATAATGCACAATTATTTTTGCATGCATGGATCTTGACATACCCTAAACCGAGACCCTTCAACAACTTCTTCGACCGATAATAATCTTTAGGAAGACGGTTATCTTCAGGTAGCATTCGTATTATGATGTCAACCATATGATCAAAATGTTTGTTTGTTTGACTGTACTCAACTTTCATATGCATCAATTCTACAACTGCCCCTAGAACTGAAAATGATTTACAACTAGGATACAATTCGCGCTGAGCTTCTTTCAACAAGTTCTCGTAATGTTGCTCAGATTCTTCAGGTTCAAACCTGGGAGTCTCATCATCCATAACCGATGTACGAGGAAAAGCATCAGTTAATATCTCAAGGACTTGATTATTGTCACATCGCCCATGTAATCCACTTTCATCCTAACATGTCCTTGGATCTGAAGATGTCGATGCAGTAAATATTTGTTCACCGTGATAGGTCCAATTAGTGTAATTGTGGACAATTCCATTCCATTCCAAATGATTATGGACCTCATTCAACGTTATCCAATTGCAGTTGTTATATTTTCTACACGGACACCTAATATGTCTTTCATTACTGCAATTACTACGTACAAAAGCCATGAAACTGTCGATCCCATCCATGTACTGATAGAACTTCTATCTTCCATTTGCATCCAGCATCTGTCCATTGTGCCTGTTTTCAAAAAATACAGCCAAGTAATAAAAGAGTTAAGATTGTCACGTAGATTGAACAACTTAATATCAAAAGCTACCCATCTCCTTATGCCTCCGGTGATTTGGCCCTATCCCATTCGAGAGTGCACAAGTTGTTGTGTAGTTTACAACCTACGAGGCTAAGTTTCGATCATGGGAAATTTCGGCAGCATCTCCCTACTGTTCCCCAAATGCACCATGTAGATATTATAAACAAATATCTAGTAGGAGTTGGAGAACATTTAGGGGATACAAACCAAATTTCCCATAATCAAAACAAAGCCTCGTCGAATGTAAACTATACAACACATAGTTGTGCACTCCCAAACTGTCCGAATAAATGGACAATTCAAGAGTCAGTCAATCAACTCGATTCACTGACTCTCAAACGGGTCTAAGGTTTTTAGTTGAACTTCATTATACGAAGATAATCAACTCGATTAACTTCGTATAAACTATTGAGAAATATCAACATCTTTCACTCTTTTGGAACTACCTAAAACTAAAAAAAAAAATCACAATATATTCACAAATAAAAACATATATTAATTAGCATATCACAAAGTTTAGAAATTTCTATTTTCCTAATTTTCCAATTCTAGTTTCAAAATATATTTTCTAATAAATATTTTCTAATATTTTCTAGAATATTTTCTATTTAATTTCTTAGTTTCCAAAAATATTTTCTAATTTAAAAATTTCCCAAAACTATACCAAATTTATACACAATTTTCCCAAGCTATACACATATTTTCACAATTTATACAAAAGTTTCCACACCTTATTATGCAAATTTCCTAACATATTGATATATCCAAAATTCTTACCAAAATTAAATTTAGAGATAAACACACATACCTCTTTACAAGTGTTCCTCTAAATCAAACACAAATTTCCTACAAATTAAACAAACAACCATATAATTAGTTCAAATAAACAAAAACTTCAAAACTACAAAGAAATCTATTTCCTAAAACATATACCTATTAATGGACTTTCGCCTTGGAGAGGAAAAAAATAAGAATGAATTGTAGTTATGAGGTAATGGTGGAGTTAAGAGAGAGAGAGAGAGAGCGAGAGAGAGAGAGAGAGCGAGCGAGAGAGAGAGAGAGAGAGAAAACTAATATAACAGAGAAAAGGGGACGAAACAGATGTTTTAAGTGACTGAAACTTTGCCCAACAAACATATGTTCGTCGGGCAACATATGATATTTCGTCGGGCAACAAAAATTAATGACCACATTCAAGTGGCAACGAAATTCGTCACCATCAGCAGTGTTTTGCCCGACGATATATAACTGTTTGTCGGGCAAAAATTGCGCGGGAAGTTTTTTTTTTGGCGCCACCCATGAAAATTCCCCGCTAATGTTTAGCGACGAACGTGATCGTCGCGTAAAGTATTGCCCAACGAATATAATGGTTCGTCGGGCAAAATATGCCTTTAGTGACAAATTTTTGTTTGTCGGGTAAAATTTTGTCGGGCCAATGCTTTTTCCTTGTAGTGTTAGGATTGGACTACTATAAAAAGGTCCCTACTCTTGCCAATTAGTAATCCTTCCTTATGTGCTATAGACTTATTGATTAGTGAAGGGCAATTACTCATTGGTAGAGAGGAGAAGACCACTTATAATCAAGAAGACGATGTCATCGACTAGTACGTCATTAATCTTGATATCTCTAGTGTTTTTGGTATTAATCCTCACTTGTGGTCATAAGAGCTCAGTTGTTTTCTATGTAAGTTGTCGATATTATTTGTAACATCTTACAGTCTTTCCATTGATTCCACCAATGGCAATAACCAGATTCAACTGAAACACAAGCTGGTCAGTGTTGCTGGTGTTGGTTCTGCAGTCTTCTTTCAGGCCGGCAATCCGGCATCCATTCTCATACCGGCATTGGAAGTCCTTAAAGCGGTTCCTCTCCACAGAATGTCCTCTTATTCGCGCATATCCCCCGGCAATCCGTTTTGATGCAAGAGCCAACATATAATCTGAATGGGAGGCGTTTGGTTACTTCTATTTTACGGTCCCTCGGGTAGAACAAATATTTGCTTTCGTGCATCTAGTGATTCAAGCAAATTAGTCATTTTTGACTCTTTGTTAGTATTTATGCCATCTGCTGCTAGATACTCAATGGCAGGTTGCCTTGGACATGAGCTTGAACATGGCTCCATGGTTGCAACAACGCTTGCCTTGGACAATGCGCTCTCGTGGACATTGGGGCACGCAATTGATTCACTTAAAAGCAACAATGCACCAGGTTCAAATATTCGGATTGTGTAAAATTTTCTAGGTTAATTAGTATCCTCTGGAAAATATATTCATGTTTTTATGTGTTCTTGTTGATGCGGATATCTTTGGTTGTTTGAAAAAGCTACAAATACAGGTTCCTTCGACACTGATGCTAAGCGATAATCACATCCCATGTAAGAAATATTGCTATCTTTCGGTAAATCGAGCGTTACAGAAAATACGAAGTGACTCAGAACTTACTAAGGTACTTAATAATTTACTTCCATGTGTCAATCAGTAAAGTCCCCGGAGTCCAGCATTTATATGCCTAATTGGCCAGCAGGTTAAGAAGTGAAGACGATGAGGTAAATTTATCTGATAAAATATCATTCCAAAAGTCATATAATCTTGATTTCCTTAGATTGCATCTCGTAAATGTATCTGATAAAGTAAAAAAAAAAAAAAAAAAAAAAAAAAAAAAAAAAAAACCATCCATCTGATAAAGTTTCCATGTAAATGTATCGCCTAAATGTTTCATTCCCCTTCCCCGATATTCCTCGTTGAATTTGAAGTCCCACTAGGCATGTGCTTCTTTTTCAGTTTGACATGTTCTCTTGTATTCGTCCAAGTCCAGCAGTGTGTGGATTCCCAACAAAGGAGGCACGCGTTCTAATTTCCGAAACAAGCATGAATTTTGCATTTTATTTTCATTATAGTCCCTTTGGCTTTATATAATATGTTCTTCATTTCCACCATTGAGAATTTTTCATGAATCTCAGATTATTCGGCACATTCATGAGTCCTTTCAGAAGTATTTGACCGAGGGATATATGCGGGGCCAGTTGGTTGGTTTGGACTTTGGAGGAGGAGAGAGTGAGTTCGCCGTTGGCATTAGGTCTGCATTCGTGGAAGAGGTAAACCTAGTAAATCTTTTAACAAAATGAAAACTTTCTCAGTATTTTCGATATTATGTTACATTTAGAACTGACTTTCCAGCATCAGATAATAATCCTTTTGAGTTGTAGGGTCTTGGTGCAATGATCTAAGCTAGAACGGGGGTCGCTTGCTTAGAATGGGATGAATTGGAATTCAAGGTTTCGATCAAAATGCAGTTCACCAAGTCGCTTAAACTTGAAGTGGCGTGAGAGATGAGAAGCTGATACAGCGAGGACTATCGAGCACTGAGAACTGAAAAGGTCTGTTTTTCTGAAGTTCTTAGCTAGAATTTTCCAATTATTTTTCTTAAGAATTCAATGTGATTTACCAAATCTTCATATTTACCCTGCTCTTCCATTTCCTCCTGTAAACGAGACTTTCTATTTTTGTGTGTATCAGATACGATGTTTTATTAGATAGTCCTGAAAGTGGATTACCCACTACCAAGTCTCTATCTCTAGCTCTCTGCATATTTGGTCCCACAAAAAATCATTATAAAGGACAGCACCCCACCATAGCTTCCCAAAGATCTCTCTTCTCCTCTCGTGGCAGCTGCCGCCGCTGCAAGGTGGTCCCTTGCATGTTTCACGGACCCAGAAGTAACCAAAGGCAGCGTAGCATCCAGCAGGAAAACTATTCATTTTTCTCATCATGTAAAGGTTCTTAACTATCATGCTTGTCTTATCAGTAGAGATTTATTCGGACGTTGGAACCTTAACATTGGAAAGAAATTTTTAGTCGCATCTACGGTGTGACTCATGTGTTCTTATTGAGGAAAGAATGTATTGTTTTTGTTAATATGTCAATTCAGCTGTTATTGGCACTTGAATGAGCCCTGATTTTGTATCTTTATCAGCACAATAATTTTTTTTTTTGTTGTTAAGAATTCAATATGATTTCGCCAAACCTTCATGTTTTACCTTGTTCTTCATATTGACTTAAATAAATAAGAAAACCCTGCTCTTCACGGTCTTCGCCTGTAGAAGAGACTTTCCTTTTTTGTGTATAAAATACAATTTTTTATTAGTCCTCCTGAAAGTGGATTAGGGACATGCTCATTGCTCTCACGTGTCACATTACCCACCACCAAGTCTCTGTCTCTAGCTCCCTGCATATATTGTCCCACAAAATTCACTATAAAGCACAGCACCCTACAATAGCTTCCCAAAGCTCTCTCTTCTCCTCCTCTCATGGCTGCCGCCGCCGCTGCAAGGCGGTGCCTTGCATGTTTCATGTACCCAGAAGTAACCAAAGGCGGCATAGCATCCAGAAGGCAAACCGTTCATTTTTCTCATCATGTAAATGCCTTATCGGTTCAAACATAAATTTGCTGCCAGTATTATTGTGTTAATCCTTTGTTTCTGTAAACAGAGGTCTCGGTTGTGTTCCCTTTCGATGAATGGCTGCCAAGGACAGGGAGAGGCTCACCTTCCTCTAGGCACCGTCGAAACGCGGTCGTTTCCGGCAGTTGCGTCACCTTCAATGGCTGTGGAGAGGTTGAGCTCCGCCATTTCTGAGTTAAAATCAAATCCACCACCTTCCACCTCCGGAATTATACGTCTCCAGGTAACCCACGCCAAAAAAGTTTCCTTTTTTAGAGCTATAGATTGTGCCACGTGTTTGTGCCACATTAAAATGTTGAAAGCATTGTATTTGAAGGTGCCAATCCAGCAGCAAATTGAAGCAATTGATTGACTATATGCTCAACACCAGTTCCTTCCACGCTGCTTCTTCTCCGGTAGAGGCCAAGCCGGGGATCCTTCTAATCTTTCCATTGATTCCGCCAATGGCAATAACCAGATTCAACTGAAACCCAAGCTGGTCAGCGTTGCTGGTGTTGGTTCTGCAGTCTTCTTTCAAGACCGGCATCCATTCTCATACCGGCATTGGAAGTCCTTAAAGCGGTTCCTCTCCACAGAATGTCCTCTTATTCGCGCTTATGGGGCAATCCGTTTTGATGCAAGAGCCAACATATCATCTGAATGGGAGGCATTTGGTTACTTCTATTTTATGGTCCCTCAGGTAGAACAATTATTTGCTTTCTGCATCTAGTGATTCAAGCAAATTAGTCATTTTTGAATCCTCGTAAGTATTTATGCCATCTGCTACTAGATACTCAATGGCAGGTTGAGTTTGATGAGCTTGAACATGGCTCACTGCTAGCAACAACTGTTGCCTGGGACAATGCCCTCTCGTGGACATTGGGACACGCAATTGATTCACTTAAAGAAACAGTGCATCAGGTTCAAATATTCGGATTGTCTAAAATTTTCTTGGGTTAGTATCTCTGGAAGATATTCATGTTTTATGTTTTCTTGATGATGCAGATATCTTCTGTTGTTTTAAAGCTGCAACGAAAGGTTCCTTCGACACTTATGTTAAGCAATAATCATATCCCATGTAAGAAATATTGGGATCTTGCTGTGGATCGAGCGTTACAGAAAATAAGAAGTGACTCAGAACTTACTAAGGTACTTAGTAATTTATTTCCATGCGTCAATGTTGTTTACTTTGATGTTAATAAATCAACTTTGTGTTTGGAATCCAGGTGGTACTCGCACGCAGCAGCAGAGTGATAACTGCCACTGATATTGATCCAATAGCATGGTTAGCTTGCTTGCAGGTTGAAGGTGAAAATGCTTACCAGTTTTGTCTTCAGCCACCTAATGCACCGGCATTTATTGGAAACACGGTGATTTTCTTGAAACAGAGAAATTTATATGATCGTCTTGAAGTTTATTGAGTAGTGATCTTGATGTTGTTTGTGAATAGCCAGAGCAACTGTTTCACCGAAAATGGCTTTGCATTAGTAGTGAGGCTTTGGCGGGAACCCGAGCCAGAGGTGAATCGATGCCTGAAGATCTTCAAATCGAATTTGACTTACTTTCCAGGTTTATTAACTCAATTGTTTTGAAATTCATCGTTCTTACTATGCAGTCTCATCCTCTAAACATATGACATTCATTCGCAGTCCGAAGGACCACCTTGAGTTTACAATTGTACGCGAAAGCATAAGAAGAAAATTAGAGGCAAGCCTACTTTCGGATGCTTTTGTATGTGAAATTGATTGTCTGATTTTTTTCCAAGGTGAAATACATCAGTGAAAATGTTGAAATTTATTGTTGAGTATACAGAATGTATGCAACAGTGTACAAGTTGAACCAAACAAAGCAATCCGTAAATTCCCCAGAGTTCAACACTTATATGCCAAATTGGCCGGCAGGTTAAGAAGTGAAGACGATGAGGTAAACTTATCTGATAAAATATCCTTCCAAAGTCATATAATCTTCATTTCCTTACATTGCAACTCGTAAATGTATCTGATAAAGTGTCAAAAAAAATAAATAAATAAATATGTATCTGTTACAATTTCCTTCTAATTAAATGTATCGCTTACATGTTTCATTCCCCTTCACGAATATTCCTCGTTGAATTTGTAGTTTCACTAGGTGTCTGCTTCATTTTTCAGTTTGACATATTGTCTTCTCTTCATCCAAGTCCAGCAGTGTGTGGATTCCCAACAGAGGAGGCACGCGTTCTAATTGGCGAAACAGGCACGAAGTTTGCATTTTATTTTCATCCAAGATCCTATGGCTATATATAATCTGTTCATTAGCTCCACCATTTAGAATACTTCATGAATCTGAGATTACTCAACATAGTCGCAAATCTTTTCAGAAGTATTTGACCGAGGGATGTATGCTGGGCCAGTTGGTTGGTTTGGAGGGGGAGAAAGTGTGTTCGCCGTTGGCATTAGGTCAGCATTGGTGGAAAAGGTAAACTGAGTAAAATCTTTCGACAAAATGAGAACCTTTTCAGCATTTTCGATGTTATGTTACATTCAGAACTGACTCGTAAGCATCAGATAATAACCCTTTTGAGTTGTAGGGTCTTGGTGCAATGATCTACGCTGGAACGGGGGTCGTGGAAGGAAGCAATGCTTCATTAGAATGGGACGAATTGGAACTGAAGATTTCTCAGGTGTGTTTAGGTTCATCAAGCTGGATTTCCTTTGAAAACAGAACCTTTGTGTATAATCCTTTTATATGTTTCGATCAAAATGCAGTTCACCAAGTTGCTTAAACTTGAAGTGCCTTTAGAGATGAGAAGCTGATAAGGCGAGGACTATCAAGCACTGAAAAAGGTAACCAGGATCGTCGATGACAATTATTTTTCTTCTTTGATTGATTCTTTGGATGATTTTCCATATAGCAGCATAAAATAGAATTGTTCTGTAAAAATAAATTTGAATGGCAAAGAACAAATGATTTGCTCAAGACGATATATCGTCCTATTATTTTCCTTTTCGAGATTCTACAACCTTGGATTTTGAACAGGGTTCATTCTATTTTCGTTTCGGCACACGTATGATTAACATGGCTTATTTTTGATACATTTGAGAGGACCGGCGAAGCGTGTGAGCTGGGACACGAATGTCCCAGGTTTCGCCTCGATCATATTCTCCTTTGGAACCGTAATGGGGCCTCCAGATTGAACAAAAAATGCTCCATTCATCATAAGATCATTCTCTGATCTCCAATTCCATGATTTCCACACAGGGTTCGCTGCATTGTCCCTCTTGGTCACCTGCATAACAAGAAGAGAAACATAATTAAAAACATCATAGTTTGTGATTGTTGGTGTTGTGTTGATGATGATGTTATACTTGAGTTTTCAAGAAATTTTTTGCATAAAGACCTTGAACTCTTCAAAATGTTTCACCTTGCTGTACGTCATCAATTAACAGGATTGGTGATAAAAATTGTAACAGATGGACTAGGGTGACACGTTTTAAAGAGATTTAAGGCACTCAAATGCAAAATTTTAAAACTAATCAAGTAATGCCGTGAAATTTGTTGCACGTGAAATAAAATACATGGTATTATAATATAATTTGCATGTATGTATTTATGATGTATCTACCTCTTTACTGGCGTTATTCAACGGAGCAATGAACCGGTTTCCCTGGCTAAGTATGGTCGGATTTGCACTGCCACCGATCGCATACATCAGCCAATGCGTGTAGTCATTGTTGACGACGTGGAAAAATCCCCATCGGCACCTCGGCATCCGCTGAACCAACCCTTGTCCGAAATGGTTGAAAGCCAGCGTAATCTGCATCACTTTATCCGCAGAGTTGCTATCACTCGAACCAAACAGCATCACCTGCATCGCGAATAAAATTAGGGTAAAAATGAATTACTTGGGGCTGAAGCTAGGTTGATAGATGATGAATTGTTTTTTACATCGTTATGATTGGCGAGATGGCAGTTGGAGATGGTAATGGCCGTAGACCCTTGGATGGCGTCTATGAGTCCATCCGCACAGTTTGACAACGAAAGATGATCTATCCACACGTTCGAGGCTCCGTACAGCGAAATCCCATCCCCATCGCTTTGCGTCCGCTGTCCAAAGTGGTTCAACGAGTCCCTAATCATCCCACCATTTGCAGGCTTGGTGTTGTGGATGTGAAGGTTGGTGATGATCACATTCTTCACAAATTGTAATGTGATTTGCGCACCGTCCATGATGTGAACGTTCGCACCCCGCGCGTCGATTGTCTTGTCACTTGTCACCATGAGCTCTTCAGTTAGCCTTATTTTCATGTTGCGACCAAATATGATCCAGAGTGGCCCTGTTTGGATCACAGCGTGCCGGAGAGTCCCGGGTTTTGGGTTCACCATGTCATTGTCCGAGTTGTCTGTGACCACGTAGATAGGTCCGGCTTTGCCTCCGGTTGCCATGTGCCCGAAGCCTAGGCCGCAATCAGCTAGCTTCTTGCGGTTTTGCTCCCAATGTGGGTCACATCTCCAGCAACGGTCAATAGGGTTCGTGGCCAAGCATGGACCTTTGTATTTCTCTCTCAAGTTCCTTCGTGAGCTGTTCTTAAAATAATGCAAGGTCCTGATCCGATTAAAATCAATTTAAAATGGTTCAATATTTTTAGTGGTGGCTAAAATGAATATATTTCTTGCGTGACAAGTAACAACTTACTGATGAACCTCCTTGTTCAATTTGTGAGTGACTTCCTCTGGGGTAGGGTTGTAGGCCTCGTTCGCTGCGTGCTTCGCATCTCTCGCTCGCTGCTTCCAGTGCTCGTCAAAATCTCCGATGTTGCCTCTCACTGCTGGAATTGTTATTGCAACAATTAAAAGACAAAAAATCAGCACATTCACCTTCTCAGCTTCCATTGCCATACTTCCTCTCAATATTTTTTTTCCTCCACCTCGCGTAATTTCCCTATTTTTTTCGTTTTCTTATTTGTGTTTTTTTTTAAAATTGATTTCTTATGTTGGAAGGTTGAGCCCTACCACGCTGCTAGGGTTGAAGTAATGACTTTAATTTGCAGGGCAGGGTAGGGCAATATCCATGGCTAATTTGGTTGTATTTAATCGAAACATTCAGAATACAATGGGAGAATGTGGCCAAATATGCACAACACAGATATCTAAATGAAGCAAAAAAGAGTTGAAAATGAGACGTGGGGAGGGAAGGCAGGGGAGGCCCTTCCCCTTCAACAATCGAATTGTTTCTATTTGCCTTCTTTTGTTAGCTCTATCTTTTATTTTATTTTCTTTTTATTTCCCTTCTAATTGTGTCCAATGTCTCTTCACTACCTCTCTCAAAGTCTAACTAATAACCAATATCCAAGAAATCTATTTAAAATAAAGGCTTGTATCGTATTATATTTACTGATTGTATTGTCAGTTCATAATGTACATATTAAATTTGATATAATTACACTAGTAATTAAATAAAAAGTAAAAGAATCAACTAATCGAACACAATATTATAAAGGCATTTGGCTAAATTGTCTTATATTATTAGTAGATGGGATATTCGAGAATTTATATTTTCCTTAAAACATGCAAAAAAGAAGTAGTGTTAAATGATATAACTTAAATTGGCGGCGGAGGCAGAGGCATTAAGCTACAGAGGTAGTTTGGACACAAGGAAAGCAAGGAATAGTGTCCTTTGTCCACATGTTGAAGACCAAAGAAGCCACCAACCAAAACTTGGCATGCAGTCCATCCAACACACCATTGATTTGCAGCTTCATTAAGTTTGGAATAAGATCAACTAAATCGATCGGCAGTCTGCAGATGCCCATCTCATCATCTCATTTCCCACAAGAAAAGTTACTTGAATCTCAACATATAAATATAATTAATTATCAAGCTTTTGCATCACATTGATCTCAATTGGCTATTACAAGGTTTAATTTCGCATATCATTTTGATCATTGATTGATGGCTGACGTTAGAAGATCCTCATCAGCAAGAGCTACCTGGGAGAGATCATCGTCTGGATCGACGCAGTTGCGCGAGAAGATTGTGCCTTCCTCTGGCTGGACAGAGGACTCCAATGGCCGTTACCTTCTTGTTGATCTTCCAGGTACTAAATAATTATACTTCATAAATAAATACGTGATCTTTTAGTTACATGGTGTTACAGTACGTAATACAGAGAGTATCGAATATGGTAGATATTTCCATTAATCATAATCCTCAATTAGTTTTGTAACATATAATTGTGTGTTAGATTTCAAAAAGGAGGAGGTGAAGGTTAATGTGGATATCAAAGCTGGGACCATTATAGTGAGTGGACAAAGGCAAGTGAACGAGAAGAAATCTGAGTATTTTGAGCTGAGTTCTGTCATTCCACCGAATTCCGACATCGATAACATTACCGGCAAATTTGACGGCGTTCTCTTCGTCACCATACCAAAGGTAGCAACACCACCACCAGCAGAGGAAGGACAAAAAGAGCCCGAAATAAAGAATCATCAAAATGTGGTCCAAGAAGGCGCCGCCACTGCTACCGCCACCGCCACTCCCACTGCCACCCCTGCTCCCACCCCTACCCCCACCGCCACCGCCACCCCCACTCCCACCCCTACCCCCACCGCCACCCCTGCTCCCACCCCTACCCCCACCAGCACCGACAATCCCACCCCTCCAGCCACCGACATACCCACCCCCACCGCCACCCTCGGAGAACCTTCAATTGAGCAAAAGAACGACAATTTGGATGATTTGCGGCCCAAAAATGGCGAGGTGAAGAACGAGTTATCAGGAAATAGGAACATTTTTTTTAGTGCAGAGAATATAAGGAAATGGGAGGGTGAAGATGGGATTTTAAGCGCTGCAATGGAGGTGTTGAGGAAAAACAAAGGGATAGTGGCAACAGCTGTGGTTGCATTCTCATTAGGGTTGTTGATTTCTCGTAAGTTCCAATCTGGAAGAGAATATGATAAGAATTAAGTAAGGCTAATTAAGCTACCTGTGTTGATATTAACAACTGTTCATTAATATGTTACATGTATATACTTCTTTATAATCATACAATATGTACAAAATACGAATTTACAGCGAACATTATATAACTTTTCATGCACTCAATAATATATGAATATTAAAGTTATTTAGAACTTTTTTTGTGCTTATTAACAATTCGTAATCCAATATTTTAGAAAATTTCATGCAATGTCTTATAAATATCGTCTAATTTTAGGTTTTAGCCCATTAGAATTATAGATTAAAATGTCTAGTTCATGTCTAATTACTAATTAGGTTAATCACCCTAATAAAACATGAAACAAGCTATTTTTAGTTAATACACTAAATTAGTCTATCCATATCTCTTTTCTTTTTTTTTAGTTACTCATTTTTTCTCTTAGAACCTCACACTTCCAAGCTAAAATGGTCTGGGTCCTGATTTATTATTTTCTTTGTTTCACTAGTTAATACTAGCCCACTCCTAAACTTTCTAGCTCAGCATTGAATAAAAAAAAAAAAAAAAAAAACCTTTTAGCTCCGGCATTGGTAGTAGTTTGTTTTTGCCTATGGCTTACGGGCCTAACGTTTCAGATTCGTGTCATGCTGCCATACTAAGCCCATAAGAAAATTCCAATCAGGCTCAAAGACTCAAGGGCATAAAATTTAAAATTCAGCCCAATCTCAAGCCCTGTATTTAACGAAATTGAGCACATAAAAAAGGGATCTATTCCGGGTCAGGATTGGGCCGGCCCGGCCATTTGACATCTCTACACATTGGAAATGTTACAGGTGCAGAATGTGGGATCAGATCAGATGATGGGTCTAGGATTCCCATGTTTTTCTTGGTTCGGCCAGCCGAGCCGGCGATTTGCTTGTTGTAGTGACTTGTGAGGATTGATGTGTTGTACAACTATTTGTCGATGCATCGCTTTAGCATCCATCCTCGGATCATCCACAATCACAATCGAGAGCCAAAGTTATGCCAAAACGACAGAAGGGCATCGATTCAAAAATGACTTTGCTCACTGTGCATATGGCCTCACGAGGATCAGATTCTTTGAGCAACCAACCCACCAATTGAAAAAGGCACAAACCAAGAAACGACACTTCCACACCATAACCATATGATTCGGGATTCATATTATTGATATGCATGCCCAAATCAAATTCCAATTATTTTCAAATTCATTAATTCATACAATTAAATCAAAATAATTACTACAAATTTAACTTTTGTTACTGATTTATTAATGCACAGTAAAGGGTGCTTCTGGAACACAGTTGCCCATATCTCAATATCAGATGCCATAAAATACCTGAAAAAAAAGGTTGGAATATGTGAATACGTTTGTTGGTTTGATAGATATAGGGTAGAAGAATAAAAGGCGATGCTTTGTCACTCAGCTTTATTCAAAATGTGGGTGCTTTTCACTAAAAGGTTAGGGCCATACTTGGGACTGGAATCATGTGCCCTCTCCTGCCCGGTACTAGTAGTCCAGTAGTACTGCTCACTCCACTAGGGCATCTCCCCCGCTCCATCATTAGCCAGATATATGATTAGATTAATGAATTCAACTTCTTGTGACAAGTTGTGATGATCCCAAAACTATTGGGACTATTTGCCGAATTGTGATGATCCCAAAACTATTGGGAGTATTTGAGATTAAATTAATTAAGCTATACCCAAATTACCATGTCATATCATGCAATGCTCTTCTTAAACAAATATATAGATTGGAAAAGAGAGGCAGAAAAAGGAAAAGAAGGAGGAATGTGTGAGTTATAATTTATAGGCTAACCTAATAAAGTGAATGGAAAACCTTCAGGAGTGAGGCTGGAATCTCATCTCTCTCCCTGCTTCCCACCCAAGAATGAAAATATCGATATCGACGGATATATCGCTAGTCAAACTTACGGATATCTCGTCCCAAATATCGATATTGTTTACGATAAATAAAAACGATAGAAATTCGATTTAAAAGTTGGAAATTTGGAATGAAACTTTGAAAAAAACTTAAGTATCCAATGATGGTTATATAAGACTAATAAAAACTATAAAATGACTATAATATAATAAATATATAATGATTAATATGATACAATAGGGTTCTGACGATGACTAATAATATAAAAATTTAAATATAAATATAAATTGAAGTGAATTACTATAATTGAATGTTAATATAATTAAAAACATAACAATAAGTATAAAAAAATTTAAATTGAAGAAAAATTATAAAATGAATAAATATATGTAAAATTGAAAAGAAAAAAAATGATGAAAAAGTGAATTTTTGTTTAAAAGTTGGTAAGAATTGATTAGGCTTCGGCATTGGGCCGGGCCGGGCCGGGCTTATTAAATAATTTTTAAATTTGCAGGCCGGGCCGGGCGGGCTTAATGACATAAAAAAGTGCCCACGGGCTTTTATCGGGCCGGGTTTATATCGGGCTTTTCGGGTCAGGCCTATTAAGCCCACTTGGATCGGGCTTACGTGAGATTTTGCAATAAATTATGTCTCAAATTTTAAAATTACAAAAAAATATTAATAATGAAAAAAATTACACAAGGGTGCAAAAATATGGTCTCGTTAAAATAAAATACTCAAGAGTCCAAAAACGTTGGGCTTATTAAGTAGGTGGATGAGTGGTTAGGGTTTGTATTGGGTATTGGGTATTGAGTATTGAGTATTGGGTTTTTAAAAATAAATTAGGTGGACTTGGGGCTGAGATTTGGGTTTGGATTGAAATATTAGTATTAAGAATGAGTTGAGTATTAATTTTTAAATAATAAATATTTTATATTTTCGGGCTTATGGGCCAGGTTTATTACGGGCGGGTCGGGCGGGGCTTATCGAGCTTTATCGGGCTCGGGCCTATCGGGTTTGAATACCATAAGCCCAAGCTCAGCCCGCTAACTCTCGGGCCGGGCTGGCCCACGGCCCATAGCGGGTGACAGGACCCGCCCCGATCCCACAGGGACCACAAGGGGACGTGCCCTGCTCCCGTCTGACACCCAATAATTCATACCAATTTTAACCTCAAAACATTTAAAAGCATAAATAACCAAATTAAAGTCATACATAAAATCCGAATTAAACGAATGTCAGACAAGGGATATAATCCAAAATTACAAATTTGCGAGCACGACTCTAAAGTAATCCTGCGGGTACACCGCCCAGCAGGGGTTCAGGTACGCAGAAGTAGATCTATGCCTCAGCCTCTGGTTCCTCCTCTACCTCAGTTTCCCAACCTGGAGGGGTTATCAAAACAGTAAGGGTGAGTGGACCGAAACACAAGTTTATGAAATCGTTTGATAAGTAAAACATATAATTTACCCCTCCGTTTTCCAAATATGCGTGCACCATAATTCCAAAATCATAAACCATATAATATGAACCATAAGGCATATAGCAAAACCATAACCATAATTTTAGTTGCTGCACTATACACTCCAATCCCGACATCCCTGATGTCTGACGTCCCTGACGTCCAATAGGTCACAATCACAAGGCTACGCGTGCCACTCGGGTCTCAATTTCCGAGTTCAATCCCCGAACCCCGTTCGGGTACAGCATCCCCGATGCTTAGCGTCATAGACGCTGGACGTACTAGACGTCCGTGACCTCTCCGGGGTACCTCATCCGGAGGAGACAATACAATATGGAAGGATCTATACAGTGCAGTAACAAATACATTTTATTGATATCCACATGCAAACATATATATAT
Organism: Prinsepia uniflora; assembly: GCA_032719365.1. Lineage (NCBI taxonomy): Eukaryota > Viridiplantae > Streptophyta > Magnoliopsida > Rosales > Rosaceae > Prinsepia > Prinsepia uniflora. The sequence continues at coordinate 8,448,167 of CM064872.1, forward strand.
ATACAGAATCAATCATTAAGTTTCATCAAACGGGTCTCAAGCCCAAATACCGTGAAACGTGCCATAATCACATTTTCCATATCATCAAAACCATCATTGTTTTAGCATGTGAATAAGTATAATAAAACCAGAAAACATTTATGCACACCAGGGTTTAAGAAAATGGCCCACTCACAGTACAATCCTGCTAGAAACCGAACGTATACCCTCGTCCTGGTACAAATGTACAATCCCTGTCAAATCCAAGTATTCGTAAAGGTCAAAATAAACCCCCAACATTCAACCATGAAAGCCTAGGTCGAAACCGACCCGGGAAAGCCGCCCGAACGCGCTTCCCAAGGCAATAAACCTTATTTTGACCAACTTAATGATCTCCGATCGACCCGAAACCACCGCCATTGGATCCGGATCGTCGAAACCTAAAGAATGGTGGTGGTCCCACCAGAAACACTGTTCACACGCGCCCCCACGCGCCGGTCAACGTGGCGGTCAACGCAGGAACAGTTCCTGCTGACGTCATCGCTGACGTCACTGCTGACGTCAGCATGACGTCATCTGACAGCTGTCAGGTCTGACGTGTCAGACTCTGACAGGTGCCACGTGTCAACATCCAATTGGTCCACCTCACTGATCTGTCAGACCACGTGTCAGATCTGACATGTGCCACGTGTCAGCACGGCACTGGTCCACGTCACTGACATGTCAGTGACACGTGGCAGTCCCTGACTGGTCCACGTCACTGACATGTCAGTGCTGACTGTGCACTGACATGTGACACGTGTCGGCTCACGGTTGGTCCACGTCATCTGACAGGCTGACAGGGTGCCACGTCAGCACCACTGTCCTCAGACGGGTTGACCCGTGTTCCTGCAACTCGGGTCGATCAGACCCGCGATCGAGACCCGGTTGCCATTCCTTCATTTCTGGGTCATTTTGGTTCCTTTCAATTCGTATTTACTCGCCTTAAATCCTAGATTAGTTCTATGAAATCAAATTGGGAAAAACGGATTGAATCGAAGGCCTACCTCGAAGAACAGCCCTGGCCTCCCGTCGCCATTTAGCCACCGCCCTGAGCTCCACCGGCCACGAGTTCGATTCCAGAAGGTCCTGGGTGTTCCTAGGGTTGATTAGGAATCATAATGGACTAAATTGAACGTGGGAAAAGGATGTATCAAAAACCTGTTTTTGAAACCGTTTCGGGTTCCCCTGGTTCCTTCCTCGCCGCCGTCCTCCGCCGTGGTCACTGCCGCCGTTCAGTCACACCAGGAAGTCCCCCACTATGCAGACACAGTGAGTGGAAGGTTGGCTGGAATGTTGGATCGAAATGGCTGAATGTGCTCTGCGGGTATGAATTATAAAGAAATGGAGGGAAGGAAATGGATGGCTCAGATTAAATCTCCAGATTAGATCAAGGGCTGAGATCTGATCTGGGGATTCCAATCCAAAGGCTGAAATTTAAAGCTGGTACAATTGTTTAATTAATCCAATAGTGGATCTGATCCAATCTAGCCAATGGGTGAGTGACACTTGTCACTCCCCAGGTGTCCTTCAATCAGAATTTCTGAATATAATATTCGACACGAAAACCGAGACACGAACTTCCCGAATTCACGTTTCTGACCATAACTTCCTCGTACGAAGTCCGATTTCGGCGTGCCGCCTGTCTACGGACTCAGGACGTCGAGGCCTACCCAACGGTCCTTGAGTCAACTGAAAATTAGTTGTCAAAAGAAAAGTCAACATTTTCCCCCGAGAGTCCAAATTACGGTAATGCCCCTGAACTTCCGATAGCCATAACTTTCACCCTGATCGTCCGAATCGGACGTGCCACCTGTCTATGAACTCGTGACGTCCCGAACTACGTCACGGTCATAGGTCAAAGTCCATTTAGTTCATCAATCAAAAAGTAAACAATTTGACCATACCATTCACAAGGGTAAAATCGTCAAATCACACATTAAATTACAATATGGAATTCCTCGAATTTCCGGGGTGTTACAACCTTCCCCCCTTAAGAAATTTCGTCCCGAAATTTCAAAGAAACAAATGAGGAAATTGTTCTCGCATCTGAGCCTCAGGCTCCCATGTGGCTTCTTCCACATCCTGGTTTCTCTAGAGAATTTTCACGAGAGGGATCGTCTTTCGACGTAGTACCTTGTCCTTCCGATCTAAGATCTGTACTGGTTGTTCTTCAAAGCTCAAATCCTCCCGTAGTTCGACAGGTTGTTCCCTAAGTACATGAGAAGCATCACGTACGTACATCCGCAACATCGATACGTGGAAAACATCGTGAACTCTTGATAGTTCTGGGGGTAGTGCCAATCTGTATGCAACTCTGCCAATTCTCTCCACGATTTCATAAGGTCCGATAAAACGCGGACTCAGTTTCCCCCGTCGGCCAAAACGGATAATCCCCTTCCACGGAGACAACTTCAGGAAGACAAAATCTCCCACTTCAAACTCCAAGTCTCGAATCCGTCGGTCGGCATAACTCTTCTGGCGATCCTGTGCCACCTTCAATCTTTCCTTGATCACGCGAACAGTTTCCATGGTTAAGTCCATTATCTCCGGCCCTACAGCCGCTCGCTCCCCTACCTCCGTCCAGCAGATAGGTGTCCTGCACTGTCGGCCATACAGTGCCTCATAAGGTGCCATCCCGATGCTTGCCTGATAGCTGTTGTTGTAAGCGAATTCCATCAATGGCAAATGAGTATCCCAAGAGTCTTGAAACTGTAGTACACATGACCTCATCATGTCCTCCAGGGTTTGAATGGTTCTCTCAGACTGTCCATCGGTCTGTGGATGGAAAGCAGTACTGAAACGTAGGTTTGTTCCCAAAGTAGCTTGCAAACTCCGCCAGAACCTGGAAGTGAAACGCGGATCACGATCGGACACGATCGATTCCGGCGTACCATGAAGTCGTATGATTTCCTTCACAAACAACTGAGCCAGTCGGTTAGGTTTATAGGTTTCCTGAACTGGCAGAAAATGGGCTGATTTGGTTAACCGATCCACGATCACCCATACTCCGTCCACTCCACTCTGAGTCCTCGGTAATTTAAAGACGAAGTCCATGGTGATGTGATCCCACTTCCACTCAGGAATCGGAAGTGGCTGCATAGCCCCATACGGTCTCTGCCGTTCCGCCTTAACCTGCTGACAGGTTAAGCATTTGCTCACGAACTCAGCAATATCCTTCTTCATTCCTGGCCACCAATAATGGTTCCGGAGGGTACGGTACATCTTTGTACCTCCCGGATGCATAGCATAGGCCGAACTGTGGGCCTCCTCAAGTATCTCGGCCCGTAACTCTGCCACTGCAGGTACGCACAAACGGCCCAATTTCACCAGTGCTCCATCGTCCCGGATGGTAAAATCCTGTCTCCCATCCGCATCGACCTCAATTCTGTAAATACAGAGTATCGGATCCTGCAGTTGTGCTTCGATGATCCGATCAATCAGTACTGGTCGCACATGGAAGCTGGCCAACAAAGCTCCATGCGCATCCGTACCCAAAATAACTCCCGTCTTCCGGAGTTCCACTAACAAGGGAAGATACACCATCCCTAGGTGTGCAATAGTTCCCGCAGATTTCCTGCTGAGTGCATCCGCCACCACATTGGCCTTACCCGGGTGGTACTCGATCGTACAGTCATAGTCCTTCAGTAGCTCCAACCATCTCCGTTGTCTCATGTTGAGCTCCTTCTGAGTGAATAAATACTTAAGACTCTGGTGGTCGGTGTATATTCGACACGTTGCGCCGAACAGATAATGTCTCCAGATTTTGAGAGCATGAACCACCGCCGCCAACTCCAAATCATGGGTAGGGTAGTTCAACTCATGAGTCTTCAGCTGCCGGGATGCATAGGCGATAACCTTGCCAGTTTGCATCAACACGCAGCCCAAACCTTGCAGTGAAGCATCACTGAAAACTACAAACTCTCCACTGTCGTCCGGCAATGCAAGGACAGGTGCAGTGGTCAATCGATCCTTCAACTCTTGAAAGCTCCGATCGCACTGCTCGTCCCAGATAAACTTTACTCCTTTCCGAGTCAGACGAGTCAATGGTGCAGCAATTTTGGAGAAACCCTCCACGAATCTCCGGTAGTAGCCTGCTAATCCGACGAAACTCCGCACCTCGGTCACCGTTGTCGGTCTAGCCCAGTTGGTCACCGCTTCTGTTTTCTGGGGATCCACGCAAATCCCATCCGTTGATATCACGTGTCCCAGAAAACCAATACTGCTCAGCCAAAACTGACACTTGCTCAGCTTGGCATACAATTGTTCTTGTCTCAGTTTCTCCAAGACCAACCGTAGATGTTCTTCATGTGCACGGGCACTCCTCGAGTATACCAAAATATCATCGATGAACACAATCACGAACTTATCCAGGTAGGGTCGGAAGACCCGGTTCATCAGATCCATGAATGCTGCTGGAGCATTCGTCAAACCAAATGGCATAACAAGGAACTCGTAGTGCCCGTAGCGGGTTCGAAAAGCAGTTTTCGGAATATCCTCCTCCGAAATCCTCAGTTGGTGATACCCAGACCGCAAATCAATTTTCGAGAAGCACTGAGCTCCCCGCAACTGGTCGAAAAGGTCATCAATCCTGGGTAGAGGATACTGGTTCCTCAATGTCACCTTGTTGAGTTGTCGATAATCAATACATAAACGGAGACTTCCTTCCTTCTTCTTCACGAACAACACCGGTGCTCCCCACGGTGAAGTGCTCGGTCGGACATATCCCAAATCTACCAACCCCTGCAATTGAGTCTTGAGTTCTCGTAACTCGGCCGGCGCCATCCGGTATGGTGCCTGGGATATAGGTCGGGTACCCGGGAGTAGTTCAATAGTAAACTCAATCTCCCGCGATGGTGGCAATCCAGGTAAGTCTTCCGGGAATACGTCCGGAAACTCACAGACCACCGGTATTTCGTCGATAACCGGAGTATCGACCCGTTCCGACACGACATGCGCCAGATAACCCTGGCATCCCTTCCGTAGAAGTTTGGTAGCAGTAAGTGACGAAATCACTTCAGGAGGCGAACCATCACGTTCCCCCTGAAAGATAACTTCCGGCAAACCCGGGCTCCGCAAAATTACTTGCTTGCTACAGCAGTCGATGAGCGATCCGTGCTCCGACAGCCAATCCATCCCTAGGATTATATCGAAGTCGTGGATATCCAGAATAATTAAGTCTGCTGGTAAATCCACATCCTCAATTCTTACCGGGCACCTCTGAATCACCTGATTCACAAGGTACACGGTACCCATCGGGGTGCCAACACCCATTTCGCAATCTAAGGCTGATACCACACAATCAAGCAAACCAGCACAACTCCTCGAAATAAAAGAATGTGTAGCCCCCGCATCCATTAATACACGTACAAGAAAATTAAGGATATGTAGTGTACCTGTGACCACGCCTGGAGCAGTCCTCGCCTGCTGCTGGGTCATTGCAAACACTTGGGCCCTCGGCCCTCCGTTCCGTCCGCGCCCGCGCGCGCCACGTCCAGCACCACGGTCACCTCCCTGACCGCGACCTCCGTTAGTGTGGGACGCCGTGCTCTGCACCACACTCGAGCCCCCAGCGTCGTTGTTTTTGGACAACTGCGGACAATCGCAGGCATAGTGGCCTTCCTCTCCGCAAGCAAAACAAGTTACTGGCCTTGGCCTGCCCGAATGCCCACCAGATGCACCACTCCAAGATGAGTGCTGCCCAGAATTGTGTCCAGATCCTCTGCCCTGAGAGCCTCCACGTCGACCCGACCAGCCACGACCCTTGAAGGATGAGGGTGCTCCCCTGTAGCTCCCTCCCCTGTTGTTCTTCCGGCCTGATGGCCCATGATGTGGGCGATCCTGACGTCGCCCCTCCCCCGAAGGTTGTCGTGATTGGTGTGCCGCCAGACTGGCCTCGACACGCACCGCTGCGTCGACCATATCCCTCAGAGAAGCATGAGTGGTAGCAGTCACACTGGCCCGGATCTCCCCTCGGAGTCCAAGCTCAAACCGCTGGCATTTGTCCTCCTCCGTGCTTACGAATGAGGCAGCGAACCGGGAAAGTCTCCCGAATGTTTGCTCGTAGTCTGAAACAGACATGTCACCCTGCTCCAGCCGCAGGAATTCCGCCTCTCGCGCCGCGCGAAAGGATCGCGGGTAGTACTGGTCCAGAAACCTGGAACGAAAAGCTTCCCAGGTAGTGGTATGGACAGACCACCCGGACATTTCGAGTCCATGCCACCACTGGTAGGCTCCTCCCTCCAGTAAGAAGGCCGCCAGAGTCACTCGTTCGCCCGGAGGGCAGTGCATCACCGAGAAGATCCTCTCCCACTTGGTGATCCAGTCGTGAGCATCCTCGGGGTTTGATCCCCCGCAGAAAGGAGTGGCTCCCAAACGTTGAGCCCTTTCGATGCTCGCGCATTCCATCTCTCTTTCTAGATCCTCGTCCGTTCGAGTATGCGGAATTCTCCTAGGAGGCATAACCAACTGTCAAGAGGCATAGATCAGAAAACAATATTCTTAAAAGTCGAAAAGTAACTAGTACTAATCGCTAGTCTAGCATGCAGACCAATACCCTAGTACTGACCACAACCTAGTGCTCTGATACCAAGCTGACAGGACCCGCCCCGATCCCACAGGGACCACAAGGGGACGTGCCCTGCTCCCGTCTAACACCCAATAATTCATACCAATTTTAACCTCAAAACATTTAAAAGCATAAATAACCAAATTAAAGTCATACATAAAATCCGAATTAAACGAATGTCAGACAAGGGATATAATCCAAAATTACAAATTTGCGAGCACGACTCTAAAGTAATCCTGCGGGTACACCGCCCAGCAGGGGTTCAGGTACGCAGAAGTAGATCTATGCCTCAGCCTCTGGTTCCTCCTCTACCTCAGTTTCCCGACCTGGAGGGGTTATCAAAACAGTAAGGGTGAGTGGACCGAAACACAAGTTTATGAAATCGTTTGATAAGTAAAACATATAATTTACCCCTCCGTTTTCCAAATATGCGTGCACCATAATTCCAAAATCATAAACCATATAATATGAACCATAAGGCATATAGCAAAACCATAACCATAATTTTAGTTGCTGCACTATACACTCCAATCCCGACATCCCTGATGTCTGACGTCCCTGACGTCCAATAGGTCACAATCACAAGGCTACGCGTGCCACTCGGGTCTCAATTTCCGAGTTCAATCCCCGAACCCCGTTCGGGTACAGCATCCCCGATGCTTAGCGTCATAGACGCTGGACGTACTAGACGTCCGTGACCTCTCCGGGGTACCTCATCCGGAGGAGACAATACAATATGGAAGGATCTATACAGTGCAGTAACAAATACATTTTATTGATATCCACATGCAAACATATATATATATATACAGAATCAATCATTAAGTTTCATCAAACGGGTCTCAAGCCCAAATACCGTGAAACGTGCCATAATCACATTTTCCATATCATCAAAACCATCATTGTTTTAGCATGTGAATAAGTATAATAAAACCAGAAAACATTTATGCACACCAGGGTTTAAGAAAATGGCCCACTCACAGTACAATCCTGCTAGAAACCGAACGTATACCCTCGTCCTGGTACAAATGTACAATCCCTGTCAAATCCAAGTATTCGTAAAGGTCAAAATAAACCCCCAACATTCAACCATGAAAGCCTAGGTCGAAACCGACCCGGGAAAGCCGCCCGAACGCGCTTCCCAAGGCAATAAACCTTATTTTGACCAACTTAATGATCTCCGATCGACCCGAAACCACCGCCATTGGATCCGGATCGTCGAAACCTAAAGAATGGTGGTGGTCCCACCAGAAACACTGTTCACACGCGCCCCCACGCGCCGGTCAACGTGGCGGTCAACGCAGGAACAGTTCCTGCTGACGTCATCGCTGACGTCACTGCTGACGTCAGCATGACGTCATGCTGACGTCATCTGACAGCTGTCAGGTCTGACGTGTCAGACTCTGACAGGTGCCACATGTCAACATCCAATTGGTCCACCTCACTGATCTGTCAGACCACGTGTCAGATCTGACATGTGCCACGTGTCAGCACGGCACTGGTCCACGTCACTGACATGTCAGTGACACGTGGCAGTCCCTGACTGGTCCACGTCACTGACATGTCAGTGCTGACTGTGCACTGACATGTGACACGTGTCGGCTCACGGTTGGTCCACGTCATCTGACAGGCTGACAGGGTGCCACGTCAGCACCACTGTCCTCAGACGGGTTGACCCGTGTTCCTGCAACTCGGGTCGATCAGACCCGCGATCGAGACCCGGTTGCCATTCCTTCATTTCTGGGTCATTTTGGTTCCTTTCAATTCGTATTTACTCGCCTTAAATCCTAGATTAGTTCTATGAAATCAAATTGGGAAAAACGGATTGAATCGAAGGCCTACCTCGAAGAACAGCCCTGGCCTCCCGTCGCCGTTTAGCCACCGCCCTGAGCTCCACCGGCCACGAGTTCGATTCCAGAAGGTCCTGGGTGTTCCTAGGGTTGATTAGGAATCATAATGGACTAAATTGAACGTGGGAAAAGGATGTATCAAAAACCTGTTTTTGAAACCGTTTCGGGTTCCCCTGGTTCCTTCCTCGCCGCCGTCCTCCGCCGTGGTCACTGTCGCCGTTCAGTCACACCAGGAAGTCCCCCACTATGCAGACACAGTGAGTGGAAGGTTGGCTGGAATGTTGGATCGAAATGGCTGAATGTGCTCTGCGGGTATGAATTATAAAGAAATGGAGGGAAGGAAATGGATGGCTCAGATTAAATCTCCAGATTAGATCAAGGGCTGAGATCTGATCTGGGGATTCCAATCCAAAGGCTGAAATTTAAAGCTGGTACAATTGTTTAATTAATCCAATAGTGGATCTGATCCAATCTAGCCAATGGGTGAGTGACACTTGTCACTCCCCAGGTGTCCTTCAATCAGAATTTCTGAATATAATATTCGACACGAAAACCGAGACACGAACTTCCCGAATTCACGTTTCTGACCATAACTTCCTCGTACGAAGTCCGATTTCGGCGTGCCGCCTGTCTACGGACTCAGGACGTCGAGGCCTACCCAACGGTCCTTGAGTCAACTGAAAATTAGTTGTCAAAAGAAAAGTCAACATTTTTCCCCGAGAGTCCAAATTACGGTAATGCCCCTGAACTTCCGATAGCCATAACTTTCACCCTGATCGTCCGAATCGGACGTGCCACCTGTCTATGAACTCGTGACGTCCCGAACTACGTCACGGTCATAGGTCAAAGTCCATTTAGTTCATCAATCAAAAAGTCAACAATTTGACCATACCATTCACAAGGGTAAAATCGTCAAATCACACATTAAATTACAATATAGAATTCCTCGAATTTCCGGGGTGTTACAGCGGGTCGGGCCGGGTTTTTGTCCATCGGGCTTATCGGGCCCCCATAAGCCCATGGGCTTTTGGGCCAAATGGTGAAGCCTAGAATTGATATATTTAAAAAAATAAATAAATAAAATTGAAAGAAAATAAAGGAAAAACGAAAAAAAAAATTGGCAACTTGCGGCACCTGGGATCCAACCCAAGTTGCTGGCCATTTAATAAAAGGGCTAAACAACCTAAAACCAACTAAGCTAACAAGCTCAGTTTGAAAATATAGCAGCCCACTAATATATAAACTATATTAATTAACTTAAAACCAGTCATCTCCTACTTCGCGCGGGTCTGAGATTCGGAATTTTTGACCCGCACTGCATGATCCGACTGAAACTCTATGGGTTTACGTCCGATTTTCATGAAATTTAGTAGGGCTGGGCACATGGAACCAAAATACCTAAACCGTACCGTTTCAGATCAAACCATACCGAAAAAAAAAATCGAATAGGTATGATTGGTACGGTACCGAAACCGTACCGATATAATTCGGTACGGTTTCGGTATCGATATTTTAAAAAACCGTCCCGTACCGATACCGTACCGAATTAGAATATTTTTTTTAATAATTAAATTTATTTCTTATTGGTTTATTAGGCCTTCTTCAAGAGTTGATATGACCATACATGTATTAATTTAGCTTCTAAGAGTCGATATCTTCAACTTAGTGCAACTTTTTCAATACATATTTGAAAACTTAAGTCCTTCAGAAATGTAGTTTTGTTTTTTCTTTAATCTTTTCCTTGCTTTATAATCACAAACAAAATTTTGGCTCGAAACCAAAATCATACTGAAACCGTACCGAACTTAATTGGTACGGTACGATCTGGTTTCACTTTCAAAATATTGAATACCGAACCGTACCGTACCGATTAAAATTAAATGGTATGGTTCTGATATCGATCAATTTTGTACCATACCGAATCGTGCCCACCCCTAAAATTTAGGCATATCTCGATCGTTTTAATGAAATAAGGAGATCGGTAGTCTTAAAATAAGAAAAAAATGTCCATATTTAACTTAATTTCTTTCCCACCTCTTACATGACGTCGGTTAATATTTCCGATATATTAGTCCACATTTACATCGATGCTCCCACCTTCCAACTGAAACCAGCAAACAAAAGACATTCCTTTCTAATCTTTTCCCTTCTCAACAAAATCTATATCCAAATAAAAAATATATATAAATTAATGTTAAATAGAAACAAAAATAGTAAGCACCAATCACCAAGACCCTATTCTGTAGGCCAGCTATATGCCCGAATTCAAAAAAGAGGTGCGTACACAGCTCAAAAGCAAACCGCTTCATTTCCACACACACTCGCTCTCTCTCCTTCCCCGCTATCTACGCTAATTAACCAACTTTTTTGTCCAAGCCTCGAATCATTTTTTCAACACCAAAAACTGACACACACCGTCAAAATGCCAACATGACTGGCACCGTGTCCTTCCAGGTCCAACACCACCAGCCACCGCCACCGCCACAATCCCAACCCCAACCCCAACCCCAACCCCAGCAGCACCCGCCCCCACAGCAACAGAAACAGCCACAGCCATCGCCACAACAAGAGCAACAGCCACCGCCGCCACAACAGTCTGAGCCACCGCACCCGCCGGCGACAGTAAGGAAGCTGATTGTCGAAGTTGTAGACGCACGTGACCTTCTGCCCAAGGATGGCCAGGGCAGCTCCAGCCCCTACGTGGTGGCAGACTTCGACGGTCAGCGGAAGAGGACCTCCACAAAGTTCAAGTCCCTCAACCCAGTCTGGAACGAGGCGCTCGAGTTCGTCGTCTCCGACCCTGACCATATGGAATATGAAGAGCTCGAAATCGAGGTCCTTAATGACAAGCGTTTCGGAAATTCCAGTGGCACCGCTCGTAAAAACCATTTTCTTGGCAGGGTAAAGCTGTACGGGACCCAATTTTCCAAACGTGGCGATGAGGGACTGGTGTATTTCCAGCTAGAGAAAAAGAGCGTGTTCAGCTGGATTAAAGGCGAGATTGGCCTGAGGATTTATTATTTCGACGAATTGGTTGAGGAATCGCCGCCGCCTCCACAGGAAGAGCCTCCGCCGGAGAAACCGAGATCTCCGACTCGCGGGGTTGTAGTGGTCGAGGAAGGCAGGGTGCCTGAGGTGCAAGGAGTGCCGGTTGAGAATAATACAATCCACGAAGGCTTTTACTCGCCGCCGGTTGTGGTCGTCGAAGAGTCACCGCCGCCAATGTTTCAAGTGCATTGTGAACCGACGGTTCATGACGTGTCGAGTCATCATCCTCAACCGGAAGTTCATTTTCAGCCAGAGGTCAGAAAAATGGAGACGCGCAGAGTCCCTCCGATTTGTGAGAGAGTGAGAATGCAGAGGAGGCCTAACGGGGAGTACGCGCCCAAGGTGATTCCTGGAAAGTTCGCAGGGGCGGAGAAGGAGAGGATTCATCCCTGCGATCTCGTCGAGCCTATGCAGTACTTATTCATCAGAGTCGTCAAGGCTCGAGGACTCGCTCCGAACGAGAGCCCATACGTCAAGGTCCGTACATCAAGCCACATCGTAAGGTCGAAGGTGGCGGTTCACAAACCAGGCGAGCCGACCGACTCGCCGGAGTGGAATCAGGTGTTCGCCCTCGCACACAACCGGCCGGACTCTGCGAGCTCGGAATTGGAAATCTCCGTTCACGACTCGCCGTCCGATCAGTTCTTAGGAGGCATTTGCTTTGACCTGTCCGATGTGGCGGTTCGAGACCCTCCCGACAGTCCCTTGGCGCCGCAATGGTACCGTCTAGATGGTGGCGCCGGAGATCAGAAATCCGGCCAAGTCACCGGGGACATCCAGCTCTCCGTTTGGATTGGGACCCAAGCTGATGACGTGTTCCCGGAAGCGTGGAGCTCTGATGCCCCATTCGTGGCTCACACACGTTCCAAAGTCTACCAATCGCCGAAGCTCTGGTATCTAAGATTGACGATTATGGAAGTTCAGGACCTTCACATTTCATCGAATTTACCACCATTGACGGCTCCCGAGATCCGAATAAAAGCTCAGCTCGGGTCTCAATCGGCTCGAACCAGGCGAGGGTCTATGAACAACCATAGTGCGTCATTCCACTGGAACGAGGACCTCATTTTCGTCGCCGGAGAGCCTCTCGAAGACTCATTGATTGTACTCATCGAGGACCCGACAAACAAGGACCCTGCACTACTCGGCCACATTGTAATTCCGGTGAGCTCGATCGAGCAGCGTATCGACGAGCGATTCGTGGCGTCCAAGTGGTTCGGACTGGAGGGCAGTGGAGGTGGGCCCTACTGCGGCAGAATCCATCTACGGCTTTGCTTGGAGGGTGGGTATCACGTGCTGGATGAAGCGGCGCACGTGTGCAGCGACTTTAGGCCAACGGCAAAGCAGCTGTGGAAGCCCGCTATAGGCATCTTGGAGCTGGGCATTCTTGGCGCGCGCGGCTTGCTTCCGATGAAAACCAAATCGACTGGGAAAGGCTCCACGGACGCTTACTGTGTGGCCAAGTACGGGAAGAAGTGGGTCCGGACCCGGACCATCACAGACAGCTTTGACCCCCGTTGGAACGAGCAATACACATGGCAGGTATATGACCCTTGCACAGTCCTCACCATTGGAGTGTTCGACAACTGGCGTATGTTTTCTGATGCGGCAGAGGAAAAGCCAGACTGCCGTATAGGAAAAATACGAATACGTATATCTACACTGGAGAGCAACAAGGTGTATACGAACTCGTACCCACTGCTGGTGTTGATGCGAACCGGGTTGAAAAAAATGGGTGAAATTGAGTTAGCGGTCCGGTTCGCCTGCCCATCATTGCTTCCCGAGACATGCGCTGTTTACGGGCAGCCACTGCTTCCCAGAATGCACTATATCCGCCCTCTTGGAGTGGCCCAACAGGAGGCGTTACGCGGCGCCGCCACCCGCATGGTGGCAGCTTGGCTCGCACGCTCTGAGCCGCCTATGGGGCCCGAGGTTGTCCGGTACATGTTGGATGCGGATTCTCATACGTGGAGCATGAGGAAGAGCAAAGCCAACTGGTTTCGGATTGTGGCGGTGCTTGCTTGGCTTGTCGGGTTAGCTAAATGGTTAGATGATATAAAGCGGTGGAGAAACCCGGTTACGACAGTTTTGGTCCACATGTTGTATTTAGTCCTTGTTTGGTACCCGGATTTGATTGTTCCAACGGGGTTTCTATACGTGTTCTTAATCGGCGTTTGGTACTACCGGTTCAAGCCCAAGATACCAGCTGGAATGGATATCCAGCTTTCTCAAGCGGATACGGTTGACCCGGATGAACTTGACGAGGAGTTTGACACTATCCCAAGCTCAAGACCACCCGATATCATCCGGGTTCGGTATGACCGGCTACGGATGTTGGCAGCCCGGGTCCAAACAGTTTTGGGCGATTTTGCAACCCAAGGGGAGAGAGCCCAAGCCTTGGTGAGTTGGAGGGACCCAAGAGCCACAAAATTGTTCATTGGAGTGTGTCTAGCTATCACAGTGGTTTTATATGCTGTGCCACCAAAAATGGTTGCTGTAGCCTTAGGATTTTACTACCTCCGCCACCCCATGTTCCGAGAGGCGATGCCACCGGCTAGCTTGAATTTCTTCCGGCGGCTGCCAAGCTTGTCGGACCGGTTAATGTAGAGGAGAATGGAAGGAGCTAAGAAAGAGTAGAGAAGAATGGACCGGTTAATATATATATATATATAATATGTTAGCATTTTTTTAGGTGCCTAAATTAGAGGTGAAATTACAACGAAACCAACCAAATGTTCTATTTTGAAAAAGTGGTGATTAATAACATTGTAAGGAGTGAAGAAAGTGGAGAGGGATTGGAGTGGAAAGTGGCAAAGTTGTCATCATGTCATCTTTTTCTATTGTTCACTTGATTGACTGACTCTAAAACTTGGTATAAGAGAAAGGCAATGAAGAAAGTATGATACTGCGATGAGCTTGCGCCAATGATCTTGAGAAACTATGATATTTTTGACACTTTTATTTTATCTATTTGCATGTTTTTATTTTTTCTTTATTTTAAGATTTTTGTATTTTGAGTATTATTAAGTTATTGGTAGTGTGAGAACAAATAAAATTTGAGCATGGGCTGTGATTAGTTCAATCTTTTGTTCAATCTTTTATTAAGCTTTTGTTCAATCTTCATTTTCTCTGCCTTCCTCTCTAATCTCAAGGCGATCTCGACCTTTGAGCATGGGCTGTGATTAGTTCTTCCTTATGCGCCACTGTTGACGGAAGAAGGAACCATAGCTTCGAGAAATGTATGGGGTAAGGCTTTAAGTTTTGAATAATTGATGCTCCAAGTTTGTGTATATAAGCTTAATTTGGGTTAATTAGGCGCTTATATATATAGGGCTAAAGAAAAAAACGCATGTCTCTATATGTATGTATGTATATGTGCATTGCCGCAGATCTGGACTTCACAATGTTCAAATTTTCCCCACATGCTAGAAGTTAGACGGTGAATTATGATTATGGATGACTACGAATTTTAGGGTTTAGGCCTTGGGAAGTACCGAGAGTCACGATATTGAAGAACTTCGAGAATTTGCAGGGTAAGGCTTTTGATTTTAGTTATTTGATGCTTTAGTTAGGCTATTGGGATGGATTTTTTGGGCTGATTCTCTTGAATTTTGGTTTTTTGGTAGGATTGAGGAAGAAGGTGTTGAAGCTTTGAACGAAGGTGGTGTCGGTTTTGGTTAACTTTCAGGTAAAGCTTTATTTTCATGCCATTTAGAACATGTGCAGTAGGTGGTGTTGTAAATATCCCAATGTGCATAAGATAAAATGTCAGACAATTTCTGAGTCTTTGATGAAGCAGTTTACATGTGGGAAGATATTGATACCTTTGTACAGATAGCTGCATATTCTTTCCACCACTTATAAATAGCTGCTTGATTTAGGTAATTCTATAAGCCATGAGTACTTAAATCTTGAATGTATATTGAAAGTAAGAGCTAACCTGAATTTTACAATGACAGATGCTTTACAACTTTAATTATACTGTTGATCGATCACAATTGTATAGTATTTTGCATTACATTTGTACTGGGATAATTCATCTACTGAATTTTGTTAATAGTCCATACTGAGAAATATAGAATACTGTTAAGATACTCAATTATAAATTAGTATAGGACTCAATTGAATTGTGTTTATCCGTTACTAATTATCAATTATAATTAGCATAGGACTCAATTATAATTAGAGTGAATGTTATAAATTATGGATATCATTATGTGCATATCATAGTGTACATTATACTGCATTCTGTAAACACTCATAGCACATATAATATACCTATTTATTGTATGGATCAAGTTTGTATTACGTATGAAGCATTGATGCTTGAAAATTCAATGTTCAAGCATTATATACATAATATGCGATAAGTATATTATGTTCAAGATTAATGTTTAAAAATACAATGTTGAAGCATTATAATTATGTCTCATTCTAATGATTGTTCTTTTTGTTTTGTTTTGCTGTTAATTGTTTTCCAACAGTTGAGGTCGACAGTTCTTTGTTTTGGATAAGTCTTCATTTAATTCTTCGTTTATGGTTTACCATCGTTTGAATTCTTGCAATTGGGTTCTGTTACTTCAATATAGAATTTTGGTTTGATTTATTTGCAACATTTAAACTTTTGGGCTGTTTCTCTGTGCTTTGCAGGGCACAGGATTGCATCTGTGATTTGGGCGATTTGGCCCTTAAGGCTATAGGCTTGCTTCCAGATTACCACAGTAGGTAAGGATGCTCTCTGTCTATTGATACAATGGGATTCTTGCTGTTCTTAGGGCAGGTATCCTTACTTATTACTTACATGTCTATCTTAGTATTCTTTATGTTTGTTTTGTTGTTTTGGTTAGAACTTTGCACCAAGTTTTTCCACATTGCCATTGTATTTTCTGTATTTTCCAATTTTCCGTAGATGCTTAATTTGGAGAATTGGTAATAGATAAATTGATGTCAAAGCTGGTTTTACTAATTCATGGATTACAGAATTGATGCTTTTGCTGAACATGATCAAATTGATGATTGATAAGTTAATGCTTTTGCTAAACTTGGTGATGTGATACTTAATAACATCATGATTAGGGGGCTTGACCATTATATATGATATCATAACGATGTTTGAATCAAACTCATCTTTTAATTGAATTGAGATACTGATTCAAGTTCTTTTCTTCTGGATTAGACAGATTGAAATTGATTTATGACGTAATAAATTGCCTACAGATTGAATTACTTTGGATCAGATTTCATATATAATTTGAACAGATTCATATTACGATAGATTATATATGTTTGCTTTGCTTTAGTTTAGGTTGGTCTCCGTCTTCTTGGGTATGTGAGGAAGCCATCCAGGTTTAATTCACTGGAAGCATGGAAAGGTAAATTCTTCAACTTCTATCTAATACGCTTGGCTATTTTTGTTCAGTTTTACTGATGTCTAGGAGGCAGTTTGTTGGTAACATTACCTTCCAACTAATTTTGCTTCTGAAGTTTTTATTGATCTAATATTATTGAAAAATAGTTTAGATATAAGTCCATTTGTAAATATGCTCTTTCAGTTTGATTTTCTATGCTTTGATTTAATCTGATGATCTTCTTACATATTTTATTTCTATTGGAATATGCCCATTATATGTCATTCAATAACAATTTAGTGATCTCCTATTAATATAGTTTATTGTCTGATCTATGTTGCAGGTCTGATTTTTTTACATATTTAGTTCTGTATTACAAGAGTTTATTGTCATTTAGTAACTCTGATTTCTCATTTATTAAATTGCTTTCGATTATACATGAACAACTTTTGGGTCAGCTTCGTTTTGCATGATCTACATTCTTGCTATTGCGTTTCCTATTTTTATGTTAAGTTTTTGTTCCATTGACTTCCAAGATTTCAACCTTTTGGGTTGGTTTTCTGTGCTTACACGCCGGAGCATTTACTTGGGCGATTTGGGCAACTTGGTTCCATCAAGCACATCTAATTGCCTAGAGATTATTATACCAGTTAGAACTCTCTTTCTTTATAGATTAGAACTCTCTTTCTTTATACAGCAATCTGTTTGTCTTCGTTGTCAATTGCTTTTAGTCTCTATAAACTGTTGACTGTTAACTCTTAGATTTTTCCAATTGATCTCCATTTTTTTCCATAATAAAAACAAATTCATATTGCAGCATCTATACTAGATATGATTTAGTTTGCTAACCCGCGGCATCGTGCGGGCTTCTTTCTAGTTGTTTCTATTTGCCTTCTTTTGTTAGCTCTATCTTTTATTTTATTTTCTTTTTATTTCCCTTCTAATTGTGTCCAATGTCTCTTCACTACCTCTCTCAAAGTCTAACTAATAACCAATATCCAAGAAATCTATTTAAAGTAAAGGCTTGTATCGTATTATATTTACTGATTGTATTGTCAATTCATAATGTACATATTAAATTTGATATAATTACACTAGTAATTAAATAAAAAGTAAAAGAATCAACTAATCGAACACAATATTATAAAGGCATTTGACTAAATTGTCTTATATTATTAGTAGATGGGATATTCGAGAATTTATATTTTCCTTAAAACATGCAAAAAAGAAGTAGTGTTAAATGATATAACTTAAATTGGCGGCGGAGGCAGAGGCATTAAGCTACAGAGGTAGTTTGGACACAAGGAAAGCAAGGAATAGTGTCCTTTGTCCACATGTTGAAGACCAAAGAAGCCACCAACCAAAACTTGGCATGCAGTCCATCCAACACACCATTGATTTGCAGCTTCATTAAGTTTGGAATAAGATCAACTAAATCGATCGGCAGTCTGCAGATGCCCATCTCATCATCTCATTTCCCACAAGAAAAGTTACTTGAATCTCAACATATAAATATAATTAATTATCAAGCTTTTGCATCACATTGATCTCAATTGGCTATTACAAGGTTTAATTTCGCATATCATTTTGATCATTGATTGATGGCTGACGTTAGAAGATCCTCATCAGCAAGAGCTACCTGGGAGAGATCATCGTCTGGATCGACGCAGTTGCGCGAGAAGATTGTGCCTTCCTCTGGCTGGACAGAGGACTCCAATGGCCGTTACCTTCTTGTTGATCTTCCAGGTACTAAATAATTATACTTCATAAATAAATACGTGATCTTTTAGTTACATGGTGTTACAGTACGTAATACAGAGAGTATCGAATATGGTAGATATTTCCATTAATCATAATCCTCAATTAGTTTTGTAACATATAATTGTGTGTTAGATTTCAAAAAGGAGGAGGTGAAGGTTAATGTGGATATCAAAGCTGGGACCATTATAGTGAGTGGACAAAGGCAAGTGAACGAGAAGAAATCTGAGTATTTTGAGCTGAGTTCTGTCATTCCACCGAATTCCGACATCGATAACATTACCGGCAAATTTGACGGCGTTCTCTTCGTCACCATACCAAAGGTAGCAACACCACCACCAGCAGAGGAAGGACAAAAAGAGCCCGAAATAAAGAATCATCAAAATGTGGTCCAAGAAGGCGCCGCCACTGCTACCGCCACCGCCACTCCCACTGCCACCCCTGCTCCCACCCCTACCCCCACCGCCACCGCCACCCCCACTCCCACCCCTACCCCCACCGCCACCCCTGCTCCCACCCCTACCCCCACCAGCACCGACAATCCCACCCCTCCAGCCACCGACATACCCACCCCCACCGCCACCCTCGGAGAACCTTCAATTGAGCAAAAGAACGACAATTTGGATGATTTGAGGCCCAAAAATGGCGAGGTGAAGAACGAGTTATCAGGAAATAGGAACATTTTTTTTAGTGCAGAGAATATAAGGAAATGGGAGGGTGAAGATGGGATTTTAAGCGCTGCAATGGAGGTGTTGAGGAAAAACAAAGGGATAGTGGCAACAGCTGTGGTTGCATTCTCATTAGGGTTGTTGATTTCTCGTAAGTTCCAATCAGAGAATATGATAAGAATTAAGTAAGGCTAATTAAGCTACCTGTGTTGATATTAACAACTGTTCATTAATATGTTACATGTATATACTTCTTTATAATCATACAATATGTACAAAATATAAATTTACAGCGAACATTATATAACTTTTCATGCACTCAATAATATATGAATATTAAAGTTATTTAGAACTTTTTTTGTGCTTATTAACAATTCGTAATCCAATATTTTAGAAAATTTCATGCAATGTCTTATAAATATCGTCTAATTTTAGGTTTTTAGCCCATTAGAATTATAGATTAAAATGTCTAGTTCATGTCTAATTACTAATTAGGTTAATCACCCTAATAAAACATGAAACAAGCTATTTTTTGTATAAGTTAATACACTAAATTAGTCTATCCATATCTACTTCTTTTTTTCGTTACTCATTTTTTCTTTTAGAACCTCACACTTCCAAGCTAAAATTGTATGGGTCAGTCACGTTTCTAATCCTCGCATATGTGCATATAGCTCAAGACCGCTCACAATCCTAGCATGTCGCCGTGAACACATTACTCGCCGCGACCGTCTCTAGATCATCGTGAACACATCACCGATTGATCTTAGAGTAACTCATCAGCACTCCTAAATCAAGCCTCCCTCGATCATTGCTTCCCGCGACTGCTTGACAACAAGCAGTGCATCGTGACCTCTCTGAAAGGAACACATCTGCAATCGGGAGGCGAGCGTCATATCATCCTGGACTAACCTGAATACCATCATCCATAGGGCCTCAAGCACGGAATATCACCAAATGGATCACAACCCGAAAACCAGTGTCCTACGACACTTCATATATCAGGATCCCTCGGATCCTATCAAATCCATAACTGGATCTCATGCTCGAAATATCTTTCATAAAACTCATAACTGGGTCACAGCCCGATTTATCTCACGTTTGACTATACTCTAAGTCAAACCTCAAATCAACTGGGTCATACGCCCGAAAGAAATTTCCAAACCTGAAAACCAGTTCTCATTTCCAAAGCACTTTCAAATCATCGAACAACTGGGACTCATGCTTGAATATCGATTTCACGCATCTCCGTGAAATCGTATCTCCTTGAAATCCTCAAAATCGTAAATCAGTTCATCAATTTCACGCCTCTCCATGAAACCTTCGGAATCACATAAAATATAAACACGTAGCATACTCGGACGAAGCCCAAACATCATATAAAACGGAAATCTCGAACAACGTGCAATAACGTATTTTCCTCCGAAAATGCCAACAATTCATATTAAAGTCACATGCACTCATGGAATCTCAAAACATATTCATAAACACATATAAAACATTTATTCTTGCATCATATTCATAAAATAAAGTCCACTCACAGACCGTCCATGATGCGCCTCGATCCGCATGTCATAAGTCTCTCCAGGCTAATCCGACATCTCTGGGTCATCCAGACCTGTCCAAAACATACTCAAAGGTTACTACCAACCTAGAAAAGTCCTAATTAAGAACCCCCCAACATTCCCGAAAAAGTCAACGTGTCCCAGACACGTTTCCCTAGGCTTTAAACATCAATTTGACCAACCTAACGATCTCCGATCGACTCGAAACTACCACCATTGGATTCGTATCGTTAAAATCTTTAAAATGGTCCTAGTCCCACCTCAAAAAGTGTGCCTACGCACCTCCATGCGTGGGTCAAAGGTACGGTCAACGTTGACCAAAAAGTCACCATTGACGTCAACAAGGTCAACGCTGACGTCAGCAGTGAACAATAAAGTCAACGGCCCACGTCATCGTTGACGTCAGTAGTGACGTCATCTAACATCTGACACGTTTCAGTCTAACATATCAGGTCTGATAGGATGACGGCATATCATGATGTCATCATCGTTACTGTCCTCTGTCCGGGTCGACCCAGTTCATTGTTCCGGGTCGCACAGACCCGCAGACCCTACCTGGTCCGTTCTTCCAGCTCCGACCACCATTTCGAAGCCGTTGCTTCCAGTGTGATTGTCTAAACATTCCTAGACGATCTGTGGTTTCAAAAACTAGAAAAACGATCTCGAATTTTACCTTCAACTCGAAGAACAGTCGCCCAGTTTTCTAGCTTCCTGTCTGGGCTGCTCCGCCGTCCTCAGCCCCCGATTCTGGTCCCCAGTGACTCATCCATGTCCCAAAAACACAACCCAATCAATGGAAACGTCCCATACACACTCAAATTTCAATTTCGAAATTAGATAAAAAATCATACCTTCGTAGGTTTCCAGCCACCTTCCACCTCCCTGCTCGCCTATGTTCATTATGTCACCCCCTCGTTCAGGCCACCAACAGATGATGAAGGTTTGTGAAGGTTGGTGTGGGTTATGGTGTTTGGGTTTCGGGTTAGGGAGAATGAAACAGAGAAGGGGTGTTAGGTGCATGTATGTATGTTTGTGGGCAATGGATGAGTGACACTTGTCACTCATCCATTGGGCCTGTTCAAAATATATGGGGCCCACAGTAAGTGACAAAAGCCAACCTTGCCTTGTAAAATGTGTCATAGTAAATAGTTCCTAAAATCTTCTGTGACCCGTGTCTTTCCGGTCAAATGTCTGATTTTGACGTGTCACTTGTCTGCGGATTCGTACCGACTCGATTTACGTAATGGTACTCGGTCCTCATGCATTGGACCTCCCAGGTCAAAAGTTAACTTTTTGCTCTCATTTAAGGGCAAAATCGTAATTTCGCCTTGAACGTCCGATAATCCTCGACTAATCCTCAATTAGCCTCGCTAATCCACGATTAATTCTTAATAAATCCCAGAAATTAGGGACGGTCGTTATAGGAAGAATCGATGAACGGAAGAATAGAGAACCGAAAAAAAATATTTAATTTATTTTTGGGTGGGCCCACAAGGTACACGTTAGCTTTTGACAGATCACTGATAGAAAATTTAACGATGATATTTGGATGTAACAAATTGAAAAAGTAAGGGAATTAATGTGAAAAATTTAAAACATTAAATATAACCTTAAAAATTGATATAAATATCAGAATACTAAAGTGCAATTTGCCCTTTATATTTAAAGTAAAATAGAAAGGGCCAGCTCTCCCAGAATCCTAGCCAATAATGGTCCAGATCAAGTGGATTATGGATTGGGCTACTAGTTTTTCGAAATACCAATAATGCCCTCATATTAGTTAAAACCCCATTTTCTTTTTCGACTGCAGGAACTAAAACCCTTCTTCAGCCTATGTTTCTCTGCTCAACAAGAACTCGGCGTTAGCTTACTGTTCTTGCTGCCGCCGGCCTCAAGCCAACACCTCTACGCCTCTCCAGGTTCGCTCGTCTATCTGCAGGTTTTTTTTTTTATTTATAATCTTTTAGCTTGTTTCCTTTTTCTGATTTTTGGTAGCGTCATGTTCAATGACGGATTTAGGATTTTTTTTCAGGAGGGTCGACACTTATAATGATATTATCTATTATTAATATTCTGATTTTATATGGTAAGTAAATGTACAACTCAATAAAAAATAGTTACCGATTTTTCAGATTATTCTGATTACCTACTTCTCCATTATTTGTATGAAAATGTGCTCTTAATATGAATTGTGGTATGAAAATATAGCTATTATTTTGTTTGATTAGGGTCTGTTGATGTGGCGATTAATTAGGTGCAAGGTTATTATACATCCACCGATATACATGTACCACTTAACAAAAGTGATAAATAAAAGACACATGTTGTAAGACCCATGTTTTGGGAAGAACGATGAACAATCCCACATTGCTCGGAGAGGAAAAGGTGAAGTGTCTTATATATGTGGGCATGTATCTATCTAGCATAAGGCTTTTTGGGAGCTCACTGGTTTTGGGAGCTCATCGGTGAAGTGTGTAACGCCCCGAAAAATCCAAAACTTGTAAAATATTAAAATAATGTGAAAATGATATTTTTACCCTTGATGGAATATGGCTAAAAGTTGACTTTTTGTTTAACATACTTTTTGCACATTTTTCGAGTACCATTGTGTAGGTCTCGGAATGCTGAATCCGTAGACAGGTGGCACGTCGAAAAGAGCTCGTATGAAGAAGTTATGGGTCTGAGAAGTTCAGGGGCAAAATGGTCATTTGTGACCACAAGGATAAAATGGTAATTTTATGTGGGTTATGAGTAAACGGTGGAAGGATAATTATCATTTCACTTTAAATGCTGATTCAGCCCCTTAAGTGATGCATATGTTTTATCAAGTGACAAGTGTCACTTGTTATTGATGATTAGTGGCATGGATTAAGTAATTAATTGAGGTTAACAAACAATTGCTAAATGATGAACAGTACACGACCATAACACTCAAACACAGCACAGAGACCCTTCCTGTTTCTCCTTCACCTTGATCGAATTCTGTTGCAACCAGAGAAATTGAGCAAGTAATTAACTCAATTGAAGAGTGAAAAACTGAAAGGAAACCGAGCAAAACCCAAGGGACACCATACTGAGTAAACCCGAAAAATCACCCAACACCATGATTTTCGATTTTGGTTTTTTGGACGATTTCGATCGCAATTGAGGTGATATTAAGCTTTATGGGAACTGGACGAACCAAACTGAATCAATTGGGAAGGAAATTGGTGGAGAAACCGTGACGAACAGACCCTGCGACGGTTTTGAAAAATTGAGCTTGAGTTCGATTATTTAGAGGTAATGGTTCTTGAAATTGATTCCATAATTATGCTTAGAATGAACCTAGGATGCTTCTTGTATGAATAATTGAATGATACGTGCTGATTTTGGGTAGAACCCGAATTAGAACCCGTCGGGTGTTCATCCTAAGTCGAGGAGTTTTATGGTTTAATTGATTTAATTGAAGTTTCAGAACTGTAAGTTAGATTGGATAGATATTAATGAGTGAAAGAACAGATGAAATTGAGTTGGAATTGAAGGAAATCGAGTCGGGTCTGATCGCGGGTTTCAGACCCGTTTATCAGAGAAACGGGCGAGGAAGGTGCACTGTAGCAGGCACTGTTCACGGCGCGTGGCTGTCAAGCGCAGCCGCTTGCGGCGGCACGTGAGGGCGCGTGACCGGGAATCTGAAGGAGGGTTCAACACACTTTTTGATACTCTTGATGATACAGACCTATTAGCGTTGGTTTCGGGTCAATTGGATATGAACTAAGAGTAGTTTTACGTACCCGAAGCGTATAGGTTACGTTTAAAATAATATTATTGTATTCCGACGATTAGGAAATTCGTACAGGAGATTATGTAACGAGTTAGTAATCTTATATTACTTGTTTTACAGGCCCGAATACTTTCAGGACGTCGGAAGAATACGAACAGCTCGAAACGGAACAATCTGGACGGTGTGTGAGTGGACTTTTGTTTTCTATCCTGAATGCATGCATATATGTTTTAAATGCCCTATAATATGATTGGAAATGATTTGGTATGATTGATACTTCGATATGATGATTTTCGGATTTTTGGGAATATTATATTATTTTATATGCTTTCAGGCACGATTTTCGAGAAAATTGTGAAACTGATATTTCGAGCTAAGGCTCGGCGTTTTGAGCTTGATTTTGACTCGGATTATGAGTCTGGTGTTGGATTTGATGAATTTATGTCATAAATAAGATTGTGATTGCGCAGGTTTGCGTGGATTGGTTTATGGATTTGAGAAAAGTGTTTTTGGGCTTAAAGCCCAGTTCAAAAATGGTTTTGATATTACATGCAACTGTTTTCACTGGTTTTCGTGATGATGATATATGAGGGCTTTCGGTGTGGAATATGTTTCCCCCCGAAATGGACCCTGGAGATAACGCTCGCCTCCGGGATGGAAGTGTTTACCCCGGAGAGGTCACGTAGCACGGTATGTTGTCGTGCAGCCAAATGGAGGCTCGACTCAGACAAGATGTGCTGGATTATATGGAGGTCAGTCAGTGATATGTTCATGACGACCTGGATTGCCGGCTGGTTGTAACACCCCAGATATTCGAGGATTTTAATATTGTAATTTAATATTTGAATTGACGTTTTTACCCTTGTGAATGGTATGACCAAATTGTTGACTTTTTGATTAGTGGGTCAAATGGACTTTGACCAGTGACCGTGACGTAGTTCGGGACGTCACGAGTTCATAGACAGGTGGCACGTCCAATTCGGACGATCAGGGAAAAAGTTATGACTATCGGAAGTTCAGGGGCATTACCGTAAGTTGGACGTCACGGGTGAAAATGTTGACTTTGCATTTGGCAACTAATTTTCACATGACTCAAGGACCGTTAGGTATGTCTCGATATCCTGAGTCCGTAGACAGGTGGCACGCCGAAATCGGACTTCGTATGGCTGAGTTACGGGTCTAGGAAGTGAGGGGCAGTTTGGTAATTATTTGAACCAGGGGCATTTTGGTCATTTCGCCCTGGTTACTGTAGCAAACCGCGGGGGACATGGGCAGCACCACCATGTGCGGTGGTTCAGTGTACAATTGATTATGCAAGTGTGTGCTGGAAAGGAAGGCGTGTCTGATGCTTTAGAACGTGGCCTGAACCGTCCACCCTACACGGTCGAATTGATTATTGTTATTCGAAGCTTTTTCGGGGAACAATTTTCAGTGGACAAATTGGACTCCCACGAGCCTCTGGGACGGCTTGAAATTGTTTAAAACTGATTATATAGTGAATGAGCTTCACTCTGGTGTTGAAAGGACTGAAAATAGGAGTGGAACCAGAGAGAAACCATTTCGGGAATTTTTGGAGGGAAATCGGGTTTTTGATTTCTGGTGATCGTTGGACCAAACCAGGGACTGGTTTATTCTTCTGGGAGTGTTTGGAACTCAACCACATCGAAATCGAAGGCCATCAGCCACGGGTGAGCTGGGACGGTGACTGCTGTTTTCAGGGAAATCGCAGAGCTTGGGACGACAACCTTCAGGTACTTTCAGACACAATTGATTGTTCATTTTGGTTCGTTTTGATCCTATTATGCTTCCTGTGAGGTTAATTGGACAATGAGTTTGAAACCAGGGAGTTCTGGTGATTGACCCGTTTGGTTGATCACGGGTCGATGGTCCATTTAAGGGACCAGTGAGGTTAATTGTTGACTCAGAACCTATATTGGATAGTTAATGAACATGTTAGGATCAAATTGGATTGAAATCGAGTAAGAATTGATGGGTATTCAACCGGGTCAAGCCGCGGGTGGCAGGCCCGTATTGCAGACAAACGGGTGAAGGTGGTGACACTGTAGCTACAGTGTCAGGCGCGTGACTTTCACGCGCAGCCACTTTGGGCGGCGCGTGAGGGCGCATTAGACCTTATCTCCGATCACGATCAACATGACTTTTGTTCCTCTCATCATTCTGAACATTTTTGGTGAATTAACCATGTTGATCTGAGATAGTTTTGATGGGTCAGTTTAGGGCCGGTTGTCTCGGAAAACGTGTTGGACGGTTTTCCCCGAACCGGTATCTGTTTCGAGTTATTTGGATAAATGTTTAAGACTTGTTGTGACCCTTACGTATGATTTGGACTGACAGGAATTGTACGATAATCCCGGTACAAGTTCGTACGCACAGTTTCACCGCGGGATCGTACTGTGAGTGGGGTCGATTTCATTAAACCCTTGCATGCTTAAATGTTTTCTGATTTACTTATATGTTCACATGCTGGAATCAATAAATGGTTTTGATGATATTGAAATTTCGGTTATGGCACGTTTCACGGTATTTGGGCATGAGACCCGTTTGATGAAACGTAACGATCGGTTCGGATTTTACCTATGTATACATATATGTTTTGCATGTGGATATCAATAAAATGTATTTGGTACTGCACTGTATAGATCCTTCCATATTATATTGTCTCCTCCGGATGAGGTACCCCGGAGAGGTCACGAACGTCTAGGACGTCCAGCGTCTATGACGCTAAGCATCGGGGATGCTGTAACCGAACAGGGTTCGGGGATTGAACTCGGAATTGAGACCCGAGTGACACGCGTAGCCTTGTGATTGTGACCTTATTGGACGCCAGGGACGTCAGACATCAGGGACGTCAGACATCAGGGATGTCGGGATTGGAGTGTATAGTGCAGTGGCTAAAATTATGTTTATGGTTTTATTACATGCCTTATGGTTCATATTATATGATTAATGATTTTAAATAATGCTGCATGCATGTTTTGGAAAACGGAGGGGTAAAATTATATGTTTACTTACTAAACGATTTTATAAACTTGAGTTTCGGCCCACTCACCCTTATTGTTTTGGTAACCCCTCCAGGTCGTGCTAATGAGGTAGATGGAGAACCTGAGGCTGAGGCATAGATCTACTTTCGCGCACCTGAATCCCTGTCGGGTGGTTTACCTGCAGGTTTATTTTTAGAGTCGTGCTCGCGATTTGAGATTTTGGTTTTCATCCCTTGTCTGACATCTGTTTAATTCGGATTGATGTATAACTTTAATTTGGATATTTATGCAATTGAACTTTTTAAGGTTAAAATTGGTATGATATTTTGGGTGTCAGACGGGAGCAGGGCACATCCCCTTGTGGTCCCGGTGGGATCGGGGCGGGTCCTGTCAGCTTGGTATCAGAGCACTAGGTTGTGGTCAGCATGCTAGACTAGCGATTAGTACTAGTTACTTTTCGACTTTTAGGGATAATGTAACACCCCGGACATTCGAGGACTTTAATATTGTAATTTAATGTATCAATTGACGTTTTTACCCTTGTTAATGGTATGGCCAAATTGTTGACTTTTTGATTGGTGGGTCAAATGGACCTTGACCAATGACCGTGACGTAGTTCGGGACGTCACGAGTTCATAGACAGGTGGCACGTCCATTTCGGACGATCAGGGAAAAAGTTATGACTATCGGAAGTTTAGGGGCATTACCGTAATTGTGACGGTTAGGGCGAAAAAGTTGACTTTTCGTTTAATAATTAATTTTCACACGACTCCAGGACCGATAGGTAGGTCTCGACGTCCTGAGTCCGTAGACAGGCGGCACGCCAAAATCGAACTTCGTATGGCTGAGTTACGGGTCTAGGAAGTGAGGGGCATTTTGGTAATTATTGAACCAGGGGCATTTTGGTCTTTTGCCCTGGTTACTGTAGCAACCGCGGGGGAACCATGGACGGCACCACCATGTGCGGTGGTTCAGTGCACAATTGATTATGCAAATATGTGCTGGAAAGTCTGGGCTGTATTTTGCTTTTGAACGTGGCCTGAACCGTCCAACCTGCACGATCAAATTGTTAATTGAAATTCGAAGCTTTCGGGGGACAAATTTCAGTGGACAATTTGGACTTCCAAGAGCCTATGGGACAGCTGAGGTTATTTAAAACTAATTAGCACATGTATGAGCATCACTCTGCCATTAAGAACACTGAGAATTGATGAAGAAAACCAGAGAAACCATTTCGGGCAAAATTGGAGGGAAAATCGGGTTTTGATTTCTGGTGAGTGTTGGACCAAACCAAGGCTTGGTTTAGTCTTCTAGGAGTGTTTGGAACTCAACCACATCGAAATTGAAGGCTAACAGCCACGGTTGAGCTAGGACGGAGGCTGCTGTTTTCAGGGAAGTTGCAGAGCTTGGGACGACAACCTTCAGGTACTTTCAGACACAATTGATTGTTCATTTTGGTTAGTTTTGATCCTGTTATGCTTCCTGTGAAGTTAATTGGACAATGGGTTTGAAACCAGGAAGTTCTGGTGATTGACCCGACTGGTTGATCGCGGGTCGATGGGTCGTTTGGGGATGTGTCGAGGTTGATTTTTGTCACAGAACCTAAATTGGATAGTTAATGAACATGTTAGGATCAAATTGGATTGAAATCGAGTAAGAATTGATGGGTATTCAACCGGGTCAAGCCGCTGGTGGCAGGCCCGTATTACAGACAAACGGGTGAAGGAGGTGACACTGTAGCTACAGTGTCAGGCGCGTGACTTTCATGCGCAGCCACTTTGGGCGGCGCGTGAGGGCGCGTTGAACCTTATCCCCGATCACGATCAACATGACTTTTGTTCCTCTCATCATTCTGAACATTTTTGGTGATTTAACCATGTTGATCTGAGATAAGCTTTGATGGGTCAGTTTAGGGCCGGTTACCTCGGGAAACGTGTTGTACGGTTTCCCCGGGCCGGTTTCTATTTCGGACTTTGTGGTTAAACGTTTAAGACTTGTAGTGACCCTTACATGTGATTTGAACTGACAGGAATTGTACGATAATCTCGGTACAGGTCCGTACGCGCAGATTCGCAGCGGAATCGTACAGTGAGTGGGCCCGTTTTCATTAAACCCTTGCATGCTTAAATGTTTTCTGATTTACTTATATGTTCACATGCTGGAATCTATAAATGGTTTTGATGATATTGAGATTTCGGTTATGGCACGTTTCACGGTATTTGGGCATGAGACCCGTTTGATGAAACGTAACGATCGGTTCAGATTTTACCTATGTATACATATATGTTTGCATGTGGATATCAATAAAATGTATTTGGTACTGCACTGTATAGATCCTTCCATATTATATTGTCTCCTCCGGATGAGGTACCCCGGAGAGGTCACGGACGTCTAGAACGTCCAGCGTCTACGACGCTAAACATCGGGGATGCTGTAACCGAACAGGGTTCGGGGATTGAACTCGGAATTGAGACCCGAGTGGCACGCGTAGCCTTGTGATTGTGACCTTATTGGACGTCAGGGACGTCAGACATCAGGGATGTCGGATTGGAGTGTATAGTGCAGTGGCTAAAATTATGGTTATGGTTTTATTACATGCCTTATGATTCATATTATATTATTTATGATTTTAAATGATGCTGCATGCATGTTTGGAAAAAGGAGGGGTAAATTATATGTTTTACTTATCAAACGATTTTATAAACTTGAGTTTCGGCCCACTCACCCTTAATGTTTTGGTAACCCCTCTAGGTCGTGATACTGAGGTAGAGGAGGAACCTGAGGCTGAGGCATAGATCTACTTCTGCGTACCTGAACCCCTGCTGGGTGGTGTACCCGCAGGGTATTGTTAGAGTCGTGCTCGCAACTTGTAATTTCTGATTTCATCCCTTGTCTGACATCTGTTTAATTCGGATTTGTTGTATGACTTTAATTTTGATTATTTATGCATTTGAGGTTTTGAGGTCAAAATTGGTATGAATTATTGGGTGTCAGACGGGAGCAGGGCACGTCCCCATATGGTTCCAGAGAGGATCGGGGCGGGTCCTGTCAGATAATGTTAACTGATCTATGCCTCTTGACAGTTGGTTATGCCTCCTAGGAGAATTCCTCATACACGAACTGACGAGGATCTGGAAAGGGAAATGGAATGTGCAAGCATTGAGCGGGCTCAACGTCTGGGAGCCACACCTTTCAACGGGGGATCGAACCCCGAAGATGCTCATGATTGGATCACCAAATGGGAAAGGATCTTCACGGTGATGCATTGCCCTCCGGGCGAACGGGTAACTTTGGCGGCCTTCTTGCTGGAAGGAGGAGCCTACCAGTGGTGGCAAGGCCTTGAAATGTCTGGGTGGTCTGTCCATACCACTACTTGGGAAGCTTTCTGTTCCCGATTTCTGGACCAGTACTACCCGCTATCATTTCGCGCGGCACAGGAGGCTGAGTTCCTGCGGCTGGAGCAGGGGGATATGTCCGTTGCGGACTACGAGCAGACTTTCGGAAAACTGTCTCGGTTCGCTGCATCATTCGTGAGCACGGAGGAGGACAAATGCCAAAGGTTTGAGCTTGGACTCCGAGGGGAGATCCTGGCAAGTGTGACTGCTGCTACTCATGCTTCACTGAGAGATATGGTCGACGCTGCGGTGCGTGTCGAGGCCAGTCTGGCGGCACACCAGACACGACATCCTTCGGGCGAGGGGCGACGTCAGGATCGCCCACACCGTGGGCCATCAGGCCAGAAGAACAACAAGGGAGGGGGCTACAGGGGAGCACCCTCATCCTTCAAGGGTCGTGGCTGGTCAGGTCGACGCGGAGGCTCTCAGGGCAGAGGATCAAGATACAACTCCGGGCAGCGTTCATCTTGGAGCGGTGCTTCTGGTGGGCATTCGGACAGGCCGAGGCCGGTAACCTGCTTTGCTTGCGGAGAGGAGGGCCACTATACCTGTGATTGCCCGCTGTTGTCCAAGAACAACGACGCTGGGGGCTCTAGTGTGGTGCAGAGCACGGCTTCCCACACTAACGGAGGTCGCGGTCAGGGACGTGACCGAGGTGCTGGGCGTGGTACGCGCGGATGCGGACGGAATGGAGGGCCTAGGGCCCAAGTGTTTTCTATGACCCAGCAGCAGGCGAGGACTGCCCCAGGCGTGGTTACAGGTACACTACATATCTTAAACCTTCTTGTACATGTATTGATGGATGCGGGGGCTACACATTCTTTTATTTCGAAGAGTTGTGCGGGTATGCTTGATTGTGTGGTATCAGCCTTAGATTGTGAAATGGGTGATGGTACCCCGATGGGCATCGTGTACCTTTTGAATCAGGTGATTCAGAGGTGCCCGGTGAGAATTGAGGATGTGAATTTGCCAGCAGACTTAATTATTCTGGATATTCACGACTTCGATGTAATTTTGGGAATGGATTGGCTATCGGAGCATGGGTCGCTCATCGATTGCTGTAGCAAGCAAGTGATTCTGCGGAGCCCGGGTTTGCCGGAGGTTATCTTCCAGGGGGAGCGTGACGGTTCACCTCCTGAATTGATTTCTTCACTTACTGCTACCAAACTTCTACGGAAGGGATGCCAGGGTTATCTGGCGCACGTCGTGTCGGATCTGGTTGATACTCCGGGTATCGACGAGATACCGGTGGTACGTGAGTTTCCGGATGTGTTCCCGGAAGACTTACATGGATTACCTCCATCGCGAGAGATCGAGTTTACTATTGAACTACTCCCTGGTACCCGACCTATATCCCAGGCACCATACCGGATGGCACCGGCCGAGTTACGAGAACTCAAAACTCAGTTGCAGGAGTTGGTGGAATTGGGATACGTCCGACCGAGTCTCCGTTTGTGCATTGACTATCGGCAACTCAACAAGGTGACACTGAGGAACCAGTATCCTCTACCCAGGATCGATGACCTTTTTGACCAGTTGCGGGGAGCACAGTGCTTCTCGAAGATCGATTTGCGGTCTGGGTATCACCAACTGAGGATTTTGGAGGAGGATATTCCGAAAACTGCTTTTCGAACCCGTTATGGACACTACGAGTTCCTGGTTATGCCTTTTGGGTTGACGAATGCTCCAGCAGCGTTCATGGATCTGATGAACCGGGTTTTCCGACCCTACTTGGATAAATTCGTGATTGTGTTCATCGATGATATCTTGGTGTACTCGAGGAGTACCCGAGCACATGAGGAACATCTACGGTTAGTGTTGGAGAAGCTGAGACAAGAACAGTTGTACGCCAAGCTGAGCAAGTGTCAGTTTTGGCTGAGCAGTATTGGTTTTTTGGGACACGTGATATCGACGGATGGGATTAGCGTGGATCCCCAGAAAACAGAAGCGGTGACTAACTGGGCTAGACCGACAACGGTAACGGAGGTGCGGAGTTTTGTCGGGTTAGCAGGTTACTACCGGAGATTCGTGGAGGGTTTCTCCAAAATTGCTGCACCATTGACTCGTTTGACTCGGAAGGGAGTGAAATTCATTTGGGACGAGCAGTGTGATCGGAGTTTTCAAGAGTTGAAGGATCGATTGACCACTGCACCTGTCCTTGCATTGCCGGATGACAGTGGAGAATTTGTGGTCTTTAGTGACGCTTCACTACAATGTCAGGACCCGTCCCAAATATCACCTCGATACTCGGGATAAACCCTGCTCCCGTCTGACAATCACACTTACAATACCCAAAAATAACCTTAATACAACTATAAGCATAACTATCAGACGAAGGAGTAAATATATACAACAGTAAGCCAGAGCATAGTTCTACAAAATGGGCACCAAAAGTCCTACAAGTCTAAGTCCGCAACGGAAGAACGTCGGAAGCTCTATGCCTCGATATCTGCCTCAACGTTCACCCCAGCGCTATCACCACGACCTGGAGGGAAATTGAAAAAAAAAACAGAAGGTGTGAGTGGACTGAAAGGAATAAAAATTTTAAAACCGTTTACCATCAAATCAAAGTAAAGAAATATAATCATTTGTTCCCTCCGGTTTGAAACCAGGCATGCCAATGAAGTAGTAGAAAAGTCATAATATGAAACATCATAAGAAACAGATACACTATAAAACTGATATAGAAACCAGAGCATAAACATCAAACCACTTTTTCCGATTAAACCTGCTGGACCTATCCGAGTCTTTAAACTCAACCAGGCCTCACATATAAATCCAAGTCTTTAAACTCCCGAGTCTTTAAACTCAATAGGCCTATGGGGGTAATATTGTAATATCCGAGTCTTTAAACTCCCGAGTCTTTAAACTCAATCCGGGCCCGTCCCCCGTCAATCAATATCCGGGTCTTTAAACCCAATATCCAGATCCAGCAAATCCAATCCATATCCAGTATAAAACCAATTCAAAATCCATCGCCAAATTCGAATTCGAAATCCCCGGTTCGAAGCCCTTCCGGCGTTCAGAACCGACAATCCGAACCCAAATCCGGAAAAAGATCCATGTTCATAACAAAACCATAGGAAAATCCCAAATCATATTCCACAACCTATTTACCATCACCAGAAAACGTTTTTAGGTTAAATTTCTGAATTATAACATCAAACTCTGAAAACCCGCTTTTTCTCGAAAAACGTGCAAAATCCCAAAACGTCTCGAAAAACGTGCAAACATCTCAATCACATATAAACACACATAAAAGCATAAAACATTAATAAAAACAGTTAGGCATGCTCGGAAGTAAGAAAGAGTCCACTCACAGTTCAGAGCAAGTCACTCGCGCTCCGTGCGCTCCTCAACCGTCTCTGGTGTCTCCCGTCCTGTCAATAGATACCAAATAGGGTCACAATTATATCACGGATACCTTCCCTATTTTCCCCAATTTTTCGGGAATTTAATAATATTTTAATCCTAAACCCTAAACCGTACGGATTCCCGAACCATTCCGTAACACCGTCCGATTAACTCGAAAACTATACCATTGGATTCCTTAGGACATTTAGAACCAAAACCATGTTGGAAGCTTGGCCGGATTCCTCCTCACGCGCCTCCACGCGCCGCCCAAAGTGGCTGCGCGTGGGCCTCACGCGCCTGCTACAGTGCCACCGTCTTCCTTGCTCGAACCCGGTTCGCACCAGACGGCAACCCGGACCGGCGAGAACCGTTCTCCGCCGTCCGGCTACCATTTCCCTTCCTACCTTCACCTACAGCTTCGTCCATTCTCAGGGAATCCATCCCCCTCACTATCTTGGCTCGATTCCACCCCTAGCTTCACAACTGAAGCTCGAAAGAAAAACCAACCAATCTCTGTTTTCCTTTCCGGCCACCCAGCACGTCCCCCTTCACGGTGGTCACTCCAAACTCCTTCCACGACTTCACTGAACCACACACAACTCACGAAATCCCTCGACTCACCCTCCAACTCCACGATTTTCCGTTTGAAAATCACTGCTAAACAGGGTACAGCCGCCGTCGAACCACCTCCCACCGTGAACTTCCCGTCACGGCAACCACCACAAACGACTCCTAGGACCTCCCTAAACCTCCCTTCACTCACCAAATCTTTCGATTCTAGCTCTAGGTCCACGACTCTTGAAATGAAAATCCACGAAAAACAGAGCAAAAGAGATTACCTTTCGATTCCGGCGCCGCCGTGAGAACCGTCACCCACCACGGTGCTCGTGGGACTCCCCTTAGCCTCCTGAGTCTTCTAATGGCTTAAACCGGTCCACCACACAACACAACAGTCACCACCGTCCACTGCCTCCTCTGTTTCTTCCAAAGATCCAGCCGTCCACCACGTCGCCTCCGTGCACGGTTGCAACTCCAGACCACGATCACCAGCTCCTCCTTACCTCACTGTCTCTCTCTCGACTCACACTTCACTCTCCCTAGCATCAAAATCGATCACCGCCTCACCCAATTCTTCTCTCTGTTTTCTGTTTCCTTCGAAGGTGTGCACGGTTCAAATGGGGATAACGTGTGGCCGTGCACACTTGAGAAAGTAGTGGAACCATCCAGTCCCAAGCACGTGTCCACCAACCATAAGCCAGCCCAAAAAATCTCTGCCACCTGCCCTTATCTGATTGGGCTGAGGGAAAATGACCAAAATGCCCCTCCTGCACAAAATTACCATTTTGCCCTCAGACTTTCCAGACCCGTATCTTTTCCGTCCGACGTCCGATGACAGCGTGCCGCCTGTCGTTGAACTCAGGACGTCGAGACCTATCTAACGGTCCTCGGTCTACGTGAAAATCACAAATCCTCCAAAAAGTCAACATTTCCCCTATTAACTCAAAATTACGGTAACGCCCCCAACCTTCCGTACATCATAACTTTTCCTCCGGTTGTCCGAATCGAACCTGCCGCCTGTCTACGGACTCGTGACGTCCTAACCTACGTCACGGTCAAGGGCTAACACTCATCCAATCGATAGTACAAAAAGTCAACTTTTCATTTACTATTCACAAGGGCAAAATCGTCCTTTTTACAAAACTTCACAAAAATTACATTTTTACCCTTCCCGTAGGTACGGGTTGTTACAATCTACCCCCCTAAAAAGAATTTCGTCCTCGAAATTCAGTGGAATAAATAAGGGTACTGTTCCCGCATCAAGGCCTCGGGTTCCCAAGTAGCTTCTTCGACCTGATGATTTCTCCACAATACCTTCACTAAGGGAACCGTCTTCCTTCTCAAAACTTTATCCTTCCGATCCAAGATTGCAACAGGTTGCTCTTCAAAACTCAAGTCTTCCCTCAGTTCCACTGGTTGTGCTTCCAAAACATGCGAATCATCTCGAATATATTTCCGAAGCATAGAAACATGAAAGACATTATGTACCTTTTCCAAATCTGCTGGTAAGGCCAATCGATAAGCTACAGGACCAATCCGCTCTAAGATCTCATACGGTCCAATGTAACGAGGACTCAACTTCCCTCGTCTACCAAATCGTACAATTCCTTTCCAAGGAGATAGCTTCAGGAAAACCCAGTCTCCAACAGCAAACTCCAAATCCCTGATCCTACGGTCAGCGTAGCTCTTTTGGCGGTCCTGCGCTGCCTTCAATCGATCCCTAATCAATGCCACTTTTTCCTGAGTAAGCTCCACCAGCTCAGAAGTAGTCAACCTCCTCTCACCAACTTCAGTCCAACACAATGGAGTCCGACACTGCCGCCCATACAAAGCCTCGTAAGGAGCCATCCCAATGCTCTCCTGATAACTGTTATTGTAGGCGAACTCCATCAAAGGCAGATGTGATTCCCAAGTACCCTGAAACTGAAGCACACAAGCTCGCATCATGTCCTCAAGAATCTGAATAGTCCACTCAGACTGCCCATCAGTCTGAGGATGAAAAGCAGTACTGAAGTGTAATTTAGTCCCAAAAGCTTCCTGTAAGCTCTGCCAAAATCGAGAAGTGAATCTCGGATCTCTATCAGATACTATCGACTCTGGAGTCCCATGTAACCGAATAATCTCATTAATAAACAACTGTGCAAACTGTTCCAACCTGAAGTTCTCCCGTACTGGCAAGAAATGAGCAGACTTCGTAAGTCGATCCAGAATAACCCACACACCATCGTGTCCCTTCGGTGTTCTCGGAAGCTTGAACACAAAATCCATAGTCAGGTGATCCCATTTCCACTCGGGAATCGGCAAAGGTTGCATTGCTCCATAAGGTCTCTGCCGCTCGGCTTTTACCTGTTGACAAATCAAGCATCTACTGACATACTCTGCAATTCCACGTTTCATCCCTGACCACCAGTAATGCTCTCGAAGTGTACGATACATCTTGGTCCCACCAGGATGCATCGCATAAGCTGAACAGTGAGCCTCATCCAGTATCACCTTCTTCAAAACTTCATCCTCAGGTACACACAACCGTCCATTCTTAACCAAGGCTCCATCCTCACGGATCTCAAAATCCTGTCTTTCTCCAGCCTCGACCTCAATCCGAATGATGCCCAGAATAGGGTCCTCAAACTGAGCATCAATCACCTGATCAATCAAAACGGGTCGCACATGGAAACTCGCTAGGAGTGCTCCCTGATCATCCACAGTCAACTCTACTCCCAACCTACGAAGCTCAACGAGCAAAGGTAACCGTACTGTCCTCAGATGCGACAAAGAACCAGCTGACTTCCTGCTCAGAGCATCGGCTACCACATTAGCCTTCCCTGGATGATACTCAATAGTACAGTCGTAGTCCTTAAGTAACTCCAACCAACGGCGCTGTCTGAGGTTCAATTCCTTTTGAGTGAACAAATACTTCAAACTCTTGTGGTCCGTGAAGATCCTGCACTTCTCACCGTACAAGTAATGTCGCCAAATCTTCAATGCATGAACCACCGCAACCAGTTCCAAGTCATGTGTAGGGT
Source organism: Prinsepia uniflora (assembly GCA_032719365.1). Lineage (NCBI taxonomy): Eukaryota > Viridiplantae > Streptophyta > Magnoliopsida > Rosales > Rosaceae > Prinsepia > Prinsepia uniflora. The sequence goes on from CM064872.1 coordinate 8,486,082, forward strand.
AGTTCACCTCATGGGGTTTCAATTGCCGGGAAGCATAAGCAATCACTTTCCCGTGCTGCATCAAAACACAACCCAAACCTTGTAAAGAAGCGTCACTGTACACCTCGAACTCCCCACTATCATCTGGAAGGGCTAACACAGGAGCAGATGTCAACCGCCTTTTAAGCTCCTGGAAACTCTGTTCACAGTTCTCATCCCATTCAAACCGAACTCCCTTCCGTGTCAACCTTGTCAACGGTGCTGCAAGAATAGAAAAACCCTCAATAAAACGCCGGTAATACCCTGCCAAACCCAGAAAACTCCGAATTTCTATTACCGTCTTAGGCTGTTCCCAATTGGCTACCGCCTCAACTTTCTGAGGATCCACACGAATGCCCTCGGCCGAAATCACATGGCCAAGAAATCCAACACTGGTCAACCAGAACTGACACTTACTAAGCTTCGCATACAACTGATGCTCCCTCAATGTTTTAAGCACGATCCTCAGATGTTTCTCATGCGCCTTCGCACTCTTTGAATACACCAAAATATCATCAATGAAAACAATCACAAAACGATCCAAGTAGGGCCGGAACACTCGGTTCATAAGGTCCATAAAAGCTGCTGGGGCATTAGTCAAACCAAAAGGCATCACCACAAACTCATAGTGACCGTACCTGGTCCGGAAAGCTGTCTTCGGTATATCCTCCTCTTTAACCCTTAACTGGTGATAGCCGGAGCGAAGATCAATCTTCGAGAAATACTGTGCTCCCTTGAGCTGGTCAAACAAATCATCAATCCGGGGTAGGGGGTACTTATTCCGAATAGTTACCTTATTCAGTTGCCTGTAATCCACACACAATCTCAATCCTCCGTCCTTTTTCTTGACAAACAAAACAGGTGCTCCCCAAGGTGACATACTCGGTCGAATGAATCCTATATCGACCAACTCTTGCAACTGGGACTTAAGTTCCCTCAATTCTGCAGGTGCCATACGGTAAGGAGTCTGAGAAATAGGCTGTGTACCTGGTAGAAGCTCAATCGTAAACTCAAGATCTCGATGTGGGGGTAGTCCTGGCAACTCCTCGGGAAAAACATCGGGAAACTCCCGTACCACTGGTATATCCTCCGCCCTCACTGGCGTAGCACGCGTATCCACCACATGAGCTAAGTAACCCTGGCACCCCTTACGTAACAGTTTACTAGCCTCGAGTGCCGAAATAACTCCCGTAGGAAGTGCACGCTGATCCCCCTGGAATGTAGTCTCTGATAATCCGGGACTCCGAAAAGTCACTCTCCTATCGAAACATTCGATAGAAGCATGATGTCTCGTCAACCAGTCCATACCCAAGATCACATCAAAGTCCCGTAAATCCAAGAGTAACAAATCTGCCAGTAACTCCACCTGGCCTACCATCACCGGACACTCTCTCAAAACCTGAGTCACTACCAACACCTCCCCAGTAGGTGTACTCACTCCTAACGCACAATCCAAAGTAGACACCTCCCTCTCTTTAACCAGACTACAACTCCGAGCTATAAATGAATGGGTAGCCCCGGGATCTATCAAAGTAAAAACAGTGTGACCAAGTATGGTGAGTGTACCTGTCACCACTCCCGGTGCTGACCTAGCCTCCTGCTGAGTCATCGCAAAAACTCGCGCCTGAGGTCCCGATGACCTACCGCGCCCTCTGGAACTGCTCGTGGCACCACCGCCACCCCTAGGGCCTGCCGCCCCTGATACTGAAGCAGTACTCCGCCCGGGTTCTGCTGCACCTCTACCTGCTCCACCCTCCGGAGCTAACAATGGGCACTCCCGACGGAAATGTCCTCGCTCTCCACAATAGAAGCAAGTGTCCCTACCGGGTCCACCGGTATGCCTCCCTGTAGAAGCCACTGAAGTCGCACTCGCCTGAGGAGTCGGCTGTGACCTAGCTCCTCGAAATCCTGAGCCCTGGAAACTGCCTGGTCTGCCATACCGGGCTCCACCAGCCGATAATGATCCACCAAAATTACCCCGTTTCGGGGGCCTCTGACTCGATGCTCCTGGAAATGACTGCTCTCGGCGTTGAACACTGCCCGAATACTGTGGTCGAGCAGGTAAACTGGCCTCCACCCTGACAGCAGCATCAGACAACTCTCGGAATGTAGCAAAAGAGCCGGCTGTCACTATGGCCCTGATCTCTCCCCGGAGGCCCAACTCAAACCGGCGGCACTTCTCCGCCTCAGTCGCCACAAATGCAGGAGCAAAACGAGATAGCATCTGGAACCTCTGCTCATACTCAGCAACTGTCAAGTTCCCTTGCTTCAAGTGAAGGAATTCCGCTTCCTTCGCATCCCTAAAAGAACGGGGATAGTACTGATCTAGAAACCGCTCCCGGAAAGTCTCCCAGGTCACGGTATGTGCATCCCAGCCGGACAGTTCCAGCGTGTACCACCACTCGTAGGCAGCTCCATCCAACAGAAAAGTAGCTAACAATACCCGATCCTCGGGAGGACAGTGCATCACCCCAAAAATACGTTCTAATCGGGTGATCCATCGGTGAGCTTCCTCGGGATCAGCCCCACCGCTGAACGTAGTAGCCCCAAGCCTCTGGGCTCTCTCGATCGAAGCGCTCTCAGTCCCTCTCGCCGCTTCATCTTCAGGTCGTGGAGGGGGTTCACGTCTCGGAGGCATGATCAATCGTACGCTGAAAGAGGCATAGAGTTAGTATAACAACCTAAACCCAACACAAATTGACACAACCTATGCTCTGATACCAATTGTCAGGACCCGTCCCAAATATCACCTCGATACTCGGGATAAACCCTGCTCCCGTCTGACAATCACACTTACAGTACCCAAAAATAACCTTAATACAACTATAAGCATAACTATCAGACGAAGGAGTAAATATATACAACAGTAAGCCAGAGCATAGTTCTACAAAATGGTCACCAAAAGTCCTACAAGTCTAAGTCCGCAACGGAAGAACGTCGGAAGCTCTATGCCTCGATATCTGCCTCAACGTTCACCCCAGCGCTATCACCACGACCTGGAGGGAAATTGAAAAAAAACAGAAGGTGTGAGTGGACTGAAAGGAATAAAAATTTTAAAACCGTTTACCATCAAATCGAAGTAAAGAAATATAATCATTTGTTCCCTCCGGTTTGAAACCAGGCATGCCAATGAAGTAGTAGAAAAGTCATAATATGAAACATCATAAGAAACAGATACACTATAAAACTGATATAGAAACCAGAGCATAAACATCAAACCACTTTTTCCGATTAAACCTGCTGGACCTATCCGAGTCTTTAAACTCAACCAGGCCTCACATATAAATCCGAGTCTTTAAACTCCCGAGTCTTTAAACTCAATAGGCCTATGGGGGTAATATCGTAATATCCGAGTCTTTAAACTCCCGAGTCTTTAAACTCAATCCGGGCCCGTCCCCCGTCAATCAATATCCGGGTCTTTAAACCCAATATCCAGATCCAGCAAATCCAATCCATATCCAGTATAAAACCAATTCAAAATCCATCGCCAAATTCGAATTCGAAATCCCCGGTTCGAAGCCCTTCCGGCGTTCAGAACCGACAATCCGAACACAAATCCGGAAAAAGATCCATGTTCATAACAAAACCATAGGAAAATCCCAAATCATATTCCACAACCTATTTACCATCACCAGAAAACGTTTTTAGGTTAAATTTCTGAATTATAACATCAAACTCTGAAAACCCGCTTTTTCTCGAAAAACGTGCAAAATCCCAAAACGTCTCGAAAAACGTGCAAACATCTCAATCACATATAAACACACATAAAAGCATAAAACATTAATAAAAACAGTTAGGCATGCTCGGAAGTAAGAAAGAGTCCACTCACAGTTCAGAGCAAGTCACTCGCGCTCCGTGCGCTCCTCAACCGTCTCTGGTGTCTCCCGTCCTGTCAATAGATACCAAATAGGGTCACAATTATATCACGGATACCTTCCCTATTTTCCCCAATTTTTCGGGAATTTAATAATATTTTAATCCTAAACCCTAAACCGTACGGATTCCCGAACCATTCCGTAACACCGTCCGATTAACCCGAAAACTATACCATTGGATTCCTTAGGACATTTAGAACCAAAACCATGTTGGAAGCTTGGCCGGATTTGTAACACCCCGGAAATTCGAGGATTCCCATATTGTAATTTATTGTGTGATTTGACGATTTTACCCTTGTGATTGGTATGGTCAAATGTTGACTTTTGATTGATGAACTAAATGGACTTTGACCTATGACCGTGACGTAGTTCGGGACGTCACGAGTTCATAGACAGGTGGCACGTCCAATTCGGACGATCAGGGTAAAAGTTATGACTATCGGAAGTTCAGGGGCATTACCGTAATTTGGACTCTCGGGGGAAAATGTTGACTTTTCTTTGGACAACTAATTTTCTATTGACTCAAGGACCGTTGGGTAGGCCTCGACGTCCTGAGTCCGTAGACAGGCGGCACGCCGAAATCGGACTTCGTACGAGGAAGTTATGGTCAGAAACGTGAAATCGGGAGGTTCGGGTCTCGGTTTTCGTGTCGAATATTATATTCAGGAAATCTGATTGGAGGACACCTGGTGAGTGACAAGTGTCACTCACCCATTGGCTAGATTGGATCAGATCCACTATAGGATTAATTATCATTTAAATCAGCTTTAAATTACAGCCCTTAGATCTGAAATCCCTTGATTTGATCTCAGCCTTTGATCTCATTCTGAGATTCAATCCTGGCCCTTGATTCATTTTCCTATTCAGTATTAAAATTCCATGAGATCATGCACCCATGTGTTCATTCTCTCAACCGTGTGTGCGATTTCTCCCTGGAACCAGCCCATCAGCCACCACCACTCAACCCCACACCTCAGACAACCAGCAGCCACACCCCTGACGCCGGCCACCGCTCCACGGCCACCCTGCACGGCGGCATCCTTTCAAACCCGTGAAGAAAACCCGAGGAACCCAAGTCACCAAACCATCCAAACCATCGATCTAGGACTGGAACCAACGTGCGGTTGTGATCACCGTGACTACTGGACGGCAAGGAACTGACCCTGACGGTGTGCGGCGGCGACACGGCGGCGTTTGGACGATAAACCCGTAGGTAACCATTTTCCTTTCCGGCTTCAAAACACCTGTTTGTGACGTTGACATCATTTAGTTGTTGTTAGGACTCGTCTAGGTGACCTTGACGACCAATTTGGAACCAGGACCGGGGCTGAACAACCGTCAACTCGCCGGAAAGGATTATCAGAACCGGCAACCAAGCTTCCCGTCGATTTTCAGGTAACCTCTTAGACCTAAAAACCAATTCAAGTTACACAGAACCAATCTAGGGACTCAGACGAGTAAATAGGAATTAAAAGGAACGAAAATGATGAAGAAATGAAGAAATGGCAACCGGGTCGTGATCGCGGGTCTGATCGACCCGAGTTGCAGGAAAACGGGTCAACCCGTCTGAGGACAGCGGTGCTGACGTGGCACCCTGTCAGTCTGTCAGATGAAGTGGACCAACTGTGAGCCGACACGTGTCACATGTCAGTGCACAGTCAGCACTGACATGTCAGTGACGTGGCCCAATCAGGGACTGCCACGTGTCACTGACATGTCAGTGACGTGGACCAGTGTCGTGCTGACACGTGGCACATGTCAGATCTGACACGTGGCCTGACAGATCAGTGGGGTGGACCAATCAGATGTTGACACGTGGCACCTGTCAGAGTCTGACATGTCAGACCTGACAGCTGTCAGATGACGTCAGCATGACGTCATGCTGACGTCAGCAGTGACGTCAGCGATGACGTCAGCAGGAACTGTTCCTGCGTTGACCGACACGTTGACCGGCGCGTGGGGGCGCGTGTGAACAGTGTTTCTGGTGGGACCACCACCATTCTTTAGGTTTCGACGATCCGGATCCAATGGCGGTGGTTTCGGGTCGATCGGAGATCTTTAAGTTGGTCAAAATAAGGTTTATTGCCTTGGAAAGCGCGTTCAGGCGGCTTTCCCGGGTCGGTTTCGACCTAGGCTTTCATGGTTGAATGTTGGGGGTTTAATTTGACCTTTACGAATACTTGGACTTGACAGGGATTGTACATTTGTACCAGGACGAGGGTATACGTTCGGTTTCTAGCAGGATTGTACTGTGAGTGGGCCATTTTCTTAAACCCTTGTGTGCATAAATGTTTTCTGGTTTTATTATACTTATTCACATGCTAAAACGATGATGGTTTTGATGATATGGAAAATATGGTTATGGCACGTTTCACGGTATTTGGGCTTGGGACCCGTCCGATGAAACTGAATGATTGGTTCGGATTCTATCTATGTATATATATGTTTGCATGTGGATATCAATAAAATGTATTTGTTACTGCACTGTATAGATCCTTCCATATTGTATTGTCTCCTCCGGATGAGGTACCCCGGAGAGGTCACTGACGTCTAGAACGTCCAGCGTCTATGACGCTAAGCATCGGGGATGCTGTACCCGAACGGGGTTCGGGGATTGAACTCGGAAATTGAGACCCGAGTGGCACGCGTAGCCTTGTGATTGTGACCTTATTGGACGTCAGGGACGTCAGACATCAGGGATGTCGGGATTGGAGTGTATAGTGCAGCAACTAAAATTATGGTTATGGTTTTATTATATGCCTTATGGTTCATATTATATGGTTATTGATTTTGAATTATGTTGCACGCATGTTTGGAAAACGGAGGGGTAAATTATATGTTTTAATTATCAAACGGTTTCATAAACTTGTGTTTCGGTCCACTCACCCTTAATGTTTTGATAACCCCTCCAGGTCGGGAAACTGAGGTAGAGGAGGAACCAGAGGCTGAGGCATAGATCTACTTCTGCGTACCTGAACCCCTGCTGGGCGGTGTACCCGCAGGTTTACTTTAGAGTCGTGCTCGCAATTTGTAATTTTGAATTATATCCCTTGTCTGACATTCGTTTAATTCGGATTTGATGTATGACTTTAATTTGGTTATTTATGCTTTTAAATGTAATGGAGGTTAAAATTGGTATGAATTATTGGGTGTCAGACGGGAGCAGGGTACGCCCCCTTGTGGTCCCTGTGGGATCGGGGCGGGTCCTGTCAGGATTCCTCCTCACGCGCCTCCACGCGCCGCCCAAAGTGGCTGCGCGTGGGCCTCACGCGCCTGCTACAGTGCCACCGTCTTCCTTGCTCGAACCCGGTTCGCACCAGACGGCAACCCGGACCGGCGAGAACCGTTCTCCGCCGTCCGGCTACCATTTCCCTTCCTACCTTCACCTACAGCTTCGTCCATTCTCAGGGAATCCATCCCCCTCACTATCTTGGCTCGATTCCACCCCTAGCTTCACAACTGAAGCTCGAAAGAAAAACCAACCAATCTCTGTTTTCCTTTCCGGCCACCCAGCACGTCCCCCTTCACGGTGGTCACTCCAAACTCCTTCCACGACTTCACTGAACCACACACAACTCACGAAATCCCTCGACTCACCCTCCAACTCCACGATTTTCCGTTTGAAAATCACGGCTAAACAGGGTACAGAGTACCCGCCGTCGAACCACCTCCCACCGTGAACTTCCCGTCACGGCAACCACCACAAACGACTCCTAGGACCTCCCTAAACCTCCCTTCACTCACCAAATCTTTCGATTCTAGCTCTAGGTCCACGACTCTTGAAATGAAAATCCACGAAAAACAGAGCAAAAGAGATTACCTTTCGATTCCGGCGCCGCCGTGAGAACCGTCACCCACCACGGTGCTCGTGGGACTCCCCTTAGCCTCCTGAGTCTTCTAATGGCTTAAACCGGTCCACCACACAACACAACAGTCACCACCGTCCACTGCCTCCTCTGTTTCTTCCAAAGATCCAGCCGTCCACCACGTCGCCTCCGTGCACGGTTGCAACTCCAGACCACGATCACCAGCTCCTCCTTACCTCACTGTCTCTCTCTCGACTCACACTTCACTCTCCCTAGCATCAAAATCGATCACCGCCTCACCCAATTCTTCTCTCTGTTTTCTGTTTCCTTCGAAGGTGTGCACGGTTCAAATGGGGATAACGTGTGGCCGTGCACACTTGAGAAAGTAGTGGAACCATCCAGTCCCAAGCACGTATCCACCAACCATAGGCCAGCCCAAAAAATCTCTGCCACCTGCCCTTATCTGATTGGGCTGAGGGAAAATGACCAAAATGCCCCTCCTGCACAAAATTACCATTTTGCCCTCAGACTTTCCAGACCCGTATCTTTTCCGTCCGACGTCCGATGACAGCGTGCCGCCTGTCGTTGAACTCAGGACGTCGAGACCTATCCAACGGTCCTCGGTCTACGTGAAAATCACAAATCCTCCAAAAAGTCAACATTTCCCCTATTAACTCAAAATTACGGTAACGCCCCCAACCTTCCGTACATCATAACTTTTCCTCCGGTTGTTCGAATCGAACCTGCCGCCTGTCTACGGACTCGTGACGTCCTAACCTACGTCACGGTCAAGGGCTAACACTCATCCAATCGATAGTACAAAAAGTCAACTTTTCGTTTACTATTCACAAGGGCAAAATCGTCCTTTTTACAAAACTTCACAAAAATTACATTTTTACCCTTCCCGTAGGTACGGGTTGTTACAACAAGGTCTGGGCTGCGTGTTGATGCAGACTGGCAAGGTTATCGCCTACGCATCCCGACAGCTAATGACTCATGAGTTGAAATACCCTACCCATGATTTGGAGTTGGCAGCGGTGGTTCATGCTCTAAAAATCTGGAGACATTACCTATTCGGCGCAACGTGCCGGATATACACCGACCACCAGAGCCTAAAGTACCTATTCACTTAGAAGGAGCTTAACATGAGACAACGGAGATGGTTAGAGTTGCTGAAGGATTATGACTGTACAATTGAGTACCATCCGGGTAAGGCCAATGTGGTGGCGGATGCACTCAGCAGGAAATCAGCGGGATAAGTTACACACCTAGGGATGGTGTATCTTCCTTTGCTGGTGGAACTCCGGAAGGCGGGAGTTATGTTGGATACGGATGAGCATGGAGCTTTGTTGGCCAGCTTCCATGTACGACCTGTATTGATTGATCGGATCATCGAAGCACAACTTCAGGATCCGATACTCTGTATTTACAAGATTGAGGTCGATGCGGATGGGAGACCGGGTTTTACTATCCGGGATGATGGAGCACTGGTGAAGTTGGGTCGTTTGTGTGTACCTGCAGTGGCAGAGATACAGACCGAGATTCTTGAGGAGGCCCATAGTTCAGCCTATGCTATGCATCCGGGAGGTACAAAGATGTACCTTACCCTCCGGAACCATTATTGGTGGCCAGGAATGAAGAAGGATATTGCTGAATTCGTGAGCAGATGCTTAACCTGTCAGCAGGTTAAGACGGAATGGCAGAGACCGTATGGGGCTATGCAGCCACTTCCGATTCCCGAGTGGAAGTGGGATCACATCACCATGGACTTCGTCTTTAAGTTACCCAGGACTCAGAGTGGAGTCGACGGAGTATGGGTGATTGTGGATCGGCTAACCAAGTCAACCCATTTTCTTCCAGTTCAGGAGACTTATAAACCTAACCGACTGGCTCAATTGTTCGTGAAAGAAATCATACGATTGCATGGTACGCCGGAATCGATCGTGTCCGATCGTGATCCGCGTTTCACTTCCAGGTTCTGGCGGAGTTTACAAGCTATTTTGGGAACAACCCTACGTTTCAGTACTGCGTTCCATCCACAAACCGATGGACAGTCTGAACGGACCATTCAGATCCTGGAGGACATGATGAGGTCCTGTGTGCTACAGTTTCAGGACTCTTGGGATACTCATTTGCCATTGATGGAATTCGCTTACAACAACAGCTATCAGACAAGCATCGGGATGGCACCTTATGAGGCACTATATGGTCGACAGTGCAGGACACCTATCTGCTGGATGGAGATAGAGGAGCGAGCAGCTGTAGGGCCGGAATTAATGGACTTAACCCTGGAGACTGTTCGAGTTATCAAGGAGAGATTGAAGGCGGCACAGGATCGCCAAAAGAGTTATGCCGATCGACGAATTCGAGACTTGGAATTTGAAGTGGGAGATTTTGTCTTCCTGAAGTTATCTCCGTGGAATGGGATTATCCGATTTGGTCGACGGGGGAAACTGAGTCCGCGTTTTATCGGACCATATGAGATCGTGGAGAGGATCGGCAGGGTTGCATACAGGTTGGCACTACCTCCAGAACTTTCTTGAGTTCACGATGTTTTTCACGTATCAATGTTGCGGAAGTACGTGCATGATGCTTCCCATGTACTGGAGGATCAACCTATCGAACTCCGAGGGGATTTGAGCTTTGAGGAGCAACCAATGCAGATTTTGGATCGGAAAGACAAGGTACTACGTCGGAAGACGATTCCTCTCGTGAAGATTCTCTGGAGAAACCAGAATGTGGAAGAAGCCACATGGGAGCCTGAGGCTCAGATGCAAGAACAATTTCCTCATTTATTTGTTTGAAATTTCAGGACGAAATTTCTTAAGGGGGGAAGGTTGTAACACCCCGGATATTCGAGGATTTTAATATTGTAATTTAATATTTAAATTGACGTTTTTACCCTTGTGAATGGTATGGCCAAATTTTTGACTTTTTGATTAGTGGGTCAAATGGACTTTGACCAGTGACCGTGACGTAGTTCGGGACGTCACGAGTTCATAGACAGGTGGCACGTCCAATTCGGACGATCAGGGAAAAAGTTATGACTATCGGAAGTTCAGGGGCATTACCGTAAGTTGGACTTCACGGGCGAAAATGTTGACTTTGCATTTGGCAACTAATTTTCACATGACTCAAGGACCGTTAGGTAGGTCTTGATGTCCTGAGTCCGTAGACAGGCGGCACGCCGAAATCGGACTTCGTATGGCTGAGTTAGTGAGGGGCAGTTTGGTAATTATTTGAACCAGGGGCATTTTGGTCATTTCGCCCTGGTTACTGTAGCAAACCGCGGGGGACATGGGCGGCACCACCATGTGCGGTGGTTCAGTGTACAATTGATTATGCAAGTGTGTGCTGGAAAGGAAGGCGTGTCTGATGCTTTAGAACGTGGCCTGAACCGTCCACCCTGCACGGTCGAATTGATTATTGTTATTCGAAGCTTTTTCGGGGAACAATTTTCAGTGGACAAATTGGACTCCCACGAGCCTCTGGGACGGCTTGAAATTGTTTAAAACTGATTATATAGTGAATGAGCTTCACTCTGGTGTTGAAAGGACTGAAAATAGGAGTGGAACCAGAGAGAAACCATTTCGGGAATTTTTGGAGGGAAATCGGGTTTTTGATTTCTGGTGATCGTTGGACCAAACCAGGGCCTGGTTTAGTCTTCTGGGAGTGTTTGGAACTCAACCACATCGAAATCGAAGCCCATCAGCCACGGGTGAGCTGGGGCGATGACTGCTGTTTTCAGGGAAATCGCAGAGCTTGGGACGACAACCTTCAGGTACTTTCGGACACAATTGATTGTTCATTTTGGTTCGTTTTGATCCTATTATGCTTCCTGTGAGGTTAATTGGACAATGAGTTTGAAACCAGGGAGTTCTGGTGATTGACCCGTTTGGTTGATCACGGGTCGAGGGTCCATTTAAGGGACCAGTGAGGTTAATTGTTGACTCAGAACCTATATTGGATAGTTAATGAACATGTTAGGATCAAATTGGATTGAAATCGAATAAGAATTGATGGGTATTCAACCGGGTCAAGCCGCGGGTGGCAGGCCCGTATTGCAGACAAACGGGTGAAGGTGGTGACACTGTAGCTACAGTGTCAGGCGCGTGACTTTCACGCGCAGCCACTTTAGGCGGCGCGTGAGGGCACGTTAGACCTTATCTCCGATCACGATCAACATGACTTTTGTTCCTCTCATCATTCTGAACATTTTTGGTGAATTAACCATGTTGATATGAGATAGTTTTGATGGGTCAGTTTATGGCCGGTTGTCTCGGGAAACGTGTTGGACGGTTTTCCCCGAGCCGGTTTCTGTTTCGAGTTATTTGGATAAATGTTTAAGACTTATTGTGACCCTTACGTATGATTTGGACTGACAGGAATTGTACGATAATCCCGGTACAAGTTCGTACGCACAGTTTCACCGCGGGATCGTACTGTGAGTGGGCCCGATTTCATTAAACTCTTGCATGCTTAAATGTTTTCTGATTTACTTATATGTTCATATGCTGGAATCAATAAATGGTTTTGATGATATTGAAATTTCGGTTATGGCACGTTTCACGGTATTTGGGCATGAAACCCGTTTGATGAAACTTAACGATCGGTTCGGATTTTACCTATGTATACATATATGTTTTGCATGTGGATATCAATAAAATGTATTTGGTACTACACTGTATAGATCCTTCCATATTATATTGTCTCCTCCGGATGAGGTACCCCGGAGAGATCACGGACGTCTAAGACGTCCAGCGTCTATGACGCTAAGCATCGGGGATGCTGTAACCGAACAGGGTTCGGGGATTGAACTCGGAATTGAGACCCGAGTGGCACACGTAGCCTTGTGATTGTGACCTTATTGGACGTCAGGGATGTCAGAAATCAGGGATGTCGGGATTAGAGTGTATAGTGCAGTGGCTAAAATTATGTTTATGGTTTTATTACATGCCTTATGGTTCATATTATATGATTAATGATTTTAAATAATGCTGCATGCATGTTTTGGAAAACGGAGGGGTAAAATTATATGTTTACTTACTAAACGATTTTATAAACTTGAGTTTCGGCCCACTCACCCTTAATGTTTTGGTAACCCCTCCAGGTCGCGCTAATGAGGTAGAGGAGGAACCTGAGGCTGAGGCATAGATCTACTTCCGCGCACCTGAATCCCTGTCGGGTGGTTTACCCGCAGGTTTATTTTTAGAGTCGTACTCGCGATTTGAGATTTTGGTTTTCATCCCTTGTCTGACATCTGTTTAATTCGGATTGATGTATAACTTTAATTTGGATATTTATGCAATTGAACTTTTTAAGGTTAAAATTGGTATGATATTTTGGGTGTCAGACGGGAGCAGGGCACGTCCCCTTGTGGTCCCGGTGGGATCGGGGCGGGTCCTGTCACTGGTGATGTGTTCACAGCGGCGGATGCTCGGGATAACGTGACTCTATATTGGACCTGGATCCTGTGTTTTTATTGATGTTTGAGATTTATATTCATAGCTTAATTATTTGATTTATGAGTTATGATATGCATGTATGTTTGTGAAAACTGGAGGGTAAGACTATATTTTGATAAATTTATTTCTAAAGGTTATTTTTGTCCACTCACACCTTTGATGTTTTATTTGCCCTCGAGGCCAGTGCACAGGTACTGAGGCTAATATCGAGGCTGAGGAATAAACGGACCGTTGCGTACTCAGACACTTTGCAGCGTAGGATTTTGCTCCCTACATGTAAATATTTCCTATGCTCTGTAAACCTGTTGACTAGGTCAACGGTCTCGGAATACTGAACTATCCCTTGTCTAACAATGTTTATCGTTTGTTATGTTCTATATGTATATATTTTAAAACTACTTTTGGTACTTTCGAGTTATTGTCATACGGGAGCAGGATCTTTCACGATTATCGAGGGATAATCGGGATGTGTCTTGTCAAAGTGTCTTACATTTTTACCGATTATTTACTTCCTCATTATTTGTAAATAAACATGTACTCTTTTACTGATTACCTACTTACCGATGTATATGTACCACTTAACAAAAGTGATAAATAAAAGACACATGCTAGTGTTTAAAATAATTAGTAAACGTCTGAATGTTAAATGGTTATTAAATGTATGTATCAACGAGAATAATTGCCTAATTTTCGTGTACATTTTCACCGATAATTTACTTTCTCGTTATTTGTAAGTAAACATGCATTCTTTCATCGACTACCTACTATCCATTATTTGTAAGTACAAAATATAAAATTTGGCATAAAACTTGGTGCACCTGTTATTATGTTTGATTTTGACCAGTTGAATTGAAACATATTTCATGGCATATCCACTGATGTAGAAGTGCCACATAATAAAATGGTTAGTAAGAAAAAATACTTACTAGATACGAAATTTACCGATGCATTAATGTCTATTTTAGGACCTAACATATTCATGATCCAATTAAATATGGGTCTGAGCTCAAATTTTTCAGTTCTTTAAGGATGACCTTAAACAATAGTTAAACATACGATATTAGACTATAATAACTGATCATATTTGACGTGACACTTAATACGTTAGGATATGTTAATAAATTAAATTAAATTTTATATATTTTAGTTAATTTTTTTTCTTTTAGCAAAAAAGTCATAGAAGTGAATTGAATAAAATGATCCATTAATATGTTCAAATAAAATCATTCTAATTGATAATTGATAAGCATTGAATTAATTTATTCTTATTAATCAACTTTGTCAATATGGGAAGATATTTTTTGATTAATATGATATAAATGTGAATTGTGATGTACTAATATATTGAGTTCAATATTAAATTTTGAAAAATGGATTATATGATATGCACCAAATTCACCTAATTAAATATTATGCAATAAAAAAAACTAGACATTTTTAACTCGAAACTAATAGTATTACATATTAATTTATTGCAAGTTAAAATGAGTCAGTCATGTAAGTTTAGTTTAGTTGGTTTTACTATTAATTTGTAAATAATTAGTGTTAAATTCAAACTCTGATGACATACTATATGAAAAATTTCTAAAAAATCCTTACCTCCACTGTAATAAACAGAAAGTTAAAATGGGCCGGGATAAAAGAATTAAATTGGATCGGGATTCTAAAAGTTAAATGGGCCGGATTCTAAAAGAATTAAAATGGGCCAGAATGCTAAAATCGTGCTTACAGCCCAAACTTAGATCCGAACCCGGTTTCGAAGACGGAGTCGAGTGTTGAGGTTCAAGAGCGGAATTGCCCTCAGAGGTGGAGCGCAGAGGCAGTGCGCGAGCAGAACTCAGCGCAAAAGCAAGGGGGAGTTAGAGGGGACACAAAGGTAAGCAATTACTTATTGAAGCACTTAGAGGGCAAGATGCTAGATGTTTTTGGCTTGAAGATAGAAGCTTTAATCGAGGATTTCAGGAGTTGGGGTGGTCATTTGACCACCCTTGCCCCTTAATAGATCTGCCTCTGGTCATGTTTATTCTTCTTAATCGCATATTCTTACCTCTTTTTTTTTTTTTTTTAAATTTGTTCTTAAGATTTTCAGTCATGTCGTTACTTGAAGTCATTGCCAAAGCCGCCGCTGACTTCAAAACTCAATCTACCACATCAGACCACCCAATTGTTCTTAACCCAGATTCTATTTTTGCCCAATTGAAAGCCAAAGTTGAGAACCCAAACCCCGTGTCATTAGCAATCCCCCTTACCGGATGGAAGATTTCAGATACCGACGCCGAGCTCATCGAGTTGGACAAGAAGTTCTTCACCAATCTTAAAACGAAGCTCAAAAACCCAAATAAGTTCACCAAGGTTGAGTTTTTGGCAACCCTGAATCGTTTTCTTGAGAACATTAGCAAAAGGGTTGGAATTTCGGTTGGGGTTGATTCGTCTAATGATGGGTACACCCGGGCTTTGATTAAGATAGTTGGGTCTTTCATGGGCAAGGATGTTACCGGCTTGATTTTGGATGCCTGCATTGAGATGGAAATGTGGGAGTTGATGAGCTCTTTGATTGAAATTGGGATTTTGCCAAACTCTTATTATCCGAATTTGGTTCGGAAACTTATAGCAAAGAGAAGGTCAGACTTGCTTTGTCTTTGTGTTAAGCATGCATCTGATCTCGGGTCATCGGAGTTGCTCCTGATCTTGAAGTACTTTCTTGATCCACCCAAAGATGGGTTTTCTAGCATTGTGGAGGGGAGGAAGGAATGGGAGAGCCAGGCCTTGTCAGCCACGATGAAGGCCTGTGATAAAAAATTCTCTAGGAAGGAACTAAACATGGCAGAAGATGCTGCAATTTTACTTATGTTAGCCTACGATGGGTTCTCTTCTGCAGAACTTTGTCTGCATTATCTGTTGGCGTCGAAGTATCTTGATGAGGTGATGTTATCGACAGCGATTAGCAAGTTGAGTGGGAAAGAGATGAAGAGTTTGCTTAGGTATTTGGGGAAGTGGCTAAAGAAGTATGAGAGGTTTCCTCAGGTTGGTCCATGTCACAATGCATCGAGAAAGCTTGGTTTGAAGGCTTGTGATTGGGTTCCTAAGCTTGAAGATGTTTTGAGATGCGTTGGGGTAATGCTGGATGAGAATTACTCTGCATTGGTGTTGCATCCGGAGTTTCAGGAAGAGCTCCGGTCGATAAATGAAGTGGTTGCTTCCTTGGCCTTGGAAGCAAGGTTCTGCTGCTCTGTGGCCGCTGCAGCTGATATCTTGAAGGTTGAAGATTAATACTAGCAATCTAGTGTTTTTTTTTCCATCTATGTTCCTTTTTTTGAATTGCTTTCGCGAGATCGAGCCCTATTGTACTGTGGATTTTCACAGAATGAATGGCAGTAACTTCTATATTCATACATTCATGATTTCTCTCTTTTTGCATTTTGTGAAATTCATTTTTTTCTTTCAAAATGAATATAAAGTATAAACCACTAACAGTACATTATGAAAATCAAAATGAATATTAATTTGGATTCAAAGTGAAGTATCAATGTTACGATTTGTACAAGAGGGACACCCTAAGCAAATAAAACCCAAATAGATTTGCCTAAAAGTATGTTCTTGCGCTCATCTTATGTGAGCTAATCGATGTGCAATGCTGACGATTGCGTATGGTCTCGAGTGCAAAATTGATGTCATGGAGACAAAAGAAGCTTGTGCTTGTCCTGACCCTTGAGTACACGAACTTGAGTTGCCAAAATTGATGTCATGGAGAAACAAAAGAAGCTTGACTGGCTTGCCATCAAATACCTGCTTTAAGTGCAAAGACGCGGCCTGCTAATGGAGGAGGCAGCACTGACACAGCTTCATCGATTTCCTGGCAAAGCACAAGTGTGAATAACAATGGTTCAACAACGACCAAACTACAAAACGGTAAAGGAATAGATCATCATACCTTTACTGCGTATCTAGCTGAAAAGTGAATGAGAAGAATTGCTTTGTTTTCAAACTTCTCCGCATGACTAATTATCTGAAAAATCCATCCACATATGACAAGATCAAATCAGAGATTGACGAAGCCAAGAAGGAAAGAATTATGAGTCTGGAGATGAACCTCAGATAGATGCATGTGTCCGTACTCTCTTGCATGCTCCAATTTAATTGAGTCATCTATGAATGTGCTCTGCAAGAAACACTCCTAATGTGAGAAATTAACCATTTGTAATAGCCTCACAAAAGCTAGAAACCATAGACAAGCGATACACCTCCACGACAAGAATCTTTGCCTTCAGCACATCGATATTACTACTATCAGTAATGAAGTCAGACATGGTATCTCCGGTAAAAGCAACTTCAGGTTCTGTTAAAGTGTCTGTAATCTGCAAGTAAGATAACCCCAAAGGAAAAAAAAAGGTTACTGGACTGGGGGACAGGAAACTCTTAAGAAGAAAAAGGCACATCAAAATAGGCAATAACCAGACATGTGTGGAGCTTCAGCTACCAAACCAAACTGTCCAAACAGGTCGTTAGATTTGAACAATCTTACATGTCAAAGCCGCTAAAAGGTACGCTAACAAGTTTCTTCCAAGTTGTAACATTCAAAGCAAGTCGTCGTGTTCTTGTGAGTGGACTCCGGTCCAGTTGCTAGGGTTTCAAATTGAGCCTTTTTCCATGTATACTGATGCATTAACAATTTAACATGGCTAGATTCATATCGGGGCTCCGACCAACTTTCTAAAGGAGGAAAACAATCATTTTGTTTAAATGCATGTATTTTATATTTGGAAAAGGGCTTTAGAAGTATAAAACGGACAAAATAAGGCCAAAGAGTTGTAATTATGAGTTTGAGGAATGAGGATAGATGTTCTTTCGTGTCATAGAATAGAACACATGTTTTCTTCTCTTCCACCCCTTCATCTTCTTCCTTTCTTTCAATAGAATTAGAGCCAAAGGATTATAGTTTTACAAACTTCATCCAACTCTTTAATCACATGAGTAAGGTCACTAGATCTTATTGGTCCCTATCGATACTCAACAAGGAAAAAAATACAATCCAGTAGCTGAAAGAAGAAACCAAAAAGGAAAAAAACAGAGAAAGAAAAATGCTAAACGTTTTAAGACACACCTCAGCACCTGATGATTTCAAGTTTTTAATTTCATTCCCAGAAAGACCAATGTACTTCTGCTTAAGTTTCTGTTTTACTTTGTAGACTACATAACCCTGTCATATATCATGCACAGCCAGTTAGCACTTCGATAAATCTCAATATAAGTTATCAACCAGATGCTTGATAGAATTCCAAAAGAGAAAGTGTTACATATAATTAGGATACCTGACTTGGTATTCCATGATACGTCTTGAAAGCTTTTAATTTGAGATCCCTTCTTAAATATAATTCTTCTCCTGCAGAAACATAAATTGGATAAGATACACATGGAAAATACATTCTGCAAAGTAGAAAACACAAGAAGAAAGTCATTTGATGGATGAATTTTCGACATCCAGATATTACCAACATCTAAGCCAATTAGATTATGCTTCAGCTCTGATTGGTCCATTTTCCTGTGCACCTCAAAGAGTTCCGCCACAACTTCTTTTATACATGTTGGTACAATTATTGTTGGTGGCTTCATACTGTATAATCCCCGAGTAGCAAAATACATGGGCAGTCCTCCCTGTCACATAGATATGAATCATAAGTAGAAGTGAAGCAATGTGTACGATGGTAAGATACTGGTCAGTGAAAAGCACCCATCCATAAATGATGAGAAAAAGACCCATTTTTATTGGACTCCTTTTCTTTTTTCCCTTTTCTTCGGCATCCAGGGATGGGGTTCTCAGTATCAACATTGACAGAAACACTATATTTACGGATCCATTTGATTCCATACCAACTCTCTCAACACAGAAACAAGATATCCCTCCTTCAACCCTTTATTAACACAGTGCCCCATATCCATCAGAAACCTAAGCTTTCCGCTCACAAATCTTCAGATGCATGGTAGTTCTTTAAACATTTAGATGTACATGCAATCACTAACAGATTCCATTTTTTTACCTGGTATTTAAGATATTTAAACTTACATTTAAGCCCTCAATCTACCAGGTCTTTGTGCAGAAAACAGTCAAAAGCAACAATGAAAAATCACACATATGCCTCATTAGCAGACTTAGAAATACCAATCTCTCATTTGCTATATATTTACTAACTACAATATATAAACTTCTACCAAATTGAAAAGATACCCATAAAAGCCTGTCAAATTGTATCATTCAAGTGTTCCAAATGCTGAAAGCAGTAAAATTTAGATAGAAAACTAAAATCTTCCACCATCACAAGTACATAGAACAAAAGACCAACCCCAGCAAGTGAAGGGAAAACCAAATGTGAAAAAATGAAATAAAAACCTATCAATATAAACATGCCTTTAGAAAAATCCAAATAGCAAAATAAAGAGAGGGGAGATGAGAAGGATGCTCATACAATGTGATCCATGTGAGCATGAGAGATGAAGAGGAAGTCTTGCGAAATAGCACGTTGTGGGCAGCGACCAATATCGAAGGATAAGTTAAGGGCTGGGAAGATTATACAGGTTTCATGGCCTCCAATGGACAAACCTTCAACTTGGTATCCTTCAATGCTGAACCCCCTGCGATTATTTGAAGATGGGCCTGAGTCTGAATTGGGTATCTCTGGCTCTGACTCTCTGCTTCAACTTCCAGCCATAATTAGCAAACTAAGAACAAGAATCAGAAAGAAGATAAGGCTATTTAGAGGCTAAGGAGAGAAACGAAGTCCTCAAAACTTTAACAGGGTCTGTGATGAGCTGAGAGAAGCTGGTTGCTTATGGCAGAGTTTGCACTTTGCAGTCGTCAATTCAGCCGAGCTCTCCTTTTTCCACTGGGTGGCTTTGCACGTGTGGTTTCCTTAAAAATGTTTGCACGTGTGAATTGCGCACGCACCAAAAGTTTTACCTCCCTCCAACAGTCCAACTGCAACTCCCAAAATTTTTCTGGAATAGTCGATTGACACGGTCATCTTCCTCTTCTCTTCTTCATTGACTGATTGAAAACCTAACCCCAGTAAGCTCCAATTCTACAGAATTCAAATCATAAATTTTATTTATTTTCAGCCGGCTAGAGACTTTTTGACGATCCTCAAATCAGAGCCGATGGACCCTCAGCACCAACAATGGCGTCCTAGACCTCCAATTCCAGGTACCCTCTGCCCTGTTTGCTCGACTTCTCACTTCCCCTTTTACCCTCCGCATCCGACCTTCAATCAAAACGCTATATTCCCTTACGATTCAGGCCACTCCTTCCAAAGACCCGGTTTTGACCCGTATATTAGACCCATGGGTACTCAAAGCCCATACATGGGCAATCAGCTGTGGAAGCCCGCTATAGGCATCTTGGAGCTGGGCATTCTTGGCGCGCGCGGCTTGCTTCCGATGAAAACCAAATCGACTGGGAAAGGCTCCACGGACGCTTACTGTGTGGCCAAGTACGGGAAGAAGTGGGTCCGGACCCGGACCATCACAGACAGCTTTGACCCCCGTTGGAACGAGCAATACGCATGGCAGGTATATGACCCTTGCACAGTCCTCACCATTGGAGTGTTCGACAACTGGCGTATGTTTTCTGATGCGGCAGAGGAAAAGCCAGACTGCCGTATAGGAAAAATACGAATACGTATATCTACACGGGAGAGCAACAAGGTGTATACGAACTCGTACCCACTGCTGGTGTTGATGCGAACTGGGTTGAAAAAAATGGGTGAAATTGAGTTAGCGGTCCGGTTCGCCTGCCCATCATTGCTTCCCGAGACATGCACTATTTACGGGCAGCCATTGCTTTCTAGAATAAACTATCCCCGCCCTCTTGGAATGGCCCAACAGGAGGCGTTACGCGGCGCCGCCACCCGCATGGTGGCAGCTTGGCTCGCCCCGCATGGTGGCAGCTTGGCTCGCACGCTCTGAGCTGCCTATGGGGCCCGAGGTTGTCCGGTACATGTTGGATGCGGATTCTCATACGTGGAGCATGAGGAAGAGCAAAGCTATTGAATTTCAAAAGTTGAATTGATTTCTCTCATATGATCCTTACAATTTGTACAACTATATATAGGTTTAGGGAAGCTAATTAACAACTCCTTGAATTAAGGGAATTGACAATAATTCCTTGAATTAAGGAACAACTCCCACTCCCTTGAATTAAGGGAGATGACAAAAACTCCTTAAATTAAGGGAGTTGACAACAACTCCTTGAATTAAGGGTTCCAATAAAGGAATAACTCCTTGAATTAAGGGAGTTGACAACAACTTCTTGAATTAAGGGAGGTGACAACAACTCTTTGAATTAAGGGTTCCAATAGCTCCTTGAATTAAGGGTTCCAATACTCCTTGAATTACGGGTTCCAATACTCCCCCTCAAGCTGGATCCAGAAGGTTGATGGATCCAAACTTGGACAGAAGTCGTTGAAACTGATGAGAAGCTAAGGGCTTTGTGAAAATGTCGGCCAATTGGTCGAAGCTTCTTATGTAGTGTGTCTGAATTACTTGCGACTGCACCTGTTCACGAACGTAATGACAGTCAACCTCAATATGTTTCGTTCGCTCGTGAAACACGGGGTTGGATGTTATATGCATGGTGGCCTGGTTGTCACAGAATAGGGACATAGGAAGGGTTGCAGGAAACCCTAAATCACACAGAAGACCCTTGAGCCAGATTAACTCACACGCTGTTGAAAACATTGAACGGTACTCAGCTTCGGCACTGGATCCGGCGATGATAGTTTGCTTCTTACTTTTCCAAGTGACCAAGTTTCCACCAACAAAGGTGCAGTAACCACTTGTGGACTTTCGATCGATAGCATTTCCTGCCCAATCTGCATCGCAGTACCCCATGATGTGAGTGTGGTCGTTCTTCGTCATGAGAATGCCACGACCAACAGACCCTCTTAAGTAACGTAAGATCTTTTTTACAAGGTTCAGATGCTCGATGGTGGGAGAATGTATGAATTGACTGGCAATACTCACTGAATATGAGATGTCTGGTCTGGTGATCGTTAGGTAGATCAATTTACCAATAAGCCTCTGATAGGAGCTGATATCCGAGAGTGGAGTGCCTCCCAAGTCAAGTTTGAGCTTGCTATCGAGAGGAGTAAGGGCAGGCTTAGCATCACCCATATTAGCATTCTGGAGGAGGTCCCGGACGTATTTCCGTTGATTAAGAAATAAACCCTTATGAGAAGATGCCATTTCGCCTCAAGAAAATAATTTAACACCCCAAGGTCTTTAATCGCAAATCTTTGTTGAAGTGACTATTTGAGTTTGGAGATCTCTGCAGCATTATCACATGTAATTATTAAGTCATCCACATATATCAACACAACTAATTTCCCACCAGCTCCAGTACGACGAATAATGATGAATCAGCACCACTCCTTTTGAAACCAACACTATGAAGAACTGAACTTAGTTTAGCATACCAAGCACGAGCCGATTGTTTCAATCCATAAATTGACTTATGTAACTTACACACCAAATCAGGGTCCTGGCTTTGAGGATGTCCAGGAGGCAAGCGCATGTAGACTTCTTCTTCAAGATCACCATGTAGAAAGGTGTTCTTCACGTCCATTTGGTACAAGGACCAACCCTTATTAACAACCACAGACAATAAAACCCTAACTGAGTTCATTTTTGCAACAGGAGCAAATGTTTCTTTGTAGTCCACCTCAAATGTTTGAGTGAATCCGCGAGCCACTAGCCTGGCTTTATGCTTCTCAATTGAACCATCTGAATTAAACTTGATCTTATAGATCCATTTGCAACCCACTGCCTTTTTTCCTTTTGGAAATTTGGTGATGCTCCAGGTATTGTGTTGGTCTAGAGCTTTGAGTTCATCTTGCATTGCTTTTTGCCACACAACATGGTTATTAGCCTCATGGAAGTTTTGGGGCTCGCTGTAACTGGAGATGGTGTTAAGGAAGGCAGCATGAGATGGAGTCACCTTTTGATACGACACATAATTTGATATTGGATGCCTCGGTTTATATGTTTCAAAATCTTGAAACCTTGTGGGAGGCTGCCTATCACGTTGAGGATTGCGTCGAGGTTTTGGGAGAGTTGGCTCACTTTCGTTCAAATTATCAGCCACACTTTGAAGGTTTTCTTGGTTTCCACTGCCACCATCATGCATAGAACCATCAGGATGAATGCCATCATGGTTATCTTCATTGAGAGAAGCATCAGTGTTGGCATGATTGAGCTCTCGTTGTTGCGGACCCTCAGGTTCAATTCTTGGTAATGGGAACAAGTCCAAGATGCCATCCCCTTGATCTGTGAATTCACTTGTCTTGCCAAAAAAAAAAAAAGGTTAGTCTCATGAAATCGAACATCTTTGGACACAATCAATCTCCTTAGTTGAGAATTATAACACTTATATCCCTTTTGAGTAGAGGAGTAACCAAGGAAGATGCATTTAGTAGCTCTAGGATCTAATTTATCTCGGAGATGAGATTAAACATGAACAAAAAAGATGCAACCAAACACTCTAAGATGTGAGAGATCAATTTTCCTTCCTTTCATGACCTATAGGGGAGACTTGAATTCCAAGACTCGACTAGGTAACCTATTGATGATATAAGCAGCTGTCATAACACCTTGGGACCAAAATCTCTTTGGTACATTCATTTGCAGCATTAATGCTCTTGTTTTCTCAAGTAGGTCACGGTTTTTACGTTCGGCTACCCCATTTTGTTGAGGGGTTCCAACGCAACTTGTTTGATGCATTATGCCATGAGTGCTCAAATATTGTTTCATGATATGGGACATGTATTCAGTGCCATTGTCAGATCGTAAGGTTTGAATTTGAGATGAGAAATGGTTTTTAACAAGGTTATGGAAATCCTTAAACACTTATATCATTTCATTCTTAGACTTTAGGAGATACAACCATGTGACTCGAGAGAAATCATCCACAAAAATCACAAAATACTTGTAGCCATAAAAAGATTCCCTAGTTGGTCCCCATACATCTGAATGAACTAGTTCAAAACACTTACTAGTCTTAGACAAAGAAGAGTTAAAAGATAATCTAGTGGCTTTAGACAAGTGACATGTTTCACAAAAAATAGCAACCTTACCTAATTTTGGAAATAAAGATGACAAAATGGGTGAGGAAGGGTGAGCTAAACGTTGATGCCACAATTGATTATCTTGAATGGGGTTGAACATGGCTTGACACCCTCTGGGATTGCTCTTTGACATGTGATAGTGACCATCTAAATAAAACCCTTCACTAATCGTCTTCTTGGTGACACAATTCTGAAAGATCACTTTGTGAGCAGAAAAAATGGCTATGCAATTCAAGGTATTTGTGATCATTCCCACAGATAGAAGTTGAAATGGAAAGGAAGGAACATACAAAGCTATTGATTCAATTTCATTAGACATCAACTTTATCTTTTCTTTTCCTAAAACCTTTACATGCTCTCCATTTGCAATTGAAACTTGAGAAGGTTTTGCCAATTTTTCAAAATTTTGAGATTTAGACACATGGTTGGTCATATTATCTGTGGCACCTGAATCTACAACCCAAAAATCATGCAATATATTTAATTTAAGAGCAGTTTTAAAGGCTTTCATGATACCTTGCATAACCTCTTGGGGGTACAGGTTTCGTGTCTGCCAAGAAACCTGCAAACTTGCTGAGCAATGCTGTTGAGGTCCCTTCTTCCATGCTATCTGCACGGTCAATTCCAGCCTCTCATTTCTTGCCTTATAGGTACGACATAAACTCATTCATGAGTTCTGTTGGGTTTGCTGTGAAGTTCTCGAATGGATCTGACCTATTGGAGATGGAGGTAGATGCATAATTTGCTCGATGTGGAGTATGGTTCACCTTTTGTACGCCCTTGTTGTCCTTCATGAAATTAGGCTTTAACTCTAGATGTAAAATCCAGCATGTTTCTTTAACATGACCTGTATTATTGCAGTGTTGACACTTCAAGTGCGGATGCTTTCCTTTGTACTTTCTCTCGTTGGTCATATATGCCCTAGCCTCAGGTACGTTAGTCATTGTACTCAGGTTCATGACTTTCCTCCTTACTTTTTCACGTTGAATCGTTGCACACACACTGGTGAAGGAAGGAAGTTCAGTGTTCATGAGTATGTGACATCGTAGATCTTCATATGTTGAGTCAAGACTGGACAAGAGTTGAAATATCTTGTCTTCTTCTGCTCTCTTTCGTAGCAGTGCTGCATCAGTTGTATGAGGACGATAAATTTCCAACTCATTCCACATGTTTTTCATGCTTCCTAGGAGTTGTACAAACGGCTTGTCATCTTGTTGCAGATCAGAGATGTCCTTTTTTAATTGGAAAAATTGGGCAGCATTATTCTGGTTGCCGTACATTTCCTTGACCGCTTCCCATAGCTGGTACGAGGATTCTGAGTAGCTGAATATTTCAGCTAACTTTCGTTCCATGGAATTCAAAAGCCATGACATAACTAGCTGATCCTTGCTAAGCCAAGATTCATAGTTTGGTGAGGAAACATCAGGTACTTTGATGCTTCCATTTATGAACCCTAACTTGGATCTCCCACCCAGTGCCAAAAACACAGCTCTTGACCACGACAAGTAATTAAACTCATTCAGTACGACTGAGCTTAACCTTTGATTTGGGTTGACGTCCACCTCATGCGCATTCATGGAGGAAAGCTCCCGGGAACTTTCAGCTTCTAATGCTAAAGGATTGTCTTCAAACATTTTGGAGAGTGAATACTCTCAGATAGTAGTATAGCAGAAGCAGGTTAATTTCCCTGCTCTGATACCATATTGAATTTCAAAGGTTGAATTGTATTTCTCTCATATGATCCTTACCATTTGTACAACTATATATAGGCTTAGGGAAGTTAATTAACAACTCCTTGAATTAAGGGAATTGACAACAATTCCTTGAATTAAGGAACAACTCCCTTGAATTAAGGGAGATGACAACAACTCCTTGAATTAAGGGAGGTGACAACAACTCCTTGAATTAAGGGTTCCAATAACTCATTGAATTAAGGGTTCCAATACTCCTTGAATTAAGGGTTCCAATAAAAGCCAACTGGTTTCGGATTGTGGCGGTGCTTGCTTGGCTTGTCGGGTTAGCTAAATGGTTAGATGATATAAAGCGGTGGAGAAACCCGGTTACGACAGTTTTGGTCCACATGTTGTATTTAGTGCTTGTTTGGTACCCAGATTTCTATACGTGTTCTTAATCGGCGTTTGGTACTACCGATTCAAGCCTAAGATACCAGTTGGAATGGATATCCGGCTTTCTCAAGCGGATACGGTTGACCCGGATGAACTTGACGAGGAGTTTGACACTATCCCAAGCTCAATACCACCCGATATCATCCGGGTTCGGTATGACCGGCTACGGATGTTGGCAGCCCGGGTCCAAACAGTTTTGGGCAATTTTGCAACCCAAGGGGAGAGAGCACAAGCCTTGGTGAGTTGGAGGGACCCAAGAGCCACAAAATTGTTCATTGGAGTGTGTCTAGCTATCAGTGGTTTTATATGCTGTGCCACCAAAAATGGTTGTTGTAGCCTTAGGATTTTACTACCTCCGCCACCCCATGTTCTGAGAGGCGATGCCACCGGCTAGCTTGAATTTCTTCCGGCGGCTGCCAAGCTTGTCGGACCAGTTAGTGTAGAGGAGAATGGAAGGAGCTAAGAAAGAGTAAAGAAGAATGAACCGGTTAATATATATATATATATATATGGAATCATAAATCGCCAGAAAATTATGAAGCTGCCACATGGCCCATAATTCTCATAATGTCGATATACCCTTGGTATAGATGACGACGACATCACACGATCTTCGCATTAATTTAATATATTTACCAGCTAAATCTATTAAATGATCAGATCAATACAGTCAATAAATAACTTCTCAACGAATTATTTATTTATTAATAAATAAGTGATTATACTCGGTATAGTCACTTATTTAATACTTTCTCCTTCAACCAATCAGACGCTCCGGTGACTCTCAAGGCTTCACTATAAATAGAAGGCCTCATCTCACTTCTAAAGGTAATTAAAAACTTCTGCAAACACTCTGTCGGTTTATTCTCTCAGAAAACTGACTTAAGCATCAGAGCGTTTACGGTTGAACCACCCCTCGGGGATTCAACCTTAACCCCGTTTGATTTTTGTTATTGTGTGTAGGGATCGAGAAAGAATTTCACAGAACCGGACGATTTCTGCATCAACAATATATATATATATATATAATACGTTAGCATTTTTTTAGGTGCCTAAATTAGAGGTGAAATTACAACGAAACCAACCAAATGTTTTATTTTGAAAAAGTGGTGATTAATAACATTGTAAGGAGTGAAGAAAGTGGAGAGGGGTTGGAGTGGAAAGTGGCAAAGTTGTCATCATGTTATCTTTTTCTATTGTTCACTTGATTGACTGACTCTAAAATTTGGTATAAGAGAAAGGCAATGAAGAAAGTATGATACTGCGATGAGCTTGCGCCAATGATTTTGAGAAACTATGATATTTTTGACACTTTTATTTTATCTATTTGCATGTTTTTATTTTTTTTATTTTTATTTTAAGATTTTTGTATTTTGAGTATTATTAAGTTATTGGCAGTGTGAGAACAAATAAAATTTGAGTGGTATTTCATATTTTTCGCTAAAGACATGAATTTCTGATCATTGATAATTAAGAAATGATTATGGGGTTCTGTCCTCTCATCGTCTTCCAAATTCATCGATATTTTAGTTTTGATTAGAGGAAACTCTCAATACACCAATATCTTCTTGTTTGAGTTGAATATGGGAGAGGCAACAAAGGTAGAGAACGATGTGTTACAAATATGAGGTTGATTGAATAGAATGCACAAGACCTATGAAATACAAGATGAGTTATTGGAGGGAAATCAAATTCTTTTGAATTCAAATTGTACAGTTATATTTTGAAACTGTCATAGTGGGACCAAAACTGTCGAGTAATAGGTCTTGGCAGTTTTTTTTGTTTTTTGTTTTTGAGTACATATAGAGGCTTTGGTCCGCTGCTTTAGTTGTTAAAATCGGACTTTCAGTCATGGGTTATACCCTCTGTTCCGCTGCTTTAGTTGTTGACTTTTTTGAGATTTCAATTGCTCCGCTGCATAAATTGACTGTAGAAATGGTGGTTATTTTCTTGGAAAATTAGTATGGAGTGTAAGAGATGGGGTTTCGAGAATCACACAAATTTTGAGATTTCCCCCTTCCTGTACTGCGGGGTCGAGTGGTGGGTTTTCCTCAATGGTGGTCATTGATGGTTTTTAAGTTGTAATTTCCTTACATCCAATTAAATATCACGAGGCCTACTTCTGGAGGGTATACGCTTCTCCTCTTCAATTTCTTTATTTTATTTGCGATTATTTTAATCTGTTTAACATTTCGCATGAATTACGCATCACTGTTTGATTTCTCTAACAATCAAATATTTTAAATTGAGATCTGATTTTGCCTAAAATAGCGTTCTGATGAAGAAGTTAGGTATTTTTTGTTGCGTTCTTCGTTGTATGGTTGCGTACGTTTTATCACTTCCTTTTTCTGATGAAATTTCATGCGGTTTAATTTGAAATTTTTTAGCTTTCGTGAATATACATGAATATTTGAATCTAGTGAAGTCCATACTACTTGAAATTCCTGAAAGCCACATTCTTTTTTTCTCTTGCCCGCCATCTGTATGAGGAAAGTCCTCTATGGGTGCATCGTCAAAATTTTTCTAATGTATTCTTCTTTTGGTTTCTTACGTTTCATTCATATATGCTAATCTGATTGAATGTATATTACTTCAATTTTGAATAATCTATTAAACTAGCTATTTTATCAATTTGTATGGAATTAGAATTGATTGTTATAACTAAAGGCTTATTACTCACCTTACTCCCCTAACCGGACATTAAGTTTAACTTTACTCCTCGAAACGATTTTCGTATCAATGTACTGCCACAATTGCATTCATGTTAACACCGTTGCTCTATTTTGTTACTCCATATTAGTGATGTCATTACTGTGCTGATGTACCAGTCCCTAATTGATTGTTTAATTATTTATCAAAAATATTTAAATTAACACAAAAAAGGAAGAAGAATATGAATAGTGAATATGAGTTCATCATCTTCTTTCTCTTCATCTAATAAAATCCAATCCTAATTCCTAATTCCAATCTAGGTTTAATGGCAATATGAATCTCTCAAATCTTTAATCTGCAAACTAATCCCAAATCCTAAATCTGCAAAAAAAAAAAAAAAAAAAAAGAGAAGAACGTCCCAATCCCTACTCTTGTTGTTGTTCACGTTGTCCTCGACCTCTTAGTTGATATTGTTGCTGGGTTGATCCTCCTGAACATTCAACAAAAATGAAGAACATTTGAGCTGCGAATGCTCTTTCTTGTTGGAGAACAAAAAGTTCACATACACAACAATTAAGATTACAAATTTGTTGTCTTGAAGCTTGAACATTTTACTGCATTTCCATGGTTGTGGGTTATATTCAGAGTGTGTTTGGATGAAAAATTTCTAGTTTAATGAGAATTTACAAAATTTCATAATTTGCAATTCTATATTTACAATTTTTATGATTTGCAAATTATAACGTTTGGATATCGGTGTTAAAAATCATGAAAATTAAAATTTCACTTGTTTCAACTCATCATTTGAAAAATTTTGTCTCTTAAGACATCATTTCAACTCATCATTTGGGACATCTAAAGTCCTTGTTTATATTTTTTTGGAATTTGTAAATTCCAATTTTTATTATCCAAACAGAGAATTGATACGTAGGAATTATAAATTCTAATTTTTTTTATCAAATTCTTGATTATTTTTCTTTATCCAAACACACTCGCATATATAGTAGTAGGCCTTGGATCATTTGGCGAAATCTTACGAGCACTGAAACCCCATTTTCTTCTGACGCTTTTACGCGAGAAATTAGCTAAAAACAACTGCTTTCTTCTTCTTTTGGGCGATGGAAGCGAAAAGATGACATGAGTTTCTCTTGGGTGGGCGAAATTTCCACATGGGCAGTTTCGCTGCTAAGGAAGCGGCCACGAGAAATTGAAGCTCGCATAAATTGATTGGAAAATCATTAATTAGTGGTAGAGATAAACTGAGCGCCCCTAATTGAGATATAAAGACAAGAAATTGCATTTGTAAACATGGATTCTAACAACAGCAAAGCAAGAAATCCAAACGCCAAGCAAAGCAATTAGCAAAAAACAAAAAAAGAAGCTAAAAGGATGAAATTCTAGCGGAGTTATAGGGAAAAAATTGTGGAACTTTTGAAGGATTTGGAGAGGAATGCGAACTCGCCAATGAGTTGGAGACGGATGCCTTTGATTAGGTCTTCTAGTGTGCGCTAGAAGAGGTTTTCCATTAGAGAAGACTCTGCCCTGGGTTTTGGATTGGGTTTTTTGCAGAACCCAAATTTCAATTTCAACACGATGAAGAGAAAATGGTCGAGGAGAATGTGATAACTGGAAGTAAGTGTGTTTTCCTAACTTCTTGTTGGGCGTTTGATGCTTTATGATGATTATAAGTTGAATTGCAGGAATATAGCAATTTAATGTTCACTTTAGTTCATTTGTGGATTCATAGTTGAATTGATAATTTTGACAGTTAGTAAGTTTGTTAAAACTGCTGTTTTGATTACCTTGATAGCTGTGCAATGCGTGATTGCACATTGAATCATCGTGATAGCTATGCAATGCTTGATTGCATCATAACTTGTTGTTTTGTACAATATGTTTTTGATATGATAGTGGGTATGGTTATGCTTTCAATTGCATCGATAACTGTGACTTTTGATTTTGATTCATGTTTGATATTCTGGATCAATTGATGGTTGAAAGATTTAGGATCTGTTGAATTGTTAAAATTGAATTTTGTCAATATTGGATATGTGTCGAACCAGTAATAATAGCTGTGCATTGCTTGATTACACTGACCAACTTGTTTTGAATATAGATTCAAGTGTGATTGGCCAGTTCTTGCTAATTGACATTTTGATTGAATTGTATATGCATGTCATCACTCAGTGCTTACCTTATGATGATGATATTTAATATGTAATGATGACTGTATGTTTTCGCCTTCTGAATGCTAAAACGATGTTGAAACCTTACTTATGTTATTAAGTTTCAACTTTAAGTATCCATATGCTTCTGTACTCAACTAGAAATTGAATGACTCATCCTTCCGTTTGATGAGTCCTGTCAATTCAAGTATTGACGAAGTTCATCGATTAAGATCAATTGGCCTCCACCACAGTTGTATCCAATTCCTTAGTTGATAACTTAACATTTTGATATGTTGAATCTTGTTGTGTTCTTGATCCTCGGCAGAGAATCAAGAATAGTGATGTATGTTAAGATTGCTTTACTTTTGTATCTTAGTTTTGGTCAAACTGAAATCCTATTGTTGAAAACTTCTGGAGAATTCAGTTTTATTTTTCAGAAACATGTTGATTTTCAGTTCTTTAGTTAAAACTAAGATTCTGTTTATACTTATACTAAATACTCAAGGAGATAATTAATAATTTAGACTTTTCACTGGTATTTTGATAAGTCAGTGAAATTATACTTTTAATTAACTACAACTTCACTTCCTTTACAAAATTGTTTCATTTTGGGCGTTTTTGCTTCTTTTTTTTTTATCTTCGCTTTTTGTGCTCTTGCATTCTGAAACACATCTTAAAAAAAAAGGAATCTTCTGTTTTTGTTGTTAAGAATATGATGTTGAAACCATGAGACATCAAACTTTTAGTCTCTGTTACTAATTGTTGTTAATTGGCATATTTTTCTGTTGCTGATTTTGGGCTTCTCATTGTTAACGTGATCAAAATCTTGTGGTTTTCTTGCATGTGCTTCTCTGTTGGTTAGTATCTTGTTTGAATAAATCTTATTATGATTTATTGCCACTAAAATTACTAACAATCTTGTTGTTTGAGTTGTCTATATGTCCAATAGATTCAGACTCTTTGCCAATTGTTTGATCAAATCATACGGAAGTTGATTTGATTATTGTGACTTAATCACATGGTGACTGGTCAAATTCATCCAAAGTGTTTTGTACTGCGTTGTTATGCGATTTTGTGGGAGTCAACTTTTGTGGTTTGTGTGTTGTGGCAGATGGAGATTCTCCAAAGAGAGTCTTCATTCTGGGCTAATGCAAATGGTGGATGTTGTTTATGGAGAGTGCAGATTCATTTGCTCAAATGTAATGAATTTGTACTTGTTAGAACACGCTTCAAAGGTGATTTTATGATGTGATATAGTTTCTGACCAAAGGTGATTTTATGGTCACATGCTCATGATAAATGAATCAGAAACCTTCTGACTTGTCCTGATTCATTAGCTCTTTAGTACTATGAAGCTCATGATCATTACGATCTATATGGGGACTGATAATAATTTTGCTGATTTGTATCTACATTGAGGATACTATCATACATGTGCTTAATTATGAATACAAAATACTAGATCAATTTATCCAAAAAAAAATTGTCATTTTGTTTAATGCCCCTTATGATCTGCTCTATAAGATCGTTGTAGAATTGGTCAAGTTTTCTTCATTGAAAGTACTGATTTTGGATTTATCAGAAACCTACTGTTTATGTTTCTGTTTAAATGAAAAACCATGCTTTTGTTCAATCAGAAAACATTTGGTTATAGTCTTTTGATTTTGATTTGCATTTGATGATGTATTCCCTAATGTATTCTTTAGTCTGTTTTGGCCTTTCTTTAAGTTGCAACCTAATAGTATGCATTGGAAATCTATTTTTCATTTCCATGAATTGCAATATTGGCTAGCATTATTATGAATTTTCTTCTTAACACTATATTGTGATCTAGCTCATTAATATATTTTTGAAAGGCATTGGTAAAGTAACAAATTAGTGCGTGTTTGCCTAAGTGGGAGAATTGAATTAAAAGAAATATTTGGGCTTCACACTTAGTGACTTACATGGTTTTTTTCTAATACAACATAGATTAATGATTAATGCACATAGATTAATCATCATAGATTAATAATTAATACAACATAGATTAATTAATAATCACGATTGAAATTTCAAGAGATTGTGTTTTTGAAGATTTAAACATCTATTTTTGAATTTGAAATTGAAATTTTGTTGTCAACTAGCTTGTTGTGTTTAAGGATACCTACTGTCAAAACCCAAAGTTTTTTTATGGATGACTTGTTAGGTATTCTATGTTTCCAATGTATAGAGAGTTATGGATGACTTGTTCAAAATTTTGCGAATTTCTGGCCAAAGTTGATTTTATGACCTAATTTTGGCAAATCATTTATACTTTGCTATGCAAAACTGAAATTCATAACATGGATGTGGAAATCACTTGCCCAAAGTTGTGATGGTTCTACAATTTTGGAGTGACAAAAAATATTGAATACTTCTTAATAAATGTCGCTAAAATGGATTTCAACTCCTCATTGTTTTTCCTTGTAGACATGAATTTGTTGAATCTTGTCTACATTGAAAAGCTGAATGGGAATGAATTTTGATGTGCTGATCTACATCAATAATCTTGTAGTTGGATAAGAATCTATATGAACATTGTTTCAACAAATTTACTTATAAGCTATTTACTTGACGAAGTAATAGACTTATGTGTTGAATTATCTATTTGAATTGTCATTTTGTTTTGGACAATTATCTTGTTGCATTGAAGAACAGCTCATGTTCTAGGACCAAACTTATTTGGTAAGGTTATTATGGTACCAATAACCTTCATAAATCAGATTTCCAATTTTTGACAGCATACATTGCTAGTATGAATTATATGTGATTTTGGAATGCTAATGTGGATCATCTTACATATGTCATCTGAAGTTCTATAATTTGATACATAATGTTGATGCGGGAATTTGAATGTTGAAGTATCTATGTTGATATGTGATCACATGTTTGATTAGTTTTGTGTAGCTAGTTCAATCAAACTCATGTGGAAAACTGTTAGAAATGTGAGGTTGATTGAATAAAATGCACAAACCTAATACAAGACTAGTCATTGAAGGGAAATTGAATTCTTTTGAATTCAAATTGGATAGTTATATTTTGGAACTGTAATAGTGGGATCAAAAGTGTCAAGTAATAAGTCTTGACAATTTTGTTTTTCTAGTACATATAGAGACTTGGGTCCCTATTCTCCTATCATCGATCAGCCACCATGTAACGACCCGTCCCGAATATCGGGATTAAATATTAATTAATTATGAATTTAGTATGACTAATCGGAGATTAGTTGAGTGAATTCGGATGGACAGTGTAAAATGACTGTTTTGCCACTAGAAATGGGCAAAATGTTGACTTTTGACTCGGGGAATCAAACGTACGAGGGCCGTTACGTAGTTCGAGACGTTACGAGTACGTAGACAGGCGGCACGTCGAATTTGGACGTCAAACAGAAAAGTTATGGTCACGGGATCGAAATCGGAAATTTAACGTCTTGGAATTCACGTTAATTAATAATTAAATCTAATTGGGTAATTAAATAATGTGGGGCCCTTGGATGAGTGACAAGTGTCACTCATCCCATGGCTTGAAACCCCCAAAATGTGGATCTTGCCTCCCATTAGTCCCTTTTATATATTTTACTCACTCACCTCACCATCCTCACGGTGCATCTCTCCCTCAATGCTCTCATCCTCACCCTTCATCTTCTTTATTAGCAATATCACCATTTCTCTGTTATCCCTCCAAGCCCGTGCACCCCATGCACCATGACCATTACCTTCATCTTTATTTGTCACCATGACTAACTGAGAGAGACTGTGAGTGTGTGAAACTGGTGTTCAGTGAGGGTCAATCGATCGAGTAAAAAATAGAGTGTGTATTTTCGGTGAGTGTGGGTTGAGAAGGAAGTAAACAGGGGGTTTGTGAGTGATCGTGAATTAAACCCTCTCAAACCTTATCAGATGCCTGTGATGTGAGAATGAAAGTTGAAGACGAGGTTGAGCTGAGGCTAGTGGTGGGCACGGCGGTGCCCTACGACGACGAGAAGAGGTAAGTTTCTGGACGTTGAAGTGAGTCGATCGAGCTTGGAATTATGGTCAATGGTGACACGTAAGTCGGACAAGGGATTTTCCAACGCACCGTTCCAAACTTCCGGACTTCCCAGAACTGGTTCGCGTATGTGATGTCTCCGTCTCTCTCGACCAACAGCCCGCACCGCGACAACCTGGAGGGTATCGAAAAACACAAAAGACTCGGAGTGGACAAAAATAAGGAATAAGTTTTGAAAACAGTTTATAAGAAAAGTACATTTATACCCTCCATTGAAAACTAATGCATGCATATCAAACTAGTTTGTTTCCGAGATAATAAAAACTATTTATGTAAACTGAAATCATTCCCTTTTCTCAAATCCCGGGCCTCAGCCCAAAACCATCAAAATCCGTTTCATCCGGGTCATAGCCCAAAACATCTGAAAACCATTATTGAAAACCATTGTTGTCAAGTTCTCATCGAAATCCAAAACACATTTAAAATCCATTTCAATCCATCGAACCTGCTGGATCTATCCGAGTCCTTATGGATTTGTGATGGTTTTATGGAAATTTCGGGCAGAGCCCTTTGTGATGTTTTGAAATGGCTTTATAAAACTGTTTTCCATATACCATCTTGATACGAGGATATGTGGATGGTCTCCTCCAGGTGTCTGGGACACTGGGGAAGTCACGGTGCATTGCATGCGAGGGGTCATTACACGGAGCAACCAGACCGTATAGTGACTTAGGAGCAGGATTTCTATAATTAGACGTCTGAGACGTCAAACATCTGGGATGTCAGAGATATGGACCCGGAGAGACCCGGGGCAGCAAGCGTTTCTTTGATCGTGAGATATGATATCTGGGACGTCAACCGTCTAGGACGCTAGGCATCTGGCATGCCTAGGATGGTTAGGTGGTAAATATGGAGTATTGGATTTATGAAATGGTATTTCAGTGTTTATAGATTTGGGCAGTGACCCACTTGGTTCTGGATTTACGGATTTTGGTATTCTATGGTTTTGGGTTAAGTTCCCACATATGTTTGGATTTCCGGTTTTTGGGCAAAGGCCCTAATAGTTTATTTAAGTAAATGGTTTAATTACTGGTTTTCGAATACATGCATACTTTTAATGAAGGGCATAAATGTCTTTTTATGAAATGTGTTTTATGAACTTATTGATTTTCTTCCATTCACAGTTTTAATGGTTTTAATGCCCTTCAGGTTGATCACGGATGCGGGCTGTAGTAGAGACCGAGACATCGCACTTCTCCACCGATCCTGGCGCTCTCTGAAGCCTCGATCGGGCTGAGAATTTTAGTTATCCCTTGTCTGACACTTCGTATCAGACGAGAGCTTGGCACATCCCGCGATAATCTCCGCTGGAGGGGGGGGGGATTGGGATGGGTCGTGTCAAGTGGTATCAGAGCACGGGTTTCTCTTATGGTACGCGCATGATAGTTAGTGGGAATGAATCGTGAATAGTTTCGATTCGGCATTTGATGCTTGTGTGTGCCATAGTTCTGTCGTGGTTTGGCAGTGTGGAACCCTACTGAGGGATGAACGTAATAGTGCTTTAGTGTAACAACCCGCCCCGAATATCGGAATTAAATATTAATTAATCATGGATTTAGAATGGCTAATGGGTGATTTGTTGAGGATTATCGGACGTTCAGGGTGAAATTATGATTTTACCTCTAAACGAGGGCAAAAAGTTGAATTTTGACCCGGGAGGTCTGATACACATGGACCGATGATCGTGACGTAGATCGAGACGTCACGAGTCCGTAGACAGGCGGTACGTCAAAATCGGACGTTCAACGGGAAAGTTATGATTCACAGAAGGTTCGAGGCACTATTGCACATTTTACGAGTCAGATGGACTTTTGTCATTAAGTGGGCCCAGATATTTGTATTAGTCCCAATGGATGAGTGACAAGTGTCACCCATCCATTGCTCACCTACCACATACATGCATATCCATCCCTTTTCCATTTTCATTCGACCATCCCACCAAACCCGAAACCCAAACCACCATTATCACCCCCTTCCCATGTTGGTTCGACTGTGGACCTTAAGAGACTGAAACTGAGGCCGTGAGTGAAAGGATGGTGGCTGGGTGATGAATGGATCGCTGTGGATGGCGGAGGAACGGTAAAAACGCGAAACCCCCTTTTATATTCAAATTTCGAATTTATTGTTTTGGACGTTTAGGAATGTTTTTACAATTGGATGATGTTCCTGGGTTCCTTGCGAGTCGAGGGGGATGGCTTTGGATGGAGGAAGATGGCGGAGTAGCCCTGACAGACAGACGAAAAACTGGTCGTGTGTTCTTCGATTGGGGAGGTAATTTCTCGTCCATTTTCGTATGTTTTGAGGACATAGATTGATAGGAAATGATTAGACGAAGGTTTAGGAATTGGAATGGACGAAAACGGATAAAAACATGGAGGAAATATAGGCTTGGACCAGTCACGCCAGTCCCACTAGACCCGAATTGCAGGACTGAACCGGATCAGGGTCACTAGAGGATAGGGACGACATTGTGCAAGGCGTGTGGGCTCCACGCGCAACGCATTTGGGTGGCGCGTAGGGGCACGTGCAACACTGTTTGGGGAAGTGTTCAACATGAATTTTAATCTATTCGATGTAACGAACATTTTGGGACTAGTTTCCTGTCGATCGGACATCGTTTCGATATAGTTCAGGATGTCCGAAAGTTTAGGATAGAGTTTAAAAATGTTTAAAAATGCGAAAAAATTACGGGGCTTCAATGAGAGGTTAATGAGGTAGTTAGTAACCCTCTAGTATGATTTGGACAGGTTTGAGGGTCCCGATGACAGTGATTAGTTAGGGAAGGCTTATGACACGCATATCGAGGCGACATCGTATGATGGTCTGGGAGTGAACATTGTTTTCTAAACTGTGATGCATTCATAACTGTTTTATATGTTTTACATATGTGATTTCTATGATGATGATTGTGATGATTGGTTTTACGTATTTTGCATGTATTTCTAGGTTTATGGTTTGTCTAGTGTTATACGTAATTGTGGTTTCATTGATGGGTTGATGAACTGAATTTGATTTTGGAAAGATGGACTCGGGTATGAGACCCATTTGATTTAATAAGGCATTGGGTCGGGGGCCCATTTGGTTTTCGAGATCGGGCATGAGGCTCAGTTGTGTTTTATGAATGTGATTTCGAGTCGGGGACCCATAAATGGATTTGTATAAATGTAACTGGATAAATGGATTTAGATTTGAGAAATCGAATTTTTGGATTTCTGACGGTTTTATGGGAAACTGTTCATAGACCCTTTGAAAGGTTTGAAAGGTTTTGAGACGATTGGGAAATGTTTTTTTTTTTTCATATACCATCCTTTTATCTATGGATTGTCTCCTTCAGGGAGGGTCGTTGGCCTAAGTGGATCCTAGAGTAGTCACAGAGCACTAACCGAGATGAGTCGCCCCTTGTGGGGTACCTCACTCTCAGGAAGGCATTATGGGTTATAACCCCTAGGAAAGGTCATTGATCTACGGACATTGACCTGGGTGGACCCTAGGGAGTCTTGGGATATGAGACCCCAAGCAGTACGTGTAGCTTTGGAAACCGTGACAGTGGTTTGATTAGGTATCAGGGATTCCGAGGATTGATTATATGATATTTGGTGCACATGATTTATTGGATTTATGAAATGGTATTTCTATGCTTACAGATTTTGGTATTATATGGTTTTGGGCTGAGTTCCCACATATGTTTGGATTTACGATTTTGGGCTAAGGCCCTAATGATTTATTTAAAGTAAATGGTTTGATTAATGATTTTCGAATGTGTGCATACTTTTTAGTGAAGAGCATAAATTTCTTGAATGAAATGTGTTTTCTTAAACTATTGATTTTCGTCCACTCACAGCTTTTAATTGTTTTAATGCCATTCAGGTTGATTGCAGATGCGGGCTGTAGCAGAGAGCGAGACATCGCATTCCTCCACCGATCCTGGCGCACTCTGAAAGTCCCGTTCGGGCTGAGGTTTCGAACTATCCCTTGTCTGACACTTCGTGTCAGACGGGAGCATGGTACATCCCTCGATAATCCGGGGGGAATTGGGATGGATCGTGTCATTTAGAGTTTTGACCATGGGACAGTTATGTCGGGATCGTCTATCACGATATTGCAGGATTGGATATGACGATAGTGTGGAGTTGTGACTATTAGATGGTCAGGTTATGTTGAGTTGGATAGTGATGCTGCTGAGAGCAGTCGGGTTTCTCGAACCCTAGTTGTGATTGATTGTGTGGAAAATATGAGTACAACACAGTTAGTTGATGACCTTAGTGGGTAACCCTAATATGTGATGTATGGTTGGAAATGTGAGTCGGCTAATGGTTTGACTTTGGCGACTTTTCGGAGTCGAGACCGTTGGTCAGTCATGTCATGTCAGTTTTGGTGATGGTACTGCACTCTGCAACTGAAGTTGTGATAATCGGTTAGACCTAGTTGTTTGTCGTGCTACCCTAGTTTGTGATGGATAGTTTGGTGCAGCTAATGTCGGGGATGACTTGGTGGATGACACAGGTTGAGTCGAGTTGAGACAAGTTAAAGATTGGTTAGAGATTGGTTGGACAGGTCACCAGGGTGTGATACTTATCGATAGAATCCCGGAGTAGGGATACAAGGTAGTGAGTACTATCGGTTGATTCCGATTGGATGCGGAGTCTCGATAGTGATGTCTGGTGTTTGGGACTGCACGAGTCTGTGGTAGGCACTACTATCGAGGGTGGATTCAGTTGTGGTTGTTGAGAATCGGGGGACGTTCAGGGAACAGTCATTTTCTTATATGAGTTGTCAGGGTGACTGTACCCAAAGTTGTGGGGTACAAGGGAGGCAGAGTTCCTTTAACTTGAGTAGGGGGTACAATGTCGTTGCTCTGTATGAGCAAAGATCCAGGGTTGTTAGATTCGCACACTATGTGCTGGTGATTGTGATGATGATGAGCTTGGGATGTGACTCCGTCGTGATGGGCATACGTTCGGTATCTGAGATTCGGTAGTGGACGAGTTGGACTGGACGGGATCCAACAATGGTTGAGATGTGTTGGGATTCTAACCCAATCGTGAGTGTGATAACTGATGTGATTAGAATGATCAAGTGGTAAATGAATGAAACGGTATGGACGAATAGGCAAGTTGGGGTACCAAGTTAGCTTGGTACAGACACGTGGTTGCTACACGAGTGTGTTGGTTCCAACATGGTTGGAACTTCGGAATCGAGAGAGGTGGTGATTGAGGCGACAAAGGGAGTGCTTGTTTCAGCATTGGTGATGAGTATTCTGAAGTCATTGAGGGTGACTTCTCATGTTCCGTCCATGGCACAAGATGGTTGTTGTCACCAGTACGTTGATCGTGTATTTGTTGGTGGACCCGTGAATTGTATTGGGTCATCAGGAGGAGTTGGGCATTTCGAAGTTAGTGAAGGAGATTTCTCGTTTTCTTCTTGGTGGCGGACGATGTTGGTATTACTTGGTGTGGTGGGTGCAGTGGGTTTGTGCTTGCACTCACTTAGGATGAATTTTGATGTCATCGTCTTGGATCATCCTTGATTTTCCCTAGGTGGGATGACAAGGATCGATAGGAGGTAATTGGAGAGGACCCACAGTCTAGACGTGTTTCGTCGTTGACTGATCGGGTTAGATGTGAAAATGGTTGAGTAGCGTTTCGGTAGGATGCGAATTCAATGAGGGTGTAAGACCCTATGACCTGAAATCTGGTAGTTAGCTAAATGCGAACATCTGTGGATCCTAAGTGGACCGAGATCGTGATGTTGAGGATATAGGGCGTTGTGAGGATCGAGGATCGTGATGTTAATGATCAGGTGATGTTGTGGTGGATCAAGATGGCGTGGATCGTGATGTCGTGGCCGTGCTTGCAGACTCCGTCTTGCTGGTTATGTTAAACTAGGAGCACGTTTTGTTAGACAGTTGAAGAATCTTTTGGAATAGTTAGTGAGATGACAAGACAGGAGTTGGATATGGGAATGTTAGATCGACTTCTTTTCGAAGTTAATCGGGTATGAGACGGTATGTGTATATGATTTGTCTTGGATAATTGGGTATGGGAATGATGGGACTGACTTCCTTTTGGGGTTAATCCCGTATGATATATTAGTAGAACGAGTGGGTATCCGATGGGGTCGGATTAGTTAGTCTTGGATATGTGAATGATGGGATTGGCTTCCTTATGAAGTCAATCAAATATGGTATGGTAATCGAATGAGCAGGTAACCGATAGGTTCAGAGTTGGTGTGTCTCGGTAGACGTGGGTGAGATTGGATGCCCATTTGGCATGAACGGGTACACCTTGGTGGGCGTGAGTCGGATTGGTAAGTGTTGGGTTACGTTGTAACGACCCGTCCCGAATTCCGGGATTAGATTAGTCACTAATTTCGATTAGTGAGGTTGAACGGTGGTTAGTAGGGCGGAATCGGACAAATTGTGCAAAATGACCGTTTTGCCCCTGGTCGTGGGCAAAATGTTGACTTTTTGATCGGGCGGTCAAACGGACTTTGACCGATGACCGTGACGTAGTTCGGGACGTCATGAGTTCATAGACAGGTGGCACGTTCGATTCCGACATTCGTAGAGAAAGTTATGATGTTCGGAAGTTGAGGGGTATTTTGGTAATTTGACTTATTAGAGGCCAAATGTTGACTTTTTGACCGGGAGGTCCGATGGACAAGGGCCAAGGACCGTTACGTAGGTATCGTCGATACGAATCCAACGACAGGCGGCATGCCGAAATCGGAGATTCGACGACGAAGTTATGGTCAATGACGTGAAACGCGATTAACCGAGACTCGGAATAAAATAATAATATAATAATAAAATCTGATTATCCTAATCCCAAACCAATCTGGACCCTTGATGTATGACACATGTCATCATCCCCTTCATTCCCTAATTCAGGGATCTATGTTGGCCATTTAGTTAATTAATTAATTAATCTCCTTAAATCCTCACCCTCCATCCTATACCCAGATTAGATCCTAGCCGTTGATTTCATTTTCTTATTTTGTTCTTAAACCATCAGACTCAAATTCATTCTCATTTTTCTCTCAAACCCGTGCACCCTCACCCTTCGAACAATCACACCAGACCACATCTCAACCTCAACCCACGCATCAGACACCTCCAGACGAACCCCAGCCACCTTCAGACGCCGGCCACCACCTCACGGCCGCCCTGCACGGCCGGAAACCTCCCAGACCCGAGAAGGAAACCAAACAACCCGATCAACCCAAATCGATCCAACCGTCCAAACCTTCATACCTGGACTCGAACCAACGTTGGGTTAGGATCAGTGTGACCTTAGGACAACTCAGACCACGACTGGGCAGCCCACGGCGGCGACACGGCGGCGGTAAGTCCAGAAACCCGTGAAGACCCGATTTACTTCCCTGCTTTGAAACATCCGTTTTTAACGTTATGAATGTTTGTTTGTTTTTGAGACATGTCCTAGGAACCTAGACGACCATTTTGGACCATGAACCACAGCCGGAATCTCGACGAGTCGCCGAAGATGATGACCTGAGTTCTCAGCCGATTTTCCTGTCAGATTTCAGGTAGTTTAATCAACCTAAAAATGAGTTTGGATGTCACAGAACCGTAAAGGAGGTTATGACGAGTTCATATGATCAAACCGCATCAAAAATGGTGGTCTGGAACTCGATCTGTGATCGGGTCAAGCCGCGGGTCGACGGCGACCCGGTTACAGACCCGGTTTCAGAACCCGGTACTGTAGCATGACGTCATCAATGTTGACCTGAGTGTTGACCTGGCGCGTGGGGGCACGTGAAGGGTATTTTGGGGAAACTTCCAACATGACTTTTAATCTATTCGATGTAACGGACATTTTGGAATTGGTTTCGTGTCGATCGGACACCGTCTCGATATTGTTCGGGATGTCCGAAGGTTTTAAATTAAGTTTAAAATAAGTAAAAATTCGGGGAAATTACGGGACTTTGATAGGATGTTAATGTTGAGGTTAGTGACCCTCTAATGTGATTTGGACAGGAT
Organism: Prinsepia uniflora; assembly: GCA_032719365.1. Lineage (NCBI taxonomy): Eukaryota > Viridiplantae > Streptophyta > Magnoliopsida > Rosales > Rosaceae > Prinsepia > Prinsepia uniflora. Next base: position 8,529,370 of record CM064872.1, read on the forward strand.
TGGGAGTCCCGGTGATAGTGGTGAGGCCCGGGAGGGCCGGTGACACGCGTATCGAGGCATACCGTTAAAACGGTATGTGAGTGGACTTTGGTTTTATAAATTCTATGCATGCTTAAATGTTTTATATGGATTATGGTCGACTGTATGATGTTGATTTGGTTGTTGGTAAATTGTACGGTTTCACATATTTCGAGGCGATTTACGTGCTTGCACGTAAATCGAGGTTTTCCGGTTTTACATGGATTTTCCATATTTATGACTTGGATATAATATGATGAAATGGTTTTGAAATTGGAAATATAAACTCGGGCTTGAGGCCCACTTGTTTTGGAAATTTCGGACTTGGAGTCCATTTGAGAATCGAGCCGGGGGCCCAGTTGGTTAATGAAATCGGGCCAGGGGGCCAGTTGGTATGAAATCGGGCTGAGACCCATTTGAGTTATGTTATCGGGCCAGGGGCCCAGTTGATTTATGAATTCGGGCCGTGGGCCCAGTGGGTTTATAAGTCGGGCTGCGGGCCCAGTTGGTTTACAAATCGGGCCGTGGGCCCAGTGGTTCATAAAATCGGGCATGAGGCCCAGTTGGATAATAAATGTGATTTCGGGTCAGGGACCCTAATGGAATTAAGTGGTTTTATGGAAATTTTGGGCAGGGCCCATTGTAATGATGTGATAAAAGGATTTAATAAAACTGTTTTCCATATACCATCTGGATACAAGGATATATGATGGTCTCCTCCAGATGTCTGGGACACTGGGGAAGTCACAGTGCATTGCCTGCGAGGGGTCATTATAGGAGCAGCCGGACCGTATGATGACTCAGGAGCAGGATTGCTATGATTGACGTCAGGGACGTCAGACATCAGGGATGTCAGAAATATGGACCCGGAGAGACCCCGGGCAGCACGCGTAGCTTATGAAACCGTGAGATATGACGTCAGGGACGTCTAGCATCAGGGATGCTGGTGATGGTAATGGTAAAATACGAATTAATGAAATGGCTTTCCGGGTGGATTTATGATTGTGTGATTTTAATGAATTGATGTTCATTTATGGTCGTGGGTGGTGACCCACATGGTTGTTTATGTATAGTTATGGTATTTCACAGTTTTGGGCTGAGTTCCCACACTTGGTTTTTGGTTGACGGTTTTTGGGCTAAGGCCCTAATGGCTCGGTTGAGCAAACGTTTTGGTTACTGGTTTTCGTGGCATGCATATGTTTTTATTGGAGGGCATAAATGTCTTATAAATGTATTTGGTAAACTTATTGGTTTTTGTCCACTCACAGCTTTTGGTTTTAATGCCCTTCAGGTTGATCACGGATGCGATTGCAGCAGAGACTGGGACATTGCACACCTCATCCATCGATCCTTGCGCACTCTGGATGCCCCGTTGGGCAGTGGCTCTTGGTTATCCCTTGTCTGACACCCGTTGTTGGACGGGAGCAGGGCACATTCCACGGTAATCCCGGGGGGATTGGGATGGGTCCTGTCATACGTGATTAGGAGTAGACGCGTTGTGATGCTGGTCGGGTGACCGTGGGACTCGTGTTGGATGTTGAGTTTGAGTATTTGATCTGTCTAGTACTGGATAGAACAGATGGACTTCAGTATTGAAGTGTGATGGGCTACGAGCTATATAGTGGGCTGGTTGATGGATGGATGTACGTACTGGGTACGTTGTGCGAGGACTGATATTGGACAGGCCTGAGTGGTGCTCGGTGACAGTATATAGGATCTACCAATGGTATGTGGATGAACGTGTTGGTAGTTGGCTTAGTTCCGATATTATTGGGTTGGTTGAGGACGTGAATTGGACATTGAATATTGTGCGCTGGGCCAGAGTGATTTTGATGGGTTCAATGATTGTATGAGCAGGTGCTCAGAGCCATGGATGGCTAGTGGAACCCTAGAGTTGTGATGTGTATCACTACTAGGAAGGTATTCAATGGGGTCCAGTTACACACAGGTCGAGTGAGATGTTGGTATGCATATACTCAAGTTGAGTGAGTTTTTGGTTAGTGTAACCACAGGTTGCTTTGTGTGGAGCGGCTGCTCTGTGACTCTCACTAATGGAAGCATGGATTTATGAGGAAATTTTGGTACGAGAAACCTTGGTGCGACTCTATAGTGAGTCAGAGTTGTGTTGGTGACTCGAATGGTGACCATGGAGCCGTGAGTGCTAGCTGAGTGCGACGTTTTGGGACGTGTGATGTTGACGTGGTAAATTTCAGGAAATGTGGAGAAAGTGTGAGATTTGATAACTCTTGGTGTGGGAGAGATGTCAGATTGATTTGCGACTAGCTAGCAGTGATAGTTTGGCTGGATGTGTCAGCGTGGATTGATGAGTGAGATTTGGTGACTCCCACTGGGAGCAGATGTTAGGGTGGATTGGTGATTGAGAAGAACCATCAATTTGAGTGTGTCAACTAAATGTGTCAGCGTAATGGTAGAATTGTCGGGTGGTATTAACTCGGAATGTGTGATTAATTTCACTCGAAGTGATCAAGTGTAGACAATGCGACGTGAGTATTGGTGGAACGTCTGGGTGCAGACAAGTATTGTGTTGGTTAGTGGGTGTAGACGTATGCATGGGATATTAAACCTGACGGTGAGACTGAGCTTGTTTTTCCAGGGTGTGGATGTGGAACTGGGTTAGTTGGAATTTCAAGGAAGAAATTTGTTAAGGGGGGAAGGTTGTAACGACCCATCCTGAATATCGGGATTAAATATTAATTAATTATGGATTTAGTATGACTAATCGGGGATTAGTTGAGTGAATTCGAACGAACGGTGTAAAATGACCATTTTGCCCATGAAATTGGGCAAAATGTTGAATTTTAACTCGAGGAGTCAAACATACTAGGACAGAGGACCGTTACGCAGTTAGGGACGTTACGAGTACGTAGACAGGAGGTACGTTGAATTCGGACGTCGAACGGAGAAGTTATGGTCACAGGATCGAAATCAGGAATTTAACATCTCGGAATTCGCGTTAATTATTAATTAAATCTGATTGGGTAATTAAATAATGTGCGGCCCTTGGATGAGTGACAAGTGTCACTCATCCCATGGCTTGAAACCCCCCAAATTTGGATCTTACCTCCCATTGGTCCCTTTTATATATTTTATTCACTCACCTCACCATCCTCACCGTCCATCTCTCCCTCAATGCTCTCATCCTCACCCTTCATCTTCTTTATCAGCATTATCAGCATTTCTCTGTTATCCCTCCAAGCCCGTGCACCCCATGTTGCACAAACACCATGACCATTACCTTCATCTTCATTTGTCACCATGACTAACTGAGAGAGATTGTGAGTGTGTGAAACTGGTGTTCGGTGAGGGTCAACCGAGAGAGTGAAAAACAGAGTATGTGTCTTCGGTGAATGTGGGTCGAGAAGGAAGAAAACAGGGGGTTTGTGAGTGATCGTGAATTAAACCCTCTCAAACCTTATCTGACGCCTGTGATGTGTGAATAAAAGTTGAAGGGGTGGTTGAGCTGAGGCTAGTGGTGGTCACGGCGGTGCCCTATAATGACGAGAAGAGGTAAGTTTCTGGACTTGAAGTGAGTCGATCGAGCTTGGAATTATGGCCAACGGTGGCCGGAGTCGCGAAAACGCGACGGTGGAAAATTGGAGGTTTGTTCTTCGATGTAGATGGTTTGGAAGTCTCGGTGATAGTGATGTGGCTCGGAAGGGCGTATTGACACAACCCACCTTCAATCCCCCAAGATTAAGGGCTAAGTCATGCTCCCGTCTAACTTACGCGTGACACGAAGGCTAAACCGACGTCCAACCTCCATGTGACACGTAAGTCGAACAAGGGATTTCCAAACTAACCGTTCACAAGTTCCGGACTTCCTAGAGCACGCAGACTCTACCGTGGATCACGAGTGTGATGTCTCCGTCTCTCTCGACCAACAGCCCGCACTGTGACAACATGGAGGGTATCAAAAACACAAAAAACTATGAGTGGACAAAAATAAATCATACATTTTGAAAATAGTTTATAAGAAAAGTACATTTATACCCTCCATTTAAAAACCAAAGCATGCATATCAAAGCCCATTTCGTAAAACCATTCCATATTCAAGTTATTCAAACCGTTTAAGAAAGACCGAGCTTAGTGTCTTTTCTCAAATCCCAGGCCTCAGCCCAAAACCATTAAAATCCGTATCATTCGGGCATAGCCCAAAACAGTGGAAAAACCATTTCTGAAAACTATCATTTTCATCGAAATGCAAAACACATTGAAATCCTTTGCAAACCATCGAACCTGCTGGATCTATCCGAGTCTTTAAACTCCCGAGTCTTTAAACTTAATCCATGCCTTAATATAATCCGAGTCTTTAAACTCAATAGGCTTACGGGGGAAATATCAATATCTGAGTCTTTAAGCTCCCGAATCTTTAAACTCAATTCGGGTCTTTAAACCCAATCCGGGCCCGCCCCCGTCATGTATCATATTCGGGTCTTTAAACCCAATAACAAGATCCAGCAAATCCAACCCAAAAACCGTTTGAAAACCATTTCCAAACCCATGTCCAAATCCGAATTCGAAATCACCATTTCGAATTCCAAACCGAATCAGAAATCAGCATCCCGAATCCAAATCCAGAATCATATTCATCATCAATTTCCAAATTTGAATCCGAAACCATCATTCTGTAAGCCAACATCCAGAATAATCAATCCGAACCCAAATCCAGAAATCCACTTTCAAGTTCTAAAACCGAATCCCGAATCGTTATCCTGAAATCCGATTCCAGAAACCCGAAATCTTGTTTATCAAAACTACTTTTTCTGAACTGGGCTTCAAGCTCGAAATCACTTTCAAAATTCATTTTAAATCATTTTCATCAAATCATATTTTAAATCCCAAAATCAAATCATTGAAACCATCATCAATCCATAGCAGAAAACCGTAATCTCATAAAACGTGCACTTTCGTAAATATCTCGAAATACGTGCAAAACCGTAAATTATCAAGTTCATAATCGAAATCATAGAAATCACGTATAGAAAACATAGAAAATATATATGCATGCATCATCAGTTCGAAAGCAAAGTCCACTCACAGACCATTCGCATTGCCACCTCGATATGCGTGCACTTACGCCGTTCCCGACTAATCTGTTATCACCAGCTTTCCCGAACCTGTCCAAATCCCATAACAAGGTCACTAACTACTTCATAAAGCTTATACTAAAGCCCTGTAATTTTTTCGAATTTTTAACTATTTTTAAACGAGCCCTAAAACCTTCGGACATCCCGAAACATATCGAGATGATGTCCGATAGACTCGAAACCAGTACCAAAATGTTTGTTACATCGATTACATCATTTCACGTGTTGAACACTTCCTCAAAATGTGTGCCACGCACCCACATGCACCCCCTAAAGGGGCTGCGCGTGGGAGCCACGCGCCTGCACCAGTCATCTTCTTCCTTGGGTAAACTCGGTCCGACCGGTTCATGGTTCAGCCCAAACTGGCGTGGACGGTTCACCCTCTTACTACGTTCATTCCTCAACCGTTTTCAGTCCTAATACCTTCAATAGTTTTGTCCAGTAATTCCTTACACAATCACGACTTTAAAACCCTAACATGAAGTCTGAATCATACCGTTTAACCAAAAAACCAGAGGTCCAGTTCCCTTCTTTGTGCCCTGGTGATTCCGGCCACCTCTGACCGTAGTTCCAAGCCCAACACCCTCGTCTTACAATCCAAAACCTCACCTGATCAACCAATGAGGGTATTAACCGTTGAAACGTGAGTTGCCATTTTTAGCTAAACCAAGATAGTTCACGGCAATTAACATTTACTGTCCCCTTCAAGCCTCGAAACCAGGTTTATTTGATTTCCTAGGTTTCCATTAACACTTTCCACCCCTTAGAATCGATCAACAACCAGGAACTCAGACGTTATCAATTTTTTGAATTTAAACAAAACTTCACGGTTTCGACATACCTTTAACGTCGTGCCCCACCGCGACTTACACCGTCATCCTCTCACCTTCCTTAACTGTTTTCCTTCATGAATCATGGGTCAGGGAAGATAATAGTGCGTATTGGTGTAAGAATGGACGCTTAACCTCTGTTTTTCTCACTCTGTGTTCCTCCCTAAACCCGTGCAAACATTACTCCCAAAGTTTAAAACCAAGCAAGGCGGTGAGAAACCTTCCACGGCCTTCCAGTAAGGGACAAGTGTCCCAAATCTGATGGGCAACCAATCCTGAGCCATCCAAGTGTCCCCTGACCACTGGGCACCAATCCCAATACAAGCCAAATGACCATTTTACCCCTGCCTTGCAAAATTACCATTTTACCCCTCATACATTTAGACCAATAATTAATTCGTCCGAAGTCCAATGATGATGTGCCACCTGTCGTTGTATTCAGGGGATCGAGACCTTCCTAACGGTCCTCAAAATGCATGAAAAATGCTTTTTGGCTAAAAAGTCAACAATTTGCCCATTTTTAACCAAATTACCCTCGAACTTCCGAACGTCATAACTCTTTCCTCGAATGTCGGATCGGACGTGCCACCTGTCTATGAACTCGTGACATCCCAAACTACATCACGATAATCGGTCAAAGTCCATTTGACCCCCCGAACAAAAAGTCAACATTTTTGCCCATGTTAGGGCTAAAATCGTCATTTCGCACCGTCTATCCGAAATCAACCGACTAATCACCGATTATCGTCACTAATCCGTCATTACCCTACTAATTTAATCCCGATTTTTGGGATGGGTCGTTACATGTATGGCACGTATATCGAGGCGGCATCGTAGGACGATCTGTGAGTGGACTTTGTTTTCTAAACTGTGATGCATGCATAACTGTTTTATATGTTTTTATATGTGATTTCTATGATGATAATTGTGGTATTGGTGATTTACATATTTACACGTATTTCGAGATGATTTCCGTATTTATACATATATCGAGGTTTATCATTTTACTGTAGTTTTACGTACTTGTGGTTTTGGTGATGGTTTGATGAAATGGTTTTAGAATTGGAAAGATGAACTCGGGCATGAGACCCATTTTTTTTGAAAACCCTCGGACTTGGAGTCCAGTTGAGTTATGTGATCGGGTCGGGGGCCTAGTTGGTTTATGAAATCGGGCATGAGGCCCAATTGTGATTTATAAATGTGATTTCGGGTTGGGGACCCTAAATGGTTTTGGAATTATGGATTTGTGATGATTTTATGGAAATTTCGGCCAGGGCCCTTTCTAATGTTTTGAAATGGCTTTGTAAAACTGTTTTTCATATACCATCTTGATATGAGGATATGTGGATGGTCTTCTCCAGGTGTCTGGGACACTGAGGAAGTCACGGTGCATTACCTGCGAGGGGTCACTACACGGAGCGACCAGACCATATAGTGACTTAGGATCAGGATTGCTATGATTAGACGTTTGGGACGCAGACATCTGGAATGTCAAAGAAATGGACCCGGAGAGACCCCGGGCAGCAGGCGTTGCTTTGACAACCGTAAGGTATGATGTTTGGGACGTCAACCGTCTGGGACGCTAGGCATCTGGGATATCGAGGATGGTTATTTGGTAAATATGGTGTATTGGATTTATGAAATGGTATTTCAATGTTTATGGATTTGGGTAGTGACCCACTTGGTTATGGAATTACGAATTTTGGTATTCTATGGTTTTGGGTTGAGTTCCCACATATGTTTGGATTTACGATTTTTGGGCTAAGGCCCTAATGGTTTATTTAAGTAAATGGTTTGATTATTGATTTTCTAATGCATGCATACTTTCAGTGAAGGGCATAAATGGATTTTTATGAAATGTGTTTTATGAACTTATTGATTTTCGTTCATTCACAGTTTTTAATGGTTTTAATGCCCTTCAGGTTGATCACGGATGCACGCTGTAGTAGAGACCGAGACACCACACTCCTCCACCGATCCTGGCGTGCTCTGCAATTCCCGATCGGGCTGAGGTTTTTAGTTATCTCTTATCTGACACTTCGTGTCAAACTGGAGAATGGAACATCCCGCGATAATCCCAGGGAGATTGAGATGGATCGTGTCACACCACACTTCTCCTATTGAAGTTGATCATCTAGGATTGAGAGAAGAGATCACCAATCTCTTGCATAAGGAAATCGCAGATCTGCACCTTCATCGATGGCCACAAGTAAGCCTTGAACCTTGCTTATTTTGATGTTAACTTATATCTGATTAATGGAATGTGATTTAATGAATGATTGCTTGGCCTTGGTTTGTTTTAGAACTTAGAAATACTAACAAGATGAGGGCTCCATCAAGGACAAGAGTAAAAAGAAAGAGAAACGTGTCAGGACCCGACCCTCCTCTGTCAGGTACCGACTCATCTAGCAGGATATTGTCCGCTTTGGGCCTCCTCGTCCTCACGGTTATGTTTTCGGGAGCTCATGGTGCAACTTCCCAGTAGGTCACCCATCAAGGGATTGTACTATCCTCAACTCGCTTAACTTTGGAGTTTCAACTGAACCCAAAGCCAATGAGCTCCCAAAAGGCCTTGTTTAGATCAGAGTTGCGCAGCGGCCCACTCTATCTAACACGATATTGTCCGCTCTGGGCAAGGCGCACCATCACACCAGCAGGTTTTGTTCCCGGGAGCTCACGGTGCAACTTCCCAGTAGGTCACCCAACATGGGATTGCACTAACCTCCACTCGCTTAACTTTGGAGTTCCCCAGGAATCCAAAGCTAGTGAGCTCCCAAAAGGTCTCGCGTTAGATAGGTGTGTGCCTACAGGCACACCACTATTCCCTTCCTAGACCATTCTCCCTCGCCCGGAATGTGGGATTGTTTACCGTTCCTTCTAGGACATGGGTCTTACAATCCACCCCCCTTAGAGCCTAGCGTCTTCCCTATCACACTTCTCAGTTGGGGTCTAGCTCTGATACCATTCTGTCAGGACCCGACTCATCTAGCATGATATTGTCCACTTTTGGGCCTCCTCGCCCTCACGATTTTATTTTCGGGAGCTCACAGTGCAACTTCCCAAGAGGTCACCCATCATGGGATTGCACTAGCCTCAACTCGCTTAACTTTGGAGTTCCAACTGAACCCAAAGCCAATGAGCTCCTAAAAGGCCTCGTTTAGATCAGAGTTACACAGTGGCCCACTCTATCTAACACAATATTGTCCCCTTTGGGCAGGGCGCACCATCACACCCGCAGGGTTTTCTTCTCGGGAGCTCGCGGTGCAACTTCCCAGTGGCTCACCCATCATGGGATTGCACCAACCTCCACTCGCTTAACTTTGGAATTCCCCAGGAATCCAAAGCTAGTGAGCTCCTAGACGGCCTCACGCTAGATAGGTGTGTGCCTACACCTTTAAGGCACACCACCATTCCCTTCCTAGACCATTCCCCCTCGCAGGAATGTGAGATTATTCATCGTTCCCTCCAGGACACGAGTATTACAATCCACCCCCCTTAGGGCCCAGCGTCCTCGCTGGTACACTTCCCGGTCAGGGTCTGGCTCTAATACCATTCTGTCAGGACCCGACCCTCTTCTATCAGGACCCGACTCATCTAGCATGATATTGTCCGCTTTGGGCCTCCTCGCCCTCACGATTTTGTTTTCGGGAGCTCATGGTGCAACTTCTCAGGAGGTCACCCATTATGGGATTGCACTATCCTTAACTCACTTAACTTTGGAGTTCCAACTGAACCCAAAGCCAATGAGCTCCCAAAAGGCCTCGTTTAGACCAGAGTTGCGCAGCGTCCCACTCTATCTAACACGATATTGTCTAATCTGGGCAGGGCGTACCATCACACCCGTAGAGTTTTGTTCCCGGGAGCTCAAGGTGCAACTTCCCAGTGAGTCACCCATCATGGGATTGTACTAACCTCCATTCGCTTAAATTTGGAGTTCCCCAGGAATCCAAAGCTAGTGAGCTCCCAGAAGGCTTGCTGTAAGACCCGTATCTTGTAGGGAACGGTGAACAATCCCACATTCCTACGAGGGGGAATGGTCTGGGAGAGGATGGTGGTGTGCCTTAAAGGTGTAGGCACACACCTATCTAGCACTAGGCCTTTTGGGAGCTCAAGTGGCTTTGGGGGGGATTGGAACCCCAAAGTTAAGCGAGTTGAAGCTGGTGCAATTCCATGATGGGTGACCCCCTGGGAAGTTGCCCCATGAACTCCCGAAAACAAAACTGTGAGGGCGAGGCCCAAAGTGGAGAATATGGTGCTAGATGAGTCGGGTCCTGACCGAGGAGGGTCGGGTCCTGACAATTTGGTATCAGAGCCAGACCCCGACCAAGAAGTGTGCCAGCGAGGATGCTGGGCCCTAAGGGGGTGGATTGTAAGACCCATATCTTACAGGGAACGGTGAACAATCCCACATTCCTACGAGGGGGAATGGTCTGGGAGAGGATGGTGGTGTGCCTTAAAGGTGTAGGCACACACCTATCTAGCACTAGGCCTTTTGGGAGCTCAAGTGGCTTTGGGGGGGATTGGAACCCCAAAGTTAAGCGAGTTGAAGCTGGTGCAATTCCATGATAGGTGACCCCCTGGGAAGTTGCACCATGAGCTCCCGAAAACAAAACCATGAGGACGAGGGCCAAAGCGGACAATATGGTGCTAGATGAGTCGGGTCCTGACCGAGGAGGGTCGGGTCCTGACACTTGCGCTAGATAGGTGTGTGTCTACACATTTAAGGCACACCCCCATTCCCTTCCTAGACCATTCCCTCTCGCAAGAATGTGGAATTGTTCACCGTTCCCTCCAAAACACGGGTCTTACAATCCACCCCCCCCTTAGAGCCCAATGTCTTTGCTGGCACACTTCCCAGTCGGGGACTGGCTCTGATACCATTCTGTCAGGACCCGACCTTCCTCTGTCAGGACCCCACTCATCTAGCACGATGTTGTTCGCTTTGGGCCTCCTCGTCCTCGCGATTTTGTTTTCGGGAGCTCACGGTGCAACTTCCCAAGAGGTTACCCATCACGGGATTGCACTAGCATCAACTCGCTTAAACTTTGGAGTTCCAACTGAACCCAAAGCCAATGAGCTCCCAAAATGCCTCGTCTAGATCAGAGTTGCGCAGCAGGCCACTCTATCTAACACGATATTGTCCCCTCTGGGCAGGGCGCACCATCACACTCGCACGATTTTGTTCCCGGGAGCTCACGGTGCAACTTCCCAGTGGGTCACCCATCATGGGATTGCACCAACCTCCACTCGTTTAACTTTGGAGTTCCCTAGGAATCCAAAGCCAGTGAGCTCCTAGACGGCCTCGCGCTAGATAGGTGTGTGCCTACACCTTTAAGGCACACCACCGTTCCCTTCCTAGACCATTCCCCCTTGTAGGAATGCCAGATTGTTCATTGTTCCCTCTAGGACACGGGTCTTACAATCCACCCCCCTTTAGGGCCCAGCGTCCTTGCTGGTACACTTCCCAGTTGGGGTCTGACTCTGATACCATTCTGTTAGGACCCGACTCATCTAGCATGATATTGTCCGCTTTGGGCCTCCTCGCCCTCACGGTTTTGTTTTCGAGAGCTCATTGTGCAACTTCCCAGGAGGTCACCCATCATGGGATTGCACTATCCTCAACTCGCTTAACTTTGGAGTTCCAACTGAACCCAAAGCCAATGAGCTCCCAAAAGGTCTCGTTTAGACCAGAGTTACGTATCAGCCCACTCTATCTAACACGATATTGTTCACTCTGGGCAGAGCGCACCATCACACCCGTAGGGTTTTGTTCCCGGGAGCTCACGGTGCAACTTCCCAGTAAGTCACCCATCATGGGATTGCACCAACCTCCACTCACTTAACTTTGGAGTTCCCCAGGAATCCAAAGCAGTGAGCTCCCAGAAGGCCTTGCGCTAGATAGGTGTGTGCCTACATCTTTAAGGCACACTACCATTCCCTTCCTAGACCATTCCCCCTCGTAGGAATGTGAGATTGTTCACTGTTCCCTCCAGGACACGGGTCTTACAAAACTTCACAAGGATGTGGAAGATAAAAGTGAATAACCGATCAAAATGAAAGTCAAGAACAACAAAAAAGAAAGTGAAGATAAGGAGGATAAAGATGGCGATCATGGAAAGGAGGAGAAGAAGAAAAAAAAGCCTCGAGAGTAAAAAGATCATGCAAAACAAGAAAGAAACTTAAAGGTTCTTAAATGGAGTTGATCAAGGTGTCACAATTCCAAGATAAGCCATTGACACAAGACTTGCAAAGTAGTTCAAATTCGTTGTATCTTATTTTTTGAAGTAGAAATCAACCACGCTCGAAAAAGTCTCCTTGATCCTTACAAACAGCAAACAAGAAGTTATCGTTTCTTAAGATCGAAGTCCCGTGTTGTTCAACTAAGAACACCCCGGTGCCTAAATTAGTTTTGAGAGAGAAATCACAATTTTTTTAGAAGCAATGAATCGACTTACCTTAAACTGAAAACATCGCCACTATTTATAGGGAATCCTTAGAGCATGTCTAGTTGAGGGGCTTTAGACTAGGCAATGCACACTTTGGCCCCTATGACAGGACCCAACCCGAATACAAAAGTCAACTAGGGGAAAAATGGTCAATTCCATCTGATTTTTTCGATTTTACCCTTGATCAAAGTCTGGGTCGTTACACTCCAGCCTATGCAAAACATATTCTAGTGTATCAATTATAGCCCAGGCAAGGGCAAGCCCAGTTTCTAAAATAGCCTCCTTGCCAAACCGAGCAAGGCTGCTGAACCACTCAACCAAAAAGCTATAGACCAATTATAGCACACCACATGGTGTCTCCATTGCCTATTTTGTTTTATGTTGTCTCCATTTCCAATTGCAACGACTATGTGATCAGAAAGGCTCCTTTTTGTTTTTTTTTTAATATTTTTGATAAAAAATGCTCTCTTTTTTTAGATGAAAGCAACGACTCTTTTTAAAGAAAACAATAGCGCTCTCTCTCTCTCTCTCTTCAAAAAATATGACAATTTAAATATCCACCAAATATTAATATTTATTCCTATAAATACTCATCATTTAATCACCATATATCACACATTTTATTCTCTCCCATTTATACTCAAGTTCTTCATACTTATATTTTTTACACATTGCTCAAACTTGTTATTCTTAAATATGACACCGAATCATATATGGTCAAATGAGGAAGAAGTGATATGATGCAAAGCTTGGGTAGCCATCACTTCAGATGCAATTGAAGGAGTCGATCAAACAAACAGTGCATTTTGGGTACATGTACGAAAACATTATATCTAAAATTGGGATGGTCCTGTAGAAGGTATCCGAACTGTTCAGGGATTTTCTAATAGGTAGAAAAAATTGCGACCGTGGCTCAAAGAGTGGTAAAGGGCTTTAAAATAGGTTGCGGATTTTCATCATATCGGTGCCAATAAGATGAATGAGGTGAGAATTTATAAATTTATTATCATTGTGCACAATTTTTTTGATCAATTGTTCTTGACTATATGTTTAGATGATACAAGCATAGGTCTATTATAAAACAATAATGAATTTGCAATTTATGTTTCATCATTGTTGGGAGATATGCAAATATTGTGAGTATTTCAAAGATCCACCTTGTAGAGAGTCTAAAATAAGTCAAACTTCTCCAATTGGCTCATCAAAACTTGAATCTTCAATTAATTTGGATGAAGATAGGGAAGAGGAAAATCCTAGAGCCAATGTAGGTTCCTCTGTAAGATCTCCAGGAAGGAAGCAATCAAAAGAAGCTCGAAGAAAGGGAAAGTCACATATGATTGATAATAATCGATTTTATGCCACCATGTAGGCCATTGCATTGCAAAATTTGGAAGAGGCGGCATGAAGAAAAGAGATGAAGATTATGCGAAGGCATTACAATTTGAATAAGCATTAGAATTGCTAAAAGAGAAAGAAAGACAAATAGAACGAGAAGATAGAATTATGGAGAATGATACTGAAAATATGAGTCCAAACAAACAAAGATACTGGAGAAAGATGCCCATTGGCAAATCACAAATAAGCAAGAGAGTAATCTTAGTAGTAGTTATCATGAAAATCATGAAGAAGATGATTATCAATCTCAAAATAATCAAGATTGGTTCACCCCTCCTCACTAATTGATTTTATTTTTCAATTTAAATTAATGATTATATTTTTTATTAGACTTGCAAATTTTTTATGTAATTTAAATTTTAGTAAAATAAAGTTTCTTTGTTATGATAATGGTTAATTTTTTTTATACATTCATATAAGTTAAGTAAAATAAAGTATAATTAAATTATATTTCAGATATATTATATAAGATTTCTATGTGTAATCTTTAAGAAAATAATTCAAAGTAATTTGAATTCTTACCCCTGCCTCTCCCCATTAGAAACACACAAAACAACCTTAGGCAAACTAGCGTGAACAATGTCATTTGAGGGGCTAAACATTGTCTCTAACCCCTTACCTTTTCCTTTACCATTAGACATGCTCTTAGGAGTTGCAGAGCAATTCGATTAGTCGATAGTTATTGTAATTAATAAATAACTCTTTTTTAATAAAAAATATTATTTAGTAATTTAATATTAATAAATATTATTTATTATTAAATGAATAATAATGACAATTAATCCTCGGAGGGAATATTATTATTATTAGGACTTTAACTTGATTAAATAATATATTCAACTAGTGAACACATTATTTAATATGTGGTATTTGTGAGCGGTTAATGTCATTGTTAGAAATAATTTGGACATCATATGATTTATAGGCCAAGTAGTAACTCCACAATTTTTTCGGTGATTTTGAATTCGACAAATTCCTTCACATCGCTTAAGAATTCAAGAAATCCTAAAGTGGTTTAAGTTTTTTTTGTTAGTTCGAGTAAACTACTTTGGAGTAAGACTCCGTCTTGTCTTGTATTGTTCTTGTGTTGGAAAAAAAATTCATTAGGCTTGGAAAGTAACATCAAACTGGTTCAAGTAGGCATTGAGCTTGTGCTTGTGTTATTAGCTTTAACTTGTGGCTCATTTGCAATTAATCATCTTATTAATCATGTTTAATATTTCTTAATTCTCCAATTAATTTGGGTTTCAGTTTGGTTTTGATTAGTGGAAGTTTGTAACCTCCCTTTCCAAAAACTCAAAGCCCATCACTTGCTTTGTGGTGTTGAAGAAATAAGAAAGGTGGGGGTGGATTTAATAGATTCATATCACCATATACTTTATATTTTATAACAGATTCATACCTTAACTTTTAAATGTATCAATTTACACCATAAACTCTTTAAAATGTTATCATTCAAAACCTCCGTTAAAAATATGTTCAAATGTCGTTAAAAAACTCAAATTATCTAATTGTCCCTAATACCCTCTCACACCTCTAACTTCATCCTCTCATGAAGAGAGGAAGACATTCAACCTCAGTCTCGCGTGGAGGCTTCTCTATGCCAGGCTTCATCGAGGAGATGGTGAAATTTCTCTGAGATACGGTAAGGCTAGTTAGTATTAGGCTTTGATGGCAGTTTAATGTTAGGGTTGTGAGGGGGATTCATCACTGGACTGGGGGGAATTACTGTTTGGATTTGGGGAATTATTGTTGTGAGGGACTGTTTAATGTTTAGGTTGTGACCGCCGGGCCGGGGGGGGGGGGGGGGGGGGGGGGGGCTGTTGCATCACTAGGCTGATCATCGTATATTGGGGAACATGTGTGGATCACTCTTACACTTATAAAAATTTCCTACAACCCTTTTGGAGTCTCTTCGTTAAAATATTTCCCCTTTAGATGCCGTAAGTTTTGTATTGTCCCTTTTTTTTTTCATACTTACGTGAGTTATGCATGACTTAAGTTGCTGAGTAGCTTTATCATCCTCTGATGTATTGTTTTCTTAGGGTTTAATTGGTTGCTAGAATCATGAGTTTAATATTGGGCGCTTACATGCATGTCTTCAAATTCTGTTTGATTAGTTTGTGATAGGTTAATCTTACGTTTAGGATATTTCAGTAGTTTAATATCAGATACATTTGATTTAAGAAGTCACACCTAAGCATTTTCAGTTTGTCTTGCCTACTTCAAAAAGTTTAGCTGAATTACTTAATTTAAATTTAAAACTAAGCAATATGTGTATCATAAATGCATCTACTTAGCGTAGCAGATGGTTAATTGGTCTATATTTGAAATTGTGTGCTTACAGTAATGAACATTTTTAGATTATTTCAGAGATTTGTTTATGCCCTGCTATTATATTTGGCTTATGAATTCGTACATCTTTTTAGTTTTAGTGTTGTTTATCTTTTTAATTTTAGTGTTGTTCACTTTTTTAGTTTTGATTTTAGGCAAGAGGACTTCTGATTCATGTACGCAAAGTCTCAAAATTCAATTCAAAATTGGTGTTTCACGCTTCGGTTTTGTTGTTGATTGAACTAGATTCTAGTGGGAGGGGAAGCTGAAGAAGTTCAGAGGCTTAAAGCATTTGCAGATGAGTGCCAAATACTACCACCCAAGGGGAGCAAAGATGGAAGCAATGAAATCAACATGTTGATGTATAACTTGTTGTGGAGGGATTTCTTCAGGTAAATAGACAGACCATCAAACTTGGATGGCATTAAAACTGTTTTTCATTCCCTATCTTACACATTCTCTATGATAGTATCATGCTGATTTGTTTGTTTAATCATCTACAGATTTATCACCAAGAAATACAGCTCTGCTAAGAGACAGCTTGACGAATGGCTAGCCACGGCTTGTAAGGGTGTCCTTTCTTAGTGAAGAATTTAAATTGGATGAGGAAATGTTAAGACGTAGCTTATTGTCATCTCTCTGTTTAATTTTCCAAGATGTAGCAGTTAGATGTTGTAAGTGAGGTCATGTGAAAGAGGTCCTCATTTTACTTCGTTATCATTTTCCAAATAAGATGGCTGGATAAGGAGATTTGCCCCATTCTTCATATATGTTCTCTTGTGAATAGTACTTCTTATGCTTTTGTTTTCTTATCTTATGTTTGTACCCATTGAAAAATGTGTTGATCAGAACACATATTTACAAAAGAAATATAGAATTTCTGCACATTGAATTCATTTATCTTTCACTCACGTAAGAATTTCCAAGAAATATTATGGCTATGGCTATTTTCAGCTATTTTCTTTAGTAAGGTCATTGTTGTTTGCTTGATTGAGCCAGACATCCATATTAAGGCCGGGACTATCGATATTGATGATCAACCACTATTATGGCTATGACTTTCTTCACAAATCCTAATCCTCAATGCTATAAAATAGCAAGAATTAGTAGTTTCGTGTAAACACAATTTAGTTGATGTATCAAGAAAGTAGAGATTGGTACATTCTACATAGTAGATACACTCAATCATATTGCTATATGTAGGGCAAGGAAACAAACTCAAAATCACACCAGGACTAAAAAAAAAAAAATTAGCCTCATATGATGCTATAAACCTTGAGAGAAAGTAGCACAACAAAAATTAGATGCCTAAAGCCTTGGTCCTCTAAGCTCAGCACCCAATATTAGACGCCTAATTACCAACAGAGCAATGAAGCTTACAAAAGTTGAGAAAAATACAGGCAGAAAGAAGCGAAGACCCGAAGTATTCTCAATCCCTAGTGGTTCTTTATAAACAATGAAATTTTATGTCATGTCTATCAGCCATGGAACGCCAATGCCAACGTATATATCCACCAAATTACTGCAAATGACATGAGTAAAATAGGAAAGTAAGTCGAGTTCATGATATATAATAGCAATATAAATGTGATCTTCAATCCAAATCCATCAACCACTAATAGCAAGTGTCATTAACTTTATGAATTCCCTTGAGTCTGCTTTCTTGTTAATAGCAGATGACAAAAAATTTCAATCTTTATATAAAACTGTCCAATTTTTCTCTATTGTATTCTTCAATTTCTCAGTAAACAACTAGATAGTAGCATTCAAACAAAACCACCGCATACCTTAAGACGATGACACAATGTGAGAAAACTAATGGCTGGGAGACCACTTGGATGCAAAGGATGACAAGTCTACGGATTCGATCGAAGCTTCAAGGGATTCCTTCTTGTTTTTCAAGATATGATGTGCGGTTCAACCCCATTTTTTTTTTTTCAAATGAGGTGGCTGCAGCTTCTTCTAATGAACTTTCAGAGTGAACCCGAGACCCTTTTTTTTGTTCAGATGCAGCAGCTACAGCTTCGATGTGCATAGAGTCGTCCCTTCGATCAAAGCCTTCACATATATTTTTCCCTTCGATTGAAGCTATGAAGCGGCTGCTTCAAGGTCTTCAGATTTTTTAGCATATAATGGAATTTTCTTGGAACCCTAATGTATATAACCAATTGACATATCTGCCCTTCTATAATGTATTAAAAATGGGACCCACTTGATGACACGTAAGCATATAACGGCAGTTAAACATATTTTCTAACGGCAGTTTTAAGTTGTAACATTTTGATGAGTTTAGGGTGTAAATTAATACATTTAAAATTTCAGGTATAAATCTGTTATAAGGAATAAAATACAAGGTAGTAAAGTGTAATTTGCCCATAATTATTTTACCCAGTGATATTTTGGGCAAAAAACTATTACGTATTCTGAAATAATGAGATCATATGCTAGTTAGAAAAGAAGTGTTACAATCGTTTAGAGAAACGTGAAAATTCAGATGATTTGCTTCTTCTTTTTTATGTTTTATTTTCCTTTGCTTTTTTCCTTCTTTACAAGCTGAAGTCGTAGTGGCTCTCTGTCTGCTCCGCTTGCGAAGCTAGGGCCGGCCACAAGGAGGGGAGCTAAAAGGGCGCAAGCTCTAAGTCCAAAATAATATAGGATCCAAAATTAAGCCCAAAAGTATTAATATATTATTATATAATAAATAAATAAATAAAATATGCTATCAAATAAACAATATTGGAGCATGTCAGATTGATATTGGTTCAATTTAAAAAAAAAATATGAAACTATTATTTGAAAAATAATTGCTTGTATTAAATATGAAAATTGTAGTATACTAGTGTTGAATTTGGCATTTTCATCCATATAAAGTAGAAATATAAGAATTGTCTTGTTTTATTTTTTAATTGAATATAATATTTGACATGAAATCCTCTTTTTTCTTTATCAAATTTTTTATATCGGTAGATTTTTTCTTGCAAATTGGACGAGGCTTGATAATATATAAAAAAAATGATTAGTTTATAAAAAATTATATTTTTAATAATTGAGAAGTCCATTTATATTTTCAGACGGATCGTACTAAGAGCAGCACAATCTCATGAGCAGAAAATTGCAAAAAACTAATGGACGCATCATTGATGTCAGCGTGAGAAGAGGGATACATAAGCCGTCTGGCGCGTGGACTAGCAAGAGAGACATGCGCCGGATGAGGCTACATTGGGCGCGAGAGAGGCTGGCAGAGAAGAAAGGCTCCATTTAGCCTTCGGTATATATGTGCAGTTTCACCTGGTCGGCGATTTTGGAAGTTGTGGAAGTCCGATTTCTGTAATTCACGAGGTGTTGTACTTTATTTTTAGAGATAATCGTTTTAAAATGCATGAAAGTATATTTCCAAATAACTTATTTTATGTGAGTTGTTAATTAGTAGATGCAAAAGACTGATTGGGCTAACATGAGAGGTGTGAATATATTATTTAATGTGTGGTATTTGTGATCCGTTAATATCATTACTATGAGTAATTTTTCTAATGATTTTTTTTTTGGTCAAAATTTTATGGTGATTTGTTTTATAAATAAATGCACCATTATTCATTTTCCAAGTAAATAGATTAATAGAAATCAATTCAAAATTATGCATGCTTTGTAACGTGTGTGTGTGTGTGCACTGGCGGATCCATCAAGGGGCAAAGGGGGTCAATTGACCCCTCAACCTCTTGAGTTCTCCATTAAAATATAATTTTGACCATTTTCAACATAAAAAATTTACACTTTAATTATTGGTTATTGTCCATTTTAAATATGATTGTTCAATCTAAAAAATAATCTTGATCTATGTAAATGTAAAAAAATTTCCCTTCAAACCCCAGCTCTAATATTCTTTTCATGATGATGTTGTCACTGTTCTTGAACTTCTTCATTTCTAGGCCGCATATGATGTTTTAATTTTTCTTTAATTTTTTATTTCATTTTTTTATACACTACCTAAACCTAGTTTAGGGAAGATGTTATAAAATAAAATTTGTCTTTTATTCTTTTCCCAATTCTTTTACCACTAAACTAATCCCTAATATATATCACTCCACCCGATCTCAATTCATACCAAATATTTGAATTTAAAGTATGTTCACAAATCAAATTATTTCAAAAATTTTAATATTTTGAATATTTTTCTAAATGATTTGGTTTGAATAATTGTTAAAAAACTTTTTTTTTTACTATAACTTTTTAATTGATTTGTTGCCCTACTTGTTTTTCGTTTTTAATTATTTCTTAGTGTTTTATGTAAAATATTAATGGAGCGAAAATAAATTTATACATATTAACTATGTCAACTGCATTCTTTATGAGATTGAACCCTAAATCCTACTGCATAATAGAGTGTGTATGAGTATCATTATTCTAATTGTACTAGTTGCTATTACTAAAATAGAGTGCATTTTGTTCAAACAATAAAAGAAAGTTTCTCCATTTTATATCAAACAATTTGAATATAATGTGTTATTTTGAAGTATGATGTGACTATTCAAATTGTACATATAATTTATATATTGACCCTCCCGATAAAATTTTCTGGATCCGCCACTGTGTGTGTGTGTGTTTTTTTTTTTCGGGTAAGTGTTAGTTTGATTTTGAAAACAATCAAAACGGATATGATGGCAAAACATAGTGACATTGGTTAGAATATATATGTTTTCATCTTGTGCACTATGATTCAAGAGAAAGAAATTGGTTACCACGCAATGTGGCTCAATCCAAAATGATATGGCAAATCTGATGAACTTCACTATTCCCAAGGACAAAGCAGGTGCCATAATTAGTTAATTTCTACAGCATTTCACCACTTCCAGAGTTGTATCAACCCTAATTTCATGAACTTTAAAAGACACTTGCATCATGATTAATTTTTATTTATATTTTAACAAATAAATTAATAACATCATGGGATCCGTTGAAAATCCATAGTAAATTCTATGAGCCACATATCCTTTTGTGGGAAGACTCCTCCATAGAAAACTTTCAAATGAGAATAGAGAAAATGACACTTCAACAATATGGTACCAGCTACCAAGTATTAGTTTGTCATCAATATGGAAACTTCCCCTACCTTAATTTTGGTGCCTTCTTTTTGCCCTCTCAATAAATTTCCATGCCATCATGGTCCGTGTATATATAGCTTCATAATAATTACCAATTAATCACGATTTGTGATCATCACTAAGCTTCATTTTTCCATTTCTTGAGCACCAAACAATGACTAAAACTCCAACTCCAGGTGTATTCTACAACATTGGCAAGGAAGCCAGAGGTTTGTCAACACTCTCCAACACCACCCATCCTCTTCAATTTGTGCTCCGTTTTTGTTTGATCTCTCATTTCTTTGACTTTTTTTTTTTTTTTCCATTTTCTTGTGTCCCAACTTTTGATCAGATCTCCTCTATAAGGACTACGCAGATCGGCCGCCAATCCAGTTTAACCGTCAAAGCCTCAACTGGAGCGTTGATGTCTCATATAAAGGTTGATCTGGTTTAACCCGGCTTAATCACATTTTGCTAAAGCATCAATTTAACACGGTTTCTGGTTTTTTATGACCAATGCAGTTAAAGAAATTGCTCCAGGACTCAGCACACTCTTCAAATTTGACATTCCAGATTATGGCAAGGTAAAAGTTTCAATCTTTTTCGAAATTTCTGTCTTCAATTTTCTTTTGAGCCTTCCTCTTCATATCAACACTCATCAATTTGGTAACAGGTGGAAATGCAATACGAAAATGGGGTTTGCGCGATTGCTGGAGGAATCGGAATGATCCAAAATCCCCTTAAAGGATTTGATCCAATTGCAAACTTCTCTGCGGTCATAGGAGGAGACAGTCTCTTTTCCATTGGAACTGACCTTGCCTTTGACATAGCTACGGGCACATTCAAAAAAATCGACGTCGGTTTGAGCTTAAATAGCGACTTCGTTACTGCTTCCCTGTCCTTGTGAGCAATCCAGTGAGAGCTAGGAGAGAAGAGAGAAACAAAATTCACAAATTATGAAAAGAAAAAAAAATTTACAAATAGTTTGAATTGTGCAGGGGCAGGTTTGACACTTTGAAAGCTTCATTCTACAACATGGTGAACTCTCAGAGCAACACAGCCCTTGGAGCAGAGTTGAAGCATAGCTTTTCCAGCAATGTCACCGCGGTTACCATCGGTGCCAAGCATGCGTTTTCGCCGTCGACTCTGGCGAAGGCTCGAGTTAGCACACATGGAAGTATTGGTGTTATTATACAGCAGGGGCTGTGGGAGAAGATCTTTCTGTCTCTGTCTGGAGAGGTGGGTTTTATAGGCTTAAAGACTCCTGAACTTGGAGTGTCTCTTGCTGTTAGGCTCTAAAATAAAATAGCATCAATCTTCTGAAGGCAGTGAATAAATTCTGGTTTTGTATTATTTAATTTCTGTTGTGAAAATTAAGGATACGTATGAGGGAAAATGAAAAATATTTGGAGGCTCTGAATAATTTGGAATTTGTTGTGAACACGATAAAAAACGTATATCACATTTCATTCAGTTAAACCCACTTATATAGAAGTAGGGTTAGGGTTAAGTACAAAACACAAATTACATATCTACCCTCTTTACATCTAACTAAACTATCATTCACAATATTACA
Organism: Prinsepia uniflora; assembly: GCA_032719365.1. Taxonomy (NCBI): domain Eukaryota; kingdom Viridiplantae; phylum Streptophyta; class Magnoliopsida; order Rosales; family Rosaceae; genus Prinsepia; species Prinsepia uniflora. Next base: position 8,552,155 of record CM064872.1, read on the forward strand.
TAAATAGCCACATACATAAATATATTTACAACAGAATTAGATTAGAAAATAATAATTCACAAAGCATTATTTACATGTAAATAGCCACCTAGCTAATATTTATTTACAACACCCTCTTGGATATTTCATATAATAATGTTGTTTAGTTGCATACCTATATGTTATCTCGTTAAAACCTTACTAGATAACAAAAATCCTATAGAACAAAAACCTTGGTCGAAGGATAAAAAATGCAAAGCGTGTGGATACGGAGTAGTCGCATCTGAACCTCTAAAGGTAGTTGAAGTTGTCAATTCTAGATGACGAGTAGATAGTACGCTTATGTGATAGAATGCATTCGAGTTGCTACACCAAAATCTTGCCAGATAAACCCAGTAGGAAAAACCTGTGGTCGAAGGGAAAAAATGAGTAAATGCATATGACTTGAATTGTGGCATCTTCATAACGCAATGTTAATAGGATGGCCATACCAAAAGTGCACCACGTTAAAACCTAGTTAGGTAACAAAATCCAGTGGGACAAAATAACACTGGTCACAAGATAAAAGAGTGTACGATGGTCAAGTGAGTATGCTTTTGGGATACTCTGTATACTTCGAGATACTTGATATGTTTTAGGATATTCTTCCTGATATTGATACCCCTCAAAACTACAGACTAGATAGCTCAGCTTATTTACGTAAGCTAATACTTGGAACATGCTACTAGTTGAAGAAACCACAATATGCTTGGTGTTGTCTCCTTTAATGAAACAGGTCTTAATCTGCTTAAAGCAAGAAATATTATCTCCACTGAGTCTACAAGACTCCTCATAGGTTTCTGAACACCACCACACGTTCAATTGTGATGGGTCGATCGATCGAGGTGCACAACCGTGCACGGTGTCCTGTTCTTTGGTTTTTTCCTCACTAACACACCCACTCGATCCTCCAAGCTCTCTTAATCACACTCAAAAGAAACGCTCAAACACCTGCACTCACTCACCCAAACCCAAAGTCCTCAACTCTCACACACTCTCTGGAAATCGATCGATGATTCTCTGCCCATGTTCTGTTCTTGTTTGAACGGTTACACAAACCATTTAAAATTGTGTGAACCGTGTAGAATCCTCTAGGAAACCTCTAGGTGTCCTTCATCCAATGGTCCAACCCAAAAAAAAATCTCCAATTCCTCAGGCCACATGTCCCCATCTGATTGCTCACAAATCCCAAGGTGCCAAAAGACCAAAATGCCCCTAAGTGTCCAAATTACCATTTTACCCCTCTTGTTCCTAGACCCACAACTAATTCATCTGAAGTCCGATGACGATGTGCCGCCTGTCATTGTACTCAGGACGTTGAGACCTATCTAATGGTCCTCGGTTTGCATGAAAACTAATGGTCAAACAAAAAGTCAACAATTTCCTCATGTTTAACCAAATTACGAAAATGCCCTCAACCTTCCGAACATCATAACTTCCTCCTCGGATGTCGGAATCGGGCGTGCCACCTGTCTATGGACTCGTGACGTCCCGAACTACGTCACGGTCATCGGTTAAAGTCCATTTGACTGTCCAAACTAAAAGTCAACATTTTGCCCATTCTAGGGGCAAAACCGTCATTCTGCATCAACTGTCCAAAAGTGCCCAACTAATCACCGATTCTCTTTATTAATCCGTCATTAACTACTAAGCTAATCCCCGACTTCCAGGATGGGTCATTACATCTCACCACGTGGCACCAACCATCCTCTGTCACGTGGACTGACAAGATGATGTGGCTTGTCATGACATCTTCGTCTACCTCAAATGGGTTGACCCGTTTTCCTACAACGGGTCATTCGACCTAGTTTCCAAACCCGACTCCCAAACCTCAAATCGACTCCTTTCTTCGCCATTTTTCCACCAATATGATCCTAACCTACCTAGAAAACTAGGCTAAAAATGAAGAAACCTCACCTACAAAGCTTGGTCATGATCGAAACCTCACGAGTCAACATTCGAACCAGTCCCCAGGTCGACTACAACCACCAAATCCTCCCATTTTGGCCCCTACAGCTTCGCACAAGTGTGAGGATCAAGACCATGGCCTCAAAACCTCTCCACAACTGTCCAAAACTAAACCCAAAAATTCAAAAGTAACAGGTTTTGGGTTCTACCTCTTTTCATGGCAAGCCACCGTGACCTCTTCCTTCCTCCGTCGTCTCGCCCGACTCTCACGGTCACTCAGCCTCCCTCTCTCAGTCTCTGTTGTCGTTCTTAACCCAGCAGAGAAGCAAGGAAATGGGGAGGGGTTTCGGGTTGGATCAAAAGGGAGAAAGAAATGGTGATGCATGAATGTGGGATGCTGGGTTAATGGGATGAGTGACAAGTGTCACTCATCTATTGATCCAGATGAGATCTTTTGCTTCCTTCCAAAACAAGTTAAAAGTAAACTTCCTCGATTTTTGCGCAACCGTAAATAGTACGAAAAATCATCATTAACCCTTAACTTTCCCGTACGATGTTCGATTTCGACATGCCGCCTTTCTAAAGACTCATATCGTCTCGATCTACGTAATGGACCTGTGTCCACATACATTTGACCTCTCGTGTCAAAGTCAACATTTTACCCTTCTAGGGGCATAATCATTATTTCACTTCGACTAATCCTGATTAGTCTTGATAATTCTCAATTAATTCTCGATAATTCCGTAAATTCGGGACGGGTCATTACAGTGTACCTCATAAATTACCCCATAAAGTTCGGACCTGGTGATAGTTTATACTCATTCCGGAGTATCATGCGTCAAACACGTCAACTAATGTCCAAACACCCTAAATAAGGAACCACTAGGTGCATGGAACCTTAGAAGTACAACGTTACATAGACTCCCCCGCCCCTCAGTCCAAAATCTACCCCGTACAAGGTAACCAATCTGAAATTTGCCCCAAAAAGGCTTCAAATAGCCTCAAAAAGCCCCGTAACCACCATAATCTGACCCAAAAGGTCGAAAAATGGGGGTACGTGTCCTCACGCACTGCCACGCCCGAACAGAAGGCCAGTCCATGCATCCCTTCGTGCCAACTACAGTACCCTACATGCTCGCACGCACCTGCTATAGTGCCTACAAACGCTGAAATGGCATTGACACACTAACACCCTCTTGCCACGGGGCACTGACACCTTGCCATGTGGCACTGACGTGGCACTTAACACCTCTAACAACCTTACCCCGTATTCTTTTTACCCTTTGCACGTGGCACTTGACAACCTGACACTCCTGACATGTGTCCCTGTCACCCCCTACCAAGTGACATTGATGTGGCAGCTAACGCCAGCCCTGCTGAAGTCATTATGTTGTCACCAGTGAGGTCATGCTGACATCACCACCTCACCAGAGAAGGCGACTGGCACCATCGTCGGCACCTCTGTCTGGTTCACCAGAAACTACCATTGATGATCGTACCTTCAAGTTTTTCCATATTTCTCATTTCTGCACCAAAACTTTAGATCTATACATGTAAATCCATCTACACAACACAATGAATCCTAATCCATCCTCAGATTTAAGAGAAAGTACATGGTTTGGCCAAAAATCCATCAGGAAGGCTCAAAACCCAAACTCTTCTCTGTCTGCCGTCCCTGGTGGTGCTCCAACCTTAATCTTCACACCAAAATACTCCTAAGGCCATGGGGATTCCATTTCCAGCCTTGGTTTCCTCCAAATTCAACCGAAAAACGAGCCAACCACGGTGGAGAGGGTAAGGTGGTCGCACCGTGAAGAGAGAGAGAGAGATCTACTTTTGACCAATCATGTGAGGAGAGAGAAAACACACCTACTTTATGCCATGAACTTTTTTCAGAATTACTATTATGCCCTTATTGTTTCAAACCCTTAACTTCCATTCCCGAACTTCGATTTTTGCATACCGCCTATCTACAAACTCGTGAATTCGAGACTTACGCACCGATCAAAGGAAAACATCCACAACTATATTCCTAAAAAAGTTAGCCAACTGACCCCTTCGAAACCAAAGGTAAAATCGTCATTTCCCAGTAAATTCTAAAAAATAACCCTAGTTTCCATTCTGGGTCATTACATCATAACTATGACACTGATGACCATGATCCATGCACCAATGTGATCATCATAATTAATTAATGTAATCCAAACATATGCATCAATATGCGTCACTGATGATCATTATCCAAAGCATTATCTTCATGATCATTATATTCTGTCGTGGGAACCTTCCGGGCTCGGTGGCATCATCAATCAACGGTCATTCATCATTCAAACATCAAACACATGAATTCATACAAACCAACAATTATCATGAATCCAATTATCCAGTTATCATACCTGCAAGCTCATGAATCCAACAAACATATAGCCGTAAGCACATGAATCAAATTATCAAACATCAAAGGTACAAACAATTCATATAAATTAATGAATCGTATAATAATTCGATTAATCTAAACTTTATGTTTGTAGGGTTTTGATGTTTCTAGTTGATCAACAATAAATTTTATGTTTATAGGGTTTTAATGTTTGCAGGGGTTTTATCCAAATCCTCATCTTGAACAATCTCCAATTCCATCATTCTCTTGAGTTATTCGTACTGATAATGTGTTGTGAAAATCAAGATTACCTAAGAGGGAAAAGAAAGAACGTTTAGAGGCTCCAAATAATCTGGACTTACATTAGGAAATAATAATCCACAAAGCATTATATAGTTAGAGTTTCGGCATATGTATATAAATGACATATATGCTCATGTAAATAGCCACTTATTTACAACAATTTCACATTTAATTGCTCAAGGAAAGGTGAAACTGTACAAGAATTAAGTTCAGATATGGAGAATCCTCATACAAATCTTAAAGGCTTCCATATAAACAGTATTGAACAATCAAAGCAACGATGAAACGAAACTATAGCTTGAACATTCCCGATGACTCAAAAGTTTGACTTGCAGATAAACAAGAAAACATTGGACAAGTACCCGGACTACTAGTGAGTGCCCTGGCCCTGCAGAAGTCCATCACGAATCTGGGAGGCTACATCGCGGACAGCACCAGGTCCATGGGGGATAAACACAGCAGAAGATTTAGAGGCAGCGCCGATTTCCTTCATGGTATCAAAATACTGAGTGACAAGGACCATGTCCATGACATCCTTTGCGGTTGTCCCTGGAACATTGACAGAGAATCCCAGCACGCTGTCTCTCAAACCATCTACAATTGCTTGACGCTGGCGAGCTATACCTAGCCCTGAGAGATACTTGGACTCGGCCTCACCCTCAGCTCGCTTAATTTGCAAAATCTTCTCAGCCTCTGCCTTCTCATTAGCTGCCGCCCTCATTCTTGCAGCTGAAAAATATAGAACAAATCGTAAAGCAATTGAAAGTGAACACACCATCAAAGGAATTTGATAATCATCAGGGATATTAGTTATACCGGCATTGATTTCATTCATAGCCCGTTTAACATGCTCATCTGGTTCTATGTCAACAATGAGTGTTTGCACAATCTCATAACCATAAGCCGACATAGCCTGAAATGGAAGAGGTGTAACATCGTAACAAACAAGTACTGTATCTAGTAATTAAATTACTTTTGTTTTGCCACATTACTTTTTCGAGCTCATCTTCGACAGCTCTTGCAATTTCATTCTTCTGCTCAAAGGCAGCATCCAGATTGAGCTTTGGAACACTAGCTCTAATCACTAAAAAAATGGAAAAGAAAACCCAATTAGCTAAAATACATCTGATAAAAAGAGAAGCTAAAAATACTCAACAGCTGCATATCTCTAATTTATTTAGAAGGATATTTAGTTTATACCATCAAAAACATAAGCCTGGATTTGAGACCTTGTGTTGCTGAGTTTGTAGAAAGCATCATCTGCTTTGTCAGCCAGAGCACGATATTGAATCGATGCAACGACATTGACGAACACATTGTCCTAAAGAAAACATCAGTCATTTATTGAATAGATGTAATAAACAAAAACTAACATACCAAAATATGCCAACTTATAACTTTTTAGTTCCATTTTCATTATTGTCGTCAACTCACAAAAAAAAAAAAATACTTAGAAAATCTTTTAGCACGCGCTGATGTGATTACTTGTAAACTTAGAATAGTGTGCATGTTGCTTCTACTTCGATGCGAATAGAGAAAATGCATATAAACTGAGGCAGTAGCCCATATGATAAAATGAGATGGGAAATTCTTTGTCAGAAAACATTAGCAAATGGAAGTACTTAATTTTCAATTAAAAATACACACAATGATAACAAATGATATGGGTTAAGTCATCTCCATTTATGAAAATTGAGAAACCTTTGTCTTGGTCTCACATCGCACGTCCAATTGCTGCAAACGAAGAGAGAGATGACCAGCAAGCTGATGCCCAAGAAACCAAGGCAGGCAATGGCATCCAGGCTCAAGAACCTCGACAAACTTCCCAAATTTTTCCTTTATAGCTACTGTTGACTGATCAACTTGTACGCAGCAAAATAGATTACCCATGTCTCTTTATCTACAAGAAACATATATGCAAATCAGGAATTTTCAGGAAGTACAAGAACAATTCAAACGAAATAACTATGATTTCAGAATTTCCACAGCATTAGAAGCGTTCATATGCATATATAACACACTTATTATAAAATATTGGTAATATAAGTGTAAAGCACAAGAGTTTTTTTAATTTAACCTGAAAGGAATGAGAACGTAAGTTCAAAAACCAATTGTCCACATAATAAAACTCAAACATAAATTTGAAAGAGCTGAAAGCAAAACCAGTCAAATAATCATGTTGTTTGCAAGAGAATCCATATACATATATATATATATATATATATATAATAGAAAATGTCTGATATCGGAAAATCTTCCTTTACAACTCCTAATTGGACAAGCAGTAAAGGTGCACGTGATAATAATCATTCAAATCTATAGAGACCACGAGTTCAACAGCCATATTCCATACCAAAAAGCTACCAAATTCAATTCACCCAAGTAGTTTATTCATGTACAAAGAAGTTTTTTGCTAGAGGAAGAACCCATTAATGAGATCCAGAGAACAAGAACACAAACACCTCAAAGCTACTTATAACGCACAGACTTACAGTTAGTAAACCAGACGAGCAGGACAAGAAAACCAGGGAAGAAGAAATAGCAGATAGGAATGAGACGACCCAAACAAGTTTACTTATAGGCTCTCAAAATAATACTTCCAAAACCTTAAGGCATACAAAGTTTCAGGCTTTACCACTCTGGCACAATGGGAGACATGAAAGTCAACAAATTTCTCAGCCCTCCCCACTAGGTATATAACTTAGAATCTTTTATCATATATTGATATGTATGAGCTGTATGCGATGTAAAAACAAACAAAAACAAAGACTTCGTATAACTTTATACAGCTTAATACCAAAGCAGAAAAAAACCTCAAAAACAACGTCCTTTGATGGTGAAATAGAAATCATTGGCAGCAGCACATAGTAGTCATCAAGATAAAAACCAAGAGATAAAATAAAAGATTGTGACAGCTAGCAGCTCATAATTTTGCCGTCTAAACCTAGACAATGGCATTTGGGTTCGCTGCAAGATGCACTTGTTTCTTTTATCTTCATTTTATTTCGCTCTTTACAGATAAATATACCCAAAATGGATATATATTTGGCATGAAATCAACTATTATCATTCCATTTTGTCCCCAAAAAAAAAGCTATTACTATTCCATTATCAAATTTAAAATCTACAATGTAATTCACTTAAAAATGATATATAAAAACCAGAACTGGGTTAGGGAGATGCGCAAAAAAAATCGAAGTGCGTAATCTTGCTTGGCCACATGAAAATTGCAAGGAAACCCAAAATCCAAAATTGAGAATTACAATGAAAGCGACGCGAATTGTACCTTCTTAGCAATTTTTGAGGATTTTTAATTGACCCTTCGAAACTAAGAAGATGAGAACTACGAGAATAGCAAACCGGGGAAAGTGAGAAGCTTATAGATTTTTATGTGAATTTTGCTATTTCTTGTTATCGTCATTATATAATATAGGATTTATTATAGCCTACTAGAGACCCCACTATGCACATCCGTATTTCGGTTGGTTTTGTTATTTATTTGATTTTGGAATTTTCTTTCGCATTTAAAAACGATCCTCTAATAGCGAATTAAACTGTTGATGCAAAAATTGTACCAACGAGACTGTAAAGACACGCACGCCACCAAGACACAAGAAAGTACGTGGTTCACCCAAATCAGGCTACGTCCACGGTGTTACCCCACTCTCATTAATAATATGATATTTTGTACATGTAGATGAGGTCATGAGCCTTTGAGAGATAGTAGTGTTTGTAAAGAGGATGAAGAGGTTGAGTCCCCCGAATAAAGGAGGAGGCTCGCTATTTATAGGAGTTGTCTAAGGTTAGGTCATAGTTATAGTATTCAGGCATGGACCTTATTGATGGGCCTCCAAGATGAGCCTTGAATATGGGCTTTAGTAATTATCCCAAGTCGTCTTAAATGGGCCTATTGCTTGGTCAAATGCAGCGTCGACAAGTCCCTAAGTTCTTGACTGAGGCGGACTGCCTCGGTTGAGGACTTTCAGGTAAAGTGCACTGACCAAGCAACTCTTCATTTTTGCACTGCTCCGCTCGGTGTACCATCAGTCCTCCAAGTCCTCGGTCGAGGTAGGATGCGGAAGAGAAGAGGCCCTGTAGTGTGTTGTATGTCTGAATGGATTGACGTTGTAGTGATTGCGCTCTGATAGTCCCCCAGTGAGTATGATTTCATGTATGAATATGACTGCATGTGATGGATGTGTGGCTGTAGATACGTCTCAGTCGATAGGTGTGCTGAGTGTAGCATTGAATGTTAAGCAACGAGTGCGAGGTAATGTGTTGAGCAACGGGTGCTCGATAATGTGTTGAGCAGCGGGTGCTCGGAGCAGCAAGTGCTCGGTAATGTGTTGAGCAGCGGGTGCTTTGAGCAGCAGGTGCTCGGTAATGTGTTGAGCAGCGGGTGCTCGGAGCAACGGGTGCTCGATAATGTGTTGAGCAGCGAGTGCTTGGAGCAGCAGGTGCTCGGTAATGTGTTGAGCAGCGGGTGCTCGGAGCAACGGGTGCTCGATAATGTGTTGAGCAGCGGGTGCTCGGAGGGTGCTCGATAATGTGTTGAGCAGCAGGTGCTCGGAGTAACAGGTGCTCGATAATGTGTGGAGTGTATGTATGAGTTCATGTATGCCAGAATGCATAAAGGCATGTATGCGTGACATGTATATCACTATGCACGATGACATGTATATGTGACATGTATGTATGTCATGTATGTCTAAATACGCGAGGGCATGTATGTGTGACATGTATGTACGAATGTGCGAGGGCATGTATGTGTGACATGTATGTATGAATGTGCGAGGGAATGTATGTATGTCATGTATGAGTGACATGTATGTCGGTATGCGCGAGGGCATGTATGTGTATATGCACGAGGGCATGTATGTGTGACATGTATGTATGTCATGTGTGAGTGACATGAAGGGGTTGCTAAGTGGAAGGGGTACCTGGTTGTATTAAGATGTATTATGAGGTTTTCCTTAGTGCATGCTAAGTTGTTTGCCTTTGGATTGTGATGACCGACCGAGTAGGGAGTCCGAGGGGACATCGGTGTGGACCGATGAAGTGGGGGTCCGGGGGGACATCGCGAGACCGACCAAGCATGGAGTCCGAGGGGACATCGGGAGACCGACCTAGCAGGGAGTCCGATGGGATATCGGTGGGGACCGATGAAAAGCGGGTCCGAGGGGACATCGCGAGGCCGACCGAACAGGGAGACCGATGGGACATTAGTGGGGACCGAGAAAAAGGGGGTCCGAGGGGACATCGGGAGGCCGACCGAGCAGTGAGTCCAAGGGGACATCGAGAGACCGAGCAGGAAGTCCGAGGGGACATCAGGAGACAGACTGAGTATGAATTCTGAGAGACATCGGTGGGGACCGATGAAAAGAGGGTCCGAGGGGACATCGGGAAGCCGATCGAGCAGTGAGTCCGAGGGGACATCGGGAAGCCGACCGAGCAGTGAGTCCGAGGGGACATCGGGAGACTGACCGAGCAGGGAGCTCAATGGGACATTGGTGGGGACCGATGAAAAGGGGGTCCGAGGGGACATTGGGAGGCCGACCGAACAGTGAGTCCGAGGAGGACATCGAGAGACCAACCGAGCAGGACATCGGGAGACCGACCAAGCAGGACATCGGGAGACCGACCGAGCAGGGAGCCCAATGGGACATCGGTGGGGATCGATGAAAATGGGGTTTGAGGGGACATCGGGAGGCCGACCGAGCAGTGAGTCCGATGGGACATCGGGAGACCGATCGAGTATGGAGTCTGATGGGACATCGGGAGACCGAACTAGCATGGAGTCCGAGAGACATCGGTGGGGACCGATGAAAAGGGGGGTCCGAGGGGACATCGGGAAGCCGATCGAGTAGTGAGTCCGAGGGGACATCGGGAGACTGACCGAGCAGGGAGCCCGATGGGACTTCGGTGGGGACTGATGAAAAGGGGGTCCTAGGGGACATCGGGAGGCCGATCGAGCAGTGAGTCCGAGGGGGACATCGAGAGACCGACCGAGCTGGACAACAGGAGACCGACCGAGCAGGGAGCCCGATAGGAAATCGGTGGGGACCGATGAAAAGGGGGTCTGAGGGGACATCGGGAGGCCGACCGAACAGTGAGTCCGAGGGGGACATCGAGAGACCGACCGAGGAGGACATCGGGAGACCGACCGAGCAGGGAGCCCGATGGGACATCGGTGGGGATCGATGAAAAGGGGTTTGAGGGGACATCGGGAAGCCGACCGAGCAGTGAGTCCTAGGGGACATCGGGAGACTGACCGAACAGGGAGCTCGATGGGACATCGGTGGGGACCGATGAAAAGGGGGTCCGAGGGGACATCGGGAGGCCGCCCGAACAGTGAGTCCGAGGGGGACATCGAGAGACCGACCAAGCAGGACATCTGGAGACCGACCGAGCAGAGAGCCCGATGGGACATCAGTGGGGATCGATGAAAAGAGGGTTTAAGGGGACATCGGGAGGCCGACTGAGCAGTGAGTCCGATGGGACATCGAGAGACCGACCGAGCAGGAAGTCCGAGAGGACATCGGGAGACCGGCCGAGTATGGAGTATGATGGGATATCGAGAGACCGACCGAGCATGGAGTCTGAGAGACATCGGTGGGGACCGATGAAAAGGGAGGTCCGAGGGGACATCGAGAAGCCGACCGAGCAGTGAGTCCGAGGGGACATCAGGAGATTGACCGAGCAGGGAGCCCGATGAGACTTCGGTGGGGACCGATGAAAAGGGGGTCCGGGGGGACATCGAGAAGCCGACCGAGCAGTGAGTCTGAGGGGGACATCGAGACACCGTCCGAGCTGGACATCGGGAGACCGACCGAGCAGGGAGCCCGATGGGAAATCGATGGGGACCGATGAAAATGGGGTCCGAGGGGACTTCGGTGGGGACCGATGAAAAGGAGGTCCGAGGGGACATCGGTAGGCCGACCGAGCAGTGAGTCCAAGGGGGACATCGAGAAATCGACCGAGGTGGACATCGGGAGACCGACCGAGCAAGGAGCCCGATGGGACATCGGTGGGGACCGATGAAAAAGGGGTCCGAGAGGACATCGGGAGGCCGACCGAGCAGTGAATCCGATGGGATAGCGAGAGACCGACCGAGCAGGAAGTCCGAGGGGACATCGAGAGACCGACAGAGCAGGGAGCCCGATGGGACATCGGTGGGGACCGATGAAAAGGGGGTCCGAGGGGACATGGGGAGGCCGGCCGAGCAGTGAGCCCGATGGGAAAAATCGGGAGATCGACCGAGCAGGAAGCCCAATGGGACATCGGTGGGAACCGATGAAGAGGGGGTCTGATAGGACATCGAGAGGTCGACCGAGTGGGCATTGGGAGACCGACCGAGCATGGAATCCGAAAGTACATCGGGAGGCCGACCGTGTAGGGAGCTCGATGGGAAATCGGTGGGGACCGATGAAAAGGTCTGGGCTGTTGTAATAAAGAGAGATAATATCTTGGTAGGGTCAAGTGGTAGGGGGCAGGTTACCAAACATGATTATATATGTATTTCTTTGTGGTGGGTAGATGCCTACAGAAGGCTAAAAAATAGTTGTTATTTGTTTGTGGTGGGCAGCGTTTGCAGGGGTTTAAAGTACCAAAAATTGTGGTTTGCAGAGGTTACAATATGTATATATTTATTTCGTGGTGGGAAAGAGGCTTTGTGAGAGAAGCACAAGGGGCTTCGACCGACCGAGAAAGGAAAAATTCCCTGGGTTCTTCCTGCGTATTGGGCATATTGTATTTTCTGGGTTTTTCTTGGTGTTCTTGGCGGCCATGGTGTTTTAGCAGGTAAGAAAAATTGAAAAGAACCGACATAACCTTTTGTATCGATTCCCACAGACGACGCCAAACTGTTGATGCAAAAATTGTACCAACGAGACTGTAAAGACACGCACGCCACCAAGACACAAGAAAGTACGTGGTTCACCCAAATCGGGCTACGTCCACAATGTTGCCTCACTCTCATTAATAATATGATATTTTGTACATGTACATGAGGCCATGAACCTTTGAGAGATAATAGTGTTTGTAAAGAGGATGAAGAGGTTGAGTCCCCCGAATAAGGGAGGAGGCTCGCTATTTATAGGAGTTATCTAGGATTAGGTCATAGTTATAGTATTCAGCCATGGACCTTGTTGATGAGCCTCCAATATGAGCCTTGAATATGGGCTTTAGTAATTCTCCCAAGTCGTCTTAAATGGGCCTATTACTTGGTCAGATGCAGCGTCGATAATAACATTCCAATTTTTTTTAAGATCAAACTACGACAGTTCACTTTTCAACGCACCTCTAGTTATCAATTATTAGCAAACCATGATACTCTGTTCTTCCTGCAGTTTGGAATGACTCGTACAAGTGTTTTAGCTCAGTCATAGCTCGAGAAGACTTACATACATGTTTCAGCGCACATTTAACTACCAACTAGTGACGAATCACGATCCATTCTTTAGTGCACCATTTGCCTCCAGTTAGTAGTGAACCACAACAATCCACTTTTCCATACATCGGAAAATTCATACACGTGTTTCAGCGTATCTTGACTACAATCAGAAATTCATCAACAAATATTGAACCAAGACGAGCTAGGAGTATACTAGCATGTTGCGGTTAATTTTAGAATTTGATTATTCATTTAAAAAATGCACCATTTATTTTTTTTAAATCAATAAACAGTGGCAAAACTTAATATGAAAATTAGTTTGATCGCAAAAAACTTAATATGAAAATTTGAACTGTTGAAGCAGAAATCGAACCCGCCGCGAAAAGTTCTCACAATTCCTGTAAACAGCAAACAATTAGCTATCGTTGTCTCGATCGATTTACCCGGGGGGTTGTTCGACCAAGAACACTCCGATGCCTAAGTTAGCTTTGAGAGAGGAAAAGGATATACTTCGAAGCGAAGAATCAACTTAACTTGGAAATGAAATGTGCCTTGCTATTTATAGGGGTGAATGAAATGTTCAATTTCCATAGTTTCGATGTGGGACAAATGCTCATCAATTTACCTCTTATATAGGGGTGAGTGAGATGTTCAATTTCCATAGTTTCGATGTGGGACAAATGCTCATCAATTTGCATGCTAACACGTGTTATACAAATCGAGGGTGGAGAGGCTTCCACATGTCATTCTGGTTTGGGCCATGTCCGGTGCTTGTGCTTACAAGTATTATTGCCAAGGGAAATTTGGTCATTTTGAGAATTATGGGCCACGTGGCAGCTCCACATTTTTCCGGTGATTTTGGGTTCCACAAATGCCCCCACATCGATTCGGTATTCAGGGAATCCGGAGGGATGTACATTGTTTGGAGTCTTATATTACCGGGTTACCAGTTACCGTTGGGTTCAAGAATCTATTCAGTGTTTATTTGACGATTTTGCCCCTGGTTATAAAGGTAAAAAGTCCATTTTTAGTTTTAGAATGACTATTCTGGGTTTAGTGGTGTGAATCGGACATAATGTGCAAAATGACCATTTTACCCCCAAGCATGGCCAAAATGTTGTCTTTTGAACCGGGGGGTCCAAAGGACGAGGGCCAGAGACCGTTACGTAGGTCGAGTTGATACGAATCCATAGACAGGTGGCATGCCGAAATCGGAGATCGGATGCGAAGGTTATGTGTCTACGAAGGCGAGGGGCATTTTCGTAATTTTGGAAGCGAAGGGCAAAACGGTCTTTTTGAGACAAGCGAACGGTGGACGCTGACTCATGCTACCTACCAATGATTCTTGCTGCTTTGTCTAGACAACATGGAAGAAATCAAGGATTTTAGGGACCCTAAACCCTTAATTAGGGAAAACTCAATCATTTTGTCCAAACCTTGATTTTGTTAAATAGCAGAGCAATTCGATTGTGAGAATGAGAGATTAGAGAGTCTGAATTGGAGCAAAACAAACACAAAGGACAGAGGGTCGCTGGTTTTGCAGATTTTCGAAATTTTGGAAATTTGTGGTAAAAATTCGAATTCGTGAGTCTTGAGGATCAAAATTGAGACTGGATTAAGTCTCCTGGGACTAATTCGAACCGATCCAAATCAAAAACGGGGAGGATTGAGGCCGTATCGAGCAAGAACAGAAGCTTCAAAATCCTCGAAAAATCGAGCTTGAGTTCTACTAGCTGGAGGTAAGGATTTATCAAATTGATCTTGTAAAATCGTTCCTTATACTCTCACGATGTCACGTCGTGGACGGAGTTTGGCCGAACAGTCGACGGGGACTTGGTGGTGACTGAGTGCACTTGCGGACGTGACTAGTGAGCATCGGTAGGCAGGATCACACCTACTGTGACTCTTGCTAGTACCACATACATGCTCGCCATGCGTCAAGATGCCGAGAGACCTAGCAAATTTGTCCTGTGGGAGCGTGGCGGTTTTCGTGGCCTAAGTCCATTCCGAGGGAAATATATGGATTTTGAGAAGCTTGAAGACCTCATGGAGTGGAAGGCTTGCAATAAAAATTCCTTTCCAAACGACGTTCTCGTGGAGCTTGGCGACAGATGTTCTTCCAGAGTTCCGGGACATGAGCCGGCTGCTTTCTCCATGAATGGCGCGAGGCTTTCAGACATCCCGATCAAGGAGTGGTTGTGCGTTCCACTGTGCTTGAAGGAGACCGTTGTTCAGAATAAGGACAATAAACAAGGACTTACTGGTTCTTGGGAGAAAAAACCATGCCGAGCAACTTCTTTCCTAACCCATAAGCATACCGAGCAACTTCTTTCCTAACCTTTCCGTTCTGGCCCTACGAATGTGCCATCTTGATGCGAAGGGCAGGCAGAAATGGAAAGTTATGTTGTTGATGTGAGATTGCGATAACTAAGATAACTTGAGGTCTCAATTTCACATCGGAAGCCAAAATGGGCGAGTTGGAGATGAGCCGTGCAGAGAGGATGCTGATAGAAAATGAGCGAGATACCACTCGAGATGAGCTCTCCCTGCTGCACAGAAATTTGCAGGACTCAGAAGGCTTTGATGCTTCGATGGCGAAGGCTTGAATGCTTCGCAGGGCGAAGGCTTGGATGCTTCGATAACGAAGGCTTAGGTGCTTCGCATGGCGAAGGCTTAGATGCTTCGCAGGGCGAAGGCTTGAATGCTTCGATGACGAAGGCTTGGATGCTTCGCATGGCGAAGGCTTAGATGCTTCGCAAGGCGAAAACTCAGATGCTTCGATGACGAAGGCTTAGATGCTTCGATCATGAAGGCTTTTTACACTAGAGAGAATAAGCTTTGAAAATTGTACATGGTGAACAAATCAATTTGTTAATCTCATTTCATTGATACTTGAATTCAGAAGGCAACTTGAAAAGCAAAATTGAAAAGCTCCATAGAGTTTTATGTCTTTCTAATGTTGATTTGCGTCTAGTTGATGCGGATCACCTTTGACGCTGGCTCGTTTGACTCTTTGTTCTCCATGTGATTTACAGTCTTGTTTTTTATGTAGTCTGTACAATGCCCCTCCCTCAGGAGATTTCGGAGATATCTTTCGAAAGATATACATGTGCTGATATTGTGCCCATAACATTCATGATAGGCGCACCATTTGGTTTTATCAGCATTCTCTTGATTGCCTTTGACTGGCTCTGGCTTCTTAAACCATGGCTTGTTCTTAATTTCATTGTGGATCTGATGGGCTGGTAAAGATAGCTGCAAGTTAGGCTTCCCCATAACTGGCGTTTGGGAGTGTTGCCCTGCCTTTCGCTTGTTGAGCTTTCCAGTTGCAGACTTTCCATGGGGTTCATCCTCATCAGAGGCCTTTTCGCTAGTCCCAGCATGGCCATGAGTATGAGCGGCGCGCTTCTCGTCCTCCCAACTTGCATGTCGCTCTGCTAGCGAAAGTATTTCGGAAAAACTTCGCGCATTGCTCATGACGATGTCCCCGTAAAGCTGGCTGTCTCGAGGGAGTCCTTGCTTGAATGCCATTGCCGCAACAAAGTCATTACAGCCGATAATGCGAGACTTCTCCTCACAAAATCTCCGTATGTATTGTCGCAGAGTGTCTTTTGCTCTCTTTCGGACAGAGAAAAGATGGTCGTCTTTCACCTCGATTGTCCGAAGTTGTGCGTATTCCTTCACAAATGTCAAAGCCAACTCTTCGAAGGACTCAATCGACCTCGGGGGGAGATGATTGAACCAAGTCATGGCTTGGCCTTGAAGGGAAGCTTGAAAAACTTTGCACATGAGTGCATCGTTAGACCTGTGGGGGATCATGACTCCTCGAAAATGATCTATGTGTTTTACTGGGTCGGAGGATCCTTTGAATGGAGTGAAATTTGGTGTTGCGAACCTCTGGGGGAATGGCTCCTCCTCAATATCCTTTATGAAGGGCGTAGAGAGCTGTATTTGGCGACGTAGATCGTCTTCTAGATCGCCACCCTGTTGAGCACGAAGGTGCATGTCCAGCATTTTTTGAACATCATTAGCCCGCAATGCTCCTTGCTGAGCCGATGAGTCCTCTTTTGCTAATTGTTGAGAAACTCTTTGAGCTTCTTCCCTTTTACTGTCGTGGGCAGATCGTTTTGGGTTTTTGTTTTGAGCTCGAAGTTGCCCCCTGCCCCCACGTGAGTGCTGTGAATGCTCTGCCCATGAAGTTGCCCCAGTCCTACCTCCTAGCCGTTCACGTACTAACGACTTTAGGCATTGTGGGATTTTTGCTTGATGAGCGTGACTTTCTTCTCCAGAGTTTCCCAGCGAAGTATCTTGTGACATTGTTTGGCAGCGGGCCTGCTCTTTCCTAGGTCGTCCCTGGGCATTCTCTTGTCGGCCACGTGACGTGGATCGTCCGTCCCGCTCCTGGATTGGTCTCCCTGCTAGGAGTTGCTGCAAGAGCTCTGACTGAAGTTGAATTTGTTTGCTTAACCCTTCAACTTGCTGCGCCAAATTGTCTTGGGGAGGTTGGTGACGACTTCTCCCTGAGATGTCATGACATCCATCCAGAAAGTCCTTTAGGACCATGTTTGTTATGGGTCGATCATGTCGTGATGCATTTCCCATCAACCTCTCATTCGCTTGTTGTAAAGTCGAAGTTCCTTCCCCTAGCGCGGGTACTTGGTTAGCTGGAGAGGGGAATGCTCCAAAACTGAAGGTTGGCCTCCCTTCGAGTGTCTCAAGGGGCGCTTCCATAGACACGCGCCTGAGTTGAGCTGGGCGCTTCTCCGGAGTTTCTATGTGAGCTTCATTCCTCGTCTGAGCTGTTGAGGCAGAAATACCTTCTCTGGCTGACTGAGCGGATCGACGAGCCTTAGCCATGCCGATTCGAAGAATTTTGAATTTGGAAAGCTGTTGATGGGTAATTTGAACAACGTTCAGAATCTTTGAACAATGTCGATGAACGACGAACGAAGAGAGATGAACGATGAACAATGTTCAAAATCTTCGAACAATGTCGATGAACGACGAACGAAGAAAGATGAACGATGAACGAATTCTTGATGAGTGATGAACAACGTTCAAAATCTTCGAACAATGTCGATAAACGACGAACGAAGAAAGATGAACGATGAACGATGAACAAATTCCTGATGAGTGATGAACAACGTTCAAAATCTTCGAACAATGTCGATAAACGACGAACGAAGAAAGATGAACGATGAACAAATTCCTGATGAGTGATGAACAACGTTCAAAATCTTCGAACAATGTCGATGAACGACGAACGAAGAAAGATGAACGATGAACAAATGAGAGAGCTTCTTCTGAGTATAACTCAATAGCTCTCAATGAAAGCACCAATTGTTGAAGCAGAAATCGAACCCGCCGCGAAAAGTTCTCACAATTCCTGCAAACAGCAAACAATTAGCTATCGTTGTCTCGATCGATTTACCCGGGGGGTTGTTCGACCAAGAACACTCCGATGCCTAAGTTAGCTTTGAGAGAGGAAAAGGATATACTTCGAAGCGAAGAATCAACTTAACTTGGAAATGAAATGTGCCTTGCTATTTATAGGGGTGAATGAAATGTTCAATTTCCATAGTTTCGATGTGGGACAAATGCTCATCAATTTACCTCTTATATAGGGGTGAGTGAGATGTTCAATTTCCATAGTTTCGATGTGGGACAAATGCTCATCAATTTGCATGCTAACACGTGTTATACAAATCGAGGGTGGAGAGGCTTCCACATGTCATTCTGGTTTGGGCCATGTCCGGTGCTTGTGCTTACAAGTATTATTGCCAAGGGCAATTTGGTCATTTTGAGAATTATGGGCCACGTGGCAGCTCCACATTTTTCCGGTGATTTTGGGTTCCATATGAACGTTCCTTGTTTATCCCATATTACTTTATCTCTGCAATCAGAGTAAACAAATAAGAAAACCTCATATATAAAATGAATAACGAAACTTGCCGGCCAAAAAACCTGACTTCTAATGGAATGGAGAATTGCTTCAACGTAAGTTCTTTATCATGCTTTGCCGCAACTAGGACTTAAAATCTACCAATAATGCAAGGAGAAATTAAAAAAAAAATTATTGAAATACAAATAAAGCAAAAAAAAAAAAAAAAAACCTCAGAAGACGTAGCTTTGTTTTAGAATTAGTCGGGGCAAGTTAATAACGCCGCGTATACATTGTAAATGTGGATCACATATAATTTGTTATGATTTTTATATTTGAATATTGGTTTTTGGTTTCTATCCCTAAATTGACTCCTACTATTTAGAGTTGTGATTAGAGGAAAGTTGTATAAATACATTGTATTATTAAAATTAATAATCAATTAGAAGTATAGACTTTCACATGAAAAAAAGAAAGAAATACTTATAAATTTGTCCAATTTTTAAGTATAATATATAAAATAGTCCACTTAGCATATAAAATAGTTCATTTACTGTATTATTAAGCTATTTACTGTATTTTTTATTGTATTATTTTTTAATATTTTCTAATACAGTTTATACCATTTTCCGTTATGGATGAGTAACTTTCAAAATTTAGATATTAATATTTAAAATTTATTTTTTAAAATTATTTGATAAAATAATTCTAACTAAATTTCATATTTTCAAATTTGCTTTAGAAATGAAAATCATTTTAATCCACCAAACTTCTCATATATTATCTGATACTTTTAAATAATTATAGACTCACATGTACTTTATTTATTTTATAAAGTTTTTTGGTTTTATTCCTTTGTAGGTAAATTATTAATTACATGCTTATTATATTCTTTCACAGGTAAATTAATAATTATCTATATATTTCTTATTTTTCTATTCTATTTGAGAGAGGTATATTAATATTGCGTATACTATATATTTATTATATAATTAAAATTCTCATTGGTAAATTACATTTTTATGTACAATTAAAATTCCTATAAATTATGTAAAATAAAATCAAACTATATGATATGCAATGAAAAACTTGTAATTTTTTAAAAAAAAATTAAGAGACTGCATTTTGACCAATAAAAAAATCTAGTTTTTTTTTTAATTTACAGTTTCTATTTACTGTAATAAATTAACTTATAATTTAAACTTTAAAAAAGAACTTATATATAATTACTCAAAAAAATATCATAACAAATTATATCTGATCCACACTAAATGCAGTTTACAATTAGTTACAAAGAGTCAACGGCGTTAAATCATTGGGCTCAGTCAAGTTTCCTGTTTCTTTTTAAACTAAGTTATATAATTATATATTTTTAAAATGTTACATTAAATACCCTCTGTCCATTTTTTTTCTCAATTAAATGATTGCGTGACATACTTAGTTCCCACTAATTAATTATTTTTAATATCATTTAATATCAATAGTCGAAATTGACCTTGACCCATCATTTAATATCAATAGAGTTATCAATATGACGCGTACGCCGAGGAAAATTATTTCTTTGCTAATTCCCTTCAGGAAGGGCTTGCCCCTTATTTCTTTGTTAGTAACTGAAACCGTTAGGGTTGCTAGCCAGCCGGTTTTGTACATGTGCGCTGTGTGTGTGATTCTTGTTAGCTATGTAATAGAAGTGTTTATATAGAGACTAAAATATAGAGAAAAATGTAATGATTGAAATCCGAGTGAGAAATATATTGCATCCTCTTCGCTCTTCTCTCTTCCTCTCTCATCTCTATCTCATTTCGGTTCCTCTTTCCTTCATTCAATTGACCTTTTACGGTATCAAAGCAATAATGCTCATTGCACATAGCTCTTGATCTTGGTATCTGTGTTCAATTCTCTCCTAGCTGTTCTTCATCAGGTTCTTGCTCTCATACTCCTATTTTTTGTTCTATGTGAGGACCCGTCCCGAAATTACGGATTAATTAAGAATTAATGATGGATTATCGAGAAGTAATTAGGGACTAATCGAGATTAATTGAGGATTATCAAACGATCAAGGTAAAAATACGATTTTGCCCCTAGAAAGGGAAAAAAGTTGACTTTTGACCTAGGAGGTCCAATGCATGTAGACCGAGGACCATCACGTAGATTGAGATGATACGAGTCCGTAGACATGCGGCACGTCGAAATCGGATATCGTATGGGAAAGTTACGGGTCACTGAAGATTCTAGGAACTATTCATAGTTGCGCAAAAATTGAGACAGTTGACTTTTGGTTTGTCCTTAATGGGCCCAAAAGATCTGGCCTGGACCAATAAATGAGTGACAAGTGTCACTCATCCTTTGGCCCAAACCCATACATACATGCACCATTCCCCATTCCCCATTCCCTTTCATTTTGTTCATCCAACTCGTACCCACCCCTAAAACCTTCATCTCCTTCATGTTTTCGGATAATGAGGGACAGAATGAGAGAGTGAGATGGAGAGATGGACCAGGATGATGGCAGGGACGACGGAACCGGCGCGAGGTGGCCGGAAACCCTTGAGAAAGGTAAACCCGAAACCATTTGAATATGGAGTTTCAATTTTGGACGTTCTTGTTATGTTCTGTGAGTTTGTGTGAGTTCATAGGGATAAAAAAGGAAGGAAAAAGAGCCACTGGACAGGCTGTGGGACTAGGTCGAAGATTGGTCATGAGAATCGAGCTTGGACAGGTAATTTCTAGACCCTTTCTTCTGGTTTTAAGGTCATAGATCGATTGCTGAGTTCAAGACGAGTCAATAGGAAGAAAAATAGAGGCAAACGGTGGCCGAACGGTCGAGATACGACCAGGTCAGGTCGTAGGTCAAATCGACTCGTTACAGAGGTTCGGGTCTGTCAGACCTATCAGGCCACGTGGCAAACCAGTGGGTGACACGAGGACAAGTGTCAGGTTCAGTCAGCAGTAAAATGGCAGTGCCACTTCCGACATGTCAGACCACGTGGACTAATGGGGTGGTGCCACGTGGCAACATGTCAGAGGGTGTCAGCTGATGTGGGAGGTCCATGTCAGCGTTGTCAGACCATGTGGACCAACGAGGTGGTGCCATGTGGCAGGGTGTCAGGTTGTCAGAGCTGACGTGTCAGTGACATGTATTAGTGATGACGTCAACAGATGACGTCATCACGTGACGTGGCAGTGCCAGAGGGTGACATATGGCACCAATCAGCGAGTGCCACGTGGCAGGGTGTCATACCTGTCAAGCTAATGTCAGCAGATGACATCAGCAGTTGACGTCAGCATGACGTTAGGGTTGACCAGCACATGGGGAACTTTGACCGGCACGTGAGGACGCGTGGGCACAAATTTCGAGATTAAATCTATCTTGTTCAAAAAGTTTCGACGTTGTGAATCCAATGGTGGTGGTTCAGGTCGATTGAAGTTCGTTTGATAGGCCATTTTAAGGTTTTTAGCCTCGGGACACGTTGACTGTTCCGGGAGTTTTGAGGGTTTATGATTAGGACTTGTATAGGTTGATAGTGACCTTTAAGTATGATTTGGACAGGTCCGGACGTCCTGAAGAGTATGGATTAGCCCCGGAGTGGCTTACGGCGCAGGATTCGGAGCGCGCAGTACGGACAATCTGTGAGTGGACGTTTGTTTTATAAATATGATGCATGCATAACTATTTTATATGTTTTATGAACATGATTTGAGATGCATTGATTGCATATGCTTTTAATATGATTTGATTGGCATTTTCGTAGAAAATGCAGTATGACACGTATTTCGAGATTTATGTTTTGTACGATGTTTAGGTTTCGACCGAGTATTCTACATGCATGTGTTTTACATGATTTTGATGGTTTCACAGAGAGGCGTAAAATTGAGGATTTGATTTATGATTTTAAATGATTTCACGGAGATGCGTGAAATCGGTATTCCGGAATGAGTCCTAGTTGGATGTTGATTTTGACTTGGATGATAGTCAAAGGTGTTTTGGAAAAATGTGTGAAATGTGAAATGATTTTCGAATTTGGAAATATCTTTCTGGCGTATGTCCCATTTGATTTATAGTTTGACTTAGAGTATAGTCAAACGTGAGATATATCAGACTGTTACCCAGTTATGAGATTTATGAAAGATATTTCGGGCATGAGACCCAGTTACGGATTTGATAGAATTCGAGGAATCTTGGGTTTATGAAGTGTTGATAGACACTATTTACGGGCTTGTGACCTTATTGATGATATTTCGAGCTTGTGACCCTATTGATGATATTCGGGCTTGTGTCCCCGTTGATGATGATATGATTTTGAGTTTAAAGATTCGGATTTTATTAGAGGGCCTCCGATTGTGAATATGTTTCCTCGCAGAGCACCCTGGAGATAATGCTCGCCTCTGAGGTACCAAGAGGTCACGATGCGCCTGTTATCGAGTAGCCGAGGGAGGCTCGACTCAGGAGTGCAGTATATGAGATCGATCGATGATATGTTCACGATGATCTGAATTTTGTCGGCCAGTTATGTGTTCACGGCGACATGCTCAGTATCAGAGCAGTCCTTGAGTTTATGGGCATGTGTTGTTGAGATTAGAATCGTGACTGATGATGATGATGGGTTGAGTTCTCACATGGTTGATATTTGGGCTGAGCTCCCTCGTGATTTGATTTGGGCTGAGACCCTTTATATGATTTGGTTTTGGGCTAAGACCTTACTGAGGAAATGGTTTTGATTGAAAAGCATTCTTATGATTTTTGAAATATCTTGATCCTCTCTTCTTGCTGCCTTTTTTGATTCCTCTCTAACTCTGCTCATCAATTTCATGCATATATGAAGATCGTATGAAATTTTTCGATCTAAGATTTGTATTCTAGTTTTTCAATCTGTTATTTTTTTTGTTTTAACAAACTTCTTCAAGAACACTGTGATTATCTCTTGTTATACCCAATCATGGATCTACTTAAACATGCATATGAGTTTATGTCAATGAAATTGGATGACACCAACTAAATTTCATGGAGTGTCAAGATACAACATTTCTTGAAAGGTTTTCATCTGTTTGGCTATCTTGATGGCTCATTTCCATGTCCTATGACGACTGATGCTGGTTACCAAAGCTAGATTTACATGGATGCTTTGCTGCTTAACATGTTGATTGCTACCATCTCTGAAGATGCCTTCACAGAGATCATGAATTGTGATTCTTCTTGTGAAGCATGGATCACATTGCAAGAACGTTTTTCTTCACTCTTTGAAGCTAATCTAATGCAACTTAAGACTAATCTTCAAATGATCTAGAAAAGAATTGATTCTATGGAAGTCTTTCTTAGCAAGATTAGAGATGCAAGGCAACGACTGGCTAGCGCTGGTTTCAATGTCACCGACAAAATGTAATTCTGATTACTCTTAATGGTCGTCTAGCAGAGTACCACCATTTCAAGTCACACATTCGTGCCAGACCTGTTCCTATTACACTTACTGAGCTCAGAACTCTCTTATTTGCTGAAAAAGCTGATTTAGGTAAGGTTGCTGCTCAGGCTTCTCTTCTCACAACGATGGGAGCAACTAAGGAATTTGCTACCTCACAGCAACATGATTCAGCTATGAACAATCAATCACAATCCAATTGGCAGCAAGGAAATTCCTCAGGTTGGCAAGACTTTAACTAGCATGGTGGATGAAATAACAATCGTGGTCGTGGTAGGTATAACAATGGAGGAGGAATATACAACAATGGATGGTATAACAATAACTGGGCTCGATCTTACAATCATCGTGACAATGGGAGCTGGTATAATCGTGGAAGTTACAATGGTAGTAATAACAATGCTAGAAGCTATGATTATAACGAAGGCTAACAACAACCATCTCACTATAGTCCTAGTTTCTCATACAATAATGGAGGTTATGCTAAACATCAAGGTGTATACAATTAACCATCATTGCCTTACTTCTCACATGGACCTTCTGGCTATTCTCATCCAGTGTAACATCACTGTTCTCCTATGTCTCACACTCAATATTCAATTGCTCATACATCTGGTCCTTGTATTCTTGGTGTTTCTCCAACTCCCGTCTGTCAGCTTTGCATGCTCTCAGGACATGAAGCACTGGAGTGCACTATAATGAAACCAGGAACCAATCCACAGGCTTATGTTGTAACCACAGGTTGTGACTACACTGATCCTCACTTCTGGTTAGCTGATTTTAGAGCAACCAATTATAGGATGTAACGACCCGTCCCGTAAATTGGGATTAGATTAGTAGTTATTGACGGATTAATGAAGATAATCAGTGATAAGTTGGATAATTTCGGACGGACGGTGCGAAATGACGATTTGGCCCCTAGAATGGGCAAAAATATGGACTTTTTGTTCGGGCGGTCAAATAGACTTTTACCGATGACCGTGACGTAGTTCGGGACGTCACGAGTTCATGGACAGGTGGCACGTCCGATTCTGACATCCGAGGAGGAAGTTATGATGTTCGGAAGTTCAAGTGTAATTTGGTAATTTAGTAAAAAAGGGGCACTTTGTTGACTTTTCAAACGACATGGACTTTTCAGGTAATTCAAGGATCGTTAGGTAGGTCTCGATTCCCTGATTCCAACAACAGGCGGCATGTGTCATTTGGAATTCGGGAAATAGAGTTACAGGTCAGGGATGACAAAGGGCAAAATGGTAATTTGTCCTTGAGGGGCATTTTGGACATTTCTTGCGTTGGGATCTGTGCCCACTCAGAGATGGACACTTGGCTGTTGTTGAAAATGGTGCCCATAGGATTTGTGACGCGTGGCCTTCTCTGGATGGCCTTAGAACCATCTCTCACTGCCATTACCCGTTTAAACTAAGTGTGTGTGCACGGTGGAAAACAAAAAAACAGGGCTTGACAAATTCTACCCCTTTTCCTTCGATCTTCAGCATTTTTTTCCTAATGATTGAGCGTAGAAGTGAGAGACAGAGGGATGGGGGAAGTAGTGGTGCCACCGTGAACAACCGTCGTGGACGGTGGTTTTCCAATCGGGAAAAACAGAGGGCAGGGCATGCTTTGACCATGAATTCCATTCTCTTGGCCTTCCATATTTTGCCCATGGTGTGTGCATCAAAAAGAGAGTGGAAGTCGAGAGGAAGGTGGTGGTATCCACGGAGGACAGTAAGGTCATATTCTCGAATTAAGTTAGTTTGAAATCAATTATGGCAAATGAAGAATTGTTCGTTATCGAGAGGTTGTGACGAATTAAAAGTGTTTCTAGGGACTCCAGAAGATGTTTAGGATCAAAACCAGAGATGAATGATGGTTGGAACCGTGAAACCGTATGGAGAAACTGGACCGATTTGAGAAAAACGATTGAAGGTATGATGATATAGCTTGGTTTTCCTAGTTTGAGCTCATGGATCTTTTAGAAACATTGAAATAAAATTACAGAATTAATTAGGGTTGAAAATGGACAAAACTGGACAAGATAGACCCGTGAACCGACCACGTCGATTCGGGCTGAACCGTGAACCAGTCGGATCGGGTTTACCCGAGGAAGAAGATGACTGCGCTGAGTCGCGTAAGGCCCACGTGCAGCCCTTTTGGGAGGCGCTTGGGGGCGCGTGGCACAGTATCTGGGGGAGTTTTCAACACTACTTTTTATCGTATCGATGTAACGAACATTTTAAGACTGGTTTCGAGTCGATCAGACATCGTCTCAATAGTTTTCGGGATGTCTGAAGGTTTTAGGCCTCGATTAAAAATAGTTAAAAATTCAGAAAAATTACGGGGCTTACGTATGATCATTGTGAAGTAGTTAGTGACCGTATTATGGGATTTAGACAGGTTCGGTAAAGTCGGTGATAGTGGATTAGTCCGGTAAGCGTAATTGAGCGCGCATCGAGGCGGCGACGCTAATGGTCTGTGAGTGCACTTTGCTTTCTAATTTATGATGCATGCATATATGTTTTTATATGTTTTCTATACGTGATTCTATGAATTGATTTATGATCTTGATGGTTTACGATTTTGCACGATTTTCAAGATATTTACGGAATAGCACGTTTTTCGAGATTTCAATTGATCTTGTGATTTGATCATGGTTTTAATGATTTAACTTCGAGATTTGACATATGATTTGATTTCAAGGATTTGAAATGGATTTCGGAGAAGTGATTTCGGGCTTGGAGCCCTGTTCATGTGATTTTGGAAAAGAGATTTCGGTTTTGGAACTGGATTTCGGAAACGATTTTTCGGATTTGGTTTTGAAACTTGGAAAGGAAATTCTGGATTTGGGTTTGGGATGATGGTTCCGAATGCCGGCTTACGGAATCATTGTTGCGAATTTGGATATGGATTTTCTATGGTTTTCACTGTTGATTGAAAAATGGTTTTGGGTTTAAAGACCCGAAAAAAGAAAAGAAAAACTGCTGGATCTGGTTTTGAGTTTAAAGACTCGGTTGATTGACGGGGGGAGGGCCCTGGATGGATATGTTTTGAGTTTAAAGACTCGGAATATGTTTTGAGTTTAAAAACTCGGTTATGATACCCCCCCGAGGCCTGTTGATTGTGTTTTGAGTTTAAAGACTTGTTGATATCCCGGGAAGGCTTGATTATTGCGCATGGTTTTGAGTTTAAAGAATCGGGCGCACTTGAGATCCAGCAAACTCGCATGATTGATGTTTTTCACTAGTTTTTCACTGGTTTTCAGATGTTTTGGGCAGTGGCCCGGATGAATTGGATTTGATGAGTTTTAGGACTGAGTTCCCGTACCTTGAGATCGATTTGTGATTTGAGGCTCAGGCCTGGATTCGAATAACGGATTTGATTCGGGTTTTAAAATGGTTTTCATTAATGGTTTTGAATATGAGATGGTTTGTGACGACCCGTCCCGAATTAGCGGGATTAATTAAGGATTAATGACGGATTAGCCTCGCTAATCAAAGACCAATCGGAGATTAGACGAGGATTAGCGGACGTTTGGGCGAAATGACGATTTTGCCCCTAGAATGGGCGAATCGTTGACTTTTCATTCAGGAGGTCAAATGGACTTTGGCCGATGACCATGATGTAGTTCGTGACGTCACGAGTTCATAGATAGGTGGCAGACTCGATTCCGACATTCGAGGAGGAAGTTATGATGTTCGGAAGTTCGAGGGCATTTTGGTAAATTCGGCTAAAAGTTGACTTTTTGACCGAGAGGTCCGATGGCAGAGGGCCAAAGACCGTTACGTAGATCGGGACGATACGAATCCGTAGACATGCGGCACGTCGAATTCGGACGTTCGACGAAGAAGTTACGGTTCACGGAAGTTCCGGGGAACTATTTACGGCGACACGTTTTACTAGACAAAAAGTGAGGCTTTGTCTTTTGTGGGCCCAGTTACTTTTCAAGGACCAATGGATGAGTGACAAGTGTCACCCATCCACTGGCCCTTCCTTTACATTCATGCACCCACCATTCTCCTTCATCGATCATTCATCCTCCATTTTTCCAACCCAAAAACCCGATCCACCCTTCACCCAAATACCAAACCCTTGACCCCAGATGATAATTGAGAGAACAGGGAGGGAGGAGAGGACGGTGGGCGATGGTGACTGGCCAAGGGCACGCCGCCGTGGACGGCGGAGCCATAAACCCGAGAAGGAACTCGGTAAGGCCCCATTTTCATTTTAATTCAATTTTTGCATTAGGGCCTGTTTTGGATGGTTTGGTCGAGCTTATTAGGTTGTTAGGAGTGTGAGTGGACCGTTTTTGATGACTGAGAAGGACGATGCTTCCCTGGGGGTAATCGGAAAATTTAGACCAATTAGGGGAGGATTAAACGGACGGGTTTTTGTAGGTTTTTCTTAGTTTTCTTCATTGGAATGGATAGGAAACATCAAAATAGGAAGAAAGGAATAAAAAAGGAGTGGATTGGAAAAAAAAATGAGGGAGGAGGAGAGCCGGACCGGTCACGCCGGTCCAACTGGACCGGCTGTACAGAGTGAACTGGCCGGACCGGTTCAACCCGTGAAGGAGAAGATGAGTAGTCCTGACGCGTGAGGCCCACGCGCAGGACCATTCTTGGGCGCGTGTGGGCGCGTGGCCCATATTTGAACACGAAACCTTCTATTCGATGTAACGAACATTTTGGGACTGGTTTCATGTTAATCGGATATCATTTCGATATAGTTCGGGATGTCCAAAGGTTTAAGTTCGGTTTTAAAAATAGTTAGAAAATCCGAAAAATTACGGGGCTTTAGTGAAGGGTTATATAAGTAGTTAGTAACCCTCTAAATGAATTTGGACAGGTTCGGGAATCCCGGAGGTGACGATTGACCCGGGAGACGATTATGACACGTGTATCGAGGCGCGGCTTCAGACGGTCTGTGAGTGGACTTGTTTTATGAATTCGATGCATGCATAAATGTTTTATAAGTGTTTTAATATATTTTTTGTGTTGCCATGAGTGCAATTGCTTGTGGTAGCCTAGGATTTACGTATTTGCACGTGTTTCAAGATTTTCAGTTTTATACGATGCATATACGTTCCAGGTTTTCAACGAGAATTTAATAAATTGATTTTGGATTTAGAAATATGAAATCGGGCACGAGACCCATTTGAATTACGAACTCTCGGATTTGGAGTCCATTTGATTTGACGAGGAATCAGACCTAGGGTCCATTTGAGCTATACGATCGGACCGAGGGTCCAGTTGGTTTCCGATTCGGGTTTGAGGCCTAGTTAGTGTTACTATCGGGCTTGATGCCCCGTTGATTTATGATTTCGGGCCTGAGACCCATTTAGTTGAGATATCGGGCTTAAGGCCCTGTTAGTTGTGAAATCGGGCTTAAGGCCCCGTTGCTTTACGGTTCGGGCTTGAGGCCCAGTTAGTCGTGGTATCGGGTTTGAGGCCCTATTGATTGTAACATCGGGCTTGCGTCCCAGTTCAGTTTTTGAAATGAGTATTCGGGCATGAGACCCTATTGAACTGTGGATTTAGGCTGAGGCGTGTGAAATGGATTTGAATCAAATTCGAGGAATCCTGTTGAAATGAATCGGGTATAAGACCCAGTTGAAATGTATTTTGAGAAAGTAATTGAAATGAATGAACCCTCCATATTGATTATATGGTCTCCTCTAGCGTCGACCTGTAGAGTCACGATCTACATACTAGAATGGGTATCCCCATAGGGATCTCGTTCCAGGAGTGGTGGTTACTTATTGTTGTGGTCCCGGACCAGATCCCGGAGAGATATGTGGACTAGATCCAGAGAGAGAGCTCGGACTAGATCCAGAGATTGAACCTCCCAGATGGAAATTCCTGGGAGAAGACTCGGAGTGAGACCCCGAGTAGTGTGCACACTAGATAGATATGATGACATCGTGACTATATCGAGGATGTGATCCCTAAGGGCTGTGTGCCCCGAGTTTGCATCTTCTCCGGAAGTGCCTAGGATGGGTTATACGTACGAGTACGTATATGGTTTTACAGAAAATGATTTGAGGGCGGAGGCCCTGTGCTTTATGACTTTGGAAATGATTTGGGGCAGAGACCCCGTATTCTGTATGTTTGGTATTTCATTGAGAAAGGTTTTAGGCTGAGTTCCCACATGAAATAGTTTATGGTTTTGAGGTGTGATTTCGGGTTGGGGACCCAAATGGATTTTCGGGTCATGACGGTTTATGGGGCCGGGCATGAACCCTTGAAAGGTTTTGTAAGTGTTTCCAAAAAGGTTTTTATAAAGGTTTAATAAATGGTTTTTGAATGCATGTGTATGTATTTTGAAGGGCATAAACGTCTTTATGCGAAAATGTTTTAATAAGTAATTAAATTGTCCACTCACAGTTTTCGTGTTTTAATGCCCTTCAGGTTGATCGCGGATTCGGGCTGTAGCAGAGACGAGAC
Organism: Prinsepia uniflora; assembly: GCA_032719365.1. Classification (NCBI taxonomy): domain Eukaryota; kingdom Viridiplantae; phylum Streptophyta; class Magnoliopsida; order Rosales; family Rosaceae; genus Prinsepia; species Prinsepia uniflora. The sequence continues at coordinate 8,582,888 of CM064872.1, forward strand.
ATCACACTCCTCCTCCCACGATCTTGGCGCACTCTGGAAGCCCCAGCTAGGGCTAGAGACGGAATTTTCCCTAGTCTGACACTTCGTGTCAGACGGGATCAGGCGGGTCCCACGTTAATCCCAGAGGGATTGGGACCGGTCCTGACATGATTTCATAACATAAATTGATATGCATGCATTGGTTTTTAAATGGAGGGTATAAATTTAATTGTTTTATTAAACCGTTTTTTAACTTATACTTTATTTTTGTCCACTCACAGTCTCTTCGTGTTTTCGATACCCTCCAGGTTGTTGCGGTGCGGGCTGTTGGTCGAGAGAGAGAGACGGAGACATCACACACGCAATCTACAGTAGAGTCTGCGCGCTCTGGGAAGTTCATAAGTTTTGAGCGGTTCAGTCAAGAATCCCGTGTCCGACTTACGTGTCACATGGAGGTTGGACGTCAGTTTAGCCTTCGTGTCACTAGTAAGTTAGAGAGCATGACTTAGCCCTTAATCCCAGGGGATTGAGGGTGGGTCGTGTCAAATTGGTATCAGAGCAGGTTTTGTGCGCTCTGCGTGAAGTTTGGCTTCCAGAGCAGGTGGTTTGTCGATTAGCTTAATGTGATGCTACTGTAGATGTGATGTCTCGACGCGAAATATCCCGTCATCAACCTGGACGCGATAGTGACCGTACGTTCGTTAGTGGTTTTTTTAGTGGCGATTGTTAGTGTCAGGGTGATAGTCGCTCGATACGCGGTGCAAGGTATGACGTATGTCAGCTTAGGGCCGGAGTAGTTAGCATGTTGATGCAGGATATGTTCGATGGTTGGACCATAGGGTCGGAGAGATGCCAGCGGGATTAACCTGGATCGTAGCCAGTGAGCTACGTTTGAGTAGACTAGTCGGCCTGTGGGGCTCGATAGTATCCTGTTGAGCTGGTGGTACACGTGGGCCAAGGAGGCCGGTTGACGGTGACCGGATGGGCTGGATAGCGATTGGATGACGATAGGTTGAGACTTGTGACCACTTGGTCAGATTGTTCGAGCTTGAGCTTGTGCGGCTATGGGTAGCCGGATGCCAAGCGTGGCGAGGTATAGGAAACGACTCTGAGGGATTCCCCCTTGTGTTGGTTATTAGTTGATGTTGGTTCTTAGCCGGTTGTGACGACTCGAGTGGAGGTCGTTGCGAACTAGTGGTTGTCACGGGTTTGGATAACTCGTATGACCAGGAGGATTTGAGGAACTCCGAGGGATGACTGGTTGGGATTGTGAATATCTGGGTAAGGACCCTAGAGTAAGTGCTTAGTCTGGAAACCGTGAGTTTAAGGGTTTACGGCCTGATTGGAAATGGTACTGCTGGGCGTAGCTGAGGTTTTGGATGGTTGGGTAGATTACTCAGGACGAGTCCAGTGCGATTGTGGCATTTGGTGGAGCATTGAGTTGCCTGGAGGATTGGACTACGAGGGAGGTTAGTTTCCCCGACCAAAGCGTAAGGGTTTTAGCTCGATTTGCGCAGAGATTCGGGATTGGTATGCTATGAGCCGAGATAGGAGCTGATGTGCCACGAGCTGGGATGCCTGAATGGTATGATGGGCACATCGTGAGTTGAGGTTGTGACCAGGCGTGAGGTGCCAGTGTCTAGATGGAACTACGACTGGAGCTGGGAGATGTAAGGACCATGGGCAGGTCATGTTCGGTCCGAAAGGTCAGGATGCCATTGGTTTGATCAGAGTAGCACAGCGGAAGCGCGGTGGACCTATGCCTCGTGTTGGATTGGGCTAGGTTGGTAAGGTTGGGATTGACCGTCCGTGAGGCTGATTTTCGTGGGCTTATCTTGATGTGTTGGAAATGTCGAGGGTAGCATTTGGGTGAGGCCGAGGCCCATGCTTGGTGATTTCCTGAGATTGGTGATTGACGACTTCGAGTATTATGATTGAGGAGTCCGAGGAGAGTGATTTTTGGTTGACATCCCCAAACTTGGTGACCCAGAATGGAATCTTGGAAAGGTTGATACGCGAGGATCAGGATACGTGATGACTAACATCCTTTAAGATGTGTATAAACGGTGTTAACCGACAGAAGAGTTTATCAGTGATTTGGTTTGGTTACGGACACGTGGTCGTGATCCGTAGGAGTTGAGGATCGCACAAGTATAGCGGAGTTGACATTTGGACGGTCGGTCCAATAGTGGTATTTGTGTTACGAATTGAGTTCCATGGTTGGAAAAGGAGGATATACTTCCAACTTATGGGAATCTTGAACCTCGGAGATGAGGAGATATTGTGTTTGGTTCCGAGGTGGTGAGTAGGTTGTGTGGTGGATACTCTGGAAGTTGAGTTGGGAGACTCATTGTTGGGATGCCAGGATTTGTGACCCCCCCTTGATCGTTGACACTTGTGGATATGTTCAGGAACAGGGAAAATATTTAAAGACGTCGGGTGTGGTCTATGTGACGAGTATTAGGAATTGGTATTAAGTTGGCTTAAGGTAATTATGATGACATGGTTGAGAACCTTTGTGAGTTCCATCTAGGATAACGGAAGGAAGCTAAGGAAGAGTGATCGATATGAGGTTATTGAAGAGAACCCATAATCTAGACGTGTGGTGTTGTTGGATCGATGTGAGGGTTTGATGTTAAGAGTTGTATGGATGAGAAGTAGGATCCATTTAGGAGTGTGTGGATCAGGATTGGATTGCTTCTGACAGGTTTGAGTAATTGAGCAGGAGGATCGCCTGTGAAACACAAGTTGGATAGCTTGACCACCTTGGAATTCTGCAAGACATGTGTGGCCCGTCTCGCAAACGTATAAGTATTGGACTTGGATCTAGTGCTGGGTCTGCCTATGTGCGTAATTGAGATGTGTTTGAGGTTCATACTGGTCGGGAGATCCAGGAGACCGGGACACGCGGAAGGGACTTGAGTTGGACTTTCCCGGAAGACGTGTAGTTCAGCCTAATGGTAGGATTGGATTGACGAACTACACAAGTAAATGTGACTGGTTGGTAGGCAGGTGTTAATCGGTATAGGTACGAGGAAGTTGTGTGCCCTGGAGATTTTACTAGAGGGTGACGGATACACTGTGGTGTTGTTGGTTGGACTTTGGATGTCGTAGTGCGTGGCTGATGCCTCTGTGGTTGATTAGTGGACGTACCGTAAGATGACGTTGGAAGTACGTAAGGATATACTCTACGAGCTGTGTTTGAGGTATTCTAAAATATATTTGTTTTATTCAAAGTTTGTAGGGTTGTCCTTGCATGTGTTTGGTGGTATGCACCGTGGTTCTGGTTGGTGGTAATTGGTTCATGTACTTGAAATGTGTACGTACTGGTTCTTCAATGGTCGGCACTATGTCAATGTATTTGGACGTGCAGCGTGATGTTCTGATAGAAGTGTTGGTGATCGGCTTAGTACCAAGGGACGTTGTGGATAGACAGAGGATCGGCGTAGTTCCGATATGATGGCTTTTGACGGAACATGTGGACTGGATCCGGGTGATCCAGAGTGTATTGACATGAGCTGGATGCTCAGAGCCATGAGTGGCTGGTGGGACCCTGATATTGAGGTGCGTGATCACGGTTTGACAAATAAGTGATTTGGTCCAAATGCAAATAGATAGTGTGGAACGTGAACGGTATTTCCACAAGTTAATTGTGTTGATAGTTAAGACAACCACTGGTGAATTGATTGGTTAAATTACAAGAATGGACGAGTATGCTATGGCTCCGGTGAGGTCGGCGTGGATCGCTGACGAAAGTGGTATGGATCGTGGTACGAATCTTGCTCCATAGGAGTACCGAGACCATAATATGTCGTCTTGAATTTCTTTGCAAGGTGAGGTTTGTGCCTGTTGATGGCAGACTCGCCTGATGTACTGAGACATTGACACGAGGTACGCTCGACTCTGAAAAGAGTTGAAAGTGTTGGAATTGGTATCAGTGGTGATATGGCGTACCTAGGGTGAGTTGAGCCATGAGTGTTGGTTGGCGAGCCGATAGAGGTACCTCGGGAATAGATTAGAAACGTGTTGCCCCAGTAAGGATGGACTGAACCTTAATGGATGGTTCGCTTGGCAGAGTTAGGATGACAGTTTGGTCACTGTCAGGATAAGTCAGATTGGTGGGCGATGAACACCGGGTAGAAGACCCAGGTGTGAGATTAGTTAGATTTCCTCCAGTTGATTACGGAACTATGAGATTCGGAATTTCGGGGATGAAATTCTTTAAGAGGGGTAGATTGTAACGACCCGTCCCTTAAATTGGAATTAGATTAATGGTGATTGACGGATTAATGAAGATAATCGGTGATTAGTTGGATAATTTCGGACGGACAGTGCGAAATGACGATTTTACCCCTAGAAAGGGAAAAAATGTTGACTTTTTGTTCGGGCGGTCAAATGGACTTTGACCGATGATCGTGACATAGTTCGGGACGTCACGAGTTCATGGACAGGTGGCACGTCCGATTTCGACATCTAAGGAGGAAGTTATGATGTTCGGAAGTTTAAGGGTAATTTGGTAATTTAGTAGAAAAAGGGGCACTTTGTTGACTTTTCAAACGACATGGACTTTTCACGTAATTCAAGGACGGTTAGGTAGGTCTCGATTCCCTGATTCCAACAGCAGGCGACATGTGTCATTTGGAGTTCGGAAAATAGAGTTACAGGTTAGGAATGACGAAGGGCAAAATGGTAATTTGTCCTTGAGGGGCATTTTGGACATTTCTTGCGTTGGGATCTATGCCCACTCAAAGATGGACACTTGGGCTGTTGTTGAAAATGGTGCCCATAGGATTTGTGACGCGTGGTCCTCTCTGGATGGCCTTAGAACCATCTCTCACCGCCATTACCCGTTTAAACTAAGTGTGTGTATAGCTTGGTTTTCCTAGTCTGAGCTCATGGATCTTTTAGAAATATTGAAATAAGATTATAGAATTAATTACGGTTGAAAACAGACAAAACTGGATAGGATAGACCCGTGAATCGGCCACACCAGTTTGGGCTGAACCGTGAACTGGTCGGACCGGGTATACCCGAGGAAGAAGATGACTGCGCTGAGTCGCGTAAGGCCCACGTGCAGTCCCTTTGGGAGGCGCGTGGGGGCGCATGACACAGTATCTGGGGGAGTTTTCAACACGACGTTTTATCGTATCGATGTAACAAACATTTTAAGACTGGTTTCGAGTTAATCGGACATCGTCTCGATAGTTTTCGGGATGTCTGAAGGTTTTAGGCCTCGATTAAAAATAGTTAAAAATTCAGAAAAATTACGGGGCTTACGTATGATCATTGTGAAATAGTTAGTGACCATATTATGGGATTTGGATAGGTTCGGGAAAGCCGGTGATAGTGGATTAGCCCGGGAAGCGTAATTGCGCGCGCATCGAGGCGGCGACGCTAATGGTTTGTGAGTGGACTTTACTTTCTAACTTATGATGCATGAATATATGTTTTTATATGTTTTCTATACGTGATTCTATGATTTGATTTATGATCTTGATGGTTTACGGTTTTGCACGGTTTTCGAGATATTGATGGAATATCGCGTTTTACGAGATTTCGATTGATCTTGTGATTTGATCATGGTTTTAGTGATTTGACTTCGGGATTTGACATATGATTTGATTTCAAGGATTTCAAATGGATTTCGGAAAAGTGATTTCGGGCTTGGAGCCTTGTTCATGTGATTTCGGAAAAGAGATTTCGGTTTTGGAACTGGATTTCGGAAACGATGTTTCGGATTTGGTTTTGAAACTTGAAAAGGAAATATGGATTTGGGTTCGAGATGATGATTCCGGATGCCGGCTTACGGAATCATTGTTGCGAATTCGGATATGGATTTTCTATGGTTTTTATTGTTGATTGAAAAATGGTTTTGGGTTTAAAGCCCCGGAAAAAGAAAAGAAAAATCGTTGAATCTGGTTTTGAGTTTAAAGACTCGGTTGATTGACGGGGGGAGGGCCCTGGATGGATGTGTTTTGAGTTTAAAGACTCGGTTATGATACCCCTCGAGGCCTGTTGATTGTGTTTTGAGTTTAAAGACTCGTTGATATCCCGGGAAGGCCTGATTATTGCACATGGTTTTGAGTTTAAAGACTCGGGCGCACTTGAGATCCAATAAACTCGCATGATTGATGGTTTTCACTGGTTTTTTACTGGTTTTCAGATGTTTTGGGCAGTGGCCCGAATGAATTGGATTTGATGAGTTTTGGGACTGATTTCCCGTACCTTGAGATCAATTTGTGATTTGAGGCTGAGGCCTGGATTTGATTCGGGTTTTCAAATGGTTTTCATTAATGGTTTTGAATATGAGATGATTTCATTACATAAATTAATTTGCATGCATTGGTTTTTAAATGGAGGGTATAAATGTAATTGTTTTATTAAACCATTTTTGAACTTATACTTTATTTTTGTCCACTCACAGTCTCTTTGTGTTTTCGATACCCTCCAGGTTGTTGCGGTGCGGGCTGTTGGTCGAGAGAGAGACGAAGACATCACATACGCAATCTACAGTAGAGTCTGCACGCTTTGGGAAGTCCAGAAGTTTTGAGCGGTTCAGTCAAGAATCCCTTGTCCGACTTACGTGTCACATGGAGGTTGGACGTCAGTTTAGCCTTCGTGTCACTCGTAAGTTAGACGGGAGCATGACTTAGCCCTTAATTCCGGGGGATTGAGGGTGGGTCATGTCATATGACATCTGATTCCTCCCAGCTTCAACAAGTGCAACCGTGTACTACTAAATCAGGTATCTCGGTGGGGAATGGTACTGTTTTACTTGTATCAAGTGTTGGTTCCATATCCTTACCTGCTCCTAATCGTGCTTTCAGTCTAAATAATGTTCTTCATGTTCCCAATCTCGTTCATGTTTTCTTATCTGTCCACAAGTTCTACCTCCATAATCAATGTCAAATGTTATTTGATTCCTCTTTCTTGCGCATCTAGGATCAAACAGGGAAGTTGCTTTACAAGATTCCTAGCATCTCTGGGCTATATCCTCTCCCCAAGACTTTATCTCCTTTTTTCAGTTCCTCCTATCGCAGACACTACTTGTGTGGGACATAGAGTTTCTTCTAATCTCTGGCACTAGTGTTTTGGACATCCTACCAACCCTATCCTACATGTTAACTCAGGCCCAAATTTTTGTTTCTGCTGATCCTTCTACACATGTCTATCAACCATGTCTTCAAGGAAAAGTCTCTCTACTTCCATTCTCCATTTCTGAGCATCGGTCTTCTATGACCTTCCTTAAAGTACATCCAGATGTCTGGGGCCCTTGTTATTTTCTCTCATTGTTTGGTTATAAGTACTATGTATGACACGACCCACCCCCAATCCCCCAGGATTAAGGGCTAAGTCATGCTCCCGTCTAATTTACGCGTGACACGAAGGCTAAACCGACGTCCAATGTCAGGACCCACCCCGGTTTCACCCCGAGACCCGAGGTAAATCCCGCTCCCGCCTGACTCCCCGACACAACACCTAAGGAACACTCACGCAACCCAGTCAGACGCAGGAGTAATTAAACAAAATATCCCAACCCTATCGTTTACAGAGCATAGCACTAAATTACAAGGAAAATAAAAACCGATAAATTACACGCACGCGGAAGACTTTGAACTATTCCGGGGATCCCTCACGTCACTTCTATGCCTCGGACACTGCCTCGACGTTAAGACCCCGCGCTAGCTCCACAACCTGGAGGGCAATTTAAAACAGAAGATGTGAGTGGACCAGAAAGTACAAAAAGTTCAAAACCATTTTTACACGAAAACCGAGTTTAACCCTCCGTTTTGAAACCACATGCATAACCAACAGTTATGAACACAGTTATAAAATAATCATTATAAAACATCATAAGAAGCAGAAACACTATAAAATATCATAAGAAACCATAGCATGAGTATCAGAAACCGTATCAAACCCTCATTTCCCGATCGAACCTGCTGGACCTATCCGAGTCTTTAAACTCCCGAGTCTTTAAACTCAATCCAGGCCTTAATCATATCCGAGTCTTTAAACTCCCGAGTCTTTAAACTCAAGGCCTACGGGGGAAATCAATATATCCGAGTCTTTAAACTCCCGAGTCTTTAAACTCAATCCGGGTCTTTAAACCCAATCCGGCCGGTCCCCCGTCACATATATCCGGGTCTTTAAACCCAATATCCAGATCCAGCAAATCCAATCCCAAAACCATTTGAAAACCATTTACCAATCTACATCCAAACCCGAATCCGAAATCACTGGTCTGATGCCCTTCCGGCATCCAGAACCGTCATTCCGAACCCAAATCCGGAGTCCACTTTCCCACTTTAAAACCAACTTCCATTTCCAAAATCCGTTTCTAGAACCAAAAACCTTGATCATTGAAATCATGTTCCAAAATCCACTTATAACCATTGAAAACCACTTATCTTTTGAAATCCCAAAACCATAGCATAAATTCCAGAAACCAACCATTCCTCGTAAAACGTGCTAAAAACCAATTTCCTTGAAAAACGTGTAATAATGTAAAACCAACCAAACATATTCGATAAACATAAAATCATAATCAAAACCATAAAACAATTATAGAAAACAGTTATGCATGTTCGAGTTTAGGGAAAGGGTCCACTCACAGTACGGAGCCCTACTCGCGTCCCGAACGTCCAGCCCGTTCCTCAGCTTCTTCGGGAAATCCCGATCCTGTCAATCACCATCAAATTACGTTACTAATACGTCTACGACACAACTACCTAATTTCCTTAAAATTCCCCGAACCAAAGACTTAAAACCCGGGACCCTAAACATTCACCCTCGCGGAACTAAACTCAAACGACTTCCGATTGACCCGAAACCAACTCCATTGAACTCACGATAGCTCTTGGACCAAAATCCATGTTGATCGCTTCTCCATACACCGCCGCACGCGCCCCCACGCGCCGCCCAAAGTGGCTGCGCGTGGCCCCACGCGCCAGCTACAGTACCATCTTCAACCTGTGCTGAACCGGCCGTCGCAGGCTGAACCGGCGAGAATTGATCTCCGCCGTCCGGCCACCAGTTCAACCCCTCTTTTCACCCACAGTTTCGTCCAGACCTGTCCTACCTATTCCCGTACTCCGTTCACCTCGACACGGCCCCGTCATCGTCGATTCAAACTCGAACCAGACGGCCCCAAACTCCCCTGCTTCATGATCCAGCCACCCCGCTCACCTCCTTTCACGGTGGTTACACCAAACTCATCCTAGGACTTCACTGAACCCAGACCACACCTCCATTACCTTCGACTCACTCCCAAACTCGTCGACTCACCGTTTGAAGTTTACGGCTAAACAGAGGAACAGAGACTCCACTTCAACCGAGCTCCGCCGTGAACACCCCCCGTCACGGCGACCGTCCCAGTCGACACCTAGGACCTCCCTGAACATAACCCTGACCTTCAATCCCATCGACACTAAGCCTAGACTCACGACTTTCGAACTGAAATTTCACGGCAAAACAGAGCAAAGAAGCCTTACCCTTCGATTGCAGCTCCGCCGTGCGCACCGCCGCCTACCACTGTGGTCGTTGGAGTCCTTGCAGTCTCCTCAGCCTCCCCTTGCCTTGGTTTGCCTCGCCTCACAGCGTAGCCACCACCTCGACCTCACAAGCTCCCTGTTTCCCCCAAAATTTCTCCACACCTCCGCCGTGCCGCCGTGCACGATTGCACCACCAATTCACGGCCACCAGCTCCGCCTTGCCTCACTATCACTCTCACAACTCCCTATTTACTCACCCTTGCACCCAGATCGATCAATTGATCTCAAACTCTCACCCTCTGTTCTTTGTGTTTGTCGAAGAACCACACACACACACGGGTTCACCCAATTATTTAGGACCGCACACACACAGAAGAACCCCCCAGAACCCACTACACCTTTGCCATGTGTCACAATCCAGGCCATCCTTATCCCACCTGCTTAAACCCCAGCCGTCCATCTTGCTTCTCTCTGCACAGATCCCCAGAAACCAAAAAGACCAAAATACCCTCATGTTTTACACATTTTTTACGGTTTTACCGAAACTTCCTAGACCCGTAACCTTTGCCTCGTAAGTCCGATGAATACGTGCCGCCTGTCATCGAACTCAGGACGACGAAAGCTACCTAACCATCCTAGGTCAACCTACCAACACTCGTCCGTACAAAAAGTCAACTATTCCCCCTACTTTACCCAAATTACGGTTAAGCCCTCAACCGTCCGAACATCACAACTTCCTCCTCGGATGTCGGAATCGGGCGTGCCACCTGCCTAAGGATTCGTGACGTCCTAAACTACGTCCTGATCACTGGTCAATCCCGAATTGACCACCCGAAATAAAAGTCAACATTTCTGCCCGACCCAGGGGCAAAATCGTCATTCTAGGTTCCCGGACCCCTCGGGACCACCTAACCCTTGATTACCCTCACTAATCACATCTTAATCACTCTAGTAATCCCGATTCTCGGGACGGGTTGTTACATCCAACCTCCATGTAACACGTAAGTCGGACAAGGGATTCCCAAATGAACAGTCCAAAACTTCCGGACTCCCAGAGCGCGCAGCATCTACTGTGGATCGCGTGTGTGATGTCCCTGTCTCTCTCTACCAACAGCCTGCACCGTGACAACTTGGAGGGTATAAAAAACATAAAAGACTGTGAGTGGACAAAAATAAATTATATGTTCTAAAAACAGGTTATAGAAAAGTACATGTATACCCTCCATGTAACGACCCGTCCTGAGTATCGAGATTTAATATTATTTAATTATGATTTAGAATGACTAATCTGTGATTAGTTGAGCGAAATCGAACGAATTGTGCAAAATGACCGTTTTGCCCCTAGGCGTGGGCAAAACGTTGACTTTTATTTCGGACGGTCAAATGGACTTTGACCGATGACCGTGACGTAGTTCGGGACGTCACGAGTTCATAGACAGGTGGCACGTTCGATTCCGATATTCGAGGAAGAAGTTTTGACGTTCGAAAGCCCAAGGGCATTTTTCGTAATTTGGACGAAAATGGGGAAAATGTTGACTTTTCGATCGGGAAGTCCGATGGCCGAGGACCGAGGACCGTTAGGAGGGTCTCGATGCCATGAGTCCGTAGACAGGCATTGGAGTTCTAATGATCAGGTTACGGGTCTAGATGCGTGAGGGGCATTTCGGTAATTTGCCAAGCGAGGGCAAAATGGTAATTTTGGCTGCTGATTCTGAACAGCCGTGAGTGGGAGCCTTGTTGAACTGAGTGGATGGCTTGGGTGAGCTGTCCATGGATTGTCTAGTATTGTTAGTAACATGGGGGAAGGAATTGTTAATTGAATTTGAAGTAGTGGACACCATGGATACTGATGTGAGTTCCATGTGGGGAACAGAGTGCACTGGACGGATGAATTATTTATGAAATTGGGAATATTGATCAGAATGGGTGAATGAATGGTTTGAAATGTGGAAATCGTTGCTGGAAAGGTGGAGTGTTGAGAGCAACAAATGGAGAGGAAAACGGGGAGACTGGGGGGAGGTTTACCCAGAAAACCCGAAACTGTGTTAAACAAATTCAAATTTCCAATTCGAGGTTCTGGGCCATCCCAGGGCAAATTGATGATTCATTTAGTTCTCTGGGATCATTTCCAGTCGATCCAGTGCAAGAAGGAGGTAATTTGATGTTGTTTTGGCTTCGGGCGGACTTGGTGACAGAAAGGAAAAATCGAGCTTGAGTCGTGAATTTGGAGGGGTTTAAGGGAGAAATTGACGTGAGAAGCAAGCTTATACGAACTCTATGAAGCCTCTGAGTGGATCAATTTCAAGAAAACAATCGAAATTACTCAAGAGTGGTGAATGAACAGTGTTCGTCTGTTCTTTGAAATTTGACTTCGAATTGGCTGGATTAAGGTGAGTTCTTATGTATTTGAGGTCTCAGAACCTTAATTGGACGTAAGGCGATCCTTTTGATTGATTGAATTGATGAAATTAAGTGGGAATTGACAGGATTCTGGTCGGGTCAGGTCGCGGGTAATTAGACCCGTTTACCAGTGGAAACGGGTGAAGACGATGACTGTAGCAGTCACTGTAGCAGGCGCGTGGCTTTCACGCGCAGCCACTCCTGGCGGCGCGTGACGGCGCGTGGGCACAAATCTCGAGGTGAGGTCAACATGACTTTTGTCCTATGCAATGTAACGAACATTTTAGCGTTGGTTTCGTGTCAATCGGACCCCGTTTCGATATTGTTCGGAATGTCCGAAGGTTTTAAATCGAGTTTAAAATAGTTAAAAATTCGGGAAAATTGCGGGACTTGAATAGGATGTTAATGAAGAGGTTAGTAACCCTCTAATGTGATTTGGACAGGATTGGGAGTCCCGGTGATAATGGTGTGGCCCGGGAAGGCCTATGGCACGCGTATCGAGGCGCACGGTCTAACGGTCTGTGAGTGGACATTGGTTTTATAAATTCGATGCATGCATAACTGTTTCATGATTGTTATAATTGTGATTATATGTTTTATTTTGGATATCGGTGAATTATTATGATTTCACGCATTTCGAGGCAATTTACGTGTTTGCACTTAAATCGAGGTTTTCTGGATTTGCACTGATTTCCATAAATGTGGTTGGATATGATTTCATGAAACGGTTACGGATTTGATAAAGTAAATTCGGGCCAGGGGTCCAGTTGACTTATGAAATCGGGCCGGGGGTCCAGTTGATTTATATATGTGATTTCGAGTCGGGGAACCTAAAATGGAATTGAATAAATGATTTCGGATTTAATAATCAACTATTTGGACTTATGACGGTTTTATGGAAATTCGGGGCAGGGCCCTTGTGATATTTTGGAAATGAATAATAAAATGTGTTCCATAAAACCATCTCGATACGAGGATATATATTGGTCTCCTCTAGGTGTCAGGGACACTGGGGAAGTCACGGTGCATTGTCTACGAGGGGTCATTGTACGGAGCGACCGGACCGTATAGTGACTCAGGAGCAGGATTGCTATGATTAGACGTCGGGGACGTCAGACATCGGGGATGTCAGAGAAATGGACACGGTGAGACCCCGGGCAGCACGCGTTGCTTAATACCGTGGGATATGACGTCGGGGACGTCAAGCGTCTGGGACGCTAGGCATCGGGGATGCCGGAGTTGGAAAAATAATAAATGTATATTACTTGATTTATGAAATAACTCTTGGATTGACTTTTGGGATTTGAAACTATGCTTATGGTTTCCGGGTTAAGGCCCTAATGGTTATTTCTAAATAAATATGTGATTATTGGTTTTTGACGCATGCATATGTTTTTACTGAGGGGCATAAATGTCTTTATAAATGTTTTAAATAGACTTGTTTATTTTCGTCCACTCACAACTTTTGTTTTTAATGCCCTTCAGGATGATTTCCGGATGCGACTGCAGCAGAGGCTGGGACATTGCACACATCCTCCATCGATCCTTGCGCATTCTGGAAGCCCGGTTGGGCAGTGGCAACAGGTTATCCCTTGTCTGACACCTCTTGTCAGACGGGAGCATGACACATTCCATGGTAATCCCGGGGGGATTGGGATGGGTCGTGTCACTCCACACAAAACTAATGCATGCATATGAAAACCAGTCCATAAAACCATTTCATATCCAAGATAGGAAACCATCATTGAAAACCAGAATAATTTCCTTTTCTCAAATCCGTAATTCAAATCCAGGGCCTCAGCCCAAAATCATAAATTCTCATCAAGTACAGGAACTCTGCCCAAAACTGATCAAATCCAAAACATCCGGGCCATTGCCCAAAACGTATGAAAACCAGTGAAAAACATCAATCAATCAAGTTGCTGGATCTCAAGTGCGCCCGAGTCTTTAAACTCAAAACACATGCTCATAATCAGGCCTTCCTGGGATATCAACGAGTTTTTAAACTCAAAACATAATCAATAGGCCTCGGGGCATATCACAATAACCGAGTCTTTAAACTCAAAACATATCAATCCAGGGCTCTCCCCCGTCAATCAACTGAGTAACTCAAAACCAGATCCAACCGTTTTCTTTTTCCAGGTCCTTAAACCCAAAACCATTTTTCAACGGGTCTTTAAACCCAAAACCAAGTGAAAACCATAGAAAATCCATATCCGAATTCGCAATAATGATTCCGTAAGCTAGCATCCGGAACCATCATCCCGAACCCAAATTCAGAATTTCTCTTTTCAAGTTTCAAAACCAAATCCGAAGCATCGTTTCAAAATCCGATTCCAAAACTGAAATCTCGTTTATCGAAAGCACATGAATAGGGCTTCAAGCCCGAAATCACTTTTCCAAAATTCATCGTAAATCATTGAAATCAAATCATATGTCAAATCCCAAAACTAAATCATCAAAACCATGATCAAATCACAATATAAATCGGAAACTCGTAAAACGTGCAAATACGTAATAATCTCGAAATACGTGCAAAACCGTAAATCATCAATATCAACTCACAACATAGAAATCACGTATAGAAAACATATAAAACATTTATGCATGCATCATATGTTAGAAAGCAAAGTCCACTCACAGACCATTTACACCGCCGCCTCGATACGCGCACACTTATGCAGTTCCTGGATAATCCGTTATCACCGGCTTCCCTGAACCGTCTCGATGCAAGGTATAACTAATGCTTTGCAACCGTGTTCTGTAACCATTCCCGACCTCCTAGAGTCCTGTTTTTGGTCCCAATCAACCTCTGGAACCATTAGAAACAGGGTCCAGGCATCATAATCGATCAACAAGCCCATAACTAACAACACCAATTTCGAATTTAAATGAAGCTTCCTAGGAAACTCACCGTACCACCACCGTCGTGCACTGCCATGGTTACCACTGCATTTGTCCCATATCCTTATCCAAGTTTCCTTTACTCCTTACGGCCAAATGATGAGGATCAAGGGAGTTTGACTGGGTTGGTTCATGGGTTCCTCTGTTTTCTATTTTCATGGTGTCGTGACCACCGTCCACGGCGGCCCGTCGTGACAGCCCCACCATCCTCCTCCTTCATCTAATCTCTCAGCTTCCTTCACAACGTATGCAACATGGTTGAAGATTGAAGGAAATAGTGGGGTGAGTTCCTCATGGCTCATGCTCTGTTTTCTTTTGTTTAACCCCCAAAGTCGTGCAATCATCATTTAAAATGTGAGACAAATTTGAGAGACGGTGAGGAGGATTCTACATCCATCCAGAGAGGGTCAGGTGTCCAACTCTCTGTGGACTCACTTCCCCAAGGCAGCCACATGTCCATTTATCACTGGGCACAGATCCCAAGGCCCCACAATGACCATTTTACCCTTATTTCATAAATTACCATTTTGACCCTCAAGTTCCTACACCCGTAACATTGTCATCCAAACTCCAATTGACACGTGCCGCCTGTCGTTGTACTCAAGAAAGCGAGACCTACCTAACGGTCCTCGAATTACGTGAACATAACTTGTCGTTTAAAAAGTCAACCATTTGCCCCTTCTTGACCAAATTACCAAAATACTCTCAAACTTCCGAACATCGTAACTTTTTTCTCGAATGTGGGAATCAGACGTGCCACCTGTCATTGAACTCGTGACGTCCGTCACAATCATTGGTCAAAGTCCATTTGAGCGCCCGAATAAAAGTCAACCTTTTTGCCCATTCCAAGGGTAAAACTGTCATTTCGCACCGTCCGTCCTAAGTCACCCCACTAATCACCGATTATTGTCACTAATCCATCATTAAACATTAATCTAATCCCGATTTCCGGGACGGGTCGTTACAATGTAGTTTTCATAGACAATTGTACTCACTTTACTTGGCTCTATCCATTAATAACCAAGTCTGATGTTTTCACCACTTTTGTTAACCTCTACCATTACATTACGAATTACTTTGACAAATCAATTAAGTTGTTTCAAAGTGATAGGGTGGGGAGTTTGTTAACGTGGCTATGTGTGACTTCTTAGATTCTAAGAGAATTTTACACCATAAGTCATGTCCATATACACCTCAACATAATGGTGTTTCTGAGCAAAAGCATCGCCATCTCATTGAAACTACCATCTTTTTTCTTCATACTGCTTCCCTGCCTACCTTGTTCTGATTCCATGCATGATCCATTGAAAATTATCTCATTAATCGCATGCCTACCCATATTCTCTGCATGAAATCTCCTTACGTTGCTCTATGTGATTCTTCTCCATCTGTGTAGCACTTCAGTATTTTTGGTTGTGCGTGTAATCCTTTCCTACAACCTTACACTAAACATAAGCTTGAACCTCGTACTCTTCAGTGTGTCCTTCCTTGGTTATCCTCTTGATTACAAAGGATGTCTAAAACCTTTATATCACGACATGTCATTTGCGATGAAACTGTGTTTCCCTTTCTTCCTTCCACCTCTGCTGTTTTCTCTGATCATTTTTCTCCCTCAATGAACCACCCTAGATTTACTCCATTGTCTAGTCCATGTGCTTCTCGAGGTAGGATCCCCTCTCTAGATCCTTCTGTTTGTTCTCCATCCTCTTCTCTAAGTGCTCCCCAATCGCTTGCTGAACTTGTTGATTCTGTATCTTCTGCATCTCCTGTAGACCATGATCATATTATAGTTCTTGTATTTCTAAAATCATTGCCCCTCCTGAGAGCCGCTCAGGTTCTGTTGCTACTCTTTGACCTCCATGTCACCCTATGGTGACCAGAGCGAAGACAGGTGTCTTCAAGCCTTCTCGCAAAGGGTTGCTTGCATTGCACGTTACTTCTTCTCTTCCTAGCTCTCTGGTTGAGCCTGTTAATTTCAATATTGCTATGCTTGTCCTTAAGTGGTATGATGCTATGAAGGATGAGCTCACTTCATTGCATGATCAAAAACTTGGCAGTTGGTTCCTTTATCTCAGTCTCACAATGTAATTGAATGTAAGTGGGTGTTTCATCTTAAGCATAACGTTGATGGCTCGATTGCTTGTCACAAGGCCCATTTGGTGGCCAAGGGTTACCTTCAGGAGGCAAGTGTTGATTTTGATGAAACTCTCAATCCCGTAGTGAAGCACACAACTGTCTGCCTTGTCTTAGCCTTGTAGCTCAAAATAATTGGCCTTTGCGGTAGCTCGATGTTAAAAACGCTTTTATTCATAGGACTTTGGATGAAGAGGTGTATAAGGATCAGCCTCCAGATTTTTTCATTGTTGAGTTTCCCTCTTATGTTTGCAGGCTTCAAAAATCACTATATGGCCTCAAACATTCACCCTGTGCTTAGAAAGCGCATTTCACTAGTCATATGCTCAAGCTTGGTTTTGTCCAGTCTCTGTTTGATTCTGCCCTCTTTGTTCTTCTTTGTGATACCACTCTTCTTATTGTCTTGTTATACGTTGATGACATCATCATAACTGGGACGGATTCCTCTGCCATTTCCACATTAATTCAGGCTCTCGGTCGTGAATTCAACATAAAATGTTTTGGTCCTCTCTCCTATTTCCTTGGTTTACACATTCTTTATCAACCTGGTGGGTTGTTTATTAATGAGCGCAAGTATTCCTTGGAACTCCTGGCTAAGACTAGTATGTCAAGTTTTTGGCCAGTCTCTACTCCCCTTGTTCCTAACTCTAAGCTTCTACTTAATGATGGCATTCTACTCTCTGATCCTACTATCTATTGCCAAGTTGTTGGTGCACTACAATACTTAAATTTCAATCGTCCCAATCTTGTATTTTCTGCGAATATTCTCTGCCAGTTTATGCATGCGCCTACAGATGTTCACGTGGTTGCTGTGCTGTTAATTGTATTTTATGCTCTTTGTGGTAGTGTCGATTTTGGTAGTCACTATGGTTCCACTTTAAGCCCTCCACGCTTACAAGAATTCTCTAACGCTAATTTTTTTTTTGGGAGGGGGAATCCCAACACCAGGCGATCCACCTGAACATGTTGTCTTCTTGGGTCGTAGCCCAATCTCTTGGGGTTCCAAATGCCAAGAAAAGCCGAAGTTGCATAAATACAGCTGAAAATTGAGTTCATTAGTGTGTGAAAAGTTGATGGAGCGTTAGCAAGGCGGAAGGGCATAACTTGTAACAACCCGTACCTTCGGGAAGGGTATAAATGTAATTTTTGTAATGTAATTTTTGTATATATTTGTATGAAACGACGATTTTACCCTTGTGAATAGTGCGTCGAAAGTTGACTTTTTGATTTACCAGTTGGATGAGTGTTAACCCTTGACCGTGACGTAGTTTAGGACGTCACGAGTCCGTAGACAGGTGGCAGGTTCGATTCGGACAATCGGAGAAAAAGTTATGACGTTCGGAAGATTGAGGGCGTTACTGTAATTTTGACTAATTGAGAAAAATGTTGACTTTTTGGTGGACTTGTGATTTTCACGTAGACCGAGGACCGTTAGATAGGTCTCGACGTCCTGAGTACAACGACAGGCGGCACGCTGTCATCGGACGTCGGGCGAAGTAGTTATGGGTCTAGGAAGTGTGAGGGCAAAATAGTAATTTGTACACTCAGCCCAATCAGATCAGGACAAGTGGCAGAAGTGGGCTGGGATATTTTGCGCTGAGTTAATGGATGATGGACACGTGGGCAGAAGCTAGAGGGTTCTAGGGAGAGCTTAAGTGTGCACGGCCACACATTGTGCACGTTCAAACCGTGCACCCGTTTGAACACAGAAAACAGAGAGGAAGATTGGAGAGACTTCGATCGATTTCGTGCAAGGGTGAGGGAGTTGATGACTGGTGAAAGTGAAAGAGAGACGAGAGTGAGCTATTGACCACGTTTTGGAGCTACAACCGTGCACGGAGGCTTAACGGTGGACGGCTGGATTTTGGAGAAAACAGAGAGAGACAGTGGACTGTGGCGGTGGTTGTTGTCAGGACCCACCCCGGTTTCACCCCGAAACCCGAGGTAAATCCCGCTCCCGTCTGACTCCCCGACACAACACCCAAGTAACAACTCACTCAAATCCCGTCAGACGCAGGAGTAACCATACACCATGTCCCAAAGTTATCGTTTACAGAGCATAGTACTAAAATACAAGGAACTAAAAACCGATAAATTACACGCACGCGGAAGACTTTAAACTACTCCGGGACCCTTCGCGTGACTTCTATGCCTCGGTCACTGCCTCGACGTCAAGACCCCGCGCTCGCTCCACAACCTGGAGGGCAATTTAAAACAGAAAATGTGAGTGGACCAGAATGAAAGAAATGTTCTAAAACCATTTATCAGAAAACCGAGTTTAACCCTCCGTTTTAAAAACCACATGCATAACCAACAGTTATTAACACAGTTATAAATCAATTCTCATAAAAAATCATAAGAAACAGAAACACTATAAAACAGTTAGAAC
Organism: Prinsepia uniflora; assembly: GCA_032719365.1. Classification (NCBI taxonomy): domain Eukaryota; kingdom Viridiplantae; phylum Streptophyta; class Magnoliopsida; order Rosales; family Rosaceae; genus Prinsepia; species Prinsepia uniflora. The sequence goes on from CM064872.1 coordinate 8,602,187, forward strand.
AACCACAGCATGTAAATCAGAAAACCGTATCAGAAACCATAAACATCAAATCATCATTTTCCGATCAAACCTGCTGGACCTATCCGAGTCTTTAAACTCCCGAGTCTTTAAACTCAATCCAGGCCTTAATCATATCCGAGTCTTTAAACTCAAGGCCTACGGGGGAAATATCAATATATCCGAGTCTTTAAACTCCCGAGTCTTTAAACTCAATCCGGGTCTTTAAACCCAATCCGGCCGGTCCCCCGTCACATATATCCGGGTCTTTAAACCCAATATCCAGATCCAGCAAATCCAATCCCAAAAACATTTGAAAACCGTTTACCAATCCATATCCAAACCCGAATCCGAAACCACTGGTCCGATGCCCTTCCGGCATCCAGAACCGTCATTCCGAACCCAAATCCGGAATTCCACTTTCCAATTTTAAAACCAAATCTCGATTCTTGAAATCCGATTTCAAAACCGAAAATCCTTTAATCACCAAATCAGGTTTCAAAATCACTTTATGAACATTTAAACCATTTATCCATTGAAATCCCAAATCCATGGCATTATTCTCAGAAATCGACATTTCTCGTAAAACGTGCCAAATACCGTACTTCTTCGAAAAACGTGCAACAATGTAAAACCAACCACAACATATTCAATAAACATAGAATGATGAGTAAAACCATAGAATAAGTATAGAAAACAGTTATGCATGCTCGAGTTTAGAGAAGGGGTCCACTCAGAGTACTGAGCCCTACTCGCGTCCCGAACGTCCAGCACGTTCCTCGGCTTCCTCGGGAAATCCCGATCCTGTCAATCACCGTCAAAATACGTCACTAATACGTCTTACGAAAGTTCACCTAAATTCCCTCAAAATTCCCCGAGTCCTAAACGTAACGAACCGGAACCCTAAACCTTCACCCTCGCGGAACTAAACTCAAACGACGTCCGATTGACCCGAAACCAACTCCATTGAACTCATCACAACTCCTAGACCAAAAACCATGTTGATCGTTTTCCCCATCGCCGCCGCACGCGCCCCCATGCGCCGCCCAAAGTGGCTGCGCGTGGCCCTCACGCGCCAGCTACAGTAGCACCATCAACCTCGACCTCACTGTGCTGAACCGGCCGCCGTGGATTGAACCGGCGAGAAGCATTCTCCACCGTCCAGCCACCAATTCCTTCCCTTCTTTCACCCACAGCTTCGTCCAGACACCACGAATCCATTCCTCAACTCCTCTTGGTTCGATTCGACTCCCAGCTTCACGACTGAAGCTCGAACCAGACGACCCTCAAACCCCTGTTTCACGATCCGGCCACCCAGCTCACCTCCCTTCACGGTGGCTTCACCAACCTCTTCCCTGGACCTCACTGAACCTAAACCAACCCTCATAGACCTTCGACTCAGCCCCAATCGTCACGACTTGCCCTTTGAACCCACGGCCAAAACAGAGCACACAGGTACTCCCGTTGTGCTGACCTCCGCCGTGTACTCCTCCGTCACGGCTCCACACTCAGTCGACTCTTGGGACCTCCCTGAGTCTCACGCTAACCTCCACTTCCCTCGACTCTCGCCCTAGGTCCACAACTTAGCTTCTAAACCCAAACGACACAACAGAGCAAAGAAACGGGGGATGAGGATTTACCTGTCCTCCTGTCACCGTCGTGAGCTCAGCCGTGTACCACGGTGTCCAACAAGTCCTCTGTACTCGTCCCAGCCTCCTCTTGACTTGAATTGAGCCACCTCACGGTACAACCACCGTCTCTGCCTCACCGTCTCTCTGTTTTACCCAAATCTTCGCCGCACCACCGCCGTGCCGCCGTGCACGATTGCACCACCAAATCACGACCAGCAGCCTCCTCTTACCTCCCTATTCCTCTCTCAATTCACTCCTCACTCCCCCTGGCACAGAATCACTCGATTGCTCTCACCCTTCTCACCCTCTGTTTCCTGTTCTTCGAACACACGAACACACGAACAAACACGGATGCACCCAATTAATTAGGACCGTGACTACACAGGATTCTCCCAGAATCCTCTAGCCCCCTGCCATGTGTCACCATCCACTCAACCCTTCTCCCACCTGGTTCAATCACAACCCTCCATTCCTTCTCTCTCTGCACAGATCCCCATAAGCCAAAAAGACTAAAATACCCTCCTTTTTAACTCATTTTTACGGTTTGTCAAAACTTCCTAGACCCGTAACTCTCCCCTCGTAAGTCTGATGACTACGTGCCGCCTGTCATCGAACTCAGGACGTCACAAGCTATCTAACCATCCTAGGTCAACGTACCAAAACCCGGTTCTACAAAAAGTCAACTATTCCCCCTAATTTACCCAAATTACGGTTATGCCCTCAACCTTCCGAACATCACAACTTCCTCCTCGGATGTCGGAATCGGGCGTGCCACCTGCCTACGGATTCGTGACGTCCTAAACTACATCCTGGTCACTGGCCAATACCCAATTGACCACCCGAATAAAAGTCAACATTTTTGCCCGGACCAGGGGCAAAAGCGTCATTCTAGGCTCCCGGACCTTTCGGGACCACCTAACCACTGATTATCCTCACTAATCACACCTTAATATCCTCACTAATCACACCTTAATCACTCTACTAATTCCGGCTCTCAGGACGGGTTGTTACCTAAACTCTACCCTGGGATCCAACAACCAAACCTAAGTACAGCACAACCAAAAGTAACACAAGTACCTGTCCCCGTATCTGGTGTCGACTGATCTTCCTGCTGAGTCATCGCAAACACTCGGGCCTGAGATCCCGACGCTCTACCACGTCCCCTCGAACTACTAGTGGCAGTGCCACCACCTCCTCTAGTGCCCGCTGTCCCTGACGCTGTACTCTGTCCGGACTCCGCTACTCCTCTACCTACACCACCTTCATGTGGCAACAGTGGACACGCACGTCGGAAATGACCTCGCTCCCCACAATAGAAACACACATTCCAACCTGGTCCACTGCTCGGTCTCCCTGTAGACGCTACAGACGTCGCACTCGCTTGCGGCGTCGACGGTGCTCGGTAACCCCAAAATCCTGAACTCTGGAAACTCCCAGGCCTACCAAAACGATCATCGCCCGACGATGACGCTCCACCGAAGTTACCCCTTTTCGGTGTCCGCTGGCTCGAAGCTCCAGGAATAGATGGTTCCCGGCGTCGCACCAGCAAACTGGCCTCAACCCTTACCGCAGCATCCGACAAGTCGCGGAGGGTAGCAAAAGAGCCAGCCGTTACAATGGCTCGAATCTCTCCTCCCAAACCCAACTCAAACCTACGACACTTCTCAGCTTCAGTGGCCACAAAAGCAGGAGCAAACCGAGACAACATCTGGAACTTCCGTTCATACTCAGCCACTGTCATATTCCCTTGCTGGAGCTGCAGAAACTCCGCCTCCTTGGCATCTCGGAAAAAACGAGGATAGTACTGCTCCAGGAACCGTTCCCTAAACGTCTCCCAGGTCACACTATGGGCATCCCAACCAGACAACTCGAGGGTATACCACCACTCGTACGCCGTGCCATCCAACAGAAACGTAGCCAACAACACTCGTTCCTCCGGCGGACAATGCATCACCGCAAAAATCCACTCAAGTCTGGTAATCCACCTCTGGGCATCCTCAGGATCAGTCCCACCACTAAACGTAGTCGCCCCGAGCCGTTGGGCTCGCTCAATAGTAGCACTCTCCGTCTCTCTTGCTACTTCTTCAGGTTGTGGAGAGGGTCTACGTCTCGGAGGCATCGTCAACCGCACGCTGAAAGAGGCATAGAAGGAGTCAAACAACGAAAACACAACGTCACAAACCAACAAACCCCACAAACCCGACAAACTTGGCTCTAATACCAATTGTTAGGACCCACCCCGGTTTCACCACGAAACCCGAGGTAAATCCCACTCCCGTCTGACTCCCCGACACAACACCCAAGTAACAACTCACTCAAACCCCGTCAGACGCAGGAGTAACCATACACCATGTCCCAAAGTTATCGTTTACAGAGCATAGTACTAAAATACAAGGAACTAAACACCGATAAATTACACGCACGCGGAAGACTGTAAACTACTCCGGGACCCCTCGCGTGACTTCTATGCCTCAGTAACTGCCTCGACGTCAAGACCCCGCGCTCGCTCCACAACCTGGAGGGCAATTTAAAACAGAAAATGTGAGTGGACCAGAATGAAAGAAATGTTCTAAAACCATTTATCAGAAAACCGAGTTTAACCCTCCGTTTTAAAAACCACATGCATAACCAACAGTTATTAACACAGTTATAAATCAATTCTCATAAAAAATCATAAGAAACAGAAACACTATAAAACAGTTAGAACAACCACAGCATGTAAATCAGAAAACCGTATCAGAAACCATAAACAACAAATCATCATTTTCCGATCAAACCTGCTGGACCTATCCGAGTCTTTAAACTCCCGAGTCTTTAAACTCAATCCAGGCCTTAATCATATCCAAGTCTTTAAACTCAAGGCCTACAGGGGAAATATCAATATATCCGAGTCTTTAAACTCCCGAGTCTTTAAACTCAATCCGGGTCTTTAAACCCAATCCGGCCGGTCCCCCGTCACATATATCCGGGTCTTTAAACCCAATATCCAGATCCAGCAAATCCAATCCCAAAAACATTTGAAAACCGTTTACCAATCCATATCCAAACCCGAATCCGAAACCACTGGTCCGATGCCCTTCCGGCATCCAGAACCGTCATTCCGAACCCAAATCCGGAATTCCACTTTCCAATTTTAAAACCAAATCTCGATTCTTGAAATCCGATTTCAAAACCGAAAATCCTTTAATCACCAAATCAGGTTTCAAAATCACTTTATGAACATTTAAACCATTTATCCATTGAAATCCCAAATCCATGGCATTATTCTCAGAAATCGACATTTCTCGTAAAACGTGCCAAATACCGTACTTCTTCGAAAAACGTGCAACAATGTAAAACCAACCACAACATATTCAATAAACATAGAATGATGAGTAAAACCAGAGAATAAGTATAGAAAACAGTTATGCATGCTCGAGTTTAGAGAAGGGGTCCACTCAGAGTACTGAGCCCTACTCGCGTCCCGAACGTCCAGCACGTTCCTCGGCTTCCTCGGGAAATCCCGATCCTGTCAATCACCGTCAAAATACGTCACTAATACGTCTTACGAAAGTTCACCTAAATTCCCTCAAAATTCCCCGAGTCTTAAACGTAACGAACCGGAACCCTAAACCTTCACCCTCGCGGAACTAAACTCAAACGACGTCCGATTGACCCAAAACCAACTCCATTGAACTCATCACAACTCCTAGACCAAAAACCATGTTGATCGTTTTCCCCATCGCCGCCGCACGCGCCCCCACGCGCCGCCCAAAGTGGCTGCGCGTGGCCCTCACGCGCCAGCTACAGTAGCACCATCAACCTCGACTTCACTGTGCTGAACCGGCCGCCGTGGATTGAACTGGCGAGAAGCATTCTCCACCGTCCGGCCACCAATTCCTTCCCTTCTTTCACCCACAGCTTCGTCCAGACACCACGAATCCATTCCTCAACTCCTCTTGGTTCGATTCGACTCCCAGCTTCACTACTGAAGCTCGAACCAGACGACCCTCAAACCCCTGTTTCATGATCCGGCCACCCAGCTCACCTCCCTTCACGGTGGCTTCACCAACCTCTTCCCTGGACCTCACTGAACCTAAACCAACCCTCCTAGACCTTCGACTCAGCCCCAATCGTCACGACTTTCCCTTTGAACCCACGGCCAAAACAGAGCACACAGGTACTCCCGTTGTGCTGACCTCCGCCGTGTACTCCTCCGTCACGGCTCCACACTCAGTCGACTCTTGGGACCTCCCTGAGTCTCACGCTAACCTCCACTTCCCTCGACTCTCGCCCTAGGTCCACAACTTAGTTTCTAAACCCAAACGACACAACAGAGCAAAGAAACGGGGGTGAGGATTTACCTGTCCTTCTGTCGCCGTCGTGAGCTCAGCCGTGTACCACGGTGTCCAACAAGTCCTCTGTACTCGTCCCAGCCTCCTCTTGACTTGAATTGAGCCACCTCATGGCACAACCACCGTCTCTGCCTTACCGTCTCTCTGTTTTACCCAAATCTTCGCCGCACCACCGCCGTGCCGCCGTGCACGATTGCACCACCAAATCACGACCAGCATCCTCCTCTTACCTCCCTATTCCTCTCTCAATTCACTCCTCACTCCCCCTGGCACAGAATCACTCGATTGCTCTCACCCTTCTCACCTTCTGTTTCCTGTTCTTCGAACACACGAACACACGAACAAACACGGATGCACCCAATTAATTAGGACCGTGACTACACAGGATTCTCCCAGAATCCTCTAGCCCCCTGCCATGTGTCACCATCCACTCAACCCTTCTCCCACCTGGTTCAATCACAACCCTCCATTCCTTCTCTCTCTGCACAGATCCCCAGAAGCCAAAAAGACTAAAATACCCTCCTTTTTAACTCATTTTTACGGTTTGTCAAAACTTTCTAGACCCGTAACTCTCCCCTCGTAAGTCCGATGACTACGTGCTGCCTATCATCGAACTCAGGACGTCACAAGCTATCTAACCATCCTAGGTCAATGTACCAAAACCCAGTTCTACAAAAAGTCAACTATTCCCCCTAATTTACCCAAATTACGGTTATGCCCTCAACCTTCCGAACATCACAACTTCCTCCTCGGATGTCGGAATCGGGCGTGCCACCTGCCTACGGATTCGTGACGTCTTAAACTACATCCTGGTCACTGGCCAATACCCAATTGACCACCCGAATAAAAGTCAACATTTTTGCCCGGACCAGGGGCAAAAGCGTCATTCTAGGCTCCCGGACCTTTCGGGACCACCTAACCACTGATTATCCTCACTAATCACACCTTAATATCCTTACTAATCACACCTTAATCACTCTACTAATTCCGGCTCTCGGGACGGGTTGTTACAGTTGTGTCGTGTGGTGCATCGATTCAAGCCAATAAGAGACTCAGGTGGTTGCAAGGAACCCAACGGGCACCGTGGTACGCGGCGGTGCACACAGCGGAGACTGAATCGAAGGGTAAGCTTCATTCCTCTGTTTTTCCCGTGAGTTTCAATTCAAAAGTCGTCGAGTTAGGCGTAGAGTCAAGAGGTTTGGTGGTCATGGTGAGACTCCTGGAGGTCCCAGGAGTCGTTTGGTTGTGGTGCCGTGCCGGGGGAGGACCTGGGCGGCCGGCGGCCAAAACAGGGGCCACGGGCTCAGTTTTTCGAGGGAGAATCGTGGGGTTTTGGGCCGTGATTCTTCGATCTTAGGACAGGGTTATCTTGCTTAGGATGGGACGAAGCTCCTGGGATTGGTTTGGACTGAAACGGTGGAGGAATCACAGAGAACCGGTCACGCCGGTTCAACGGGTGACTCGAGGAAGAAGGAGCACTGTAGCAGGCGCATGAGGCCCACGCGCAGCCACTTTGGGCGGCGCATGGAGGCGCGTGGGGAGGATTCCGGCCAAGCTTCCAACATGTTTTTGGTTCTAAATGTCCTAAGGAATCCATTGGTATGAGTTTCAGGTTAATCGGACGATGTTAGGAGATTGTTCGGGAATCCGGACGGTTTAGGGTTTAAGATTAAAATATTAATAAATTCCTGAAAAATTGGGGAAATTAGGGTTAGTATCCTTGATGTATTTGTGACCCTATTTGATGCCTATTGACAGGACGGGAGACGCCTGAGACGGTCGAGGAGCGCACGGAGCGCGATTGACTCGTTCTGAGTTGTGAGTGGACTCTTTCTTTTCTTTCGGGCATGCCTAACTGTTTTTATTGATGTTTTATGATACTAAATATGTTTTTATCCTTTCTAATGTTGCTTATATATGGTTGATGTGTTTGCACGTTTTTCGAGACATTTTCGGAATTTGCACGTTTTTCGAGAAAAAGCTGGTTTTCGGATTTTGATATCATATTTGGGGATTTCAAGCTATAACTGTTTTCTGATGATGATAAATGGATTGTGAAACATAATTTGTGAGTAAATGTGGGTTTTGGATTAAAAAGTAGATTTTCCGGATTTGGGTTCGGAATGACGGTTCTGAACGCCGGATGGGCTTCGAACCGGGGCTTTCGAATTCGAGTTTGGCTATGAATCGAGAAATGGTTTTACATTGCATTTGGATTGGATTTTCTGGATCTGGATAGTGGGTTTAAAGACCCGGATTCTGATTGACGGGGGACGGGCCCAGATTGAGTTTAAAGACTCGGGAGTTTAAAGACTCGGACATTTATGATATTACCCCCGTAGGCCTATTGAGTTTAAAGACTCGGGAGTTTAAAGACTCGGATATTATAGAGGCCTGGTTGAGTTTAAATACTCGGATAGGTCCAGCAGGTTTGATCGGAAAATGATGATTTGACGTTCATAGTTTATGATATGATTTTATGATGCACCTGCTATGATTTCTATAGCTGATTTATAGTGTTTCTGTTTCTTATGATGTTTTTTGTTATGATATTCTAATACGTAGTTGGGCATGCATGTTTTCAAAACGGAGGGAGTATATGTTATTATTGTTTTTCCTTAACTTTGATATGATGATCAACTGTTTTTGAAACTTTCATTTATTCTAGTCCACTCACACTTTTGGTTTTAAATTTTCCCTCCAGGTCGTGGTGATAGCGTTGGGGTGAACGTTGAGGCAGGAATCGAGGCATAGAGCTTACGACGTTCTTCCGTTGCGAGACTAGCATAGTAGGATTTTGTGCCCATTTTGTAGAACTATGCTCTGACTTATAGTTGTATATATGTATTTAGTCATTCGTCTGATAGTTATGCTTATTGTGGTATTGAGGTTATTTTGGTACTTTAGGTGTGATTGTCAGACGGGAGCAAGGTTCATCCCGGGTATCGAGGTGATATTTGGGACGGGTCCTGGCATAACTAGGAACTCGTAGTGCCCTTCATGAGTTTTGAATGCCGTTTTTTAGATGTCTTCTGGCCACATTCTAATCTGATGGTAACCTACCCCCAAGTCTAGCTTTGAAAACCAAGTGAGTGATTCCATGTAGTTCATCGAGCAATTCATCAACCACTAGGGAACCTGTCTCTGATCGTGACTTGGTTGAGACCCCGATAATCCATACAAAAACACCAAGTACTTTTTTTTCTGAACTAATAAGATTGATGATGAGAACGAACTCGAACTCGGCCTAATAATTCCAGATTTCAACATTTCTTCCACTTGCCTTTCAATTTCTTGTTTCTGATAATGGGCATATCTATATGGTCTCACATTGACAGGTCCAGCACCTAGAACCATGGGAATGCGGTGGTCAATGTCCCTTTATGGAGGCAAGCCTATTGCTTCAATGAAAAGGTCGGAAATTGCAGCCAACAAATCCAAGATTGGTGGGTACTGGTGTAGTGGGTTGCACCACAAGGATGGCTTCTGCAACAAGTTCGCCACACCTTGCTGTAGGATTTGAAACTGCTCTATCTTAGTCCCTTTAATCGTATAATTCCTGCCCTATTGATAAAATTTCCATCAATTTATCTCTAACATTCCAACTAATCCACCCCAAGGTTTCAAGCCATTTGGCTCCTAGAACCAAATCACATCCTATCACAGCTAATAATCGAAAATAGGAAATGAACGTGAAGTCTTGAATGGTTACCTTTACATCCCTTATCAAACCATGAGTGCAATAGGTACTTCCAGAAGCCACCATTATGTCTTCCTTGATTGTCTCATCAATTGGTTTACCCAAAGACTTTGCAATTCGTGGGTTGAGAAAACTTTTATCAACACTAAAGTCCACTAGAATGTGAATGAGGTTACCCCTATGCTGCCTTGCAATCGCATAGCACGCCCTTGCGGTCAGGGATACCAGAAATCGCGTGAAGTTGGATAGGAGGGTCTTGAAAATCCGCTGGTTGTTCTTCAAGGCCGTCAATTGAGGTGGGGAAATCTGCCTCGAGGTTGGCACAATCCTCTGTGGAGGACTCAATCATCATTATTTGAGGTTTGAAACAACGATGACCAGGCCATTAAGGTTCATCACAATAGAAACATAGTTTTTTTCTCCCTTCAGTCCTGTATGTCTAATTGAGAACAACGGAGCACAGCCAGAGAATAAGAAGTCTGTCGTGTTTGCGTATGAGAGAATAACTGAAATTGTTGTTTTGCGCGTGAGCTTGGAAATGTAGAAATCCCACAGGTAGGTGCAAGTGTAAAACGACCATGTTACTTCTGTCGAAGAATGTGATTCTTAAATAGCTAAGCCACTTACATGGCCTTAGCAAGAGACCCTGGTGACATTGCAAGGACCTCTTCTTGGAGCTCATCCTTGAGTCCGCCAATGAAGACTCCCATACACTAGTCATCGGTCCACCCCTGAGCCCTACATGAGAGCTTGATAAATACTGTGATGTATTACCATCACATCAGCACTTTTGATGGTGTTAGAAACAAAGATTAATTGACCGTGCAACATAAGTAACATAATGCCAATTCTAAGTGGAAAATAAAGCAAATTTCAATTCCATATGCATTTTGAGACTTGTTAACTTGTTCTTTGTGCGTATCAAGTAATAAAACATTTCAAGTTTATGAGAAGAAAGATTTTTCTTTTTTTTTTAATAAATGAACAGAAGATATTTAACTTCAATCACAAAAATGAATAATAAATTGTACTTTTTGCATCCCACTATATGTGGCATTCGACATGACATTCTCACATGAACTTTTTTTTAATAATACCTGTCTCACCATTAAAAAAAGTCAAACATTAAAAAAATAAAAACTAGAAGATAAAAAAAAATTAATTATTGTAATCATAAGAATTTCATTATGTAGCAAATCATCTCCTTCCTAAAAAACATAAACCCTAAAAATTCAACCGTCATTTCTCCTTCTTTGAAGACTGAAAGCCATCATTATCAACATCACTTAAACATTGCCAAGATTTGTTGTGTCTAAAAAAGAAATCCTTTTTAGTTCTTTGAGACATAGCAAATCTTGGGAATGTTTAAATGTTGTTGATGATCATAGCTTTCAATCTTCAAAGGGGAGGAAGAAAAGTTGAATTTTAAGGTTTATGTTTTTGGAGAAAAGATGGTTCGATGTAGAATGAAATTCTTCATTTATATTTTATTGGGAAAGAGACAATGTCATGGAGAATCAAATTCATATAATTTATGTAACAATAAGTAAATATATTTTTTGTTTTATTTATTTTATATTTTTAAAATATTTTTGTTTTTATATTGAGATATGTAATTATAAAGAGATTACGTGGAATTGGCACGTCATATAACTCATTATGATACCAAAAGTAGAATATTAGGTGGTACCATATTTTTATAAATTGGCCGTCTTCATCCCATCTTGTTCTGGAATAAAACATCTCCTTGTAATTAATTTGAATTTGGCAAAGATAAAGATATCACCATTCATCATTTTGATTGGCGGGTAACATAACGTTTAGATTACACATATACAGACGACGCCCTCCTTCATCTTCCCACGTGGCAGTCTACAGGCACACAACACACAGCGCATCCATGGCTGTCAATGCTGTATCATCTTCAGCTACTTGTAACATTCATGGAAGTCTCAACCACACCAGCAATTTCCTCTCCTCTAAACCCCGCTACAATCCCATCTCTGGCCGCCCCCGCAACTTCCCCACCAAATCAAGACCCTCAACAATCGTTTCCATGGCACCCCAAAAGAAGGTAACGCTGATCGTTCTCTGTAATTTAATTCTGTTTGGTCGCCAAGAAAGTACAATTATACAAATACCCATTTGTTTGGTTGCTGTGAAAATGTTTATTTTGATGAATTTGTAGGTGAACAAGCTCGACGGCGGCTGGCAGAAGAAATGGTACGGAGCAGGAATCTTCTACGAAGGGGCTGAAGAAGTGGAAGTGGACGTCTTCAAGAAGCTGGAGAAGCGAAAGGTCCTCAGCAACGTCGAGAAGGCGGGGCTTTTATCCAAGGCGGAGGGACTTGGGCTGACCCTCTCGTCGATTGAGAACTTGGGGTTGTTTTCAAAGGCCGAGGGGCTTGGGCTGCTCAGCCTTCTGGAGAAAGTGGCAGGCTTCTCCCCCGCTGCCCTGGCCTCCGCGGCGCTGCCCACTCTGGTGGCTGCGGTGGTAGCCATTGTGGTTATACCTGATGATTCGACGGCCCTTGTGGCAGTGCAGGCTGTGGTGGCCGGTACTCTTGGGATTGTGGCTGTCGGCTTGTTAGTTGGGTCAATTGTCTTGGATGGATTGCAAGAAGCTGATTGATTTCCTTTTTAATTGTTCTTGTTCAATTTTTCTCCTGTGGTAGGATAAATTGAGATTATGTATGTCATTATATATACAGAAGGAAATTATAAATGTCCTGGAATTATTTGATTCTTTCGCATAGAGGAACTACGGTTCGAAATTATTGTGTTCGTTGTTGTTGACTGGATGACTGCAAATTTTGATGCATTGCATAAAGCTTGATTAGTATCCATGGTGGCTGATTGTTTGCATTGACAATGAGTTTTTTTTTTTTTGGTTATATTGAGGCTATGCAAGTTTACATTGTTTTGTGCTAATAATTACAATTGGACGTTTGCTGCAGGAACTAATTCTGGTTCTGTATATTTAAGAGCATAAGGAGGAAGAGTGGTGTGGGCATTTTTCTCATGTCTTCCCACCATCAATGTTGCTGGTGCTGATCGAAACGCAAGTAATTGCTAGGTCTAGTGATTTTTTTCCTGATTTTAGATTGTGAGTTTCAGCATGAAATTGACTTGGTAATGATCTTAGATGTTTCCATTTGATAAAATGATGTGAAGATATGAGTTTTAGACTGTAACTTTCTGATTCAGTTAGCATAAGCTGCAACAAACTAAAAAGAGAACTTACGCCAAAACTAAGTAATAAGTTCATGAATATTCAGCCACTAAACATGCCTTAAATTTTCAAATACGCATTTCTGATACAGTACGAATTGTAAGTTGGGTGCTGTAAAAACGAAAACATACTAAATGTTCTCCCACACATAAGAAAATTCATCATAGATTTTGCTCTTGAGCATGCAAAACTTCTCCGAGATTCTGATGAACATGAACTAGTTAGAGTTAGTAAAACGTATCTGACAGAGAAAAACATGAAGCTGTTACTTTGAAGTGGCCTTACATAAACATCCCCAGAGATTTTTTGAGTTTTCGCAAACACCCCATCAGATTTTATATCTAACAGAGGCACTCCCCCATGTTCCAATGACATTACATATAATCCATCAAATATGAAAATTCTTTAATCAAATGTAATATATAAGTTATGAAAATACTAAAATGTTCGTATGATTATTATCTTTCCAATTTTGAAAATATTACTGTATAAGGTTAATTTTGTCAAGTTTTTAGGTTAATAACGGGTTTTAATTGATAATCACTTAACAAATGAGTTTATATGTGATGTTTTTAGAACCTAAGGGAGGTCTAAAACTTAAGGGGGTTTTGTGTAAATAACCCTTTAATTGATAATCAATTAACAAATAAGTTTATGTGTAATGTTTTTAGAACCTAAGTGGGTATCTATATAAGGTCTAAAACTTGAGGGAGTATTTGTGAAAACACAAAAAACTTTAGGGGGTGTTTGTGTACACAACCCTATATATATATATATATATATATGTGTGTGTGTGTGTGTGTGTGTGTGTGTGTGTGTGTGTGTGTGTGTGTGTGAGTGTGTGTGTGTGTGTGTGTGTGTGTGTGTGTGTGTGTGTGTGTGTGTGTGTGTGTGTGTGTGTGTGTGTGTGTGTGTATCATACCCCCAAAAATCCTAGCCTCATTTTTCCCTTCTCTCGGTCCGAAAGAAAAAGCACACCAAGGAGAGGAGGGAGAAGATCGGAAGATCCTCTTCTTCCCTCTCCCCCTCCGGTGTGTTCTCCTTTCTTTCGGGATAGTAATAAGAATTCCTTGTGGCCATTGTCTGGTCTGAATCATGCTCAGTTTTGGTTTCTCCATCATTGTTATTTTGTGTTTTTTTCCCCTTCAATCCATCCCTTGGCCCAAAATCTTCCTTTAAAATTTATCCAGCTTTCCCCATATCTTGTTCTACTCTACTGTTGGAGGAGTTTGAGAGAATATTTCTCATTGATTTTGGTCATAGTAGTTAGATTAGGACTTTTGGTCCTTTATTCGCATTTATGTGCCGCATGATCGCTGGAGATAAAGTCTTCTTCAGATCCGCTCATGCTCTACATGTTCTTCAAGACCAGATGTGATGGGGTTTAACAGTAGTGCCTATTTTTGTTAGGTTTTTGGTTGTTTTCGGCTTTATGGGCTTGGTTTGTAATTTTTCATAATATTAGTGATATGAGATTTTTAGTTATTTTTTTATTTTTGTCTGCATTAATTTGTCTTATTGGCTTGTAGGTCTTGTTGTCATAACTTGATTTTGATGATATATATATCTACTCTTAATGATAATACAATTATATTAATTTTGATAAACATATATATATATATATATATATATATATATATATAAGTAAGGAAAGGCCCATGATCATTGCACTCTCTCCCTCCGGCTATTGAGACTATCTGATACAATAAGACGTCGCTTGGGAGCACTTGGTCATCTACTCCCATGTAGATACCTGTTTATCAATTACTCAAACTTGAAGCTCAGGAAGAGACATATTACCAAAAAAAAAAAACCTAGCAACAACCTCTCTCTAAAATAAAGTCTCCAATCTCTCTCTAAAAAAAACCCTTCAGTTGATTTCTTTCTGGGTTGGAGGTTTCTTCAATCTCCACCACTTTGGTGGTGAAATTGGAGGAAACTTCCACCTCCCCCTTCTTTTCCCTTTTTTTTCTCCTAGTAACCCTTAATAGCTTAAGCACCAACATCCCTTCCTAAGTTGTTAATTGACTTTACCCCTAGCATACTCCTTGGGTAATTGAACCTATCCTTAGGTAAAGTTTTAGTAAACATATATGTAAGTTGCTCTTCTAACTTACAGCTGATTTGATCTATCTCACCAGCTTGAATTACTTCTCTTATGTAGTGAAACTGTATGTTGATGTGCATAGTCTTTTGATGAAAGACTGGGTTCTTTGACATGACAATAACAAAGGTGTTGTCACATAGGAGAGAGGTAGCATCTGTCTGCTCTTCTCGAAAGTCCTCAAGCACAAATCTCACTTACCTAGTTCGAGTAGTTGCCTCTAAGGCACTGATATACTCAGGTTCAGCAGCAATTAGTGAATACTATGTTGCTTGATTAAGGCCCATGAGAACACACCACTCCCAAATGAGAATACACATCCATAAATGCTTCTCATATCATCCAAGTTTTTGCTCCAATCACTATCACAATAGCCAATCAGAATTGCTTGTTTTCCCTTCTTTTATTCAATTCCATAGTCAATAGTTCCCTGAATATATCTCAGCACCCTTTCGGATGTGCCAAAGCGCCTTTTAGTAGGATTATGCATAAACCTAGCAAGTAAGTGATAATGCTCAAACTACGCATTAAATTAAATACATAATTTGAGTATTATGTAATTTAAACCCTTTTTGTGTAGATGTAGTATTGGTAAATATGGATCGTTCTTAACCGGAGAAATTAGGGAACATTAATAATATGTTAGTTAAAAAGAATAATGAATAATCAAAGAATAATGAATTAAATAATTAAATAATTAAATAATTAAATAATTAAATAATTAAATAATTAAATAATAAAGAATTAAAAAATAAATGAATTAAAAATAAAAGAATTAATGAATTAATAAAATAAAGAATTAAATAATAAAGAATTAAATGGGGGGTTTGAAAGATTGTAATCATAGAATAAAGAAAACAAGTAAAAATAATTAAGAACTTAATTCTACTTCTACTTTAACTTTTGTACAAGTGAACTTTCTTCAAACACATATTTTTACCAACACTCTAACATTTTGCTCATATTAAACCAATCCCGAAATTATACCTTTATCATCTTAATTACATGCATACATTTTTTCAATATTATAAATGCACCGAACAGCGGTCATAAACACTTATAATACGATTCACCTTACGTTATTGTTTTTAATGTGCATCAAACATTTAAATCTCTTCAACCCTATTCTAGGTGCACCGAACAGCGGTCATAAATGTTTAGCGTTAAATTGAAAGTTAAGCGTTAAAACATATGAAGTAAATGAAATTCAAAAAGTAAAATACATGAAGATTGTATTCACATTTACAAAAGTTTAGAAAGAAAATACCAACGCATATATTGAATTATAAGTAAACCGAAACAATAACAAGAATTTAAGTAAAGGGAATAAAGTTACACTTTCGGAACCCAATAACAACTTGTGATTCCGAAAGTGGATGAAAACAATGGAATGTTATTCATAAGGAACGCCGAACAGCGGCTGGAACCTTATGAAGATGGAGGATAAAATATAAGAATTCGGACTTAAATTCTAGAATTATTTCGGAAATACTCAGCCCCAGGTATTTCTTAAGGAAAACATAAAAATGTGTTTAAGAGATCTCAAAGAAAAATCACAAGAAGAAAGTAAAGAAGAAATGAAATTAAGAAATAACATAAATTAAGAATAAGAATTAAAAGAAAGCTAATTAAATAGAAAATCTATAAGAAGTTAAAATGGTCCCCAAAAATAAAGAACAAAACTAAAGAAGATGAACTAAAAGAAGAGAAGAACTAGAGAGAAATATTAGAACCTAAACTAAAAAGAGAAACAAAATGGGACAATTGGGGACCCCTAAACAAGTGAAATGGTCTCCCTACTTATAGAGAGAGCCATAAATATTCAAAATAAAAATACAAAATAAAATAAAATAATTGAAATGATGAACAATAATGGAAAATGATGATATTGGGTTGAAAAATGGTTGAAAACGTGCAAAAGTGGAGTAGGTTGCAACAAGGCATGGAATCAGCAGTGAGCAACTGAAAATCAGAGTCATAATTCGGTGGCAAGCGGCTGGTAGAAAGTAGGTGAGTTGGTCAACTGATGCTGACAGGAAGGCAGAGAATCAGCGCACGCGCGCTGAGGGAAGAGAAGGTGATCGACCAGCGCGCGCCGAAGGAAGAGAGCGCACGCCGAAGGAAGAAAGGATGACTCCGCCAGAGCCTGTCGACGGGTCTGATGGGCTGGAGGAAGGAAACTGGGTCGCGGACTTGCTGGGCTGGCTGGAGACTTGGGCCGGTTTTCTGCTGGGCTGAAATAAAAGAATTGGACTGGGTTTTCTTTATTAATTTGGGACTGCAGGAATAGATATAATAATAATTAATATATAATTTCATCTAAACTCGTCCATAATTTATTTGTTATAATTCCGATCGAGACGATTCTTTCGCCAAAACGCTCCAAATTACAAACTTTATTTATTTAAATAAAAATATCACAAAATAAATTATTTTATCTAATTATTTATTATTTTAATATTAAAAGCCAAGTATAAAGGGTATAAAATAATGCTTATTTAACGACCTATCAGTAAGCTAGTAGTGACAAGACCCATCACGATTATCTCTCGATAACCGTGAAAGATCCTGCTCCCGTCTGACAATCATTTTAAAGCACCAAAAGTAACCTTACATATATACATAGAACATAACAAACGATAAACATTGTCAGACAAGGGATAGTTCAGTGATCCAGGACCGTTGACTTCATAAGTTTGACTAGTCAACAGGTTTACAGAGCATAGGTAAATTTTACAAGTAGGGATCAAAATCCTACTCAGTAAGGTGTCTGAGTGCGCAACGGTCTGCTTATTCCTCTGCCTCGATACTAGCCTCAGTACCTGTACACTGGCCTGGAGGGTACATAAAGCATCAAAAGTGTGAGTGGACAAAAAGAAACGTTTAGAAATACATTTATCAAAATACAGTCTTACCCTCCAGTTTCACAAACATGCATGCATATCATAAATCATAAGTTAAATAATCAAGGCACAAATATAAATCTCAAACATCAATAAAACCACAGAATCCAGGTCCAGTATATAGTCACGTTATCCCTGCAACGCGTTCAAATCAATAGGCTCAAGGACCGCTCAAAATCCGAGCATCCGCCGCTGTGAACACATCACCAGCCGGCAATCCAGGTCGTCGTGACCATATCACCGACCGACCTCCATATCAACCAGCACATCTGATCTGAGTTGAGTCTCCCTCTGTTGCACGACAGCAGACCGTGCTACGTGACCTCTCCGGGGTAAACACTTCCATCCCGGAGGCGAGCGTTATCTCCAGGGTGCACTTCGGGGGAAACATATTCCACACCGAAAGCCCTAATATCCACAATATATCACCATCATGAAAATCAGTGAAAAACAGTTGCATTTATATCAAAACCATTTTTCAAAATCCGTAAACCAGTTTCACGCAAATCCGTGCAATTGCCATCTCAGTCATAATACAAATCCATCAAATCCATTTCCAGACTCATAATCCGAGTCAAAATCAAGCTCAAATCACGGGCCTTCGCCCAAAAAAATAATATCAAGGGTTTCTCGAAAATCGTGCCCAAAAGCATATAAAATAATATAATATTCCCAACATCCCGAAATCATCATATCGAAACATCGGTCATACCAAATTATTTCAAATAATATCATAAAACATTTAAAACATATATGCATGCATTCAGGGTAGAAAACAAAAGTCCACTCACACACCGTCCAGATTGTTCAGTTTCGAGCTGTTCGTTCTCTTCCGACGTCCTGGGAATAGTCTGGCCTGTCGAACAAAGTCATATCAGGTCACTAGGTTATCATATAACTCCATGTACGAATTCCCTAATCGTCGGAATAAAATAATATTATTTAAACGAAACCTATACGCTTCGGGTACTCAAAACTACTCTAAATTCATATCCGATTGACCCGAAACCAACGCCAGTAGGTCTGTATCATCGAGAACATCAAAAAGTATGTTTGACACAAGGCCAAATTCCCAGCCACGCACCCTCACGTGCCGCCACAAGCGGTTGCGCGTGAAAGCCACGCGCCGTGAACAGTGTCACCCCTGTCACCCGATTCCTCTGTTATACGAGTCTGCAACCCGCGGGGCAACCCGATCCTTTCTCCATCAATTCGAACCCAATTTCTCTATTTCTTTCACTCATTTCTATCCATTCCATATTCATTAGTGATCTGTGACTTCAATTCCATGAACTGAACCCTAGAATCCCTCGACTCAAGGTGGACACCTGACGGGTCCTAAATCGGGTCCTAGCCAAATTCAATCCGTTTCATTCAATTAATCACACAGGAAGTATCTCACGTCCATTCTAAACACAAATTTGAAATCAATTTCAAGAATCCTTACCTCCACTATTCGAACTCAACCTCCAAAATTCAACAATGTCGTAGGGGCTATTCTTCATCGAACCACCACCAATTTCCTTCTCAATCGATTTGTTTCGATTCGTTTAGCTCCCAGAAGACGAAATATCACATCAATTTCAATCAAAGCCATCTAAGAAATCAAATTCGATATTTATTGTTTTGGGCAGTTTTTCGGTTTTTCTCAGTATTATGTCCAGTCCTGCTCCCGTCTGACAAGTCAACTAAAGGTCTGAAACTCCCCTTCAGTGCTTGCCAGACAAGGGATGTTTGCGCGGATTTCTTGTAACGACCCATCCCGAATATCGGGATTTAATAATATTTAATTGTGATTTACTAATCTGGGATTAGTTGGGCGATTTCGGACGAATTGTACAAAATGACCGTTTTGCCCCGGGCGTGGGTAAAACGTTAACTTTTATTTCGGATGGTCAAATGGACTTTGACCGATGACCGTGACGTAGTTCGGGACGTCACGAGTTCATAGACAGGTGGCACGTTCGATTCCGAGGTTCGTGGTGAAAGTTATGATGTACGGAAGCCCAAGGGCATTTTTCGTAATTTGACTTATATTGGGCCAAATGTTGACTTTTTGATCGGGAGGTCCGATGGCCGAGGACCGTTAGGAAGGTCTCGATGCCCTGAGTTCGTAGACAGACGGCACGCATCAATCGGAGTCCGTATGACCGAGTTACGGGTCAGGATGCGTGAGGGGCATTTTGGTAATTTTCTGCACAAGGGCAGAATAGTAATTTAACACGGGGTACTGTTTCATTGAACAGCCGTGAAGGTGGAATGTTTGTGCGATCGATCCCGTGATTGTTTATCAATTTAATGGCTTCATTGGGCCAGTTTGAGGTGGAATTGCACATGTGATGGTGCTGGCAATCAATCACATGAACATGGGCACTGTTTTATCATGTTTTCGGGTCATTGCAGGGAATTTACACAGTGGACTGAGGGGCACTTTAGGATGCTTTTAATGGTTGATTTAGATCGATAGAATGGAGAGTGAGTCGAGAGGATGACTCTGAGATTGAGAATGAGAGGAATGGAGTGAGAATGGTGGAGGAATGCTCAAAAACCCGAAACTGGTTTCTGGGAAAATCAAATTCGAACTTCCAGTTTTAGGCCAGCCCAAGCCTAATTGATGATGGATTGAGCTTCCTGGAACTTCAACGAGTCGAACCAGATCAAATGGGGCAAGCTTTGGGGCTCCTAGGGCCGTGAACGGACGAGGTGGACGGCCGGAAAACTCAAGCTTGAGTTGTGGTGATTGAGGTAATGTCGTATTCAATTAATCATGCTAATTGGTTCGTGTTAATCCTTATATGCTTCATATGAAGTTAATTTGACAATGGTTGAGGATTGATGGAGTTTTGGTGATTGACCCGTTTTGGGTGATCACGGGTTGATGGCTTGATTAAGGAATGGTTGATGTTGATCGATGTCACAGACCTGAAATTCATTGGTTAATGATTGTTATAGGATCAAGAACGGATTGAATTGATGTCGAATTGGGTGTGATTGAGCCGGATCCTATCGCGGGTAATCAGACCCGTTTACTAGTCATTCGGGTGAAGGTGGTGACTGTAGCAGTCACTGTAGCAGGCGCGTGGCTTTCACGCGCAGCCACTCACGGCGGCGCGTGAAGGCGCGTGGGCACGAATCTCTAGGTGAGGTCAAAATGACTTTTGTTCCATACATTGTAACGAACATTTTGGGATTGGTTTCGTGTCGATCAGACACCGTCTCGATATTGTTCGGGATGTCCGAAGGTTTTAAATCCAATTTAAAAATACTTAAAAATTCGGGAAAATTACGGGACTTGAATAGGATGTTAATGATGAGGTTAGTAATCCTCTAATGTGATTTGGACAGGATTGGGAGTCCCGGTGATAGTGGTGTGGCCCGGGAAGGCCTATGGCACGCGTATCGAGGCGCTCGGTTAAACGGTCTGTGAGTGGACATTGGTTTCATAAATGCGATGCATGCATAACTGTTTTATGATTGTTATAATTATGATTAAATTATTTACTTTGGATATCGGTGAATTTAAAATGATTTCACGTATTTCGAGGTGAATTACGTATTTGCACGTAAACCGAGGTTTTCTGGATTTGCACCGATTTCCATAAATGTGGTTGGTTATGATTTCATGAAACGGTTGCGAACTTGAATAATGTGAAATCGGGTCAGGGGTCCAGTTAACATGTGGATCGGGCCAGGGGCCCAGTTAACTTGTGAAATCGGGCCAGGGGCCCAGTTGATTTCTACGTACGATTGCGGGTCGGGGACCCTAAAATGGAATTGAATAAATGTTTTCTGGTTTACATTTTATATATGTTCACATGCTGGAATCAATAAATGATGTTGATGATATTTCGGTTATGGCACGTTTCACGGTATTTGGGCATGAGACCCGTTTGATGAAACGTAACGATCGGTTCGGACATTACTTATGTATACCTATATGTTTTGCATGTGGATATCAATAAAATGTATTTAGTACTGCACTGTATAAATCCTTCCATATTATATTGTCTCCTCCGGATGAGGTACCCCAGAGAGGTCACGGACGTCTAGTACGTCCAGCGTCTATGACGCTAAGCATCGGGGATGCTGTACCCGAACGGGGTTCGGGGATTGAACTCGGAAATTGAGACCCGAGTGGCACGCGTAGCCTTGTGATTGTGACCTTATTGACGTCAGGGACGTCAGACATCAGGGATGTCGGATTGGAGTGTATAGTGCAGTGGCTAAAATTATGGTTATGGTTTATATTATATGCCTTATGGTTCATATCATTGGATTTATGAAATAACTCTTGGATTGACTTTTGGAATTTGAAACTATACTTTGGTTTCCGGGCTAAGGCCCTAATGGTTATTTCTAAATAAATATGGGATTATTGGTTTTTGGTGCATGCATATGATTTTACCGAGGGGCATAAATGTCTTATAAATGTTTTTAACAGACTTGTTTATTTTCGTCCACTCACAGCTCTTGTTTTCAATGCCCTTCAGGTTGATTCCGGATACGACTGCAGCAGAGACTTGAGCATCGCACACCTCCTCCATCGATCCTTACGCACTCTGGAAGCCCGTTTGGGCAATGACAATCGGTTATCCCTTGTCTGACACCTCTTGTCAGACGGGAGCACGTCACATTCCATGCAAATCCCGGGGGGATTGGGATGGGTTGTGTCAAGTGGTATTAGAGCAGGTTTTGCTCTTTTATGCGCGAAGGTCGAGGGTGTGATGTCTCTTTGGGCTGCTGTTCCGTTGTCAACCTGATAGATAGTTTTGAGTTTGTATGGTGGATTAGGTGTGTTTGGCCCGATACGCCGTGCCTTGATGCGATTCAACCCAAGTGGGGTTGTATACGATTAACTGGTAATGTGGAACCGTCGGTTCGGTCATGTGATGATGGATTGTTGTGCCAATGGGCACAGCTAGGTTCAGGGAACCCCATTGGAATAATTTTATGGAAATGCGAAACTCAGTTGAGTATTGGTCTAAGTTTTGGACCCTAGTAGTGTTGGCTAGTGTACGGGGTGTGGGTGCATCGGAGTTAGCCGATGACCTTCGTGGTGGAACCCACGATGGAACCCACGTTGAGTTGACAATTGGATTGGATTGGACGTCTATACGATGTCAGGACCGCAGGGTCGGTCAGGTTGTGGATTTTACTGCAGAAGGCAGTTGGGTTCGGTGGAACCCTAGGGTGTGATTTTGGAACCCTAATTTATAATTGATGGACCGTAAGGTGAACTTTAAATGCGAACTTGTGCTGCGACGTGCGACGAAGGTCGTGGATGACCATGTGGATGACTCTAGTGAGTCTAGTCAGGATTATGGGTTCGATCCACGGATGCGGTTATGAGATAAAATATGGAATCCCGTGTTGGATCGAATATTAGGGTGATGTGAGGATACGGATCTTGACAGCGATGACTGTTGGTCGACAGTTGTGTCGAGATGACTAGCTATCGAGGGTATTTTGTGTGGCTTTCTCACTTGGGGATCAGGGGATGTTCAAGGAACGTCCATTGTCCTGATGTGCCGATGGTAAAAATTGGAGGTACCCATAGTCGTGGGGTACGAGTGCTGTTACGGGATCGTCGTTCGTAATGAACGGAGATCCAGGGTAACAACTTAGCACACAGTGTGCTAGCATGGGTGTTCGTGTGCTAGTGTGGGTGTTCGTGTGCTATGTATGGATGTTGGTATGGTGATACCTTTACCAATACTAGTATGAATGCCTGTGTGCTGATACTAGTGTTGATGATAGTGCGGGGTGCTGGTACTGGTGTCGGTGATTGTGATGACGATGAGCCACCAGTTGGGGTGTGACTCTGTCATGATGGACATGTGATTGGTATCTGCGACTCAGAGGTGGTCGAGTCTCGGACTAGATGGGATCCAGTGGAGGTTGTGTCGTGTTGGGATAAGTCCCAATAGATTTACGATGACAAATGATGAATGGATAAAAAGGTATGTTTGAGACTTGAGGAATCTAGGGACGATGTTCCCTATGTCATAAGAATTGGTGGATTTGGGGAGTTGTGGTCAACTCCGAGATTGGTAAGTTTGTGTACTGCTTATATCCCCTGAGAGTACAAGGAAATTATTAAAATTGGAAAAGTCGGGGAAACCATTCGTGGTATTGAGGTGTGATTTTGTGATTGTGAATCACTTGGAATCTGAGGATTGAACCTGTAAAGGTTGAGATGTGAGACATGGCAGTATGGTATGCACATTCAGGCAAAATTGTAGATATCCCGTTCGGAATCAGGGTGTGTGCGTACATGAGTATTGGCGGACGTGAGGTCCGAGTGATGATTTGATTTTGGACACGTGGTGGTCCAAGTGAGGTATGGACATGGGCAATCCAGTGGTTGGACTTGACATCTCATTGGGAGCATGTCTGTTTCCAACATGGTTGGAACTCCCGATTCGGGGAGAGTTGTGATTGGGAGACGAGATGAGTGCTCGTTTCCGCATCAATGATTGGTATTCCGAAGTCATTAGGGTTGACTTCATATTTCCTGCCTTGGCAGATGATGATTGTTGCTACCAGTACGTTGAGCGTGTATTGGTAGGTGGACCCATGTTTGGCTTGGGGTCATTGGACACAAGAAGTTGTGTATGATTTTGGATTTGGTGGTGATATGCGTGGTCATCTTTCCACCAAGGGAAATTTGGCGAAGGATTCAATTGAGGGTGTAAGACCCTACGATCAGCTTCTAGATGGATTGTTAGCTATGTGAGCATGTGTGGATCCTAGGTGGATCTGATGTGTGATGTTGTCGACTTTGGACGATGTGACGATCTAGGATCGTGATGTTACTTGTCGGATGACGTAGCGATGGATCTGGATCGTGATCTTGATGATCCAAATGGGTGGAGAGTTTATCACTCTTACCTTGATATGTGAGTCGTAAATGACGGGACTGAACTTCTTTTTGGAGTGGAGTCCATATGGTTTGTTACTCGGTTGAGTAGGTTTCCGATGTGGTCAGATTTTGTCAACCTTTAACGTATGGATATTGGGATTGGCTTCCCTATGAAGTCAATCGAGTGTTTCGGACAGGCAACCGATAGGTTCGGTTTTGTTACGTCTTGGTGGACGTAAACGAGATTTTGGGTTTTGGAATCGAATTTCTGGGTGACGATTCAGGATTCGATTGCGAAGCTCGAAAATGGATTACCGGATTTGGGTGCGGAATGATTGTTCCAATGCTAGCTTACGGAATAATGATTTCGGATTCGGATTTGGAAATGGAATAAAATATGATGTTTGGGTTCGGATTCGGGATTTCTTACGAAATTGCGGATTCGGATTCGGAATTGGAACTAGATGACGGGTGGAGTTCGTTTTGTCTCATGATGGTTTGGACAAATGTACTCCATTATTGGAACGTGTTTGGCTATGACCTGGGTGGTTATAGGCAGATTGATGGATTGATGTACGTACAGGGTACGTTGTACGAGGATTGAGACGGGTTAGGCTGAGTAGGTGCCTAATGGCGGTACATGGGATGTACCAGTGGTGTGTAACTAAACGTGTTGGTGATCGGCTTGGTTCCAATATCATTTGTTTGGTTGTGATGGTGGACTGGACATTGGATACTGTGCGCTGTGCAGATTGATCTTGTCGGGTTCAGTGGTTGTATGAGCAGGTGCTCTTAGCCATGGTTGGCCAGTAGAACCCTAGTATTGGGATGTGTGATCACTGCTGGGCTGGTATTCAATGTGTTCTAGTTACACCACTTGATTGAGTAATTGACGGTAAACATACACTCAGGATGAGTGAATTGGTGGTCTAAGTGACCACGAGTAGCCTTGTGTGACTTGATCACACCGTGATTTCCCAGCGTTTTGGTTCACTGAGGGAGTCGGCGATTATGGACATTGAGATTATTTTGTGTCGCAGGATTGGGCTTGCCCTGCGAATTGAGATCTTGTGGGTGATTTTACGCTACATCGAGGGTGATGTAGTACGTGGTGTTATCACTGACTGGCTGATGGTTGGGGCCTTACCAGGGTGGTAAGGTTGTGTGATGACAGTTTGACTGATGGTGTCAGCATGGACTGACAAATGAGATTTGGTGACTCCCAATGGGAGCAAATGTAAGGATATATTGACAATGGAAGGGAACCATCTAGCTGAAGGAGTCAGCTAAATGGTTGGGCGATTTTATCGCGGATCAGGTGATCATTTCCACACGCAGTGGTCGAGTGTTGTTGCTATTATGACGTATGACTGTGATGGGATGTCTGGGTACAGACGAGGCTGGTGTTGACCCAGCAAGTGGGTGTACAGGTGTACACATGTTATGAGGTCGAATTGTTTTCCACGAGGTGGTTGTGGAATAAGGATGTTGGTAATTTCGAGGACGAAATTCTTTAAGGAGGGAAGGTTGTAACGACCCGTCCCGAATATCGGGATTTAATAATATTTAATTGTGATTTACTAATCTGGGATTAGTTGGGCGATTTCGGACGAATTGTGCAAAATGACCGTTTTGCCCCTGGGCGTGGGCAAAACGTTGACTTTTATTTCGGATGGTCAAATGGACTTTGACCGATGACCGTGACGTAGTTCGGGACGTCACGAGTTCATAGACAGGTGGCACGTTCGATTCCGAGGTTCGTGGTGAAAGTTATGATGTACGGAAGCCCAAGGGCATTTTCGTAATTTGACTTATATGGGGCCAAATGTTGACTTTTTGATCGGGAGGTCCGATGGCCGAGGACCGAGGACCGTTAGGAAGGTCTCGATGCCCTGAGTTCGTAGATAGGCAGCACGCATCAATCGGAGTCCGTATGACCGAGTTACGGGTCAGGATGCGTGAGGGGTATTTTGGTAATTTTTTGCACAAGGGCAGAATAGTAATTTAACACGGGATACTGTTTCATTGAACAGCCGTGAAGGTGGAATGTTTGTACGATCGATCCCGTGATTGTTTATCAATTTAATGGCTTCATTGGGCCAGTTTGAGGTGGAATTGCACATGTGATGGTGCTGGCAATCAATCACATGAACATGGGCACTGTTTTATCATGTTTTCGGGTCAGTGCAGGGAATTTACACAGTGGACTGAGGGGCACTTTAGGATGCTTTTAATGGTTGATTTAGATCGATAGAATGGAGAGTGAGTCGAGAGGATGACTCTGAGATTGAGAATGAGAGGAATGAAGTGAGAATGGTGGAGGAATGCTCAAAAACCCGAAACTGGTTTCTGGGAAAATCAAATTCGAACTTCCAGTTTTAGGCCAGCCCAAGCCTAATTGATGATGGATTGAGCTTCCTGGAACTTCAACGAGTCGAACCAGATCAAATGGGGCAAGCTTTGGGGCTCCTAGGGCCGTGAACGGACGAGGTGGACGGCCGGAAAACTCAAGCTTGAGTTGTGGTGATTGAGGTAAAGTCGTGTTCAATTAATCATGCTAATTGGTTCGTGTTAATCCTTATATGCTTCATATGAAGTTAATTTGACAATGGTTGAGGATTGATGGAGTTTTGGTGATTGACCCGTTTTGGGTGATCACGGGTTGATGGCTTGATTAAGGAATGGTTGATGTTGATCGATGTCACAGACCTGAAATTCATTGGTTAATGATTGTTATAGGATCAAGAACGGATTGAATTGATGTCGAATTGGGTGTGATTGAGCCAGATCCTATCGCGGGTAATCAGACCCGTTTACTAGTCATTCGGGTGAAGGTGGTGACTGTAGCAGTCACTGTAGCAGGCGCGTGGCTTTCACGCGCAGCCACTCACGGCGGCGCGTGGGCACGAATCTCGAGGTGTGGTCAACATGACTTTTGTTCCATACATTGTAACGAACATTTTGGGATTGGTTTCGTGTCGATCAGACACCGTCTCGATATTGTTCGGGATGTCCGAAGGTTTTAAATCCAATTTAAAAATACTTAAAATTCGGGAAAATTACGGGACTTGAATAGGATGTTAATGATGAGGTTAGTAATCCTCTAATGTGATTTGGACAGGATTGGGAGTCCCGGTGATAGTGGTGTGGCCCGGGAAGGCCTATGGCACGCGTATCGAGGCGCTCGGTTAAACGGTCTGTGAGTGGACATTGGTTTCATAAATGCGATGCATGCATAACTGTTTTATGATTGTTATAATTATGATTAAATGATTTACTTTGGATATCGGTGAATTTAAAATGATTTCACGTATTTCGAGGTGAATTACGTATTTGCACGTAAACCGAGATTTTCTGGATTTGCACCGATTTCCATAAATGTGGTTGGTTATGATTTCATGAAACGGTTGCGAACTTGAATAATGTGAAATCGGGTCAGGGGCCCAGTTAACATGTGGATCGGGCCAGGGGCCCAGTTAACTTTTGAAATCGGGCCAGGGGCCCAGTTGATTTCTACATACGATTGCGGGTCGGGGACCCTAAAATGGAATTGAATAAATGTTTTCTGGTTTACATTTTATATATGTTCACATGTTGGAATCAATAAATGGTGTTGATGATATTTCGGTTATGGCACGTTTCACGGTATTTGGGCATGAGACCCGTTTGATGAAACGTAACGATCGGTTCGGACATTACCTATGTATACCTATATTTTTTGCATGTGGATATCAATAAAATGTATTTAGTACTGCACTGTATAAATCCTTCCATATTATATTGTCTCCTCCGGATGAGGTACCCCGGAGAGGTCACGGACGTCTAGTACGTCCAGCGTCTATGACGCTAAGCATCGGGGATGCTGTACCCGAACGGGGTTCGGGGATTGAACTCGGAAATTGAGACCCGAGTGGCACGCGTAGCCTTGTGATTGTGACCTTATTGACGTCAGGGACGTCAGACATCAGGGATGTCGGATTGGAGTGTATAGTGCAGTGGCTAAAATTATGGTTATGGTTTATATTATATGCCTTATGGTTCATATCATTGGATTTATGAAATAACTCTTGGATTGACTTTTGGAATTTGAAACTATGCTTTGGTTTCCGGGCTAAGGCCCTAATGGTTATTTCTAAATAAATATGGGATTATTGGTTTTTGGTGCATGCATATGATTTTACCGAGGGGCATAAATGTCTTATAAATGTTTTTAACAGACTTGTTTATTTTCGTCCACTCACAGCTCTTGTTTTCAATGCCCTTCAGGTTGATTCCGGATACGACTGCAGCAGAGACTTGAGCATCGCACACCTCCTCCATCGATCCTTACGCACTCTGGAAGCCCGTTTGGGCAATGACAATCGGTTATCCTTTATCTGACGCCTCTTGTCAGACGGGAGCACGTCACATTCCATGCAAATCCCGGGGGGGGGGGGGGGGGGGGGGGGGGGGGGGGATTGGGATGGGTCGTGTCATTTCTGCTGCTGTAGGCTCCGGAACAGACGCCTCTGGGCTCAACCCCCTCGGGCTCAGTCACCTCTGGGCGAACACATCCCCAGGCTCAGACACCTCCGAGTGGTACATCCAGGCTCAGTCTCATCCGAGAAGCTGACTACCATAGGATCAACTCCCGATCCTACAATCACATCCCCCAAGCTCCGGTCGTCTGGGTAATCCCCCCAAGCACCGACCGTCTGGGAATATCACAATCACAATGAAAACCATCCCGGGAATTACATCCCAAAATATTTCAATCAAATCTTGACTTCATACCAAGTCAAGATCATTCTCAACTGGGTCTCAAGCCCAAAATACCTTTTACACATAAACCGTTAAAATCACATTTAAATCAATAGAATAATCCGGAAATCATCATTGACTCACCAACCAAGTCAAAATATCATTTTAGAAATCATTTAGACTCCGGGCCTAGCCCAAAACATCATTTGCACGTTCCTCGTAAAACGTGCCCAAAAGACTGATTAAAATAATCATAAATTCCCAATAAATCATTAATTTCACAAGTTCACAAGTGACTCCAAATCCGAGTCAAAATCACTATTCACTTGGGTTCTCATGCCCAAAATAACATTACCACGCAAATCCATGCGTTGCAACCTCCGTTGCCATTTTTACGTAAATCCACGAAATCCTTGACTCATTCCTGAGTCACAACATCATTCTCAATCCATGACTCATAATCCGAGTCCACGCATTATTTCCAACCAATTTTAATCCCGGACTGACAAACCAAGTCCAAACATCATTTTTACCAAATTTCGTAATTTCTCGAAAATTGCCCAAAAATAATAATATAATATTCATAAAACCGAGAAATTACCATATTGAAACACAAATCATGCCCAAGCATATAAAATCATATAATAAGGCATTAAAATCATATATGCATGCATCACGGTTAGAAAACAAAGTCCACTCACACACACCGTTCAAAACGGTCCGTTTCCGAGCTGCACGTTTTTCCGTAAATTCTGAAAATCGCAACTCCTGCCCAAAATCATTATAGAGGGTTACTAACATCTCAAAATACAACATATAATTTTCCCCAATTTTTCCGGGATTTAAATGCGTATTTTTAACGTAATACAAAACTTCGGATACAAGGAACATTAACAAAACAATATCCGATTTCATCGAAACCAACGTTAAAATGTTCGTTACACTGAGAGGATCAAAAGTCATGTTGACCTCACCTTGAGACTAGGCCGGACGCGCCCTCACGCGCCGGAGTGAGTGGCTGCGCGTTAAACCCACGCGCCAGCTACAGTGCTGTCGTCTCAACTCGTTTGTCTGTAAAACGGGCCATTCAACCTGCGATCAGACCCGGTTCCAATCCTATCAATTCGACATTGATTTCATCAATTGAGCATTCAGTTAGTTTCGTTATAAGTTCAATTAGGGTTCTGTAACATCAATTACTTGAAACATTACCTCAATCCTCACGATCAAGGATGAACAATCGAAGGACACCCCGCACACTGTTCATCATCAGAACTCCCTCAATTTCAATCGATTCCTCTCAATTGATTCAACTAGAAGCATCAAGGGACTCAGGTAAACCTTTTCCCCAAATCAATTGAATCAATTCGTGGCTTAAACTCCACGACTCAAACTCGATTCTTCGTCACTGTGCAACCATGGAGTTCAGTCAATCTCAACCAGTTTCTTCCAATTGATGGATCCAGAAGCATCGTGGGATCCTCAGGAACAAAATCCCCAGCTCAATTCCATCCATCGAAGCCTCCAATTCCTCGACTCAAGCTCGAAAATTCTGAAAGCTTCCTTCCTCAGTTCTACCTCAATTCGACCTCAATTCCACTTAGTTCCTTCTACAAAATTGATCGTAGTAATCCCAGAAGACTGAAACTGAACCCAATTTCGATCAACAAGGCTCAATTCATCCAATTTGAATATTCCTCCCAAAAACTCAATTTTCGAATTCCCAGTTCTCAGCCATTAATCGATCCCAGTGTTTCCCCAGTTTAATCCCCTCTCACAAACTCACAAATTCCCCTCAAAACTGGTTGTGAAAGGGAGCTCAATTCTCCCAATTTTGATTCCCCTTCTCACGGGTAAGAAAACAAAGAAGAAGAAAAATGGGGAAAAAGATGGAGGAATGATGGTGTAGGAATGATGATGTAGTAATGATAGTGTTGGGAGGGAAACATGGAGCTGGAAACAAGGGATGGGTGACACTTGTCACTCATCCGAATGTGCACAGTCACCGGGTATTGTTCATATTAAAATATTATTTTAATCCCGGTTCGTTCGGTTAATCGAGCCCGATTCCGTGACCATAACTTCGTCGTCGAATCTCCGATTTCGGCATGCAGCCTGTCGTTGGATTCGTATCGACGAGACCTACGTAACGGTACTTGGCCCTCGTCCATCGGACCTCCCGATCAAAAAGTCAACATTTGGCCCCTAATATGCCAAATTACCAAAATACCCCTCAACTTCCGAACATCATAACTCTCTACGAATGTCGGAATCGAACGTGCCACCTGTCTATGAACTCGTGACGTCCCGAACTACATCACAGTCACCGGCCAAAGTCCATTTGACCGCCCGAACTAAAAGTCAACATTTTGCCCACGCTAGGGGCAAAACGGTCATTTTGCACGTTTCGTCCGATTTCACTCAACTAATTCCGATTAGTCATTCTAATTCCTAATTAATTAATATTCAATCCCGATATTCGGGACGGGTCATTACAACCTTCCCTCAAAGAATTTCGTCCCCGAAATTCCAACTATCTGTATTCCACAACTACCTCGTGGAAAACAATTGGCCACACATCACGTGTACACATGTACACCCACTAGCCAACACAGAATTCGTCTGCACTGAGATGTCACATCACAGATGCACGTCGTACTGACTACACTCGACCACCCCGAGTGAAATTGTTCACCAGAAATTGGCAATGTCACCATTAAGCTGACTCTTTCAGCTTGACGGCCCCACGTAATCACTAATGTGCCCTGACTTCCGCTCTCATAGAGAGTCACCAAAACTCACTTGTCAGTCCATGCCGACACTACAAGTCAAACTGTCACCACCAAGCTTTACCACTCTAGTAAGGCGCCAATCAGTAACAAATCAGTGACAACACATCATACTACAACGTCTGTCAATGTTGTACAAGATCAACAACACGATCTCTCCTCGCAGGGCAAACTCAATCCTGCTACAAATACCAACAGCAGCAACCACAACTGTCACCCCCTCAGCGATCCCAGATGCTAGTAAGGTCACGACATGATAATATCTCGCCGCAAAGCAACTTGCGGTCACACTAACCACCAACTCACTCAGTCAAATGGTGTAACTGGAACACATTGAACACCAGCCTAGCAGTGATCACACAACTCAACACTAGAGTTATACTAGCCAACCATGGCTAAGAGCACCTGCTCAAACAATCACTGAAATCATCAGAATCACTCTGCCCAGTGCATCGTGTTCAATGTCCAGTTCACGTTCACAACCCATCCAATGGTATCAGGATTAAGCCGACTACTAACACGTTCACCAACGTACTACTGGTATAACCCGTATACCGTCACCCGACACCACAAGTCTGCAAGGTATCGTACCCCAAACCATAAACAAGGTACATACATCTATCCATTGACAAGACTACAACCACCTAGGTCATAGCCAAACATGTTCCAATAATGGAGTCCATTTGCCCAAACCAGCAAGAGACAAATCGAAACTCCACCAATCAGCTAATTCCAATTCCAAATTCGAATCCGCAATTTCGTAAGAAATCCCGAATCCAAACCCAGACATCACCTTTTTAATTCATGTCCAAATCCGAATCCGAAATCATTATTCCGTAAGCTAGCATTTGGAATAATCATTCCGCACCCAAATCCAGTATTCCACTTTCAAGTTCTAAAATCGAATCCTGAATCGTCACCCAGAAATTCGATTCTAAAACCCGAAATCTCGTTCACGTCCACTCGGACGCACCAAAACCGAACCTATCGGTTACCCATTCATTATACTCGGTTGACTTCATAAGGAAGGCAATCCAACAACCACACGGTTAAGGTTGACAAAATCCGACCACTTCGGAAACCTACTCACTCGTGTAATATACCATAAAGGGCTCCACTTCTAAAAGAAGTTCAGTCCCGTCATTTACGACTCACATACCGGAGTAAGAGTGACAAACTCTCTACCCAACTGGATCATCAGGATTTCGGTCCCGATCCATCACGACGTCAGCTGACCATGAACATCACAATCCTAGATCGTCACAATGCCCAATGTCCATGACATCACAAACCCGATCCACCTAGGATCCACACGGTTAACTACTAGGAACCATAGGGTCTTACACCCTCATCTAATTCGCGTACTGTCACAACGTTTGACAACTAACGCCCACAATTAAAAGTTCAGTCAATGACGAGACATGCCGCGACTGTGGGTTCTCACTGATTACCCCATATCTACCCTTGCCATCCCACCTAGGGAAAACCAAGGATGATCCAAAACAATAACACCAATATTCATCCCCGGGTCAAGTTTATTCTGGGCCCAACACGCCCATCTACAAACCAAACTGTTAACAAAAAAACAACCATCCGGACCCACACTAGTCCGACACATTCAAAACACATGATACAATATTACAACACAAATGGATAATACAAACTATTTACAAGGTATCACGAAAACATGTATCAATACAATTATTTTGACCTACGGTCAAGTCGATCGGGGCAGTTCCTTCGCAAATGTCCAAGTTTCCTACAAAAGTGACAAGTGGCAGTGCTGAGGCGACTTGCCCCACCACGCCGCTTACTTGTCGACTAGGTTGAAGTTCCATCCGAATGAACACCCACCGAGGGTTGCGATACAAGAGTATGAAGGCTAACTCGCTTCGATGTTTCCTGACTTATCTGTTCAGTATCTTGACGCTCTCGCCGTCGTCCAGAGCCCAAAGATTGTTCTGGCACAGGTAAAATAGTAGCCTCCACTCGGATAGCAGCATCCGATAATTCCCTCAGGGTAGAATACGAGCCAACAGTTACAGCACCTCGTAACTCATTCCTCAATCCCTGCTCAAACCTTCGACACTTATCCTCCTCAGTAGCCACATACAGAGGAGCGAAACTAGATAAGTGCAAAAATTGCTGTTCATAATCGACCACTGACCGATTCCCTTGCTGCAATTGGAGAAACTCAACCTCCTTAGCGTTCCGAAATGAGCGACGGATATAAAACTGATCCAAAAATCGCTCTCGGAATGCATCCATGCCAAGGTACGGGCATCCCAGCCAGTCAACTGTAAACTATGCCACCACCTGTAAGCATAGCCATCCAAAAGAAAAGTGGCTAAGGGTACCATGTCCTCCAGGGGACATATCATAACCTCAAAATCCTTTCCAATCGAGTAAGCCAATCTTCGGCACCATCCGGTCCCGAATCACCACGAAACACAGTGGCTCCTAACCGTCGAGCTCGCTCAATATCTGGGCCTTTACTAACACTACTCTCGCCCCTCCCATCTTCAGACCGTGTACGGGACGCACGACTCGGAGGCATGACGTATCAACAGAAATCAAGAACCAAATGCTCTGATACCAATTTGACAGGACCCGTCCCAACTGGACGTCAAAAACCGTGCCCGGTCCTGCTCCCGTCTGACAAGTCAACTAAAGGTCCGAAACTCCCCATCAGTGCTTGCCAGACAAGGGATGTTTGCGCGGATTTCTGCTGCTGTCACTGCCTCACGAGCAGTCCCGAACGTCGTACCACGGCCTGGAGGGTCACAAAACAGAAAAGGTGTGAGTGGACAAAAATGACCTCTTATAAAAACATTTATCAAAATACAATCTTACCCCTCCAGTTTTTCACAAACTTGCATGCATATCGTAAAACATGAGTGACCGATAAAATCAAAACATATTTTCCCATGGTCCATAAAACTCATGTTCACCAAATCAGTTCATGTTATAAAAACATCAAATCCCGTCTCTCAGGCCAAACCATGTGAAAACATAATCACTGGCCACAAAGACCAAAAACCCGTACTCCATACCAGTACGTCATCACAAATAACATCAATCAGCACTAATCACAAGTGCACAATACATATATCAATCCAATCAATCTGCACTACTCACAAGTGCACAATATCACAAATCACATCTGCACTACTCACAAGTGCGGCACTACGCGTAGGCCAATATCCAGTCACTCTCTCGGGAACAGACACCTCTGGGCTCAACCCCCTCGGGCTCAGTCACCTCTGGGCGAACACATCCCCAGGCTCAGACACCTCCGAGTGGTACATCCAGGCTCAGTCTCATCCGAGAAGCTGACTACCATAGGATCAACTCCCGATCCTTCAATCACATCCCCCAAGCTCTGGTCGTCTGGGTAATCCCCCCAAGCACCGACCGTCTGGGAATATCACAATCACAATGAAAACCATCCCGGGAATTACATCCCAAAAATATTTCAATCAAATCTTGACTTCATACCAAGTCAAGATCATTCTCAACTGGGTCTCAAGCCCAAAATACCTTTTACACATAAACCGTTAAAATCACATTTAAATCAATAGAATAATCCGGAAATCATCATTGACTCACCAACCAAGTCAAAAATATCATTTTAGAAATCATTTAGACTCCGGGCCTAGCCCAAAACATCATTTGCACGTTCCTCGTAAAATGTGCCCAAAAGACTGATTAAAATAATCATAAATTCCCAATAAATCATTAATTTCACAAGTTCACAAGTGACTCCAAATCCGAGTCAAAATCACTATTCACTTGGGTTCTCATGCCCAAAATAACATTACCACGCAAATCCATGTGTTGCAACCTCTGTTGCCATTTTTCACGTAAATCCACGAAATCCTTGACTCATTCCCGAGTCACAACATCATTCTCAATCCATGACTCATAATCCGAGTCCACACATTATTTCCATCCAATTTTAATCCCGGACTCACAAACCAAGTCCAAACATCATTTTTACCAAATTTCGTAATTTCTCGAAAATTGCCCAAAAATAATAATATAATATTCATAAAACCGAGAAATTACCGGATTGAAACACAAATCATGCCCAAGCATATAAAATCATATAATAAGGCATTAAAATCATATATGCATGCATCACGGTTAGAAAACAAAATCCACTCACACACACCGTTCAAAACGGTCCGTTTTCGAGCTGCACATTTTTCCGTAAAATCTGGAAATTGTAACTCCTGCCCAAAATCATTATAGAGGGTTACTAACATCTCAAAATACAACATATAATTTTCCCCAGTTTTTTCCGGGATTTAAATACGTATTTTTAACGTAATACAAAACTTCGGATACACGGAACATTAACAAAACAATATCCGATTTCATCGAAACCAACATTAAAAATGTTCGTTACACTGAGAGGATCAAAAGTCATGTTGACCTCACCTTAAGACTAGGCCGGACGCGCCCTCACGCGCCGCAGTGAGTGGCTGCGCGTGAAACCCACGCGCCAGCTACAGTGCTGTCGTCTCAACCCGTTTGTCTGTAAAACGGGCCATTCAACCCGCGATCAGACCCGGTTCCAATCCTATCAATTCGACATTGATTTCATCAATTGAGCATTCAGTTAGTTTCGTTATAAGTTCAATTAGGGTTCTGTAACATCAATTACTTGAAACATTACCTCAATCCTCACGATCAAGGATGAACAATCGAAGGACACCCCCGCACACTGTTCATCATCAGAACTCCCTCAATTTCAATCGATTCCTCTCAATTGATTCAACCAGAAGCATCAAGGGACTCAGGTAAACCTTTTCCCCAAATCAATTCGTGGCTCAAACTCCACGACTCAAACTCGATTCTTCGTCACTGTGCAACCATGGAGTTCAGTCAATCTCAACCAGTTTCTTCCAATTGATGGATCCAGAAGCATCGTGGGATCCTCAGGAACAAAATCCCCAGCTCAATTCCATCCATCGAAGCCTCCAATTCCTCGACTCAAGCTCGAAAATTCTGAAAGCTTCCTTCCTCAGTTCTACCTCAATTCGACCTCAATTCCACTTAGTTCCTTCTACAAAATTGATCGTAGTAATCCCAGAAGACTGAAACTGAACCCAATTTCGATCAACAAGGCTCAATTCATCCAATTTGATTTTTCTTCCCAAAAACCCAATTTTCGAATTCCCAGTTCTCAGCCATTAATCGATCCCAGTGTTTTCCCCAGTTTAATCCCCTCTCACAAACTCACAAATTCCCCTCAAAACTGGTTGTGAAAGGGAGCTCAATTCTCCCAATTTTGATTCCCCTTCTCACGGGTAAGAAAACAAAGAAGAAGAAAAATGGGGAAAAAGATGGAGGAATGATGGTGTAGGAATGATGATGTAGTAATGATAGTGTTGGGAGGGAAACATGGAGCTGGAAACAAGGGATGGGTGACACTTGTCACTCATCCGAATGTGCACAGTCACCGGGTACTGTTCATATTAAAATATTATTTTAATCCCGGTTCGTTCGGTTAATCGAGCCCGATTCCGTGACCATAACTTCGTCGTCGAATCTCTCGATTTCGGCATGCCGCCTGTCGTTGGATTCGTATCGACGAGACCCTACGTAACAGTCCTTGGCCCTCGTCCATCGGACCTCCCTATCAAAAAGTCAACATTTGGCCCATAATATGCCAAATTACCAAAATACCCCTCAACCTCCCGAACATCATAACTTTCTCTACGAATGTCGGAAACGAACGTGCCACCTGTCTATGAACTCGTGACGTTCCGAACTACATCACAGTCACCGGCCAAAGTCCATTTGACCGCCTGAACTAAAAGTCAACATTTTGCCCACGCTAGGGGCAAAAACGGTCATTTTGCACGTTTCGTCCGATTTCACTCAACTAATCCCCGATTAGTCATTCTAATTCATAATTAATTAATATTCAATCCCGATATTCGGAACGGGTCATTACAGCACCGTTAAAGACTTTGACTACCCAATTTACCGTTTTACCCTTCATGTCACAATTTACCATTTTGCCCTTGAACTTCCTAGACCCTTAACTTTTTCATCCGAGCTCCGTTTTCGACGTGCCACCTGTCTACAGATTCAGCGTCTCGAGACCAACACAATGGTCCTCGAAAAATATACAAAAATGATTCCAAACAAAAAGTCAACTTTTAGCCACATCCCTCCAAGGGTAAAAACGTCATTTTTCACATTATTTTAATATTTTACATTCTTTGGATTTTCGGGGCGTTACAAGTAGAAAACACTATATCTGGCATAGTAGATGTTAAATAGAGTAGGCGTCCAATATCAGGACCCATCCCAAATATCACCTCGATACCCGGGACGAACCCTGCTCCCGTGTGACAATCAGACTTAAAGTACCACAAGAACCTCAAAATAACAATAAGCATAACTATCAGACAAGGGAGTAAATATAATACAATCGTAACGCAGAGCATAGCGTTATACAAAACAGGCACAAAAGTCCTACTGGGCTAATCTCACAACGGAAGAAACGTTGTAAGCTCTATGCCTCGGTTCCTGCCTCAACGTTTACCCCAGCGCTATCACCAACGACTTGGAGGGTAAATTAAAACCAGAAGGTGTGAGTGGACTAAAAGAAATAAGAGTTTCAAAACAGTTTAACATCAAACCAGGGTTAAGAAAAAAAAAACAATAAGATTTTTCCCTCCGTTTTAAAATAAAGTATACATGTCTAACGAAATATCAGAAAACCACAACATAAAATATAACAATTACGCTAAGATCATACCATAAAAACCAAATCCACAAATGTCAAGTCTGATCAAGCCTGCTGGGTCTATCCGAGTCTTTAAACTCAAACCATGCCTCAAATGTAATCCGAGTCTTTAAACTCCCAAGTCTTTAAACTCAATAGGCCTAAGGGGTAATATCGTAAATATCCGAGTCTTTAAACTCCGGAGTCTTTTAAACTCAATTCGGGTCCGTCCCCCGTCAAACATAATCCGGGTCTTTAAACCCAATATCCAGATCCAGCAAATCCAATCCAAATCAATCCATCTCCAAACCCGAATCTGGAATCACTGGTCTGATGCCCTTCCGGCATCCAGAACCGTCATTCCGAACCCAAATCCGGAATTCCACTTTTTCTGACTTTATAACCAAATCTCGTTTCTCGAAATCCGATTTTAAAACCAAAACCTTGATTACCAAAATCGTATCCCATAATCCACTGATAACCATCAGAAAACAATTATAGATTGAAAACCCAAAAGTTTAGCATCAAAATCAGAAATCCAGCCTTTTCTCGAAAAACGTGCGAAAACCCGAAAATGTCTCGAAAAACGTGCAAACATATCAATCACATATAATCATCATCAACAAGCATAAAAACATACTTAAAATCATAAAACATAAATAAAACAGTTAGGCATGCTCGTAAGGAAAGAAAGAGTCCACTCACGAGTCCAAAAAGTGTTAATCGCGCTCCGTGCGCTCCTCGACCGTCTCAGGCGTCTCTTGTCCTGTCAAATAATCACCAAATAGGGTCACAAATACATCAAATATGCTAACCCTAATTTCCCCAAATTTTTTGGGAATTTATACGTAATTTAAATTAAAACCCTAAACCGTCCGGATCCTCGAACTATCCCGTAACATCGTCCGATTAACCCGAAACTTGTCTCAATGGATTCCTTATGACATTTAGAACAAAAACCATGTTGGAAAGGTTCTCAGATTCCTCCCCACGCGCCTCCACGCGCCGCCCAAAGTGGCTGCGTGTGGGCCTCACGCGCTGCTACAGTAGCATCGTCTACCTCGAGTCACCCGGTTCAACTGTGCTGAACCGGCGTGACCGGTTCTGTAATTCCGCCATGATTTTCACTCAATCCAATCCTATTAGCTTCGTCCAGTTCCCTGCAATCCTTTCCCGTCCTGAAATCTGAAAATTGAAGCCTAAAACCCAACGTCTTCCACCTCGAAACAAACTGCCCGTAAGCCCTGTTTTGGTCTCCGGCCACCCAGACCTTCCCCTGTCACGGGGACCATCCTAGACGACTCCTAGGACCTCCTTGAACCTCACATCACTCACCAAAGTCCTCGACTCTAGCCCAAAGTCCACTACTTTTGAAAACAATAAAACGGGAAAAACAGGGGATTCGATGCTTACCGTCGAATCGTCCTCCGCCGTCTGCACCGCCGTGTACCACGGTTTCCACTGAGTCCTCTGCAATCGTCCTAGCCTCCTATTAGCTTGGTTTGAACCAAAACACGGCACAACCACCACCTCTGTCCCACGGCCACTCTGTTTTCCCTGAAAATCAATCCTCTGACCACCGTGTTTCCGTGCACGATTTCACCCCCAAACTCAGTCACCAACTTCCTCTCTTCTCTCTGTCACTCTCACAACTCACCAAACTCTCACCCACACTCTGAATTGATCAAATACTCCACCGCCTCACTCTCTATTTTTTGTTCTTCACAGCACAATTTGCACGGTTTGAAATCGTGCAACGTGTGGCCGTGTATATTATACACAATCCTAGAACCCTCTAGCTCACAACCACGTGTCCCACATTCCATGGATCAGAGAACAAATATCCAATCCCACTTATGCCACTTGCCCTTATCTGATTGGTCCTAAGACAAAAAGACCAAATTGCCCCTAAGTGTACAAATTACCATTTTGCCCTTCAACTTTCTAGACCCATAACTATTTCGTCCGACGTCCGATGACAGCGTGCCGCCTGTCGTTATATTCAGGACGTCGAGACCTATCTAACGGTGAAAATCACAAGTCCACTAAAAAATCAACATTTTCCTCGATTAGTCAAAATTACGGTAACGCCCTCAATCTTCCGAACGTCATAACTTTTTCTCCGATTGTCCAAATCAATCATGTCACCTGTCTACGGACTCGTGACGTCCTAAACTACGTCACGGTCAATGGTCAACACTCATCAAACCTGTAAATCAAAAAGTCAACTTTTGACACACTATTCACAAGGGCAAAATCGTCCTTTTATACAATTCTTTTACAAAATTACATTTGTACCCTTCTTGAAGGTA
Source organism: Prinsepia uniflora (assembly GCA_032719365.1). Taxonomy (NCBI): domain Eukaryota; kingdom Viridiplantae; phylum Streptophyta; class Magnoliopsida; order Rosales; family Rosaceae; genus Prinsepia; species Prinsepia uniflora. The sequence goes on from CM064872.1 coordinate 8,643,536, forward strand.
CGGGTTGTTACAATCTACCCCCTACAAAGAATTTTGTCCCCGAAATTCAGTGAAACAAGTAAGGGTACTGTTCGCGCATTAAGGCCTCGGGTTCCCATGTAGCTTTTTCCACCCGATGATTCCTCCGTAAAACTTTAACTAAGGGAACCGTCTTCCTTCGTAAAATTTTATCTTTCCGATCCAAAATCGCTACAGGCTGCTCTTCAAAGCTCAAATCTTCCCTAAGCTCAACAGGTTGTGCTTCCAAAACATGTGAATCGTCCCGAATATACTTTCGAAGCATAGATACATGAAAGACATTATGTACCTTTGCCAAGTCTGCTGGTAAAGCCAATCGATAAGCAACAGGACCAATCCGCTCCAAGATCTCATAAGGTCCAATGTAACGAGGACTTAACTTCCCTCGCCTACCAAACCGTACGATCCCCTTCCAAGGAGATAACTTCAAGAAAACCCAGTCTCCTACTGCAAACTCTAGATCCCTGATCCTACGGTCGGCGTAACTCTTTTGTCGGTCCTGTGCTGCCTTCAGTCGATCTCTGATCAGTGTCACTTTTTCCTGAGTAAGGTCTACCAGCTCGGAAGTAGTCAATCTCCTCTCACCAACCTCGGTCCAACACAAAGGAGTCCGACACTATCGCCCGTACAGAGCCTTGTAAGGAGCCATCCCAGTACTCTCCTGATAACTGTTATTGTAGGCGAACTCCATCAAAGGTAAATGTGACTCCCAAGTACCCTGAAACTGTAAGAAACAAGCTCTCATCATGTCCTCTAAAATCTGGATGGTCCGCTCAGACTGTCCATCGGTCTGAGGATGAAAGGCAGTACTAAAATGCAGCTTGGTCCCAAAAGCTTCCTATAAGCTCTGCCAAAACCGGGAAGTAAACCTCGGATCTCTGTCAGATACTATCGACTCTGGAGTACCATGCAGCCGAATAATCTCATCAATAAACAACTGTGCAAACTGCGCCAACCTGAAGTTCTCCCGTACTAGCAAGAAATGAGCAGACTTTGTAAGTCGATCCACAATCACCCACACACCATCATGTCCCTTCGGTGTCCTAGGCAGCTTGAATACTAAGTCCATCGTCAAGTGATCCCATTTCCACTCGGGGATCGGCAAAGGTTGCATTGCTCCATAGGGTCTCTACCGCTCAGCTTTCACCTGTTGACAGATCAAGCATCTACTGACATACTCTGCAATCTCACGTTTCATACTTGTCCACCAGTAATGCTCTCGAAGTGTACGATACATCTTGGTCCCACCAGGATGCATCGCATAGGCTAAACAATGAGCCTCATCCAGTATCACCTTTTTCAGTGCTTCGTCCTCAGGTACACACAACCGTTCATCCTTAACCAAGGCTCCATCCTTGCGAATCTCAAAATCATGTCTCTCTCCCGCTTCGACCTCAATCCGTATGATGCCCAAAATGGGGTCCTCAAACTAAGCATCAATAACATGATCAATCAAAACAGGTCGCACATGGAAACTCGCTAATAGTGCTCCCTGACCATCCACAGTCAACTCTACTCCCAGTCTGCGGAGCTCAACCAACAAAGGTAACCGGACTGTCCTCAAATGCGACAAATAACTAGCTGACTTCCTGCTCAAAGCATCGGCTACCACACTGGCTTTTCCTGGATGATACTCGATCGTACAATCATAGTCCTTAAGCATCTCTAAGCATCGACGCTGTCTCAGATTCAGCTCTTTCTGAGTAAATAGATACTTTAAACTCTTATGGTCTGTGAAAATCCTGCACCTCTCACCGTACAAATAATGTCGCCAAATCTTCAGTGCATGAACCACCACAGCAAGTTCCAAGTCATGTGTAGGGTAGTTCATATCATGGGGTTTCAACTGCCGGGAAGCGTAAGCAATCACTTTCCATTGCTGCATTAACACACAGCCCAAACCCTGTAAAGAAGCGTCACTATAAACCTCAAACTCCCCACTGTCGTCTGGAAGGGCCAACACAGGAGCCGATCTCAACCGCCTCTTAAGCTCCTGGAAACTCTGCTCATAGTTCTCATCCCAGTCAAACCGAACTCCCTTCCGAGTCAGCCGTGTCAACGGAGTAGCAAGAATAGAAAAACCCTCAATAAAGCGCCGGTAATAGCCTGCTAATCCCAGAAAACTCCTGATCTCTGTCACCGTCTTGGGCTGTTCCCAATTTACTACCGCCTCAACCTTCTGAGGATCCACTCTGATGCCCTCGGCTGAAATCACATGACCCAGAAATCCAACACTGGTCAACCAAAACTGGCATTTACTCAACTTCGCATACAACTGATGCTCTCTCAGGGTCTTAAGCACTATCCTCAAATGCTTCTCGTGCGCCTTCACACTCTTCGAATATACCAAAATGTCATCAATGAAGACAATCACAAAACGATCCAAGTACGACCAGAACACTCGGTTCATGAGATCCATAAAAGCTGCTGGGGCATTAGCCAATCCAAAAGGCATCACAACAAACTCATAGTGACCATACCTGGTCCGAAAGGCCGTCTTCGGTACATCTTCCTCTTTAACCCGTAGCTGATGATATCCGGAGCGAAGATCAATTTTTGAAAAATACTGTGCTCCCTTCAACTGGTCAAACAAGTCATCAATCTGGGGTAGGGGATACTTATTCCTAATGGTTACCTTATTCAACTGTCTGTAGTCAACACACAATCTCAAACCTCCATCCTTTTTCTTGACAAACAGTACAGGCGCTCCCCAAGGTGACACACTCGGTCGAATGAATCCCATATCGACCAACTCTTGTAATTGTATCTTTAGTTCCCTCAATTATGCAGGTGCCATGCGATAAGGAGTCTGTGAAATAGGCTGTGTACCTGGAAGAAGATCAATCGTAAACTTGATGTCTCGATGAGGTGGTAATCCTGGCAACTCCTCAGAAAAAACATCGGAAAACTCCCGCACCACTGGTATGTCCTCCGCTCTCACTGGCGTAGCACGTGTATCCACCACGTGAGCTAAGTAACCCTGGCATCCTTTACGCAACAACTTGCTAGCCTCAAGTACCGAAATAACTCCAATAGGGGGTGCACACTGATCCCCCTGAAATATGGTCTCTGGTAATCCTGGACTCCGAAAGGTCACTCTTCTATCGAAACACTCGATAGAAGCATGATGTCTAGTTAACCAGTCCATACCTAATATAACATCAAAGTCCCGTAGATCCAGCAGTAACAAGTCCGCCACTAACTCAACCTCACCTACCATCACCGGACACTCTCTCAGAACCTGAGTCACTACCAACACCTCCCCAGTAGGCGTACTCACCCCTAAGGCACAATCCAAGGTAGACACCTCTCTCTCCGTCACCAGACTACAACTCCGGGCTATAAACGAGTGAGTAGCCCCGGGATCTATCAAAGCAAAAACAGTGTGGACAAGTATGGTGAGTGTACCTGTCACCACACCCGGTGCTGATCTGGCCTCCTGCTGGGTCATAGCAAAAACTCGCGCCTGAGGTCCTGATGACCGACCGCGCCCTCTAGAACTGCTCGTGGCACCACTGCCACATCTAGGGCCTGCCGCCCCTGATACAGATGCAGTACTCCGCCCAGGTTCTGCTGTACCTCGACCTGCTCCACCCTCCTGGGCTAACAACGGGCACTCTCTCCGAAAGTGGACGCGCTCTCCACAATAATAGCAGACATCTCTACCGGGGCCACCAGTCTGTCTCCCAGTAGAAGCAACAGAAGTCGCACTCGCCTGAGGAGTCGGCTGTGCTCTAGCTCCCCGAAATCCAGAGCTCTGAAAACTGCCTGGTCTTCCAACCCGGGCACCACCAGCTGATGAAGTACCACCATAGTTGCCCCGTTTACTCGACGCTCCATGAAAAGAATGCTCACGGCGTCTCACACTGCCCGAGTACTGTGGCCAGGCAGGCAAACTGGCCTCCACTCTCACAGCAGCGTCTGACAACTCCCTGAAAGTAGCAAATGAGCCAGCTATCACAATGGCCCTAATCTCTCCTTGAAGACCCAACTCAAACCGACGACACTTCTCAGCCTCGGTTGCCACAAATGCAGGAGCGAATCGGGACAATGTCTGCAATCTCTGCTCATACTCGGCTACTGTCATGCTCCCCTGTTTCAACTGCAGGAACTCTGCCTCTTTGGCATCCCGGAAAGAGCGAGGATAATACTGGTCCAAGAACCGCTCCCGGAAAGTCTCCCATGTCACGGTATGAGCGTCCCAACCTGACAACTCCAGCGTATACCACCACTCATACGTTGCGCCGTCTAGCAGAAAAGTAGCCAACAACACACGATCCCTTGGAGGACAATGCATCACCCCAAAAAATCCGCTCAAGCCGGGTGATCCATCGGTGGGCTTCCTCTGGGTCTGCCCACCACTGAACGTAGTAGCCCCGAGCAGCTGGGCTCGCTCAATCGACGCACTCTCTGCTTCTTCAGGTTGTGGAGGGGGTTCACGTCTCGGAGGCATGGTCGAACGTACGCTGAAAGAGGCATAGAGTTAGTAAAACAACCTAAATACGACCTCATACCGACACAAACCGACAAACCTATGCTCTGATACCAATTGTCAGGACCCGTCCCAAATATCACCTCGATACCCGGGACGAACCTTGCTCCCGTCTGACAATCACACTTAAAGTACCACATGAACCTCAAAATAACCATAAGCATAACTATCAGAAAAGGGAGTAAATATAATACAATCGTAACGCAGAGCATAGCGTTATACAAAACAGGCACAAAAGTCCTACTGGGCTAATCTCGCAACGGAAGAACGTCGTAAGCTCTAAGCCTCAGTTCCTGCCTCAACGTTTACCCCAGCGCTATCACCACGACCTGGAGGGTAAATTAAAACCATAAGTTGTGAGTGGACTAAAAGAAATAAGAGTTTCAAAACAGTTTAACATCAAACCAGGGTTAAGAAAAAAAAACAATAAGATGTTTCCCTCCATTTTAAAATAAAGTATGCATGCCTAACGAAATATCAGAAAACCACAACATAAAACAATATAACAATTACGCTAAGATCATACCATAAAAACCAAATCCACAAATGTCAAGTCTGATCAAACCTGTTGGGTCTATCCGAGTCCTTAAACTCAAACCAGGCCTCAAATGTAATCCGAGTCTTTAAACTCCCGAGTCTTTAAACTCAATAGGCCTACAGGGTAATATCGTAAATATCCGAGTCTTTAAACTCCCGAGTTTTTAAACTCAATCCGGGCCCGTCCCCCGTCAAACATAATCCGGGTCTTTAAACCCAATATCCAGATCCAGCAAATCCAATCCAAATCAATCCATCTCCAAACCCGAATCCGGAATCACTGGTCTGATGCCCTTCCGGCATCCAGAACCGTCATTCCGAACCCAAATCCGGAATTTCACTTTTTCCGCCTTTACAACCAAATCTCGTTTCTCGAAATCCGATTTTAAAACCAAAACCTTGATTACCAAAATCGTATCTCATAACCCACTTATAACCATCAAAAAACAATTATAGATTGAAAACCCAAAAGTTTAGCATCCAAATCAGAAATCCAGTCTTTTCTTGAAAAACGTGTGAAACCCCGAAAATGTCTCGAAAAACGTGCAAACATATCAATCACATATAATCATCATCAATAAGCATAAAAATATACTTAAAATCATAAAACATAAATAAAACAGTTAGGCATGCTCGTAAGGAAAGAAAGAGTCCACTCACGAGTCCAAAAAGTGTCAATCGCGCTCCGTGCGCTCCTCGACCGTCTCAGGCGTCTCTTGTCCTGTCAAATAATCACCAAATAGGGTCACAAATACATCAAATATGCTAACCATAATTTCCCCAAATTTTCGGGAATTTATACGTAATTTAAATTTAAACCCTAAATCGTCCGGATCCTCGAACTATCCCGTAACATCGTCCGATTAACCCGAAACTTGTCCCAATGGATTCCTTATGACATTTAGAACAAAAACCATGTTGGAAAGGTTCTCAGATTCCTCCCCACGTGCCTCCACGCGCCGCCCAAAGTGGCTGCGCGTGGGCCTCACACGCTGCTACAGTAGCATCGTCTACCTCGAGTCACCCGGTTCAACTGTGCTGAACCGGCGTGACCGGTTCTCTGTAATTCCACCATGATTTTCACTCAATCCAATCCTATTAGCTTCGTCCAGTTCCCTGCAATCCTTTCCCGTCCTAAAATCTGGAAATCGAAGCCTAAAACCCAACGTCTTCCACCTCGAAACAAACTGCCCGTAAGCCCTGTTTTGGTCTCCGGCCACCCAGATCTTCCCTGCAATCCTAGACGACTCCTAGGACCTCCCTGAACCTCACATCACTTACCAAAGTCCTCGACTCTAGCCCAAAGTCCACGACTTTTGAAAACATTAAAACGGGGAAAACAGGGGATTCGATGCTTACCGTCGAATCGTCCTCCGCCGTCTGCACCGCCGTGTACCACGGTGTCCACTGAGTCCTCTGCAGTCGTCCTAGCCTCATATTAGCTTGGTTTGAACCAAAACACGGCACAACCACCACCTCTGTCCCACGGCCACTCTCCGTGTTTCCGTGCACGATTTCACCCCCAAACTCAGTCACCAACTTCCTCTCTTCTCTCTGTCACTCTCACAACTCACCAAACTCTCACTCACACTCTGAATCGATCAAATACTCCACCGCCTCACTCTCTATTTTTTGTTCTTCACAACACAATTTGCACCGTTTGAAATCGTGCAACGTGTGGCCGTGTATATTATACACAATCCTAGAACCCTCTAGCTCACAACCACTTGTCCCACATTCCATGGATCAGAGAACAAATATCCAATCCCACTCATGCCACTTGCCCTTATCTGATTGGTCCTAAGACAAAAAGACCAAATTTCCCCTAAGTGTACAAATTACCATTTTGCCCTTCAACTTTCCAGGCCCATAACTATTTCGTCCGACGTCCGATGACAGCGTGCTACCTGTCGTTATATTCAGGACGTCGAGACCTATCTAACGGTCCTCGGTCTACATGAAAATCATAATTCCACTAAAAAGTCAACATTTTCCTCGATTAGTCAAAATTACGGAAACGCCTTCATCTTCCGAACGTCATAACTTTTTCTCCGATTGTCCAAATCAATCATGCCACCTATCTACGGACTCGTGACGTCCTAAACTACGTCACGGTCAATGGTCAACACTCATCAAACCTGTAAATCAAAAAGTCAACTTTTGACACACTATTCACAAGGGCAAAATCGTCCTTTTATACAATTCTTTTACAAAATTACATTTGTACCTTTCCTGAAGGTACGGGTTGTTACATCCAAGCATCGTCTGTAGATCATCTCATCTGCAACATTAGATCCATCTTCCTTGCCTAACCTGTCACAGTTGCTAGAGGAGTATACACATGCGTACAATCCTTCAAGCCAAATTTCTTCAACAGTATCATGGCATACTTGTTTTAATGGATGAAGATAGATTCTTTAGTCTGAATCACTCCCATGCTTAGAACATGGTGAAGTAAACCCCATGCTGAAATGCCTGCCCACTGATCCCTACGTTAAACAAAGTGCCACCAACAGTTATATGTTTTGGTTAGAGTTGATTGCTGCAAAAAGTTTTGTTCATTATATAATGAAGATATATGAATCAACAAATAGAATTCAATTCTCTTGTCTAGTTCTTCAAATTTTCGAAAGTATGCAGTTTTGTGTATATTTAGATTCCTCCAGTTTATGGTTTGTTCAATTCTAATGCTAGTATTGATTCTTATACCTCACTGTGCTTGTAGGAGATGAGAAATCCTACTTGGTAGGAGATGAGACATGAGACATTAAGCAATCATTATTTTCTCAATCTAATGCTTGTGATTTTTGAATGTACTAAGGCTTTTACAGAAAACGAGAATTGTACCACAGAGTTTGGTATTTCCTATACCTTACTTTGTTTGAAAAAAGTTCCTCATTATGCATGATATTGTTAGAGATATCCTAGCCATTCCAGTGTCGACTATTACTTCAAAGTCTGCATTTAGTACTAGTGGAAGAATTGTAAGTCCACTACGTTGTCACCTCTAATCAAACACAGTTGAGAGTTTAATGTGTACTCGGGATTGGCTGTGGAGAAAGATCAGAGATATTATAATTATTTTTGTAATATATTTAGTAGTTAAAAAATATTTACTTATTAATTTTTTTTTTGCTAATTTTTCTTTTTAATGTGATCAGGTTCAATTTCATATTTGGTTTCTATAAATACTGAATCTGATAGATTTGACGATGATATCGATGTTCAGATTATTGATGACGATGGCGACAGTGAAGATGATTGAACTTTCATAGACGTTTTTATTATTTTGTTATAATTTTATAAATTGAACTTAAATTTGCAATATTTTGAACTTTTATTATAATGGTGGAGAAAAAAAAACAAATAAAAAGGAAAAAGAAGAAAAAAATGAAATGTAAAAGAAATTGAAATTAAAATAAATTAAAAATTAAAAATAAAATGAGAAGTTAGAAAAAAAAATGGAAAAGAAAAAAATAAACATAAAATTTTCATGGGTACCCATTATTAAGTGGGTAGGATTTGGGTAAACCCTTGAAAATGGATCTAGATGAGTTTACTATCCATTTGTATCCATATAGGGTAAGAATTTATCCATATCCTAAAAAAATTCATTTCGCCCATCCCTAGGAGGCATGTATGAAAGTTTTCCGACAGGTGTTGGATCAACTATTTGTGAGGAGAGGGAGAGGTATCCCCGTAACTTTCCTGCCCGAGTACTGGTATTAGATATGAAGAAGAGGCTCGTTGTATTGTTGGTGCCATGTAAAAGAAATTGAAATTAAAATAAATTAAAAATTAAAAATAAAATGAGAAGTTTGAAAAAAAAAATGGAAAAGAAAAAAATAAATATAAAATTTTCATGGGTACCCATTATTAAGTGGGTCGGATTTGAGTAAACCCTTGAAAATGGATCTAGATGAGTTTACTATCCATTTGTATCCATATAGGGTAAGAATTTATTCATATCCTAAAAAAACTCATTTCGCCCATCTCTAGGAGGCATGTATGAAAGTTTTGCGACAGGTGTTGGATCAACTATTTGTGAGGAGAGGGAGAGGTATCCCCATAACTAGTATTAGATATGAAGAAGAGGCTCGTTGTATTGTTGGTGCCATGGAAGACTTGGAAGTTCTTGTAAGTAGCCACAAAGAAAGGGCAGCGGATAAAAAAATGCCAAACTTGCATACGCACCAAAATCGCAATACTGACTTTGCCAGTACCGTGGGAGTATCTGATACAATATTATGTCGCCTGGGACCACTTGCTCATCTACTTTTATGGAGTATTTTTAATTCCATCACTCAAACAGAATCTTGGTTTTCTATCATGGTTCACTTATGTTTGCTATTGCAGTCTTGTAAACATTTTACATTAATATTACTAAGAGTATTTTACACAAAATTGCTTTGTTTCTTAGTTTGATCCTTGAAATTGGTTTTGAGCAGCAATGAAATTTGATCTGGCATTTTTTCACAGAAGACGAACAAAATCAGGATTCAAATTGAAGTACATTTTAACGACTGATATCATCTCATCATATTGGTATCACGTAAATATAAATAAATTTATAATTTGATGCAGAGATGGACCAAAATCAGCCATCAAACTCTAGGACATGAGGGCTGATTTTGATTTTGATTTTCATTGAATTGATGGGACCCCATTGATCTGTATTCATAACGGCTTGCCCACAAGAGATAATAGAAAAAGTTGACTCCACTCAATGCACACATCAACCAGTAAAACCTCTCAAGGTGATAGTGATTCAAGTTGTTGCCAAACAGCCATGGCGTGTGCCTGTATGCCCCGGTGATGCCATTGACAATGGACACGAGCACCGAGCTGAGGTAATATCCCATGGCCAGTGAGGCCCAGGAGAGGGCAGTGGCCAAAGATCTCATGCTCATTGGAGCTTCTGTGAAGAAGAACTCCATCATCCCAGCCAATGTGAAGAGATCAGCTGAGCCAAGGAACAAGTACTGCAAAGCCACCCAGAGAAACGTGATTGGTAGAGGCTCATTGGAGTCTAGCAGCCCGTGATCAGCCGCCACGTGTTTACGTTTGATCTCCACCAGCGCAGCAACTGCCATGGCAATGACTGAGAGAATGAGTCCAATCCCAATTCTCTGGAGATGAGTGATCCCCATTTCAGTTTTGGTTATTTTTCTACCGAATGGAACGATTGCGTGATTATAGACCGGGGCAAGAATCATGATGAAGACGACAGGGAAGACCGGGAGAGAGGCCGGTGGGACAGTCAAGGAACCAAGCTTGGTGTTCATGGTAGAGGCTTGTTGGACGGAAAATGTGGAGAGTTGGGCAAGGCAACAGTTGAGCATTATGGTAGACATTAAGATTGGTAGGATTTTTAAGACTATTTTGACCTCCTCAACTTGCTTCACTGTACATTTTAGCATTGGATGGGAGGGCCTAATAGTCAATGCTCTGTTGAGAAACTTGAGGCTTTCACTTGGTGTTTCACTTGCATTATTCTTTTCTTGTTCCTTGTTTGTATAAGATGGAGCTATGGCCATGTTTGTGACCGCATTGCTTTGATTTCTAGCTTTGCAGACATTGAAAATTGCTGCAGCAAGAACCTGTTTGACACAACATTGTTTAGGCAATCGAAATTGAAATGTCCATGATAAAATTAAGGGTGTTATTTAACAAGTCCACTTCAAATTTTAGAATTATGATTTTACTTTACTTTTAACGGAATCAAAGTTGTTACGTAGAGTTTGGCAGTCAAAGAACGAGGGTTTTAGAAAGTTATGCGGAAGGAGGGGTTTGGGTAAGGGTGGTGAATCTGATGATGGGAGAGTTTATCCTCAAGTTTTTTGCTGGAAGAGAGAAAGGAGGGAGAGCGAGAAGGAGAAAGAGATGCAGAGGAGGGTCTACATGCCATATGCCAGCAAGTGATTGGTCGACTAATGACCAGATAGACTTAGTTACCGAAATACACTGCCACTTAAGCATATAAATTTAACGGATCAACGAAATTAATGAAAATTAAGAAATCTAGAGCGCAACTTAGTTCTATGAGAGTTCAGTGAGAAAATTCTGAATTTTAAAAGGGAAGTGACAAGTCCAAAGGACATTTGAACTAATGAGCATTAAAAATAAGTCGGAGTTAAATGTTAACAACCCTTTGTCACATTATTGATTGTGATGTGAATATTACCTTGCATATTGTTGTGATGGGACTTCCAGCAGGGACTTTGGTCCTGTAAGTTGGGGAGCCTAGGAGGAAGAGAGGGATGGAGATCAATATTGTTGCAGTGGAAATTCCAAAACCCCATTGCCAGCCTTTGTTGTCTTCGATCCACACCACAAAAGTTACAGCAGCTAAAGCACCACAAGAGAGACAGAAGACATAGTAGTTGAAGAATGCAGATCTCTGCTTCCTGCCTTGTTGGATTGTTTCATCAAACTGCTCCGCCCCGTGAGGCGGCAGAGACCCTTTTATGCCTCCAACTCCAAGTGCCACCAGATAAAGGCCTGCAAATAGCATCACTCTCTTCCCACCATCGACTTCCTGGCATGGATTCTTAGTGCTCACTGAAACACAACTTGGTGGTTTTAGTGATGGCATTTGAGCCTGGATTGTGAGAATCAGTAGGCCCTGCTCCATCAGTCAGTCTAAATCAATAACTATGTGTCTAATGAGTAATGTCATGTTTTATCGGATAGATGTAAATATTGAAGATGAGGAAGCAGAGAATATTGAAGCGTAAATGTTTGTTGAATGAAAATCACCATGAATTCGATTGCAGCACTTATCAGGTAGATGCAGTAAGTGGTGAAGAAAGCGTCAGCAAGAAAGCCTCCAAGGAGAGCAAGGAGGAAAGCAGTGCCCATGAAACTGGTGACAATGTTGGCAGAAGTTGATGGAGAAAAATACATGAATTTAGACAAGTATAGCACAAGGTTGCTTGCATTGGCCAGAAAAGCCAGGTTCTCAAGTACCTCCACCACTAAACAAAGTAAGTTAGAGACATAATGCAATAAAACTAAAGTCAGAGACACAAGAGAGTTGAAGATCAGTAAACCTAAGACAAAGGAAGCAGCAAGCATGCCTCCATGGATCCCTCTTTTTGCCGGTCGGTTCCTCCAATCTACATAGCCTTCCCATATGCTCAAGTTCTGTGCTTCATGATCCTACAATCATCGCCGAAGTTAAAATCAAGTACTTATATCAGTAAATAAAGCAAGAACACACAAATCTTCAAACTCACCATCTTCTTTTTGAGGTTCTATGCTCAATGCATGAAAGTTTGGTTGATTACTTGAGCTTGGGAGTGATGGACGGAGCCATTTTAATAGGCCCATAAGAAGAAAAGTCTAGACTCTATGACAGTGACTAATGTATGAAGTAAAATAGGAGCCAAACATACTTCCAAAGTCCCCACTATTACCAATTGGTGCTCTAATTTGTTCTGAATTGATATCAACATTCTGTTGTCACTTTTTAATTAATTAATTATTCAAGGAAGGTTATCAGAAAATCAGAAATGCACATACTAATCCTGTTCCTCGCGCAACCATTGGAATAAAATTGGGAATGAAATGTGGAGTTAGGTGATTGCTTGAACTAAGCATGCTTTGGGTTACTTGTCAATGGAGATAATGATATCATCACAAAAGTTGGATATAGTACAAAAACTAAGAGCAAGTGGGGTGGAAAAAATAAATGAGGGTCGTAATCTTATGATGTTGTTCTTGAGGGCAGAGTTAGAAATGAAGCTTTTCAACACCGCCCCACCCCAACCTAATTGCGAAAAGATTTCGCTTTATTAAACCGAATTTAACAAAGATCATTGATGATTTCCGAACTATCGGGCTTGAAATCCCAATCAAAATGTTGAGTATTTTTCTTTGTTCACGTGATTTTTGTCTTGTGCAGGCGATGCTCTTATGGCTTTCAGCTGAAGGGATGCTTCTCGTTACTACTAGGCTCATCTTATTCTGAGTGACTGGTACTGGGAACTGACAAAACTGTGTACATGTGGGCATGTCATTCTATGTTGTTGCCTTGTGATGCAGGTTTCTTTTCTCAGCCACCTGATCTTACAAAATGAGTGGCTGAAATTCCTCAGAGACAAATCTGTGTGCATGATCTTAGCGATCACCAAATTGGGCGGCTATTTGCCCTTTTCAATCCACTGTGGAGTCTGTGGTACTAGCTAGCAGTCCACACCATTCACTTATCAGATTGAAAATAAGAAAAAAACCGCATATTTTAAAAGTGAAACACAGAGATTAGGTTAACATTAACAATTCATCTTTATCTCTTTTGCTTCTGGTGCAAGGCATAAGCATCTTACATAACATTAACATTTTGTCGTCCTCGTTGCCCACACCATACAGCTCACTTTGAGTTTTCACGAAGCATATATACTCATCATCTCAGCATCACAATGGGATATAATGATCTGAGTTTTATTCCTCGAGAAGATATTAGAGTGCGAATGTTAATCATGTAGCTGGTCTCATTAAGAATATTCCTCGACTAATTTCAGAAGTTGTTGCTAGCTCCTTAATATCTAAATCATATTCAGTTTTGCATTCATATAATTCGGATCTTATCGGTATGTTTTAGCTAAATTATCATGAAGACTAACGGTGTCATTGTGTGGAAGATTAAAGGTGTGCCATTGTGTGGAGAAGTCAGTTGGAAATTGATTAATTTGGTTAAAAAATTATTCATCTGATGCATCTTTTTTATACGTTTTTGAGTACATGGTGTGGCTCAAATCTCTGATAAAATTTTCTAATCTTCTTCAATCTTCCATGATGTAAATAAATGGAAAGAAGATAATGCCTTTGAAAAAGAATGGCATTCTCTCTCCGTCGGTCACAGCAAGGAGTAATTGATGTGCAGAGATATATGGTATATTATGGGCAGTGTTGAACTCAAGAGCTGTCTTCCCAAAGCTTGCTAACGAAGCTTAGAAGATTCCTCACGATGCCATTTTTTAAGTTCCAAATTCGAATCGAAATGTGATAGCCATAACCCACAATCATTGGCCAAGAAAGCTTCGATGTGGTAAAATTCTGGTCAGAAATGCAGGCTTCTTGTAAAGTGAGGTGAAGATGTAGCAGAAATAGCCCTTGAAATAGAAATATATTGAAAGGGAATAAAAAAAAGACCAAAATTGAAAGATCCAAAAGATGGCCAACATGAGTGAAGATTTGAGAAGAAATTCTTGTGCGTTTTGCATAATGCTTATGTTCTTTGAAAATCAATCCAATCCAATCCACACAAGTTGGAACTCCCACTTGCCGGCATTTGGTCAGGTAAGCTTGAGCGTATTAGCATGAACGTTAAATTCCGCACATCTAAGTGACGACGATTATACTTAATTTAAGTTTGTATTTATTTATAGCAAATGAAAAACTGTCACATTATTTAAAAAGAATCGGAAATATGAAAAGAAAAGAACCAACCCACATGCCATCAACAAGAACTGGGTTCCTAGAGCAGAATTGGGTCAAGGTGCGAAGGAATCCTTTACTTAATGTATGGGCTTTAGAGCCGATTGTGGACAGCTCAAAACGAAAAAGATCCAACACAAATAATGGGCATGCGAAAAATGTGTAAACAAAGTCGATCCTAAGATATGAGGTCCAACTAAAGTACTGGAATTTTTTTTTTGTTTGCTGTGAAATCGGACAAAAATCATATAATTTACGAATTCATCATTATATTTCAAATTTCATACAAATATATAATACACTTCGTATTTATGATCATGGAATCTCTCAACCGACCATGAATGGATCTGATAAGGCAATACAGACACATTCTGATAACTTGACATAAAGCAAGTGAGATAAGCCGGAATGTAAATACTAAATAGTGTGATTAGACTCAAATTAAGATATACAAATAAGCACATCCCCTGGGTTGGCATTGGGCTGATGATGGGCTCATGGGCTGTTCTGATAGCGAGACCCGCCGAATAAAAAATCTTAAATCTCTTTGAAGAGAGACATGATTGGGCCCACATCACGTAGACGTAGCCCAATGCTGACCCGCCATGTTGAAACCCGAGCTCCGTGAGTGGTTGAAATGGCACTGAGCTGTCGTAGTCAGAGAGCGGGTGACTCGGTCAGTGAGTCATCTGTTTCTGACTCGTCCCCATTATCCAACCCAGTCCCTTCCGAGAGCGACCGCTTCGACTTTATTCTTTTATTTCTCTCTTCTCCCTCGCTTTCACCTTCCATTACCCCCGTATCCATTTACCAATATACCCTCCACTACATCTTCCAAGCTCACAAGTTATACAAAAAAATAAGTTTTTCTTCTAGATAAAAAACAAGCTATTATTCATTTAATATTATAATGCTTGCAATGTTGTTTGCACGTCTTTGTAAACAAACAAAACCAAATTTTTGTCCATAACAACGAACAAGTCTCCACATAAACCATCTTTAGCAATAGGAAACCATCTTTAAAAAATAGGTATAATAGTAGTATAATTTTTTTTTTCGTTTGAATTGAAAGGATATCGAATTTTATAAAATCATTTTTATATTTTATGTTTTATACAATTTTTTTTGTAGCGATAATAAAGTAACTATTTTTATTTTAGAAAATAATCTTGTAGGTTTAAGATACATCTATCATACAAGGAAAAATACAATATCAAGGGTGTGTTTGGTACGTCATATTACGATCCGTATAGGCTAAATAATCTGAAACCTGTGTTTGGTACCAGTCGTATTAATTTGTCACCGTATAAGTTAATACGGTTGAATATTTTTATACGGTCCAGACACGCTAAAATAATACGCTCGAAATTATCCGTATTAAATAGTCGGATAACTAGTAATCTTGTAAAATATAATAATAATAATAATAATAATAATAATAATAATAAATAGTAATATAATAAAAATAAAATATTAATTTAGTAAATATTAATAATAAAAAGTAATAAAGTAATAAATACTAATAATAATAAATTAATAATTAATAATTAATGATATTTTAATAAATAATAATGATAAAATTAAAAATAATTAATTAATAAAAATGTAATAAATAGTAATAATAATAATTATTAAAATAAATAATAATAAAAATAATGACATACATAATTAATATTTAAGATATAAGTATTTCGTCAATTACTATAATATAATCCGGTCAGTATAATATAGTCGGCATTCTAATCCGGAAAAGTACCAAACGCCCGACTAAATAATCAGTCTATCCGATTGAAATAGTCAGTACAGTACGGTATACCAAACGAGGCCCAAGAGTCTTATTTTGTCATTTGTAACAAAGATTCTAGATCAAATACTTCAAAGGAAAACAAAAGATAAGAAACCAATAGTTGGTAATTCAAGTGAAAAAAAAAATTATTCTCCTTAAGTACGATTTTGAATTCGAATTTTGTAAATGAAGTAGCCAACATCAGAAAGAGCTCCCTCCATATCCAAGTCCTATGCGACTTGAGACAATTATTGCCTACATGCCAAGTGATACTTTAATTTTCCAAAAAAAAAAAAAAAGATAAGGAGATTATAATATCTGTATTTTTTATTTCTTTAATTAGAATAGTATTTGGGTTATGCTGCATGTCGTTATGACTTATGAATATGAATACAATTGATTCTTTACCAGCAAGGGCAGGATGGTAATTGGACTCCCATCTTTGTCGTCTCCTCGAACAAGAACCCCATTTGGGGAGAGGCTTCACTATATTATCGTCCTCACGCTAAGAGCTTCAGAGAAAAAAAGAAAAGAAAGGGAAGAGAAGAAACACTCTCACTCCCTTTCCTCTCAGATTATCAAATACAGAGAGCCTCTTTTTCTTCTTCTCAATTCACAGAATCTCAACCACAATCTCCAATTTGAAGACCACTTCCGTCGCCTTCTTCTGAGTGATGGGTGTGAGCAGCCGCTGTTCCCACACTTCCCACATCACAGAAATCATCATCACCAGCTTCTTCCGCCACAAAGCGTGATTGTTCTTCTCAAACACTAGAGCTATCAATCATCACAACCCAAGCTGTGATGTCTGATTGAGTAATTTTAACAAACACAAACTAAGCAAGCTAGTTCGTCGTCATCGGGGTGTGTTGAGATTAACATGGCCGGTGGGAGGGTTTACAGCGGTGGTGCTTCTTCTTCCAGTCTCAGCGTTTTGCTTCAGAATCAGAGGGGTTCTTGCGCTTCTGAGCCTCTCGATTCTCTCTTCCTTTCTGGCTCTTCTAATTCTTCCTCTACTTCTTTTTTGGGTAACCTTCTTTTATACTTTCTGGGGCTCTGTATTGCTTAATGGGTTTTTTGTTTTTCACTGTCAAGTTTTAATCTTTTGGGATATTTGTTTTGTTTTTGCTGGAAAAATTTCGAACTTCAAAATATTACTGTGGTTTGTTCTTTATGCTAGACTGTCTCATTCTCTGCTGATTTTGATTTCCTTACTTTTGTTAATTTATTGACCGACTTAATTTCGATGTGGTGTTTAGTTTGGTTTTTTTACTTGCGAATATGTATGCATGAAATAAAGGATCATTTTGGATTTAGTTTTGCTTTTGTGATCAGGGTTGAACGTGAAGTGAGTTCTAATTATCATCATTTTTGGTTCATCCATAGGATTTTTTTTAGGAGAACTTCGTGGCAAGAGTGACTTTATTTTATCAGGATTTGGTTGCTAACGTGTATAGTCTACTAGTTTGGTGATCATGTGGGAGTTGGTGTTCTGATTTACAGATTCTATCTTGTTCAGGTTCTAGACAAATGGTGAGTTTCGAAGATGTTCGCGGTGGAAATGGATCAAAGAGGTCCTTGTTCCACCAATATGAGCACGAAGACAATGGGGACGACGATTATGATGAGTATTTCCATCAACCTGGAAAGAAGAGGCGGCTAACTGCCGATCAGGTCCAGTTTCTTGAGAAAAGCTTTGACATGGAAAACAAACTTGAGCCAGAGAGGAAAATCCTCCTTGCAAAGGACCTTGGCTTGCAACCTCGGCAGGTTGCAATATGGTTCCAGAACCGCCGCGCTCGGTGGAAAACAAAACAGCTGGAGAAGGATTATGATGTTTTACAAGCCAGCTACAATAATCTCAAGGCTGATTGTGACAACCTTGCCAAAGAGAATGATAGACTAAAGGCTGAGGTAGACTTTAATCTCTCTAATTCACCGAATTTTCCCCCCCATTTCGTTGTATTTAATTTGTTTTCGAATTGTACATGATATATGTGTTTGAATTCTTGTGTGTATCAATCAGGCTCTCAGCCTCTCAGACAAGCTTCACATGAAAGAGAAAGAGGGAGGAACCTCAGAACTATCTGATACGAACAAATCTTGTCGAGAACCACCGCACAGAAGCCAGTTTCTGATTCGGTCTCAGATTGTGAAGCGTCCAATTCCAAAGCTTCGACTGTGGCTTCGAAGCCGGAAGATCTAAGTTCAGGCAAGAGTGATATATTTGACTCAGACAGCCCACATTACACTGATGGGGTTCACTCTTCGCTCTTGGAGCCTGGTGATTCTTCGTACGTTTTCGAACCAGACCAGTCTGACCTGTCCCAAGATGAAGAAGATAACTTGACCAAAACCCTATTGCCTCCATACACCTTCCCAAAGCTTGAAGATGTCGATTACTCCAACATGCCCGCAAATTCGTGCAATTTTGGGTTCCCTGTGGAAGAACAACCCTTCTGGACATGGTCTTACTAAGTCTGTTGTCTACTTCTTTAATTATTATGGCATACCAGTTTGAGAATAAGTCGAAGCAACGGCAACCCGGTCGATCCAGATGTGGTGGTGGGGATTAGGTGTCAATGCTTTTTTACCCCCTTTGTAATCTTGTTTATTTCTTGGGGTTCTTAGTCTTCAACGGACCATTTTTTGTTTGGAATGTAATTAAATAAAGTTGTCTTGTTAATTAAGTAAGCTTCATGGCAAATGCCACTGAATTCCTCTCTTCATCTTCATCCATAGTTGGCCTTTTCTTGCACACTAGGCAACTTTTCAAGTCTCAAATTAAGTTGCAGAAATGTTTAAACCAAATAGGGACTGACATGCGGAGGATTGGCATGTAACTCAATGAGACCTTTTGTAGTAAAAAGTAAGGAAATGCTAGCTCACGGGAATCTTAGCACAACGAGGGCGACCAGTGATGCTTATTATTGATGCATAAAATGTGTCAACTTATTGAGCGAATATTGTTCTGCCACGTGCTTTCAAAGATACCTGAAAGAGAGTGAATTTGTTGGTCTGTTAGAGTAGAGGCACCGGTGTGGTACCAGCCCGCCCAAAGGTACTCCGACGCTCAAGTTAATAGTCGGTCGGAGTGGTAAGAAGTGGTAATAAGTGTACTGTGAAAGTAGTTGTCAATAATAAATGCTTAATTATCTTTATGTGACAAATGGACCCTTTTTGTATGGGTGTAGTGAGTATAATAATTATATTCTCCCGATGTGGGACAAATGTCAACTATTGCGGAGCCGACATGTGGAGATAGGGGATGTCCACGTGTCGGTGCTAGCCAGACCCTACTAGGGCTTGCTTGTCTGAGTGAGCCTAGGCCCTTTGGGCTTGTGTTGGGCAGAGGTACTGGGCCCTCGGGTCGGTCTGGGCCTGACATACCGACCGACGGAGGTTGGTCCTCCAGAGTCGGCTTGTGGCACGGTACTAGCAGAGGGCTAGACCTCTGGGTCGGTCTGGGCCGACGTGCCAACCAACGGAGGGCTGGGCCTCTGGAGTCGGTCTGGGCTGATGTATTTGGTAGCAGATTGGGCCTCCTGGTCAGTCTGGGCCCTTTGGTCGGTCTGGGCCGATATGGTATGAACACTTATAATTTAGGATTTAATTTTTAGATTTTGGTACAAAATTCAAGAGTTCAATTTCAAATCATAAATAATTAACCCAATATTTTAATATATGACAATAAATACTTTCAAATTTCATGTTTAAAAATATTTTTGAAGAATTCGTGTTCTTAATTATCTTATTTTAAGTTAGTTTGTCATTATATTACTTTTTAAAATAAATAAGTGAAATCAAAAAGTTTTATAAGTACGAGTAATATTTTCATAAAATATAAGGAACAAAAATTACTAAATATGGATTCAAAGTTTTAAAAGGCTTTTAAGTAATTATTAAAGTGGTTAGAAATTGTAAAATTTTAAAAATATAATTAAAAAATTAAATAAATATTAATATCGTCAAAAATTAATAAACAGATATCTCCTTAGAATTATTCTAGTCAATGTGATTACCGGACGGTATAAACTTAGTTGACTTGATCCATATTGTTGCTTGGTTGGCTGCACAAATTTCTTGAGAAGCTGATAGAAGCAAGCATCTATAGAGGTATTGCTCTTCTTCTTTTCATGTGGTGGGGGGGTCAACTTCATGATGAGTCATTCAATTTTTATTTCTTTCTACTTTGATTCCTCTACTTTTTCTTCCCTTTTGTTGGTGGAGGCCAAAATTACCTTTTCATATTTGCACATTTTCATGTCTCAACATAGGATTTATGAAGTAGAAAACCCATAAAGATCATAAAAACTTTCCCTCTTTTTTCCCAATATAACCATCCATCACTTCATCAAAATTGGCCATGAAAGATTCATCAGAATGGTGTCGTTTTGGGTTTAGATTCATAAGAAAATAGCTGCCAAACCTAGGGGTATAAAAATATGATTATCCCATCAATTAGTAAGGGTCCCGTCAAAAGAAAAAGAAAGAAAAAATTTGGCATACAAACCCGTCAAAATGATGGTGATCTACGTTCTTGCTTTTCTTGAGGATCATATATGATCTTAGCCAAATCATTTTTAAGGTGAATAGGTGATTGGTTTAGCAAATTTGATCACAAATTTCAAAATAGCAATAAGTAAATTGGTGCCGGTCGAAAACTACAGTTTATGCCACAAAAAAATAGGTGTCTTCAGCATCCACAGGCACGAGCTGCCCTTAAGAGCTGGAGTGTGCTTCAACCCATCCGAAATGAATGATTCAATGTAAAATTTTATGTAATATTAATTTATATAATCTACTTATTAGTTTATTTTATATTTAAATAAGAGAGATGTTGATATTTTTGAAAATTATATAATATCTTATCCACATAAAAATGTGTTTGTTGTAATTTTAGATGTTATTATATTTTATTTGTATGATTATTTGTTGTTTCTTTGCATAAAATATATAATTTTTTAATCAATGAAATTCACTTAATATTGTTGAAATTTGATAAAAAAAATTACTCTAGTTAAAATTTAATTCACCTTA
The DNA here is from genome assembly GCA_032719365.1 of Prinsepia uniflora. Taxonomy (NCBI): domain Eukaryota; kingdom Viridiplantae; phylum Streptophyta; class Magnoliopsida; order Rosales; family Rosaceae; genus Prinsepia; species Prinsepia uniflora. Next base: position 8,664,847 of record CM064872.1, read on the forward strand.
TTTCTAATTTCTAAGTTCATGTCTGGTATCCACTATCCACCCAACCTATCCTTTTTACATTTAGTATAAAAATATTCGAATTCCGATTTTAGATTAAGAGCGGAGCTAGGGGGGCTGAGTGGGAACATCGGCCCCCAATGCAAATTTTTTGATTTCTTATATTTATATATAAAATATAAAATATATTTTAGATATTTATTATTAAATATATTTTAGATATTTATTATAGTATAATAAATGTACTTAGATTATTTACCTATTGTGCATAATTTTTTTTTTACTTTTTTCTAGTAATTTTGTATCAAATTTATATGTATGATATACATATAAATAATACTATACTAATTTACCGTACATATATAAAATTTCTAAAATTTTAACTATTTTTTTTATCTTATTTTCCTATTTTGTTAATTTTCTTCTTTTCTTTCTTAATTATAAATATTTATAAAATATATTTACTTCATATTTCCAAAGGATTCAATTTTTAATTTCAATTTTTCTGTTTATTTTTTTCATTTATAAATGTTTATAATGATAGTAACTTTCTGAAGTTAGTATTTTATCAATATAAGAATTATAATGTTTATATAAATAAATAAAACGAAAATGAACTCGGAAATTTCTTTTTTTTTCTAAACAACGAAAAATGGTCCTTGAAAATTTATTAAAATGTGAAATTTTGAACTTAAAATTTTGTGATAACCAATAAATCATCAATTAAAAATACAATTTGTAGAAAGAAAAAATGATTAAGCCATTGATTAAGTTGTATATTAAATTAACTACTGAATATCAATCGTCAATAAAACTATAATCAGTGATATTTTTTTTATCTTCTTCTTTCATAAAAATTAACAAATTTAATTAGAGCAACGAAACCTCGGGTTTTCCATCCTTAGCAAAGGAAAGTTTTGTTTATCGATTAAATCCATAGCTATGGCAAGTAATAGAAAATCAAAGGAAGCCAACTTTTGATGCAAATGATGCTTTTGCTTCCATTCGTGTATAGTTCTCCCCATTTGTATTAGGCAAAGTGGAGATGAATATATTTATTAATTTATGATAGAAATTTAGAAACCATAGAGTTTCAATAATTTAATCATTGAAAAACATCAATGTCACGCGTGGTTCAACTTCTCTTTCATACTTAAATAGTAAACTCCTCTAATGGAATCGGGCCACTAATTAGGTTTCGATTCACCATTGGCTGCCTTATTAAAATTCAATTAACATTAATTAAAGTGATTAAATATACACAAGTCCTTTTACTAACAATCAATAGTCAAAAATTCAACAACAAAAAAAACGATATATTAAACGTGTTAGAATCCTTGCATATAAACTATACTTTTTTCAAGCATTCTCTTGAATAGTTTAATTATTAAGGTGAGTTTACATCTATCTAATATTTTAGAAATTATGGATTCAAATCTTTTGTGGCTGTAAATCACGAATATTTTCTTAAAATTTTACATCACATCAAATAAATTAAGATTTAAAAGAAGAAATTGAGACTATAAACTACTAATATTTTCTAAAAAAAATTACATGATAAAAATGAATTTTCTTCATTAAAATAAATAAAACCATCACCTTTTTTTTTTTTTTTTTGCATTGGTATTAGACAATTTAGCTTTCTTCCAACTGTAAAACTTCAAACACAGCCCAATTTTTTTGACCTAATTGTGAATTACAAAGAATATAAAATGCATGTCAAGTTGAAATTTGAACACATATATTAGCTAGCATGAACTCTAGGCTCTAGCTTGCTTTTTTTTCAACGAACATAAAATATATATATTAAATTACCTAAATATTATTATACTCGTACGAAATATTGTGCTCCCAACGCTATCCTCCTGAAAAATATTGCTAAACTCATCACCAATTAAGAAAACATGAAGTGATGTTACAACACATATTTATAGTTATATAAATTGAGCTTCTTAAGTAGACTAAAACCGTACAAATTTGCTTTCTCGTTCGATTGATTTTTGGCTGTTTTATTTATTATTTCTTTTCTTTAACACATAATTTTGTTATAAAAATCAATCTCTACCTTTTTTTTTAAGGATGGACACACATAATTGAAAAATAGAAACCATATCATTCCAGATCAAATCAAATTGAAAAATTACCGAACAGTAAAATCGATGTGATAATCGGTACGGTATTGTTTGATCTAGAAATGGACCAACTTAATGAGACCCGCTGGGGGATCTGGGACCAGCTGCGTGGTGCTTTGGGCCCGCTGGGGGCGTTGCCGCTCGTCAGGTACCATGCAGAGACTAGACACCGGTGTGGTGCCCGCCAAAAGGACTCTGATGCCTAAGTTAGTATTTGCACGCCGAAAGGCAAGGAAGTACCGTAATCTGCATAGGTCTCTGAGAGCTTACCTTTGTGAAGGGTTTCAAGGTATTTATAGTAGCTATAACTACGGTAGGTGGGCTACTGTTGCGGAAGCAGGTTATGCTTTGTGGTTGAGAGTCACCTGACAAGCCCTGGACATTCGAAGGAGGCACTAGCTGGAGTTTCAACCTGCCCCCGTCAGGGAGTGGTTATGACAGAGTTGGTTAGGTAACTGTTGCAGCCAGCTGGTGCCTGTATCTTGTCAGGTGCCGAATGACAGGTCTGTAAGGAATTGCCGATCGACGGGCCACATTTGTGGTGGTGCCGATCGGGGCATCGATCGGCGTTCATCCTGTCCTGGTGGGATCCTATGTATAGAGGATGGTCGGTCGATATGGTATCAATAGGTATCAAACTGGTATTTGTTACACTAAAAACTATAATTCCTCATTAACATTCACCTAAATCCTAAATTCATAAAATCTAGACTCAAAATGAAAATCATACCGAAATTATACCGAATTTAATCAATACAGTTGAATCTGATATGAATTTTAATTATAAGATATCGAACCATATAAAATTAATTAAAATTAAATTGTATGATTTTGATATTACCAAATAATGTATGATACAAACCTTCCTACTTTTTTTTCTATGAGAAACTTTAAGAACAGGGGAAGAGTTACGAAGATTTTATTACTTATATTTACGGCACATAAAAAGTGAAGCCATACATCTTTAGCCAAGTGTCTCTTGTTCTCGAATCACGAGGCGCTTCGGAGATTTCCCGTCGACCATCTAAAACCCAGAGTGTTAGGGTTCGGCCATGTGGTCACCACGTGTACAGCTACGATGATCGGATCTCATCCTTCCTTCTAAGCCAGTCTCGTCGAGAACCATCACCATCAAGGCAGCGTCCACCAAGCAATTGCCCGAAGAATCTTCCAGCTCGCTGGGCCACCACCCGACGTGGACTCCTCACCCACGTGGCACCAGATTCACAACCCTTATTGGTGGTCAAAAATTAAGCGGGGCCCACCATCATCTGTAGTAAAATAGTCAATTGAAAGCATTTTTTTTTTATAACAGAAAAATGTTAGATACAGATAAGTACAGAGTAGAGCGATGTATGAAGAGTGGGCCCGGGGGCCCAGATGGCAGACAGCGCTAATGGGATTGGACAGATCTGTTCATGCACCATGGTCTCCACTGTCGCATCAATCTTAAGTAAGACGGGTCCAGTTGCTTTCCATGGGCCCATTTTGCACGTGCTGACGGACTTGTGGCCCTTTTTCTCCACAGTTTCCTTCCATGATTTTTGGTTTGTTTTATTTATTTATTTGGTGGAGGCTTTCTTTTTCATTTTTGAAAAAGAAGGACGTCATCAGCATTAGGCATTAGTGAATTTGTTTGCTAGGCCGATAAATTGGATTGATTCAGGGCTTTATGCTTTTATTGAATGTTTTTTTATGGATTTTGTTGCTTTTCTTATGCATATTTGGGATCATTTTCCCCATGTTTTCATCGTTCATCAAACATTCAAACTTACACGGTTTTACCACACATCCTTAAATCTGCTGTAACTTATTCCAATTTACAGTGAATTATCTACGGTTTATAATTTTAATTTACATAAAAAATTTAATTTACGGTTTCATTAATACTCGGGTTACCTTTAAATGAATAACTTTAAATCTATTTAAATAAATTCATTTAAATCTATTTAAATAAATTCTTATTATTTTAGCCCCTCATTTGTCACATTCCACTAACCTCATGAATAAATTAGAGACTTAGCCCACAATTTTTCAACTTATGAACATGAGGTTCCTTCAAAGTTGTTGGGCATCAAAATAACTTTCCGATAGTAATACCAAACCAAAAGAAATTCAGTGGAGATTGGAGTCCCTGTGGAAAGTCCTAGTCCATGGAGGGAATTGAAGGACCACGACAAAACAGATATTTATCAATGTATGCAACACTTTACTGGATTTAGGACCACATTTCAGGTCTATAGGGACAACAACTTTAGACCACATTTTACAACAACCTCATTTGTGTAAGCATCAAAATCTGAAGTTGTCCTTCAAGTATAACACCACCTCTTGCTGCAAAGTATCGAGAGACATAACCAATGAGTTTTGGAGTTGGATTGATACTCTAATTGATGAAATTTGTTAAGAACTCACGATTAAGCAAAGGAGAAGGCATCCGGCGGCCCCCGGGAACAAAGCGTACCAAGAATTCAAGTGATGAAACTTAGCTCCATCGATGAACAATATTGGTAAGCTTGCAGCTGCCAAATGAACACATGGGTTTATAGTTTTACTAGTGAGTGAGAATTAATATTGAGGTATATATATATATATATGTATTAATGTTATTATACCCGGTGGATGTGTGGAACGTGTGTAAGTCATGAAAGCAATGGATGCAGCCAAGGCAAAGCTCCTAGCAAGCCATCCTGGACCAAATAATGAAAATGCCACCACACCAATTGCTGCACAACCAATTTGCGCCATGAACATATTGTACTTCTGCAAACCCACAGATTTGAATGTGATTGGAATATTTTGAATTGTAACGTCCCAATTATAAGTTAGGGTCAAAATTAAGAGAAATTGTTGGATTGAAACGGAATTGGACTCTTGTGAGTTGTGACTACTCTTAAAAAAAGTGCCAATTTTTGGCATTTGGGTTTCACACTCCTTTACGCTAGTTGCATCTTGAATTCAAAGGATCGTGCATTCTTGTGCAAGCTCCCAGAACGAGCTTTTAAAACGCCATATAAGAAATAAAATAAAATAATACAATTGAGTACTTTTATATGATCCAGATACACTAAAATAATATTCTTGAAATTGTCCGTATTAAATAGTCGGATGATTAACAATTTTGAAATGTGTAATAATAATAACAATAAAATAATTAATTCCAATTTAATAAATAATAATAATATATAATTAATTAAAATAAATAAATATTATTAATAATATTAATATACATAATTAATATTTATGAAGTTTAGACATGCTCTTGCGATTGAAGTTTTTTCTTTCTATTGATATAATGATATTGAAAATTAAGAGAAAGATTATCTTACATCATATTAATACAGACCTTGCATTCACAAGATTTGAATACAAAACTTGTCATTAGATAATAAATTATGCGAGAATACTATTAGACTGTAGTATTAAATAAATTAGAATTAGTTATAGATAATCCTTAAGCAAACTCACCAAAAATCAATATTCAATTTAAGCTTTAATTAAATTTAACAAGTATTTCTTTGCCCCTTCTAGTTAAACCTGATTTTAAACAAACAAACAAAAACTTATTTTAAACCTGTGACCAATATCTCCTCTCTTTTTTTATTAATTAAGGTGGACCAAAAAAATTCTGCTATCTTTCATTTTTATATTTTAGTTCCATGCGAATGGAGTGGTCAGTGATGGGTGACAATTGTCCATTTGTAGATGTGTAAGTGACTATTCAGTGGGCTGCTTAGACCTCAGAGAAGAACAAAAAGCAACTTACATATATGGCCCTCAAATTACACCTAACAATTTACAAAATAACAAAATTAAGACTGGCTTAGATTTCACGAAATAGATACGTGAGGCTGATAACAGAGGAAGAAGTGAAGAACATACCCGAGCACCTGGGGAAGAAGGGGTGGCAAACAGCACAGCAGAAACAGCCCCTAGAGGCGCAATCGTCATTGAAATTCCTTTGGGAGATAGAATCTGATCCACCTTCCCCAATATTGCCATTGCTGCAAATGCCCCTGTTTTTCATTCAATCATTATTTTAAAAACACCAGGCCATGAACATGGTCAATCGCTCAATGCAAGTAATTAAATTAATAATCACCTGCCGACGGCCAAAGAATGTCACTGAGAGATGGAGCAGCGGAGCCCTTCTCAGGCTTCCAGCTGTCCCAAGCTGGTGAAGTAGCAGCCAAATTGCTGGAGGCCATAATTCCATAATTTTGGCGACCCTTTTTTGTGCTTCTTCTTTTGTTAACATAGTCGAAGCCGTAAGGCCTCTCCAAGAGAATTGATGAAGAAAATGAGTGAAAATTTCGCAGCACTTGCATTCCCATGTCGCTTTCTCTTCCAATTGCTGAAAATGGAGGTGGATTATGGATATGACGTTGATCTCTTTGGGAGCGGAAAACAGAGAGTAGCAGACAGAGAAAACAAAGGTGGCAGAGGGAGGTCTCTAGCTGACGTTGAGCGTTGACAAGCCAGGATTCAAGTGTGGTCTCTTGGTGAGGTCCAAGAGCCAACCATTGGACGTTGGGGCCAAATTGCATATACTTTCTGGGGGCCAATTCTCTATCTGGAATGTCTTTTACGTTATTGATATTATGTCATTATTAATCAAATTGAAATGACCGATAAATCCAATAATCAAGTTTTTTTTTTTAACAATGAATACAAAATTTAAAAAAAAAACATCGAAATCTTTAAAAAAAAATGTGCCTGTTACATAAGAAAAGAAAAAAAAACATAGCACCATGGTCGAGAACAATATTTGGGTCAATTAAAGTTGGAACTAGAATCTTCATAATTTATTGAGGATTTTTTTGATTATTTTGTGTAAGTCATTGCAATTATATCCATTGGAAGTGATTATGTCAATTAAAATTGTGCTGATGATGACCCAACTGTATCCATGGTAGCAGTGCCGTTATTCGGACCACGATCAGACCCAACTGTATTAATTTTTAAATCAATTATTAATACAAAAGAAAAATGATAAAAATAAAAGTATATCTATATATATTTATATAAATACATGTATATTCATATATAAAAAATTAATAAATAGTAATATTTGTTTGATAAATCTTAATATAGTGATAATGTTTGCAATCCAATTCTTAATAAGTTTAATATATAAAATTTTGAGTATTGATTATTTTATTTATTTTTAATTATCTATATCCTTGATTTTTTTTATTTATTCCTAAACGACTTCAAACCATTTCGATCCAAACCAAACCGTTAGTAACAGTTTGTATTGAAACAGTTTTATTTTTAATTTTAAAAAATTCAAACCATATCGAACCGTTAAGATTTTAACCGATGTAAATTTAAATATTATCAATATTCGTATCGAACCGCACCATGCACACCTCTAATTGTTATGCCTTACAATCTCTCAAATATTCATCAAGAAAAATTTCAAACATGTTGTTTAATTCAATAAAACGATTATCATCAACCACGTGATTATCACGCACTTTTAGAACTGAATTATACGACATGTCCTTGTGAATATCGATAGTGGATAATTTAGATTGATCTCCACATATTGTCAAGGATGAAAATATCGATATCGAAGGATATATCGCCAGTCAAATTTACGGATATCTCGCCCCAAATATCGTATCGATATCGATATCGTTTACGGTCAACAAAAATGATGGAAATTCGATTTAAAAGTTAGAAATTTGGAATGAAATTTTGGGAAAAACTTAAATACCCAATGATAGTTATATAGGACTAATAAAAACTATATAATAACTTTAATATAATAAATATATGATGAATCATATGACACAATAGGGTTCTGCCGATGACTAATAATATAATAATCTAAACATAAACATAAATTGAAGTGAATTACTATAATTGAATGTTAATATAATTTAAAACATAACAATAAGCATAAAAAATTTTGAATGGAAGAAAAATTATAAAATGAGTAAATATATTTAAAATTGGAAAAAAAAAAAGATAAAAAATAGAGTCAATTTTTGTTCAAAAATTGGAAAGGATTGATATATTTAAAATTGGAAAAAATGAAAAATATAGTTCAAAATAAGGAATAAATACAAAATATAGATCAAAATAAGGAATAAATGAAGCAAAAAAAGGTAGCATGCGCGTCTTGGGGGGTCGAACCTGAGTGGGTGCAATTGTTTTTAAATGAAAACAGCCCACAACCAACTCAAATAACTAGCCTAATTGAAATTTTACTCAACTAGGTAATATATAAAGTACACTTATTGACTTAAAACACTCATCTTTTACCTTTCGCGGGTCTGTTATTCGGGTTTTTTTACCCGGCGGCATGACCTGGCTGTAACTCGATGGTTTTATGTCTGATTTTCATGAAATTTGTTCCTATCTCGATCGTTTTAATGAAAAAAGGAGATCGATGGGCTTAAAACAAGGAATTTTTTTTTTTTGATATTTCGCTCAATTTCTTTCCCCCCTCGTAGCTGCCACTGGCCAATTTTAACGATATATCATCTGATTTTCATGATTGTATTAACTTTAACCTATGTAATTGTGACGACCCGTCCTGAATTAACGAGATTAATTAAGGATTAATGACGAATTAGTGAGACTAATCAGGGATTAGACGAGGATTAGCAGACGAGTAGGGCGAAATGACGATTTTGCCCCTAGAATGGGCGAATCGTTGACTTTTCATTCAGGCGGTCAAATGGACATTGGCCAATGACTGTGACGTAGTTCAGGACGTCACGAGTTCATAGACAGGTGGCATACTCGATTCCGACGTTCGTGGAAGAAGTTATGACGATCGGAAGTCCAAGGGCATTTTGGTAATTTGGGCGAATAGGAGTAAATAGTTGACTTTTAACCTGGGAGGTCCCATGGACGAGGGCCGAGGACTGTTATGTAGTTCGGGACGATACAAATCCATAGACAGGCGGCACGTCGAATTCGGACGTTCAACGGAGAAGTTACGGTTCACGAAAGTTTCAAGGTACTATTCATTATAGCACGTTTTTAGAGGCAAGTGGACTTTTGTTCTGTTGTGGGGCCCAGATAGTTCAAACAGGCCCAATGGATGAGTGACAAATGTCACCCATCCATTGCCTATCATCCCACATTCATGCATATAATTCCTTTGCTTTTTCATCCAATGAACAACCCGAAACCCCCCTTAACCCGTGCAACCCGATATCCCACCTTCCCCCAAACCTCATCTTCTGTGATTGGAGTGTGAAGGGAAATGAGAGAGGGTCGTGAGATGATGAAGATGATGCTGACGGCGACCGCCGTCGTGCACGGTGGCCATAGAAACCGAAATCGGTAAATTTTGGGTTCAAAATTCGAATAATGGTTTTAGTTGCTCATTGATTGATTTTAATGATATGGTTATGTTTCTGGAGGTCATATGGGTTGGTTAAGATCGATTTCACGGCTGGAGGCGGCCAGACGCACACGGACAAGGAGGAGGAATGTTTGCCGTGCATTTTTTAAATCCAAAGGTAACGTCTTTGCTTGATTTTCAAAGGTTTGAGAACATAGATCGATAGGAATTGAATAGACATAGAGATAGGAATTGAAATGGATTGAAACGGACGAAAAATGGCGAAGTTATGGGCTTGAACCAGCCACGCCGGTCCAGCCGGATCAGTTTTACAGTGGACCAGTTCAGACCGGTCTGCTGAAGGTTGAAGATGAACAGTGCACCGCGCGTGAGGTCCACGCGCAGTGCAATCATTGGGTGCGTGAGGGCGTATGAACCTTTCTTTGGGGAAGTGTCCAACATGTGATTTCATCTATTCGATGTAACGAACATTTTGGGATTGGTTTCGTGTCAATCAGACATCGTTTCGATATAGTTCGGGACGTCCAAAGGTTTAGGTTCGGCTATAAAAATAGTTAGAAAATCGGGAAAATTATGGAACTTCAATGAGAGGTTAATGAGGCTATTAGTAACCTTCTATTGCGATTTGGACAGGTTCGGGAATCCCGGAGGTGACGATTGACCGAGAAGACGTTTTGGCACGCGTATCGAGGCGCGGCTTCGGACGGTCTGTGAGTGGACCTTTCTTTCGAAATCTATGCATGCATAAATGTTTTATAATTATTTTAGAACATGTTTTGTGATGCCTTGAGCGTATTTGTGTGTGGTAGCTTAGGATCGACATATTTGCACGTTTTTTGAGGTTTTCGGCTTTATGTCGTACCTTTGCGTACTGTGTTTTCAATGACGATTTAATGAATGGATTTTGGATTTGGGAATATGAAATCGGGCATGAGACCCATCTGATTTACGAACTCTCGGACTTGGAGTCCATTTGATTTGACGAGGAATCGGACCGAGGGTCAATTTGAGTTATACGATCGGACCGAGGGTCCCATTGGTTTACGAATTCGAGCTTGAGGCCCATTTGGTTGTAATATTGAGCGGGAGGCCCATTTGACTGTAGTATCGGGTTTAAGGCCCCGTTGGTTGTGAAATCGGACTTGAGGTCCTGTTGATTTGTGGTTTCGAGCTTAGGGCCCAATTAGCTGTGGTATCGGGCTTGAGGCCCCATTGATTATGAAATCGGGCTTGAGTCCCAGTTCGGTTTGTGAAATGAGAAATCGGGCATGAGACCCTGTTGAACTGAGGATTTAGGACGAGGCCTGTGAAATGGATTTGAATCGGATTCGAGGAATCCTGTTGAGATGAATCGGGTATGAGACCCAGTTGAGAAATGTTTTAAGAAAGAAAGAAAGAAAGTATTTGAAAATGAATATGAACCCTCCATATAATCATTTGGTCTCCTCCAGACGTCGACCTGGAGAGTCACGATCCACAGACCAGAGTGGGTATCCCCATAGGGAACCCGTTCCAGGAGTGGGAGATATGTATTATGTTGTGGTCCCGGACCAGATTCCGAAGAGATGTGTGGACTAGATCCAGAGAGAAAGCTCGGACTAGATCCAGAAATTGAGCCTCCCAGATGGAGAATTCCTAGGAGAAGACTCGGAGTGAGACCCCGAGTAATGTGCACACTAGTATAGTGATGATATCATGACATTTATCGGGGATGTCTTCCTTAGGGGATGTGACAGGACCCATCCCAATCCCCCCAGGGATTAGTGCGGGATGACCCTGCTCCCGTCTAACACGGAGTGTCAGACAAGGGATATTTTCGACCTTTGCCCTCCCGGGCTATCAGAGTACGCCAGGATCCGGAGGAGGCATGTGATATCTCGGTCTCTGCTACAGTCCACATCCGATGTCATCTGAAGGGCAGTCAAAACATTAAAAACTGTGAGTGGACAAAACAAAAGTTTATAAAAACATTTCATAAGACATTTGTACCCTCCACTAAAAAGCATGCATGCATTCGAAAACCATTTATCCAAAACAAACCATATGTGGGACTAAGCCCAAAGCAGATATAAACCAAGGTCGAAAGGACCACAATGAAAACGACCATACGGGCCACTGCCAAAATCCATAAGGGACTCGGCCCCAAACCATAAAGAAACCAAGTACACGAGCCACTGCTCAAATTCTGTGCACACCTGTGCACACCACATATCACATATCATATATATATAAGTCACACAACCAATCCTGTCACGGTATCCAAAGCTACGCGCGTGCTACCCGGGTCTCAATCCGAGTCTTCTCAAAGTCAAGGTCAATGTCCGCAGACCACTGATCCTACTCGAGGTAATAGTAACCATAGCCTTCCTGAGAGTAAGGAACCCAACTGGGGGGTGACTCCACTCAGTCGGTGCTCCGTGACTACTCCGGGGTCCACCCAGGCCAACGACCCTCCCCGGAGGAGATAATAGAAGTAAAGGAAGGTAGATGAACATATATATACATAACATAATATCCATGCCCGGTTCCCCTGAACCGTCATGATCCATAATATCTCTAACCAAGGTAACATGCTGGTTCCCATAAACCGTCAAGTACCGTAATAACCAACAAGGGTTCATGCCGGTTCCCATAAACCGTCATGAACCTGGGAATCCATTTAAGGTTCCCTGACCTGACCTGAAATCAAAGCCGTAAAGTGACTGGGTCTCGTGCCCGAACATAGGACATCAGCTGGGCACCGTGCCCAGAATCTGAAGTCATATGCCCGAGACAAAACCAAATGGGTCTCATACCCGAGTTTATCCTTTTAGAAATCCAAGGCCATTTCATTAAAACCAATAAAGAAATACAGACCCGTATAAGCACCGTATAAGGCCGAAACCTCGAAATACGTGCTTATACGTAACCACATACAAATGCACCCATGAAAATACAAACAAGCATTTAAAACATATAATAAACATTTATGCATGCACCAATTTAGAAAACAAGGTCCACTCACAGTCCGTCCGAGCTGCCGCCTCGATTTGCGTGCCATACGGCTCCCCGAGCCGATCACCATCACCGGGACTCCCAAACCTGTCCAAATCGTAATAGAAGGTTACTAACTACTTAATTAACCTCCTACCAAAGCCTCGTAATTTTCCCGATTTTCTAAATATTTTTAATCCCGAACCTAAACCTTCCGATGCCCTGAAACATATCGAGACGGTGTCCGATCGACACGAAACCAGTCCCAAAATGTTCGTTACATCGAATAGAAGATTTCACATGTTGAACACATCCCCAAATTTTCCCCCACGCGCCGGCTGAAGTGACTGCGCGTGGGCTTCACGCGCTGCTACAGTACCTACTAACGTCATCGCTGACGTCAGCATGACGTCATCTGACAGCTGTTAGGTCTGACATGTCAGACTCTGATAGGTGCCATGTGTCATGCTCCCATTGGTCCACGTCACTATGCTGTCAGTGCCACGTGTCAGTCTGACATGTGCCACGTGTCATCACGGCACTGGTCTACGTCAGTGACACGTGTCAGCCCCCGATTGGGCCACGTCACTGACATGTCAGTGCTGACTGTGCACTGACATGTGACACGTGTCGCACTCCTATTGGCCCATTTTCTGACATGTCAGCTGACATTGTCAGATCTGACAATGCTGACATTATCCCTGACATGATGACGTCATCCCTGACATGATGACGTCAGCAGGATGACGTTACCTGTCATCCCCTACATCGGTCAGACCGGTCCGAAACGGTCCAGTCCGGTTTTTCCTGCAACTTGGACCTGCGTAACCGGTCCAGGTCTCCTTTTCCCTCATTTTCGGTCCGTTTGCTTCCATTCCAATTCCTAAATTCCTCTTTTAATCTTTCCTATCAATCCTAATTAACTAAACAACCTAAAACCTACGAAATCTGACCGGTCCAATTTGAACCTCACGGTTCGATTTTTCCCGATCAGCCTACACGGCTGCTCAGCCGTCAACCACCACCAAAACCCTCCTAATAGCTTCCTATTAACCCCCTGAACTCATCCTAATCGTCCATAAGCACCCATAACATCAAAATCAAATTAAAAAGAGAAAATGGCCATACCGTGCACCTACACAGGTTCTTTGCCTCCACGCCGCCGTCCACGGCGGTTCTGGCCGCCCAGCAGCCATCCTTAGTCTCTCACGACCCCTCTGGTCACTCAGGCCTGCTCCTCTGGGATTGGGTTGGATTGGTTTGAATGGTTGGGTGAGATCGGGTGATGGGTGTGTGTTCGAACGAAGAAAATGAAAATGCACGGTGAAGTGCATGTATGTAATGTGTTGTCCAGTGGATGAGTGACACTTGTCACTCATCCATTGGTTGCTAAAAAGCAACTGGGCCCACTAAAGACAAACTGCACTTTTTGTCTCGTAAAACGTGCCATCGTGAATAGTAACCTGGAACTTCCGTGAACCGTAATTTCGCCGTCGAACGTCCGAATTCGACGTGCCGCCTGTCTACAGATTCATATCGTCCTTATCTACGTAACGGTCTTTGGCCCTCGGCCATCGGACCTCCCGGTCAAAAAGTCAACTTTTGACCTCATATTCACCCAAATTACCAAAATGCCCCTAAACTTCCGAACGTCATAACTTCCTCCTCGAATGTCGGAATTGAACGTGCCACCTGTCTATGAACTCGTGACGTCACGAACTACGTCACGATCATCGGTCAAAGTCCATTTGACCGCCCGATCGAAAAGTCAACGTTTTGCCACCATTAGGGACAAAACGGTCATTTTGCATCGTTCGTCCGATTTAGCCTAACTAATCACCGATTAACCTCACTAATCGTGATTAGTTACTAATCTAATCTAGGAATTTGGGACGGGTCGTTACAACCTTCCCTCCTTAATTAATTTCGTCCTCGAAATTCCAACCGACTCTAATCCAACCGTTCTTCCCTCCTTAATTAGTTTCGTTCTCGAAACTCCAACTATCCTGATTCCACCTCCATCTCGTGGAAAGTACCATCTACCTCGCAACACGTGTACACTCGTACACCAACTAACCAGAGTAATACGTACTCGTCCGCACCCAGACGTACCCCTAACACTCACGTCGTATCGACTACACTCGACCACGTCGAATGACAGTAGCCATATGCTCCGAATTGACATCACTTGTCAAATCTACCGTTTTCGTTGACACACCAACTCGACGATTCCCTTTCTCACTCACCAATCTATCCTGACGTCTGCTCCCACTGGGAGTCACCAGACCTCGCTCAACAATCCACGCTGACACCTTCGACAAACTGTCACCACTTGACAGTCGTCAGTCAAGACTAACACGATACACTTGTGGTTACACTAACCACCAACTTACTCAACCATGAGTGAACACTAACCAACCATGCACTCGACCTGTGTGTAGCTAGACCCATCGAAATACCATGACCCACTGCACAATATCCAATGTCGAGTCCACGACCTCAACTAATCCGATGGTATCAAAACCAATCCGACTACCAATACGCTCACCAACATACTACGAGTATAACCTATATACCGTCACCAGGCACGACAAGTACACCCAGTATCGTACCTTGAACAACGTACAAAGTACGTACATCTACCCATCGATCAGCCTACAACCATCCAGGTCGTAGTCAATCACGTTTCAATTATGGAGTTCACTTGTCCAATCCAGTATCAGACAAATCGAAACTCCAACCCATCATTCGTTTTCAAATCCGAATCCGAATCCGCAATTTCGTAAGAAATCCCGAATCCAAACCCAGAACTCATATACATAACTATGTCCAAATTCGAATCCGAAATCATCATTCCGTAAGCTAGCATTAGGAATAACCATTCCGAACCCAAATCCATAAAAGAAAATCCATTGTCAAGCTCTAGAATCAAATCCTGAATCGTCACCCAGAATCCGATTCCAAAACCCAAATACAGAAATCCTCTTTCAAGTTCCAAAATCAAATCCTGAATCGTCATCCAGAAATCTGATTCCAAAACTCGAAATATCGTTCACGTCTACCGAGACGTATCAAAACCGAACCTATCTGTTACCTGATCAACCGATTACACACTATACATTAGATTGACTTCATAGAGAAATCAATCCCAACATCCACACAGCTCTAAGGCTGACCATATCCGACCACGTCGGAAAACTACTCATCGGACAACTACTCAGGTGAGTAATAAGTCATATGAGATTTACCTCGAAAAGAAGTTCAGTCCCATCATGCTCCACTCAACATCCAAGTAAATGTGATAAACTCTCCACCTATCTGGATCATCCAAATCACGATCCAGATCTAACACTACGTCAACCGACCATAGACGTCACGATCCCCGATCGTCACGACGTCCAAAGTCCTCAACCATTTCCCACATCTAAATAGATTAGTCAACGATGAGACACGCCGAGACTGTGGGTTCTCACTGATTACCTCGTATCGATCCTTGTCATTCCACCGTGGAAAATCAAGGATGATACAAGACTGTGACATCAAAACTCATCCTATGTGAATACAACCAAACTCGCTGCATTCACCACATCATGTAAACCAACCTCGTCTGCCACCAAGCAGGAAATGAGAAATTTCAGTCACCTAACTTCGATATACTCGATTCCTCTTGATGACCCAAAACAAATCCCGGGTCCACCAACCAATACACGATCAGCGTACTAGTGACGCAACCATCCTCTACGGTCATCTACCACGGTAGAACCTGAGAAGTCACCCAAACGACTTCGAAATACCCATTACCAATGCGGAAAACCCGCATTCCTCGTGTCACCTCAGTCACAAACTCCCGCAATTCTGAAGTTCCAACAAGATTGGAAACAACATACCCGGGCATCAACCACGTGTCCCTTAACCACTTTAACTCTATCTGAGATCCACTCCTGAACCACAGATACCGAAAATATGCCCATTACGGCGGAGTCACACCCCGATCCGTAACTCATCGTCATCACGATCACCGGCACCAGCACCAGCACTAGTACCAGTATCATCACCTGTCAGCATCAGCACAAAGTGTGCAAATCAGACAATCCTGGATCTCCGCTCATACCGAACGACGACCCCGTACCTCTGTTCGAAAAGGAGAACTCTGCCTCCCTCGTACCCAACAACTCTGGGTACAATCACCCTGACAACTCATGCGAGAAAAGGAAACGTCCCCGAACGTCCCCGATTCCCAACAACCATATCTACGACCACTCTCGGTAGTAGCGCCTGCCACAAACTCATGCAGACCTAACTACCAGACATCGCTATTGAGATTCGCATCCAACGGAATCAACCGCCCGTATTAACCACTCTGGATCCCACTCCGGGATTCCATCGACAAGTACCAACCTCGGCTGCGAAGTGCAGTCCTAACACTAAGCTGACATGACTCGACCGACGATCTCATCAAAGTCGACACCACACGCCAACTCACCTTTCCGAGCCATACACCCAAGGTAGGGTTCCACAATCACTAACTAGAGTTCCTCAGAACCCAACTGCGAAAAGCAGTAAAATCAACAATCTGACCGACTCTGCAGTCTTGACATCGTAATGACGTCAATCCAATCCTACCGTAAGTCCAATCAGGATCCTTGAATCCGGCAACTAACTGCCGACTGCAGTAAATCCATTTAACTCAACATAATCCGATCATCCAACTCAACAATATTCGACCATCCGATGATCACAATTCCTAACCAGTCGTCGGAACCGATCCTACGACATCGTGAAAACGATCCCAACTAAACGTCTCACGATCAAAACGTTAACGTACAGGTACGTCATCCCTTCCGTAGGGACTCACACTGTCAACCCTGACAGAACTATGGCAACCCCGGCCTCAAATACCGAACCAAGGCATGCCAATCCTACTAACTATCGTACCGGCACCTCAACATCAGGTTGACCACGAACTGTAGCCCATTGAGATATCACATCCTCGACCTGTGTACATACTCCAAGAGCTGCACGGTTGCTCGAATAGAGACAACCCCGCTCTGATACCACGTTGACAGGACCCATCCCAATCCCCCCCCCCCCCTCCCCCCGAGATTAGTGCGGGATGACCCTACTCCCGTCTGACACGGAGTGTCAGACAAGGGATATTTTCGACCTTTGCCCTCCTGGGCTATCAGAGTACGCCAGGATCCGGAGGAGGCATGTGATATCTCGGTCTCTACTACAGTCCACATCCGATGTCAACCTGAAGGGCAGTCAAAACATTAAAAATTGTGAGTGGACAAAACAAAAGTTTATAAAACATTTCATAAGACATTTGTATCCTCCACTAAAAAGCATGCATGCATTTGAAAACCATTTATCCAAAACAAACCATATGTGGGACTAAGCCCAAAGCAGATATAAACCAAGGTTAAAAGGACCACAATGAAAACGACCATACGGACCACTGCCCAAATCCATAAGGGACTCGGCCCCAAACCATAAAGAAACCAAGTACACGAGCCACTGCTCAAATCCTGTGCACACCTGTGCACACCAGATATCACATATCATATATATATAAGTCACACAACCAATCCTGTCACGGTATCCAAAGCTACGCGGGTGCTACCTGGGTCTCAATCTGAGTCTTCTCAAAGTCAAGGTCAATGTCCGCAGACCACTGATCCTACTCGAGGTAATAGTAACCATAGCCTTCCTGAGACTAAGAAACCCAACTGGGGGGTGACTCCACTCAGTCGGTGCTCCGTGACTACTCCGGGGTCCACCCAGGCCAACGACCCTCCCCGGAGGAGATAATGGAAGTAAAGGAAGGTAGATGAACATATATATACATAACATAATATCCATGCCCGGTTCCCCTGAACCGTCATGATCCATAATATCTCTAACCAAGGTAACATGCCGGTTCCCATAAACCTTCAAGTACCGTAATAACATAACCAGGTAACATGCCGGTTCCCATAAACCGTCATGTACCGTAATAACAAACAAGGGTTCATGCCGGTTCCCATAAACCGTCATGAACCTGGGAATCCATTTAAGGTTCCCTGACCTGACCTGAAATCAAAGCCGTAAAGTGACTGGGTCTCGTGCCCGAACATAGGACATCAGCTGGGCACCGTGCCCGGAATCTGAAGTCATATGCCCGAGACAAAACCAAATGGGTCTCATACCCGAGTTTATCCTTTTAGAAATCCAAGGCCATTTCATTAAAACTAATAAAGAAATACAGACCCGTATAAGCACCGTATAAGGCTGAAACCTCGAAATACGTGCTTATACGTAACCACATACAAATGCACCCATGAAATTACAAACAAGCATTTAAAACATATAATAAACATTTATGCATGCACCAATTTAGAAAACAAGGTCCACTCACAGACCGTCCGAGCTGCCGCCTCGATTTGCGTGCCATACGGCTCCCCGAGCCGATCACCATCACCGGGACTCCCAAACCTGTCCAAATCGTAATAGAAGGTTACTAACTACTTAATTAACCTCCTACCAAAGCCCCGTAATTTTCCCGATTTTCTAACTATTTTTAATCCCGAACCTAATCCTTCCGATGCCCCGAAACATATCGAGACGGTGTCCGATCGACACGAAACCAGTCCCAAAATGTTCGTTACATCGAATAGAAGATTTCACATGTTGAACACATCCCTAAATTTTCCCCCACGCGCCCACACGCGCCGCCTGAAGTGGCTGCGCGTGGGCTTCACGCGCCGCCTGAAGTGGCTGCGCGTGGGCTTCACGCGCCGCTACAGTACCTACTGACGTCATCGCTGACGTCAGCATGACGTCATCTGACAGTTGTCAGGTCTGACAGGTGCCACGTGTCATGCTCCCATTGGTCCACGTCACTATGCTGTTAGTGCCACGTGGCAGTCTGACATGTGCCACGTGTCATCACGGCACAGGTCCACGTCAGTGACACGTGTCAGCCCCCGATTGGGCCACGTCACTGACATGTTAGTGCTGACTGTGCACTGACATGTGACACGTGTCGCACTCATATTGGCCCATTTTCTGACATGTCAGCTGACATTGTCAGATCTGACAATGCTGACGTTATCCTTGACATGATGACGTCATCCCTGACATGATGACGTCAGCAGGATGACGTTACCTGTCATCCCCTACATCGGTTAGACCGGTCCGAACCGGTCCGATCCAGTTTTTCCTGCAACTTGGACCTGCATAACCGGTCCAGGTCTCCTTCTCCCTCATTTTCGGTCCGTTTGCTTCCATTCCAATTCCTAAATTCCTCTTTTAATCTTTCCTATCAATCCTAATTAACTAAACAACCTAAAACCTACGAAATCCGACCGGTCCAATTTGAACCTCACGGTTCGATTTTTCCCGATCAGCCTACGCGGCTGCTCAGCCGTCAACCACCACCAAAACCTTCCTAATAGCTTCCTATTAACCCCCTGAACTCATCCTAATCGTCCATAAGCACCCATAACATCAAAATCAAATTAAAAAGAGAAAATGGCCATACCGTACACCCACACGGGTTCTTTGCCTCCACGCCGCCGTCCACGGCGGTTCTGGCCGCCCAGCAGCCATCCTTAGTCTCTCACGACCCCTCTGGTCACTCAGGCCTGCTCCTCTGGGATTGGGTTGGATTGGTTTGAATGGTTGGGTGAGATCGGGTGATGGGTGTGTGTTCGAACGAAGAAAATGAAAATGCACGGTGAAGTGTATGTATGTAATGTGTTGTCCAGTGGATGAGTGACACTTTTCACTCATCCATTGGTTGCTAAAAAGCAACTGGGCCCACTAAAGACAAACTGCACTTTTTGTCTCGTAAAATGTGTCATCATGAATAGTAACCTGGAACTTCCGTGAACCGTAATTTCACCGTCGAACGTCCGAATTCGATGTGCCGCCTGTCTACGGATTCGTATCGTCCTTATCTACGTAATGGTCTTTGGCCCTCGGCCATCGGACCTCCCGGTCAAAAAGTCAACTTTTGACCTCCTATTCACCCAAATTACCAAAATGCCCCTAAACTTCCAAATGTCATAACTTCCTCCTCGAATGTCGGAATTGAACGTGCCACCTGTCTATGAACTCGTGACGTCACAAACTACGTCACGGTCATCGGTCCGAGTCCATTTGACCGCCCGATCGAAAAGTCAACGTTTTGCCACCATGAGGGATAAAACGGTCATTTTGCATCGTTCGTCCGATTTAGCCTAACTAATCACCGATTAACCTCACTAATCGTGATTAGTTACTAATCTAATCTAGGAATTTGGGACGGGTCGTTACAGGCTGTGTGCCCCGAGTTGACATCTTCTCGGAAGTGCCGCGGATGGGTTATACGTATGTACGTATGTGATTCTTTTGGAAAGTGAATTGAGGGGCGGAGACCCTGTGTTTTATGTTTTAAAAAGTGATTTGGGGCGAGACCCCGTATTCAATGTTTTGAGAATGGTTTTGGGCTGAGACCCACGTGACATGATTTGGGGGCTGAGTTCCCATGTTTTGATTTATGTTTTTTAAGGTTGTGATTTCGGGTCGGGGACCCAAATGAATTTATGGTTCATGACGATTTATGGGAACCTGCATGGACCTTTGAAAGGTTGTTACGGGTCATGATGATTTATGGGAACCGAGCATGAACCCTTGAAAGGTTTTGAAAATGTTTTCAAATGGTTTATGAACGTGTGGATAAACTATTTCCGAATGCATGCGTATGTATTTATGAAGGGCATAAATGTCTTCTTGTGAAAATGTTTTCAATGAAATGTTTATTTTGTCCACTCACAACTTTTAATGTTTTAATGCCCTTCAGGTTGATCGCGAATGCGGGCTGTAGCAGAGACTGAGACATCACACTCCTCCTCCTACGATCTTTGTAACAACCCGTACCTTCGGGAAGGGTAAAAATGTAATTTTTGTAAAATTTTGTAAAAAAAAGGACGATTTTGCCCTTGTGAATAGTAGACAAAAAGTTGACTTTTTGTACTATCGATTGGATAAGTGTTAGCCCTTGACCGTGACGTAGGTTAGGACGTCACGAGTCCGTAGACAGGTGGCAGGTTCGATTCGGACAACCGGAGGAAAAGTTATGATGTACGGAAGGTTGGGGGCGTTACCGTAATTTTGAGTCAATAAGGGAAATGTTGACTTTTTGGAGGACTTGTGATTTTCACGTAGACCGAGGACCGTTGGATAGGTCTCGACGTCCTGAGTTCAACGACAGGCGGCACGCTGTCATCGGACGTCGGACGGAAAAGATACGGGTCTGGAAAGTCTGAGGGTAAAATGGTAATTTGTGCAGGAGGGGTATTTTGGTCATTTTCCCTCAGCTCAATCAGATAAGGGCAAGTGGCAGAGATTTTTTGGGCTGGCCTATGGTTGGTGGACACGTGCAGGGGACTGGATGGTTCCACTACGTTCTCAAGTGTGCACGGCCACACGTTATCCTCATTTGAACCTTGCACACCTTCGAAGAACACAGAAACAGAGAGAAGTGTTGGGTGAGGCGGTGATCGATTCAGTGCAAGGGAGAGTGAAGAGTGAGTTGAGAGAGAGACAGTGAGGCATGGAGGAGCTGGTGATCGTGGTTTGGAGTTGCAACCGTGCACGGAGGCGACGTGGTGGACGGCTGGATATTTGGAAGAAACAGAGGAGGCAGTGGACGGTGGTGGCTGCTGTGCCGTGTGGTGGTTTGATTCAAGGCACTAGGAGACTCAGGAGGCTACGGGGAGTCCCACGAGCACCGTGGTAGGTGACGGTTCTCACGGCGGCGCCGGAATCGAAGGGTAACCTCTTTTGCTCTGTTTTTTCGTAGATTTTCATTTCAAAAGTCGTGGACCTAGAGCTAGAATCGAAGGGTTTGGTGAGTGAAGTGAGGTTTAGGGAGGTCCTAGGAGTCGTTTATGGCGGTTGCCGTGACGGGAAAGTTCACGGTGGGAGGTGGTGCGACGACGGGTACTTTGTACCCTGTTTGGCCGTGAATTTCAAACGGGAAATCGTGGAGTTAGAGGGTGAGTCGAGGGTTCCCGTGAGTTGTGTGTGGTTCAGTGAAGTCGTGGAAGGAGTCTAGAAGGACCACCGTGAAGGGGGAAGTGCGGAGTGGCCGGAAAGGAAAACAGAGGATTGTTTGGTTTTTCTTTCGAGCTTCAGTTGTGAAGCTATGGATCGAGTCGAACCAAGAGAGTGAGGGGGATGGATTCTCTGAGAGTGGACGAAGCTTTAGGTGAAGATAGGATGGGAAATGGTGGCCGGACGGTGGAGAACGGCTCTCGCCGGTCCGGGTTGCCGTCTGGTGCGAACCGGGTTCGAGCAAGGAAGACGGTGGCACTGTAGCAGGCGCGTGAGGCCCACGCGCAGCCACTTTGGGCGGCGCGTGGAGGCGCGTGGGGAGGAATCCGGCCAAGCTTCCAACATGAGTTTAGTCCTAAATGTTCTAACGAATCCAATGGTATAGTTTTCGGGTTAATCGGACGGTGTTACGGGATGGTTCCGGAATCCGTACGGTTTAGGGTTTAGGATTAAAATATTATTAAATTCCCGAAAAATTGGGGAAAATAGGGAAGGTATCCTAGCTGTAATTGTGACCCTATTTGGTATCTATTGACAGGACGGGAGACACCAGAGACGGTTGAGGAGCGCATGGGGCGCGAGTGACTTGTTCTGAACTGTGAGTGGACTCTTTCTTACTTCCGAGCATGCCTAACTGTTTTTATTAATGTTTTATGATTTTTATGTGTGTTTTTATGTCCTGATGATGATTATATGTGATTGAGATGTTTGCACGTTTTTCGAGACGTTTTCGGGATTTTGCACGTTTTTCGAGAAAAAACTGGTTTTCAGATTTTGATGCTATAATTCAGATAGGTTGTGGAATATGATTTAGGATTTTCCTATGGTTTTGTTATGAACATGGATCTTTTTCCGGATTTGGGTTCGGAATGTCAGTTCTGAACGCCGAAAGGGCTTCGAACTAGGGATTCCGAATTCGAGTTTGGAGATGGGTTTCAGAATGGTTTTACACTGAAATGGATTGGATTTGCTGGATCTGGATATGGGTTTAAAGTCCCGGATGTTGATTGACGGGGGGACGGGCCCGGATTGAGTTTAAAGACTCGGGAGTTTAAAGACTCGGATATTTACGATATTACCCCCATAGGCCTATTGAGTTTAAAGACTCGGGAGTTTAAAGACTCGGATTTATATGTGAGGCCTGGTTGAGTTTAAAGACTCGGATAGGTCCAGCAGGTTTGATCGGAAAAAGTGGTTTGATGTTTATGCTCTGGTTTCTATATCAGTTTTATAGTGTATCTGTTTCTTATGATGTTTTATAGTGTTTCTGTTTCTTATGATGTTTCATATTATGATTTTTCTAATACTTCGTTGGGCATGCCTAGTTTTAAACCGGAGGGAACAAATGATTATATTTCCTTACTTTGGTTTGATGGTAAACAGTTTTAAAAATTTTATTCCTTTCGGTCCACTCACACCTTCTGTTTTTTTTCATTTCCCCTCCAGGTCGTGGTGATAGCGCTGGGGTGAACGTTGAGGCAGATATCGAGGCATAGAGCTTCCGACGTTCTTCCGTTGCGGACTTAGACTTGTAGGACTTTTGGTGCCCGTTTTGTAGAACTATGCTCTGGCTTACTGCTGTATATATTTACTCCTTCGTCTGATAGTTATGCTTATAGTTGTATTAAGGTTATTTTTGGTACTGTAAGTGTGATTGTCAGACGGGAGCAGGGTTCATCCCGGGTATCGAGGTGATATTTGGGACGGGTCCTGACAATCCTGGTGTACTCTGATTGACAGGACCCGCCCCGATCCCCCGGGGACCACAAGGGGACGTGCACTGCTCCCGTCTGACACCCGAAAAACATTCCAATTTTAACCTCAAACGTTCAAATTAGTAAATAACCAAATTAAAGTTATACATCAAATCCAAATTTAACAGATGTCAGACAAGGGATGAAATCCAAAAGTACAAGTTGCGAGCACGACTCTAAAATAAACCTGCGGGTAAACCACCCAACAGGAGATCAGGTACGCGGAAGTAGATCTATGCCTCCGCCTCAGGATCCTCCTCTACCTCAGTAGCACAGCCTGGAGGGGTTACCAAAACATTAAGGGTGAGTGGGCCGAAATTCAAGTTTATAAAACCGTTTAATAAGTAAAACATATAATTTACCCCTCCGTTTTCCAAACATGCATGCATCAGAATTTAAAACCATAAATCATATAATATGAACCATAAGGTATGTAATAAAACCATAAACATAATTATAGCCACTGCACTATACACTCCAATCCTGACATCCCCGATGTCTGACGTCCCTGACGTCCAATAAGGTCACAGTCCCAAGGCTACGTGTGCCACTCGGGGTCTCAATCCCGAATCCAATCCCCAAACCCTGCCCGGGTACGGCATCTCAAATGCCTAGCGTCCTAGACGCTCGACGTCCCTGACGTCAAATTATAGCAATCCTGCTCCTGAGTCATTTTACGGTCCGGTTCTTCCGTAGAATGACCCCTCGCAGGCAATGCGCCGTGACCGCTCCGGGGTACCACATCCGGAGGAGACAGTATCACAAGAATGGATCTATACAGTGCAGTACCAAATACATTTTATTGATATCCACATGCAAGACAATATACATAGATAAAATCCAAAACCAATCTTCAAGTTTCATCAGACGAGTCTCAAACCCAAAAACCGTGAAACGTGCCATAACCATAATTTCAATATCATCAAAACCGTTTCATGATTCCAGCATGTGAATATTTAAGTAAATCAGAAAACATTTAAGCATGCAAGGGTTTAATGAAATTGAGCCCACTCACAGTACGATCCCGCGGTGAATCTGCGCGTACGGACCTGTACCGGGATTATCGTACAATTCATGTCAGTCCAAATCACACGTAAGGGTCACTACAAGTCTTAAACATTTATCCAAAAAAGTCCGAAACAGAAACCAGCTCGGGGAAACCGTCCAACACGTTTCCCGAGAGACAACCGGCCCAACAGGCCCTAAACTGACCCTCCCAAACTATCTCAGATCAACATGGTTAATTCATCAAAAATGTTCAGAATGATGAGAGGAACAAAAGTCATGTTGATCGTGATCGGAGATAAGCCCCAACGCGCCCTCACGCGCCGTCCAAAGTGGCTGCGCGTGGAAGTCACACGTCTAACACTGTAGCTGTTATAGTGTCACCTTCCTTACCCGAATGCCTGTAATACGGGCCTGCCCCCCGCGGCTTGACCCAGTTGATTACCCATCAATTCCTACTCGATTTCAATCCAATTTGATCCTAACATGTTAATCAATCATCTAATTTAAGTTCTGAGACATTAATTAGCCAAAACAATTCCTTAAATGGCCCTTCGACCCGTGATCATCCAAAAGGGTTGATCACCCCAACTCACTGGTTTCCAAACCATAATCAAATTAACCTTACATGAAGCATCATAGGATCAAAACGAACTGAAAAACACAATTAATTGAGCAAATACTCACCTGGAAGTAGCCGTCCAAACCTATGAAATTTCTCTGAACACGGCAGTCACCGTCCCAGCTCACCCGTGGTTGGTTGCCTTCGATTTCGATATGGATGTGTTCTAAACACTCCCAGAAGACTAAACCAAGCCTTGGTTTAGTCCAACAAGCACCAGCAATTGAAAACCCGATTTCCCTCCAAATTTTCCCGAAATGGTTTCTCTCTGGTTCCTCACCAATTTTCAGTTCTTTCAATGGCAGAGTGAAGCTCACTCACATTCTACTTAGTTTAAACAACCCAAGCCGTCCCAGAAGCTCGTAGAAGTCCAATCTGTCCACTGAGATTTGTTCCCCGAAAAGCTTCGATCCAGAATTAAAAATGGTGTCCACTGATGAAGAATGACTCAGCCCACGTTGAGACAGTCAGTAATGCTTAGTTAAATCTCCCCTTTCCAGTTCATTACAGCCTAAATTATTAAGATTGCTCAGAAACACCGCACACGGTGGTGCAGCCGCTGTCCCCCACGGTTGCTACAGTAACTCGTGAGTGAAATGACAAAAATGCCCTTCACTTTCCAGACCCGTAATTGTAATGACCCGTCCCGAGTGTCGGGATTAAATATTAATTAGAATGACTAATCGGGGATTAGTTGAGTGAAATCGGACGAATTGTGTAAAATGACCGTTTTGCTCCTAGCGTGGGCAAAATGTTGACTTTTAGTTCGGGCGGTCAAACGGACTTTGACCGGTGACTATGACGTAGTTCGGGACGTCACGAGTTCATAGACAGGTGGCACGTTCGAGTCCGACATTCGAGGAGAAAGTTATGACGTTTGGAAGTTGAGGGGTATTTTGGTAATTTGGCTAAGGGCCAAATGTTGACTTTTGACCCGGGAAGTCCAATGGACGAGGGCCAAGGACCGTTACGTAGGTCTCTTCGATACGAATCCAACGACAGGCGGCATGCCAAAATCGGAGATTCGACGACGAAGTTATGGTCACGGGAACGGACTCGATTAACCGAACGAATCGGGATTAAAATATTATTTTATTATGAACAGTACCCGGTGACTGAACACACCTGCATGAGTGACAAGTGTCACTCATCCCTTAAATTGGGGCTTAAAACCTGATCCATGTTTTGGGGAAAACATAATCATTGTGTGTTATATTGAGTTGGGGAAAGTGTTTAACTGAGTCCATTGAAGCTTCTGGTTGCATCAATTGAAGGAAATCGTGTGACATTGAAGGACTTCGAATGATGAACAGGGTTCGAATGTTCTTCGAATGATCATCTTTGATCTTAAGGTTTAAGGTAAGGTTTCGTGTAATTGATGTTTCAGAACTCTAATTAGACATGAACCGAAGCTAACTGATTGTTCAATTGTTTAAATTGGTATCGATTTGACAGACATTGAACCGGGTCTGTTCGCGGGCAAAAGGACCCGTTTTACAGACAAACAGGTGAGGACGATGGTTACTGTAGCTGGCGCGTGGGTTTCACGCGCAGCCACTCACGACGGCGCGTGAGGGCGCGTACAGCCTAGTTTCAAGGTAAGGTCAACATGACTTTGAATCCTCTCATTGTAACGAACATTTTGACGCTGGTTTCGAGGAAATCGGATATCGTTTCGTTAATGTTCCACATATCCTAAGTTTTGTTTTACGTTAAAAATACGTATTTAAATTTCGGAAAAATTGGGGAAAATTATATGAAGTATTTTGAGATGTTAGTAACCCTCTATAATGATTTTGGACAGGAGTTGTGATTTCCAGAATTTACGGAAAAACGTGCAGCTCGGAAACGGACCGTTTTGGACGGTGTGTGTGAGTGGACTTTGTTTTCTAACCGTGATGCATGCATAAATGATTTAAATGCCTTATTATATGATTTTATATGCTTTGGCATGATTGATGTTTCAATCCGGTGATTTCTCGATTTTATGGATTATTATTTTATTTTTGGGCACGATTTTCGAGAAATTATGAATTTGGGTAAAAGTGATGTTTGGACTCGGGTTATGAGTCATGGATTGAATAATGATGTTGTGACTCGGGAATGAGTCAAGGGTCAATTTCGTGGATTTACGTGAAAATGGCAACAGAGGTTGCACCGCATGGATTTACGTGAAAATGATATTTTGGGCATGATTTTAACGGTTTATGTGTAAATGGTATTTTGAGGCTTGAGACCCAGTCGGGAATGATCTTAACTTTGTATGAAGACAAGATTTGATTGAAATATTTTGGGATGTAATTCCCGAGATGGTTTTCATTGTGATTGTGAAATGCCCAGACGGTCGGAGCTTGGGGGGATTACCCAGACGACCGGAGCTTGGGGGATGTGATTGTAGGATCGGGAGTTAATCCTATAGTAGTAAGCTTCTTGGATGTGACTGAGCCTGGATGTACCACTCGGATGGGTCTGAGCCTGGGGATGTGTGTAATGACCCGTCCCGAATATCGGGATTGAATATTAATTAATTATGAATTAGAATGACTAATCGGGGATTAGTTGAGTGAAATCGGACGAAACGTGCAAAATGACCGTTTTGCCCCTGGCGTGGGCAAAATGTTGACTTTTAGTTCGGGCGGTCAAATGGACTTTGACCGATGACTGTGACGTAGTTCGGGACGTCACGAGTTCATAGACAGGTGACACGTTCAATTCCGACATTCGTAGAGAAAGTTATGATGTTCGGAAGTTGAGGGGTATTTTGGTAATTTGGCATAGTAGGGGCCAAATGTTGACTTTTTGGCCGGGAAGTCCAATGGACGAGGGCCAAGGACCGTTACGTAGGTCTCGTCGATACGAATCCAACGACAGGCGGCATGCCGAAATCGGAGATTCGACGACGAAGTTATGGTCACGAAATCGAGCCCGATTAACCGAACGAACCGGGATTAAAATAATATTTTAATGTGAACAGTACCCGGTGACTGTGCACATCCGGATGAGTGACAAGTGTCACCCATCCCTTATTTCCAGCTCCATGTTTCCCTCCCAACACCATCATCACCCCTAATCATCATGTTCTCCACCATTTTCCTTTATTTTCTTTGAAATTTCTTCAAACCGTGCACATTTTGGGGAGGGATTGAACTGGGAGAATTGGCTCCCTTTCTCTGCCGTTTTTGTGAGAAATATGAGAGTTGGAATGACTGGAATAACAAGGGAAACACGAGGGGTTGTGAGTGTGAGGAATTCGGGGTTTCGAATTTTAGAAATTTTGGGGGGAAAATTCAATTGTTGCGAATTGAGCCGTGAGGAGTGGAATTGAAGCTCGAGTTAGCTTCCTGAGATCAGTACGAGTCGATCCACATCAAAAACACGAAGAATTGGCAGCGTTTTGGCTCTGAACACACTTGGTGACAGAGGAGGAAATTCGAGATTGAGTCGAGGAATTGGAGGCTTCGATGGATGAAATTGAGCTGGGGATTACGTTCCTGAGGATCCCAAAATGCTTCTGGAAGGATCAATTGAAAGAAAACGGTTGTGATTGGCTGAACTCCATGGTTGCACAGTGTACGGATGTTCGAGTTGAGTCGTGAAGATTGAGCAATGGATTGATGCAATTGAGTTGGGGGAAAGGTTTTACTGAGTCCATGGAAGCTTCTGGTTGAATCAATTTAGGGATATCGATCGAAATTGATGGGGTTCGAGGGATGAACAATGGACGGGTGTTCTTGGTGTTCATCATCGAATCGTGAGGTTTGGAGTATGTAATCGTGTAATTGTTATTACAGACCTCTAATTAGACTTGTAACGAAGCTGTATGAATGTTTAATTGAAGGAATTAATGTCGAATTGACAGGATTGGAACCGGGTCTGATCGCGGGCTAAAGGACCCGTTTACCAGACAAACAGGTTAGGCTGGTGACACTGTAGCTGGCGCGTGGGTTTCACGCGCAGCCACTCACGGCGGCGCGTGAGGGCGCGTCCGGCCTAGTCTCAAGGTGAGGTCAACATGACTTTTGATCCTCTCAGTGTAACGAACATTTTGACGTTGATTTCGGTGAAATCGGATATTGTTTCGATAATGTTCCGCGTATCCGAAGTTTTGTTTTACGTTTAAAATACGTATTTAAATTCCGGAAAAATTGGGGAAAATTATATGAAGTATTTTGAGATGTTAGTAACCCTCTATAATGATTTTGGACAGGAGTTGTGATTTCCAGAAGTTACGGAAAAACGTGCAGCTCGGAAACGAACCGTTTTGAACGGTGTGTGTGAGTGGACTTTGTTTTCTAACCGTGATGCATGCATATATGATTTAAAATGCTTTATTATATGATTTGATATGCTTTGGCATGATTGGTATTTCAATTCGGTGATTTCTCAGTTTTGTGATTATTATATTATTATATTCTGGCACGATTTTCGAGAAATCATGAAATTGGTTAAAAATGATATTGTGGGCGTGAGAACCCAAGTAAATAATGATTTTGACTCGGATTTGGAGTTACATGTGAATTTGATGAATTTGATGATTTTTGGTATTCTCGTGATTTTGTGATTATTTTAATCAGTCTTTCGGGCACGTTTTACGAGGAACGTGCAAATGATGTTTTGGGCTAGGCCCGGATTGAAAATGATATTTGGACTCGGATTATGAGTCAGTGATTGATTTCATGGATTTACGTGATCGTGGCAACTCGGGTTTACGGTTGCACGGATTTACGTGATATTGATATTTTGGGCTTGAGACCCAATGGAATTGTGATTTTGGTTGGACTTGTATTTCCATGAGATGACATGATGATATTGATGATTTTCGGATTTATAAAGTAAATCGGGACTTGGGGCTAAGACCCTGTATTGATATATGATTTGGTTTTTAATGCAACTGTTTTTCACTGGTTTTTGTGATGGTGATATGTTGCGGATATTTAGGGCTTTCGGGAGAAAATATGTTTTTCCCCGGAGTGCACCCTGGAGATAACGCTCGCCTTCGGGATGGAAGTGTTTACCCCGAAGAGGTCACGTAGCACGATATTTGTCTTGCAGCCCAGGGGAGGCTTGACTCAGATCAGATGTGCTGGATTATATGGATCGGTAAGTGATATGTTCACGAGATCCGGATCGTCGGCTGGTGAGGTTTTTCCCAGCGACGGATTGCTGACTGATGATGTGTTCACAGCAGCGGATGCTCGGATTTTGAACGGTCCTTGAGCCTATTGATATGCACGCGTTGCAGGGATAAACGTGACTCTAAGCAACAGGATATGGAAATAAGTCCCGTGGATTATGGAAAATGATTTTGAGGAAACCGTGGTTTAGCGGTTAAAATGATTTAAAGAAATTGTGAACTTTTGAGATGTTAAACTGATTTGGTGAACATGAGTTTTTGTGGACCATGGGAAAATATGTTTTAATTTTATCGGTCCACTGTTCATACTTGAATGATTTCATACTATTATTCATGTTTTACGATATGCATGCAAGTTTGTGAAAACTGGAGGGTAAGAATGTATTTTGGTAAATGTTTTTATAAGAGGTCATTTTTGTCCACTCACACCTTTTCTGTTTTGTTAACCCTTCAGGTCGTGGCGCGTTGATCGAGGCTATTCTAGAGGTGGAGGTATGTGCGGGCACAGGCGCAAAAAAAAAAATTCCCTTGTCTGGCAGGTATTGAAGGGTAGTTTCAGACTTTCAGTTGACTTGTCAGACGGGAGCAGGACCGTGTACGGTTTTTAACGTCCAGTTGGGACGGGTCCTGTCAATGTGTTCGCCTAGATGTGATTGAGCCCGAAGGTTGAGCCCAGAGGTGTCTGTTCCCGAGAGAGTGGCTGGATATTGGCCTACGCGTAGTGCAACACTTGTGAGTCGTGCAGTTTGATTTATTGAGCACTTGTGAGTAGTGCAGATGTGATTGTGATAGTTTGTGCACTTGTGAGTAATGCGGACTGATTGGATTGATATATTTATTGTGCACTTATGATTAGTGCTGATTGATGTTGTTTGTGATGACGTACTGGTATTGAGTACAGGTTTTTGGTCTTTGTGGCCAAGTGATTATGTTTTCACATGTTTTGGCCTGAGAGCCGAGATTTGATGTTTTATAACATGAACTGATTTGGTGAACATGAGTTTTACGGACCATGGGAAAATATATTTTGATTTTATCGGTCCACTGTTCATACTTGAATGATTTCATACTATTACTCATGTTTTACGATATGCATGCAAGTTTGTGAAAACTGGAGGGTAAGAATGTATTTTGGCAAATGTTTTTATAAGAGGTCATTTTTGTCCATTCACACCTTTTCTGTTTTGTGACCCTCCAGGTCGTGGTACGACGTTCGGGACTGATCGTGAGGCAGTGGCAGCAGCAGAAATCAGCGCAAACATCCCTTGTCTGGCAAGCACTGAAGGGTAGTTTCGGGCCTTTGGTTGACTTGTCAGACGGGAGCAGGACCGGGCACGGTTTTTGACGTCCAGTTGGGACGGGGTCCTGTCAGTAACTCAGCCATCCGAAGTCCGATTTCAGCGTGCCGCCTGTCAACGGACTCAGGGCGTCGAGACCTACCTAACAGTCCTCGAGTCGTGTGAAAATTAGTTGCCAAACAAAAAGTCAACATTTTCGCCCTCATCGTCCAAATTACGGTAATGCCCCTAAACTTCCGATAGTCATAACTTTTTCCCTGATCGTCCGAATTGGACGTGCCACCTGTCTATAAACTCGTGACGTCCCGAACTACGTCACGGTCATTGGTCAAAGCCCGTTTGACCCACCAATCAAAAAGTCAACAATTTGGCAATACAATTCACAGGGGTAAAACGTCAATTTCATACATTAACATACAATATTAAAATCCTCAAATTTTCGGGGAGTTACACTGATAGCCTTGGCGAGGGATAAAGAAGGAATTTTCCCTTGTGTGACACTTCGTGTCAAATGGGATCAGGCGCGTCCCACGTTAATCCCGAGGGATTTGGGACGGGTCCTGACAAAGTGGTATCAGAGCGTGTTTTGCTCGCAGAGTACGCTCATGTCGAGGATGTGATGTCTCTGAAGTTGTAACAGCCCATCATCAACCTGATAGTTAGGGTATGAGTAGGATGCACCACGTGATAAACGAAATTCGATACAATAGTTTGAGGTTTGATTGGCATTGGAGGCCATGTGTATCGAAGTTTGATCCCGAGGAGGATCAGTATTCGTGTGAATCTAACGGCTTAGAGCTGTAGTGTTACTGGTGAGTAGGATCCAGGGGATCAGTAGAGACCGTATGATGACTTGAGAATCGTGACCGCTCGACGGTAAGGTCGTGTCAGATAGAGGATGTACAGATTGTTATCAGTGGTGGTCAGAGGTCAAGGTCGCCCACTATACGATGACCATGTACGACTACAGTCACGACGGTTGGGAATAGGAACGTTTGACCCTAATTGGCATAAGAGACCATGTTTTAGTGTGTCGAATCCCTGAGGGACGTCGACTGGCAGGAGATACCGGAGTAGATGTGGTGTGACGCGATAGGATGCGATTGCGCACGTAGCACTTGTGCAGTATTGGATACGGAGTACGACCAGTTCTTGTGGAGGCCAGCGGCTGACAGCCATAGAGTTACAAGAGGACGGGATCCTCAGAGTGTAGTCATTGGCTGGTTTGGTACCGGTATTAGAGTACGACGACTCTTTGGAGTCGAGAGCGAGGGATCGGTCAGGATGGTTGGGCTGCAGCGGGCAGCCAAGTTTGTGATAATCCTAGTAGGTGATTGATTGGACAAGTTACCAGGAGTGTGGTACTTGTGATCGGATCCAAAGGTGGACGGATCAGTGGATGTTGTGCGTTGAGAGGTTAGTACGTGCGGTGAGTTGACCGCATGGATCAGAGTCTCGATAGCAGAGCATTTCTGAGTTTGGGCTGCACGAGGTTGTGGCAGACGCTGCTATCGATTGACGTATACGATTCTTATCGAGTTGGATAGGCTCAGGTTTCCATGACGATTATGACGATGGGATTCGTCGGTCGTGATGACGAGACGAGGTGCGTGAGTGACGCACAGTATGAGGATAGATTCTGGATTTGACTCGGTTAAGACTGAGTGCGATCGCAGAATAAGACGCCGACGTTGGGTGTTGGCACACTTGCCACACTACCTCTGTGAGGTGACTATAACGAGTAGGATGTACCTGGATAAGTGACAGGTGCCCTAGATATCCTTGGATGGATTACATGAGTGTGAGTGCTGGAGTTGATCCCGTAGAGTTGGGACGTACGAACCAGTATACAGAAGAAATAGTAGAGGTGCTCAGAGGGGCGAGCATGTGGGTTCGGTGGGCACGGAGCGGGACAGAGAGGATCCTGAGTGGCTCAGTGCGAGACACCAGGAGTACTTGGTTTGGTGACCAGTTCCCTGATAATGCGAAACTTGGGGTGCGAGTGTGTGCCCAGGAGTAGTAACGTTAGAGATTGAAATGCCTACGTGGCATTTAGATGAAAAGGTATAAATGGATGACGTGAGTGACGTCATATGACGTATGAGCCGGTTGGTCAGATTTGGTAGTGCGCAGAGATTTGGCTTCAGATTCCGACAAACGTTGCGATCTGTTTAGCCTACCGACCGATGTTAGTGAATTCCAACCAATTCTGTGAGTCAGAGTTGGATCAGGATGATTAAAGGTACGAGATGCGAGTGTTGGAGGCCGTTTATACACATCCGTAAATAATATACAAGGTTTATCCTTGAGTCGCGTAAATTCCACTCGGAATGAGTGTACCTACATAAACAGTATTCACGAACGCATGAATGGTGTCCGGTTGAACTGAGGACTTGGGAGTCCATTGTGGATTGGTGTTGGTTGACTACGGTTGACTATACATCCGGAGTTGAGGACATGACACTTGTTTGCCTATAGGACGCAGGAAATACTCGTGTGATGAGTGAGTTAAGTAATTGGAAGAGAAGCAGGTTTCCTACGAGATTAGAACTTCGGAATCAAGAGAAGTTGTGATTGAGACGTTGAGAAGAGTGCTTGATTCTGCATTGGATGCTAATATTCCGAGGTCACTGAGTGTGACGCTTTAGCAGATAGTACTGGGTGCTAGAGGATGACATTGGATGAACCTTGATGTCATCATCTTGGATTCTCCTTGATTCATCCCTAGGTGGGACGACGAGGAGTAATATGACAGCTAAGGGTTCAACGAGGGGGGTAAGGATCAAACACCTAGGCTGTGGATCAAATTTGATTGACTTGACGAGTAGATGGTGTTTAGTGTCACTGGATGTGACGAGTGAATGTTTGAAGTAGCAAACCCATGTGGTTTGAAGTAGCAAACCCATGTGGTTTTATGGGTCACCTTACGTCAACCGAGGAAGCTGATAGTGGATCCTAGGTGGATTGAGTATTGTGGTTGGACGTTACTAGAGTGCAGTCCTCGAGTAGGTCGGGTGGCGCCCCGATGTTGATGTGATGTGGGTGTACCGGTGTGTTGTGCACGTTGGATGATGTAATTGACCACGGTCAATCGATATGTCGAGTTGAGAATGCCCGAGAGTATGAGTATGTTGTAGATTGGATAGGGTCCTAGATGGACATGAGTAGCGATCAGATCAGACCCGATAGTGACAGGTTAAGACTTGAGGTGAGTCTAGATGGCAGAGGAGATCGCTGAGTGATGCGAGATACGATACGAGGACTCGAGAGCGAGTCGAGATCAGAGTAGAGCAACGAAAGGCAGTGGAGCCGGGAGTTGTCGGCTGGTCACGAAGTCGTAACATATCGGGGTAACGGATTAATCGGTATCCGACGAGTTCGAAGATGTACGATTGTTGGGACTCTCCTTAGAGTCAGTTTTGAGTATAGGAATTTGAGAGAGTTAATTCGTGCGAGCACTTAGAGTCAGCTTGGACATAGGTCTGAGGATGACTTGTGAGATGGGATTCGTGCCATTGTGATGGCAGGATCTATAGACTGTTGTCTGATCGGATGCTGAGCAGGATGCTAGCTTGAATGTGTTAGCCCTTAGTGGGGATGCGTATTTCACCCTGACGACTGTGGGTTGGAACGTGTCATAGTGTTAGACTGAGAAGCCGTTTGGATGGCAGTGTGTTATTGCTGACCTGTCAAGTGAGTAACAGGCGAGATCGATGAGTGTCGATATTCTGTCTCGATGAGACGTATGAGCTGACGTGTAGTTTTCGAAAATGAATTGAAGCTTTGGGGGCTCCAGTGACGATACGTACCGTCGCGTATGAGTTGTGTGTTGGACGTGTACTGTTACACTGGTAACCTCGTGTGTGGGTGCAATACCCGAGTCGAGGGACATGGTTGGATTCCACAATTTGGTTGTGGAATCGGGTCGATTTGAATTTTGAGAACGAAATTCTTTAAGGGGGGAAGATTGTGACGACCCGTTTCGAATTAAAGGGATTAATGACGGATTAGCGAGACTAATCAGGGATTAGACGAGGATTAGCAGACGAGTAGGGCGAAATGACGATTTTGCCCCAAGAATGGGCAAATCGTTGACTTTTTGTTCAAGCTGTCAAATGGACTTTGACCGATGACTGTGATGTATTCAAGATGTCACGAGTTCATAGACAGGTGGCATACTCGATTTCGACGTTCGTGGAAGAAGTTATGACGATCGGAAGTCCAAGGGCATTTTGGCAATTTGGGCGAATAGGAGCAAATAGTTGACTTTTGACCCGGGAGGTCCGATGGACAAGGGCCGAGGACCGTTACATAATTCGGGACGATACGAATCCATAGACAGGGTGGCACGTCAAATTCGGATGTTCGACGGAGAAGTTACGGTGCCCGAAAGTTTCAAGGTACTATTCACGATAGCACATTTTTCGAGGCAAGTGGACTTTTGTCCTGTTGTGGGGCCCATATATTTCAAACAGGCCCAATGGATGAGTGACAAGTGTCACCCATCCATTGCCTATCATCCCACATTCATGCATATCATTCCTTTGCTTTTTCATCCAATGAACAACCCGAAACCCCCCTTAACCCGTGCAACCCGATATCCCACCTTCCCCCAAACCTCATCTTCTGTGATTGGAGTGTGAAGGGAAATGAGAGAGGGTCGTGAGATGATGAAGATGATGCTGACGACGATCGTCGTCGTGCACGGTGGCCATAGAAACCGAAACCGGTAAGTTTTGGGTTCAAAATTCGAATAATTGTTTTAGTTGCTCATTGATTGATTTTAATGATATGGTTGTGTTTCTGGAGGTCATATGGGTTGGTTAAGATCGATTTCACGGCTGGAGGCGTTCGGACTCACAAGGACAAGGAGGAGGAATGTTTTCCGTGCATTTTTTAAATCCAAAGGTAACGTCTTTGCTTGATTTTCAAAGGTTTGAGAACATAGATTGATAGGAATTGAATAGACATAGAGATAGGAATTGAAATGGACTGAAACAGACGAAAAATGGCAAAGTTATGGGCTTGGACCGGCCACGCCGGACCGGTTTTACAGTGGACCAGTTCAGACCGGTCTGCTAAAGGTTGAAGATGAATAGTGCACCGCGCGTGAGGCTCACGCGCAGTGCAATCATTGGGCGCGTGAGGGCGCGTGAACCTTCCTTTGGGGAAGTGTCCAACATGTAATTTCATCTATTCGATGTAACGAATATTTTGGGACTGGTTTCGTGTCAATCGGACATTGTTTTGATATAGTTTGAGACGTCCGAAGGTTTAGGTTCGGCTTTAAAAATAGTTAGAAAATCGGGAAAATTATGGAACTTCAATGAGAGGTTAATAAGGCTATTGGTAACTCCGAGTGCTTTCTAGGCTACCTTCGTGGGCTTCGGTAGTTTTCTACCGAATTCCTTAGTGATTTTTGGTAGTCTTCTTTCATTTGATCATAACTTCTTCGTTACAACTCCTATTAAGGTGATTCTTTCGCCTAAATTCTCGTAATTCCGTGCTCTATCCAATTCTTCAAAATTCTCACAAAAGATATTATTTTCTAAAATTGTTTGGTATTTAAACATTAAAAGATAAGTATAAAAGGTATAAAATGATGCTTAATTCAAGACTTATCACTTGGACATACCTGCAAAAATAGGGTAACTGGTTTGTAGGCAAAAGGTGGGCACTGGTGTGGTACCAGCCTAAGTGTACTCCGATGCTCAAGTTAGTGGTGGGTCTGTGTGAGGAGTGATTGGTGGATAATAATTTGTAAAGTAGATATGATAGTTAATGCTTAATTACCTTTTTGGGGAAAAGTAAACTCTTTTTGTATGAGTGTGATATTTGAAATAAATTTATTCTTCCGTTGTGGGACAATAAGCATTCATTGTGAGATCGACACGTGGATGAATGAGGTTTGTCCTCGTGTTAGTGTTGTCTAGACCTTACTAGGGTTTGTTTATCAGTGTGAGCTTAGGCCCTTGAGTTTTGTAGAAGTGTTTTGGATTAGAGATATTAGGTCGAGTAAGTCTAGGTTAATATGGTATCAACAACAGTAAATATGGAATCATGTAATTTTTTGACTCTTCCTCAATCCCTATTATTTGTTTGAGTCCCTTATTTAAAAAAATTTATAAGCATGTCATTTAATACTTTTTTTTTTAGAAAAATACATATATAACCTAGCAAGACTAGCAATTTGGAAGTAATTTACTTGGGATAGCATTTTCGTCTAGATGTGGGCATATGTACATTATATCTAATGTATTTTTCTCAGATATAATTATATTTGCAATCTACCTTTTGGAATTTAATTGTTTGTATGTATTTTTATTTTTGTTATATAAAATAAATTTGAAAATGTAAAAATTCTGGAAATAGAATTGTAGATTAATGTAAAATAGAAAGATAAGTAACAGTTAGATAATTATTAATTTATCTTTAGGAAAAAAAATCATTAATTTACCTACTACACCATTAATCATAATGAATAAAATAAAAAAAAATTAAAAGATAAATAAAATACATGTATGATTGTAATTATGCAAAAATATCAGATAATATCTAAAAATGATTCGTAAAAATAAATTTGTAGGAAATTTATTTGGAATAATTATCTTTATAGAAATAAATATTAAAATAAAAATAAAATATTAAAAATTTTAAACCACATTTAATAAACAGATCCCCAATAAGTAGGTGCACTAAGTAAGTAGTTGGTTAAAAATGTATAATGAGTATTAAGAAACTAAAAAGCAATTAAATTTAAAAAAAAAAAGTAAAATACTTTAAAAAATGGACTAATTTATATATTATGATTCAAAAGTGATTTAATTTATAATTGATTCATTTGATATAATAACTTAATTTAAAAAACTTAAAAAGTTCGACCAAAAAAAAAAACTTAAAAAGTCATTATCAAAAGTCTTCTGTATTTTCTTGCTTGTTGATGCTGAGTGTAATGCGGTGGCTATGGCTTTACGGTGATATGATGGCTACAGCTGCTCGGTAGGATGGATGTTAGAGAAATGGAATTTTCCTTCATTTTAGATTTAGAATTTCTATTTAGATTTTTTATCTTTTAGATTTTAAATTTATTTCATATTTGTAAACTGTTTTTATTCTTAGACTTTTTATGTTTTGTAATTGTTTGTTTTCATATGTTTTTCTGATAAAAAAAAAAAAACTTCTGCGATTTTTTCCAAGCATCTGAAAACAGATAAGTAACATCACGTAATAACTCAGAAAAATTATTCTGAGATTTTGACATACAAGTCAACCTATGGGTTGCGTTACTTGTGGACGTGTGTTTGCTTTCTTTTGTCGTTTTGATCTTTTATGCTGTTCTTGTCTCTCTTGTTTGTTGCCCTCTCGGTTTGCATTATCAAGAATCCAACCAGTGACCCCACATTCTTTAGGTGCAAGGCCAAAATGCAAACCAAGGTTGTCGGAATGTCAGCCGCTAGATACATATAATTTACATGCAAGCCAAGCCCCTTAGAGAGGGACAAGGAAGCACAACACAATGTATCACAATACGAATTAATGAGCAGTCACCAATATTTTTGCAGCCATTAATCAACAATAGTCTGAATGTGACTCGTAGAAATCACTCGGACACGGTGACATGACCTCTTGCTCAAGCAACTGAAGTACCTGATTCATGGAAGGCCGTTCATCCGGGTTTGCATCTGTGCACCTTGCTGCTATGTCAAGAATTGCTTCCACAGTTTCAGAATCTGCATCTTTGCACCTTTTATCAACTAGGTCATGCAATCGGTTTTCTCTCAATAGGGTGTTCATCTGCAAATGAATCAAGGTCTTAAAACATCAACAAAAGGGCTTAAAACATCTCTGTCTGAATGATTTTGGGAATGAATTAGGAACTTACCCAACCAACAACATTTAAGCCTCTTTGTACAAACGTGGGATCAGTAGGTCTCTTTCCAGTCACAAGCTCTAGCAAAAGTACTCCAAAGCTATACACATCCGACTTCTGAGTGGCTCTCCCACTTTGTAGATACTCTGCGAGGGGTGAATCAAAAGCAACCGATTAGCATCTCAATAATTTTGATATTATTTACAAATTGGGTACCTCAATAGCATAATATGACTAAACACAAACCTGGAGCCAGATAACCAAAAGTGCCAGCAACCACCGTGGTTACATGGGCATCCTCATCAACCAAAAGCTTTGCAAGACCAAAGTCAGACACCCGGGGCTCCAAGTTTTCATCTAGGAGAATGTTGCTTGATTTTATGTCACGGTGTACTATCTTTGGAGAGCAATCATGGTGCAGGTATGCTATCCCCCGGGCGGAACCTAGGGCTATTTTTAAACGAGCATTCCATTTCAAAGGCCGCTCTTCCATCCCATGTTCTGAAGGAGAAAAAGGCATCAAGAATAAATGAAATCAAATAAGCATTCGATTCAAGTTGTAGCACATTGGGAGCTGTGATACTTACCTTGCAATAGATCATCTAAGCTGCCCAGTTCTAGATAGTCATATATAAGAAGCTTTGAAGCAGGGAGTCTGCAGTAGCCTCGCAGGTTAACTAGATTTATGTGCTTAATGCTGCCCAAGATCTCTAACTCCCTCTCAAAAACTTGATCACATCCTTCGCGACTTCTATCAATTCTTTTAACAGCAAATGTTCCGCAATCATTCATGACCATTCGGTATACAGTACCAAATCCTCCTGATCCTACAACATCCTCTTCATCAAGTGACTCTAGCTTTTCAATGATTTCGGATGAAGGGTAGGGCATATCACCATGGAAAGTAATGAGCTTTGTGCCTATCAGAAGTTCAGGGACAAAAAAAAGATCAGCAATCTTTATAAAAGTTAGATTAAGAAGTTTCAAAAGTCAAGAAAGCATTGAGCTTACTTGTTTCTTGATTTACTTGCTTTATGACTTCTGTGTACTTTTTGGCCACTCTTTCTTTTTTGGATAGTAACCGCAACCAAAGGAAGGCAAGGAGCACGAAAATTGCAAATCCCATGGCGGACATTGCACCAATAAGGATTCCTTTGATGTAATGAGAAGATCGTTTGGCAGGCACTGCAATATCCACAATGAATGCAACAGAATAGAATAAGCACATGAACACATGCCACATAAGAACTTGGTTCAAAGTGATTTACAAAATTACAGAAATAGCTTTAGTTAGAAAATGTGTCAACTATAAAGTTGATGACAAGGGATAACGAAAATTGCCTGCTGCTTCGTCACTTTCAGCATGTGGTAGCACTGCAGGGAATCCAAGTGAGGTTCGACAAGGCTTGTGCACTTGTTGGCCGCAAAGATCTAAGTTTCCAATAAACCTATGCAAGTTCAGGGAAATTTCAGAAGAAGAACAAGGGAACGAACAATTAAATATAATGCAATTATGCTTAAGAAAGGAAGAACAGTATCTGTAATGCCTATTGCGCACGATTTGATACTCTTAAGTACCGTAAAGTTAGTGGGTAGTTCAGCTTTTATTCAGGAAACCATCCAGCAATTCAAAGGTCCGCAGATAATCAAAACCAAAAATTAGCTCACATGACTACAAATGCATGCCCATATCTCAGTTTAGAAAGCACAAAACTGCAAGCTACAAAATACATGTTTATTATTTGAGTGACGAGATGAGGGTATGAGTACTTACGACTTGTTCCCAAATGTGCTTAAGACACCAAAATCCGGGATTTCCCCAGAGAAGAAGTTAGTGGACAAGTTCCTAAGAAACAATTAAACTGTTTGAGATACCATCAAATTTGAAAACTATGTCATATAATTAGACTGCAAACTACCATTAATTACATAACAAACCATTGGGGCTTACAGAGACTGCAATCTTGCAAGGTGGCCAACGGATGAAGGTATAGCACCCTTCAATAAATTGCTTGATAAGTCCCTTTAATTCATTCAAAGTTCATCAATTTCCCAATACAAGGGTTGACTATTAAGCATGCAATAAAGACTGAGCAAACTGAAAAAGAGAACACAAAGCCAGAAGTCTTACAGTACGGTGAGATGAGAAAGGTTTCCAATATCTGATGGTATACCTCCTTGGAGATAATTAGCCCTCAAGTACCTAATAGGCAGAAGGGAAATGGTATGCAATTTTCAATTCTAGTGTCACATGGTCAAGTCAAATACATTTACAACTCAAAAGGAGAAGTAGAAATGGGAAAGGAATAGTTTCGACTTACAGAGCACGGAGCTCAGCACAGTTGGTGATTTCATTAGGAATGTATCCATGCAAGCTGTTCTGGTGAAGTGCCCTGGTACATTTTTATCATGGACAGAAACATATTAATCAAAATTGAAGAACGCCTCAGCTGGTGATTAGAGATTGAGGATAAATAAAAAACACAATGGACTCACAGTCTCTGTAATCTACTGAGTTTACCAATGCTGGGAGATACAGTCCCTCCTAGTTGCATGTAAGGTAAGTTACTGCAAAATCCAATACAGAACATATGAAATTTCATCGAGTATAAGTGAATTAATTCCATAAAGAGGGTTAGGAACTGAAAAATTCGGTGTTTCGTACATCGAGCTAACTCTTTGGTCCTCAGGATAGCAAGAAATACCAGTCCACGAACAGGGTGAATCATCAGTAATTTGCCAGTTATTGAGCATGTTCCTAGTGTCATTCAAAGTGCTTTTGATTTCCAGCAATGTCAAACCTGGAGCAAAAACATATAAACCCTAATTAAATGCAGAAGATGGATTAAAACCCATAAAAGATGTGATTTTATTATAGAATCCTTTCCACGAATGTGAAAGCTGAAGATATAAACCCACCCAAATAATGAGACTTAAGAAAATGCAGAACAGGGAATTAAACCCGTTAAAAATATGATTTTTAACATGTGTTTACCATTGATAATCAAAGAAACTCAGAAAATCTAGCTTAACAAAAAACCCGACTGCTAAAAAAAGGTTCCATGACCAAAAAAAGAAATATCAAAACTTGAACCGAACAGTTCCCTCATTTTCCAGCAAGAATAAATTTACAGAAACCAAAAGGAGAGAACAGGAGCTGAAAACCCCCAAAAAAGAAAGTGGAAGGTTTGATAAATTACCATCTGGGTTGAGAGCAAAAGAGCAATGGGAGTAGAAGATTGCCACTGAAATCACTGAGAAAATCCAAACCAAGATACCCTTCTTCATTTTCTTTGAAATGGGCTGTTTCTGATCCCACTCAGTCACTCAAATTCTCAAGCTTTTTAGAGAGAGAGAGTGGTGTGGTGGTAGTGTAAAAACTATGATGATAGCGGTTGGTAGAGTGAGGTACAAGCCGCAACAACGAAGGTGGGGTACTTAACAATTTTCATTAAACTAATAATATTTTGAAGCACGAAAGGGAGGGAGAGAGAAATTGATGTTTCCTATAATTTTTATGAGCAGAAATAAAAGCAGACTTTTGAAATTGAGTGTAGAAAGTTGCGCACTAAGAGGTGGCCGTTGTCACTTGTCGCAAGTTCAAAATATTGACGCTTTTTAACACAGCCTTGTTTGCAGGTTCACGACATCTCGCTTCAATTGGCGGATACGTTTCGTTTACAACCCCTTAAATGAATCCTTATTAATTGGGCTTGGGTTACCAACCTGTTAAATGCATCAGTTGGGCTGGATTATGCTCTTCCACAGCCGTAACCTACGATTTTTGGAAAGGAAAATACATTTGAAATTGAATATGTTCCGTGAGGAGGAAAAACTCAGTTTATATCTGTAAAGTTAACGGCCAAAGAAAGACTAGATCACCAGTTATTAGGTTGGCTCTAGTTTTTTTTTTTTTTTTCCCAAGAAAGACTAGATTACCAGTTATTGGTTTGGCTCTCTCTTATTTATTATTTTTTTTGAGTGAACCCATAATATTCCTTGTTCAGACGGCGAAAACTAATCATTTGAGGTACTATCAGACGTTAATGGTGGGAACCTCTATCAAACGTGCTTTTCTTCGTACACAAAGCCAGCCCTAGTGTAGTAGCGGAGACCTCTACTCGGTACTAACAGAGTTTTGCTCAGTACACAAACTCAAGACCACTTACTTAAGGGGACCGAAGGTCTTACCACTTGGACCAACCCATGTTGGCGGCTCTAGCTTATTTGCTTGGTGGTAAATGAACAAAATTCATATCTTACAAAGGAAAAGAAGAACAGGAATATATATGTTTCTCTCCAAACAAAATTAATACGTACAAATTCACTGGAAAAAGAAAAAATTAAAACGTACTATTATGTATTTAGTCAGGAAAAATGAAGGGAAACCAAACATACTTTGCTAGTTTTGCAGTTATAAAGTCATCTAAATGACGTGAAAGTTTGAAGTACCAAAGAAAAGTGAGCATTTCATCGAAAAATGGAAATCCCATCTGAATGAGCGGCAATTGAAAGATTTTATGGT
Organism: Prinsepia uniflora; assembly: GCA_032719365.1. Classification (NCBI taxonomy): domain Eukaryota; kingdom Viridiplantae; phylum Streptophyta; class Magnoliopsida; order Rosales; family Rosaceae; genus Prinsepia; species Prinsepia uniflora. Next base: position 8,709,564 of record CM064872.1, read on the forward strand.
GATCAGGTTGAAGAAGAAGAGAAGTGTACGAAGAAAGTTTAGAGAGAGAAGAATGAGAGAAAATGTAGAGCGTTTTCAAAAGATTTTCTCATTTATTAATCATAGCTTACATCATTACACCTTATATACACCTCCCTTGCATAACATACACGTGATTCCTTAGTTGTAATAACTAACTACAGCTGTGCTAACTTACAGCTGTGCTAACAACCCTAGATGCTTATTAGGTTAGGTGAGTGAGATGTCCTAACCAACTAACGGTTTGTACGGTTGTAAGTCGTCTCTCGTCACTCCCCTTCAAGCTGATATTGGAGGCACGACACAGAAGATTGTCACGATAGAACTCAAACCGCGGGGTGTGAAGGCCATGAGTCATAATATCCACGAGTTGATCCTTAGTAGGAACATGAGCTAACCGAAGAGTTTTGTCCTGAACACGCTCCCTGATGAAGTGGGCATCGATCTCCACATGTTTAGTTCGTCCATGGAAGACCAGATTATGAGCCAGTTGAATGGCTGAGATGTTGTCGCACCAAAGTAATGGGGCAAGAGGAAGAGTGTAGTGAAGGTCACGCAGCAGGTAAGAAATCCACAACAATTCACAGGCAGTGTTGGCCAGGGATCGATACTCCACCTCGGCCGAAGAGCGAGAGCTGGTGGGTTGTTTCTTTGCTACTCACGAGATGGGGTTTGAGCCAAGGAAAACGAAGTGATCGGAAGTGGACCGACGTGTGTTCGGATCGCCACCTCAATCTGCATCAGAAAAGGCCTGTAGAGTAGGAGGGCCAGAGGTATAATGGAGGCCACAGTCGATCGTACCCGCAATGTAACGAAGAATCCGTTTGACAACAATCATGTGAACATCTGAGGGTGTATGCATGAAATGGCACACCGTATTGATTGAAAACACAATGTCGGGACACGTGAAGGTTAAGTATTGCAGTGGCCCGACCATGCTTCTGTACAATGTGGGATCAGGAAGATGAGTCCCATCATGTGGATGTAGTTTGATGTCGGGCACAAGAGGAGTGGCAACCGGTGTCAGGACCCACCCCGGTTTCACCCCGAAAACCGAGGTAAATCCTGCTCCCGTCTGACACCCCGACACAACACAGTCAGACGCAGGAGAAATTATATCAATATCCCGAAGTCAAGTTTTATAGAGCACAGTACAAAATACACAGAAAATAAAAACCGGTAAGCTAAATACACGCACGCGGAAAAATTTGAAAAACTCCGGGATCCCTCACGTGACTTCTATGCCTCAGACGCTGCCTCGACGCCGGAACCCCACGCTAGCTCCACAACCTGGAGGGCAGTTAAAAAAAACAGAAGGTGTGAGTGGACCATAAATAAAAGAAAAGTTTCCAAAACCATTTATAAGAAAACCGGGTTTAGCCCTCCGTTTTGAAACCACATGCATAACCCAGTTCATAAAACATTTATAAACTAAAACACCATAAACCACATCATAAGAAACAGAAACACTATAAAACAGTTATATAAATCATATCACAAGCATCATAACACCATAGCGTAAAACATCATTTTCCGATCAAACCTGCTGGACCTTTCCGAGTCTTTAAACTCCCGAGTCTTAAACTCAATCCAGGCCTCAATAATATCCGAGTTTTTAAACTCCCAAGTCTTTAAACTCAACAGGCCTACGGGGGAAATATCAATATATCCGAGTCTTTAAACTCAATCCGGGTCTTTAAACCCAATCCGGGCCCGTCCCCCGTCAATCACAATATCCGGGTCTTTAAACCCAATAACCAGATCCAGCAAATCCAATCCAAAACCATTGAAAAACCATTTCTAAATCCATATCCAAACCCGAATCCGAAATCACCGGTCTGATGCCCTTCCAGCATCTCAAACCGTCATTCCGAACCCAAATCCGGAATCCACTTTTCAATCTGAAAACCAACTCTCGATTCTCGAGATCCGATTTCAAAATCGAAAACCTCAATTATCAAAATTTCGTTTCAAAATCCCGTTATCATCATTAGAAATCAGTTATCATTTGAAAACCCCAAATTCATAGCTTTATTTTCCCGAAATCAACATTTCTCGTAAAACGTGCCAATTACTTTACTTCCTCGAAAACCGTGCAAATATATAAAACCGCATCATAAATCCAACATTCATGGAATCGCATATATAAAAAAATTTAGAAAAGCAGTTATGCATGTTCGAGTTTAAGGAAAGGGTCCACTCACAGTACCGAGCCCTCAATCGCGTCCCGAACGTCCTGCACGTTCCTCAGCTTCCTCGGGAAATCCCGGTCCTGTCAACAACCGCCAAAGTACGTTACTAACACATCCACGAGGATCCACCCTAATTCCCTCAAAAATCCCCGGGTCCTAAACGTAACGAATCGGAACCCTAAACCTTCACCCTCGCGAACCTACTTCGATTCGACGTCCGATTAACCCGAAACCAATTCCTATGGACACAACACAACTCCTAGACCAAAAACCATGTTGACCATTTTCCCCAGAACCGCCGCACGCGCCCTCACGCGCCGCCCAAAGTGGCTGCGCGTGGCCCTCACGCGCCTGCTACAGTGCACCTTCAACCTCACGTCGACCCGGTTCGCACCAGTTCTGCAACCTGAACCGGCGAGAGCGGTTCTTTGCCGTCCGACCATCCTTTTCCTCCCTTTCTTCACCATTCTCATCGTCCAGACCTAGGCTATCTTTTCCCCAACTCCACAGACCTCGATTCGACCCACAACTCGTCGACTGAAGCTCGAAAGAAAACATACACGGCTCTGTTTCCTTCTCCGACCACCCAGGTCTCCCCCCCCCGTCACGGTGGCTATCCCAAACGCATCCTAGGACCTCTCTGAACTTCACACCACTCACCATAACCGTTGTCTCTACCCCAAACTTCACGACTTCCAGTTCGAGCATCGACGGCAAAACAGAGCACATAGAGTACTCTCCATCGCTCCAACCTCCACCGTGCACCTCCCGTCACGGTAGCACAACCAGAAGATTCCTAGGCCTCAACTGAGTCTCACTCAACTCACCAAATCCCTCGACTCAGCCCCAAAGTCCACGACTTCCCGTCTGAAACTCAAGGCCAAAACAGAGCAAAGATATAGGGATGAGGGATTACCTGTCCTTCTGTCGCCGTCGCAAGCTCCGCTGGGGCTGGTCGACTCCTTTCACCCCTCACGACACCACCACGAGCCCAAGTGCACCGTACACGGCCACCACCGCCACGATTTCTCACAACCTCCCTGCTTCCTCCCTGTTTTTCTCTGAAAACCGACTGCCCCGACCACCATGTTCTTGCACGATTTCACTTCCCCAACCGCTCACCAGTTCACTCTTCCACCCTCTGATCACTCTCACACACTCACAACCTCACCAACACTCTCAGCCACCATCAATTTTCCCCGATCTCCCTCTCTGTTTCACTCTGGTTTGAAGAACACAAACGTCCCAAATTATTGGACCCGTGCACAATTTTGTAGAACCCACTACACACTTGCCACATGTCACCAATCCTCTCCATTCCCTCACAAATGGCCCAATCCCAGCCATCCATCTGTCGCTCTCTGTGCACAAATCCCCAAACAACCAAAAGACCAAAATACCCCTCATTTAAGTCAAAATTACGATTTTACCCTTACCGTTTTAGACCCGTAACTTACACCTCGTAAGTCCGATGAACACGTGCCGCCTGTAATCGAACTCAGGACGATGAGATCGATCTAACGTAGGTCAACATACCAAAACCCGTTCGTACAAAAAGTCAACTTGTCCCCCTATTTTACCCAAATTACGGTTATACCCCCAACCTTCCGAACATCATAACTTCCTCCTCGGATGTCGGAATCGGGCGTGCCACCTGCCTATGGATTCGTGACGTCCTAAACTACGTCCTGGTCACCGGTCAAAGTCCATTTGACCATCCGAACCAAAAGTCAACTTTTTGCCCAAACTAGGGGCAAAATCGTCATTTACCCACTAGTCACCGACTACACGCACGAAGCTCATCTTAATCACTATCTAAACTGAAATTTCTGGGATGGGTCGTTACAACCGGGCTACTTGTTGACATACCAACTTTAGCTAACAGATCAGTAGCATACTTGCCCTGGTGAATGAAGATTCATGTATCAGAATATGAGATTTGAAGGCCAAGGAAATAGGATAGAGGACCTAAGTCTTTCATGTCGAATTCGGTGCCAAGAGCCGTGATCAAGCGTGTGACAGCGGTAGGATTTTTGCATGTGACAATGATGTCATCTACGTAGAGAAGAACAAGCAGAAGATTAGTTTCATGATGGGAAATGAACAATGTCGTGTCTGAAGAGGATTGAACAAAGCCAAGACGGCTCATATGCGCTGTGAATCGGGCATTCCATGTGCGGGGTGCCTGTTTCAAGCCGTAAAGAGACTTAACTAACTTACACACATGATGAGGAGAAGCTGTGTCAACGAAGCCAAGGGGCTGGGACATGTAAACCTCCTCATCCAAGATTACACGACCCATCCCAATCCCCCCGGGATTACCGTGGAATGTGCAATGCTCCCGTCTGACACGAAGTGTCAGACAAGGGATAACCTGATGCCACTGCCCAAACGGGGCTTCCAGAGTGCGCACTGATCGATGGAGGAGGCGTGCGATGTCCCTGTGTCTGCTGCAGTTGCATCCGTATCAACCTGAAGAGCATTAAAACCAATAAAAGCTGTGAGTTGACGAAAATGAACAAGTTCATAAACACATTCATAAAGGCATTTATGTCCTTCAGTAAAATGTATGCATGCATCGAAAACCAGTAACCAAAACATTTGTTCAACTAAGCCATTAGGGCCTTAGCCTAAAACCGTAACTCAAAACAAGTGTGGGAACTCAGCCCAAAACTGTAGGATACCAAATCTGTAAATACAAAACCAAGTGGGCCACCGCCTAAATCCTTAAACATAAATCCAACCGAAAAACCATTTCTGACAGGACCGCCCCTGAAAGGGGCATCGATAACCGTGTCCGATCCTGCTCCCGTCTGGCAAGATGACTGAAAACCCCAGGTTACCCTCAGTACTTGCCAAACCAGGGATAGCCACACGTACTTACTCATGCCTCCGCCCCTCGTACAGCCTCGAACAACGCGCCACGACCTGGAGGGTCAATAAAAACCAAAAGGTGTGAGTGGACAAAAAGAATTCAGTTTATAAAACAGTTACGGAAGACGTTTTTACCCTCCAAGTAAAAACCAATGCATGCATACAAAAAATCATTTCGCAATCCGTTACATTTTCAACATATCAATCCGCATATGAAAATCAAAGACATTTTCCTTTTGTTAACCTTCGGGTCATAGCCTGCAATCATAAACACAGGGCCTCAGCCCAAAACCACGAAATCAAGACCAAGTATACATCATACACCAAATTCATCAACCATATAAACCGAGCCACTGCCCAACACATCTGAACATCATAGAATGTCAATGAATCACAATCAATCAGTTTGTTGGATATCAAGTGCGCCCGAGTCTTTAAACTCAAAACCATGCGCATAATCAGGCCTTCCCGGGATTTCAACGAGTCTTTAAACTCAAATCATAATCAATAGGCCTCGGGGGTATCACAATAACCGAGTCTTTAAACTCACGAGTCTTTAAACTCATTAAGGGCCCTCCCCCGTCATCAATTAACCGAGTCTTTAAACTCAAAACGTGCTCCAGCAATAGCACCGGGTCTTTAAACCCAAAACGGTTTTCAATCATAACAATGCGGGATCCATCCCAAAATCACATTTCCCACAACGGGACTCATGGTTCGAATTTCCACATTCATTTTCCCAAATCATACTTCACAAACATAATCAAATTATCGTTAAACACGGGGCATGCAAAATCAGAACAAATCACTTTATTACATCCTTTCCCCTTCCCGAATTCGAATTCGCAACAATGATTCCGTAAGCCGGCATCCGGAAGCATCATCCCGAACCCAAACCAAGAATCCGCTTTAAATTTTCGAAAACCGAAATCTCGTAAATCAAAGTTACTTTTGTACCCCGAGCATCAAGCCCGAAATCACCTTTTTCAAATCCATTTTAATTCTTAGAAATCACTTCTTCCTCAAATCTCATTTTCAACACATCAAAACCACAATCATAATCACCAAAATCACGATCCAATCAAAACATACTCAAAACCCATTTTTAAAATCCTCAAAATCACAAGTCTCATTTCAATTCCCAGATTCAAACATCAACAATGATCAAATCACAATAACTCGAAATCTCGTAAAACGTGCAAATCCGGAACATTCTCGAAAAACGTGTCAAAATCGTAAGTCACACTCGCAATCATAAACAACCTTCTTAAATCATTTTACACCCATTTCATATAACTTCTTTCATTAAACCATCATTAAGCACACGAGTGACCATAGTCTCGAAATACGTGTAATTTCACATGTATAGTAAAAATACGTATAAATACGGAAATCAAAATCAATCACAACTTATAATCATAATCATAAAATCATAGAAATAATTTATGCATGCATTAAATTTTGAAAGAAACGTCCACTCACACACCGGGTCATTAAGGTGTCAAATAACAACATACTAATTTCCCATAATTTTCCGGGAATTATTCGTTAATTAAAAATGTAACCTAAACCTTCAGACCCTCGGAATAACATCGAGAAGGTGTCCGAAAATTTCAAAACCAACGCTAAAAAGTTCGTTACATTGTGTAGGACAAAAGTCGTTTTGAACTCACCTTGAGAAAACGTTACACGCGCCGTCACACGCCGCCGCAAGCGGCTGCGCGTGACACCCACGCGCCAGCTACAGTAACTCCAACGGTCACCATCCTCACCCGATTCCACTGTAAAACGGGCATGCGACCTGCGACTGGACCCGATTCAATCCCTGCAAATATCCACTTAATTCCTTCAATTAAACTCTCAGATAGCATCGAAATGGACCTAATTAAAGTTATGTTTTACTCATCCACGTCGACATAGCCTAAAACCAGCTCAATCGAATACGGGTCCTAATCGGGTTCGTAGTCCCCATTCATCACACAGTCACTGCTTCCTTCAATTGATCAGTTAGGAAGCACCGTAGACTAACCCTCACGATGATTGTGAACTCAATTTCACAAGAGCTTACCTCCATGACCACGACTCCAAGCTCGCTTTTCGGACGAACAACCGTCCACTGTTCATCACTGGAAGTGTAGCAATACTCATCGTTTTCTTCAATTTCTTCACTCAGTAGCATCGTAGGATCCATAAGAACATGTTTCTGAGCTCAATTTCAAGGTCTCAAGCCTCCAACCATCTGGACTCCACCACGACCCATTCCCAGAAACTGGACTCCAGTCTGGGGTCAAAACACGACCACCTCCATTCGATTTTTGCGTGGTTGCAGTCGACACCAGCCTAGGAAACTGCACTGGTTATCAGTTTGGACCCCCAAGGCTCACAGATCAAATTTGGTATTTTTCCCTCCATTTTCAAATTTTTCCAGATTTCTGCCTCCCTAACTCTCAACTCCCCAGAGTCCCTCTGTTCTTCTCGTCCTCCCCAAAACCCGTTAGACTGCTTCTCTCCCTCAAACATTGTCGCCCGTGCTCTGCCCAAACCTCTCAATTTCAAAAGCGACTTTACAATTGCTCTGCTCCCCAGTTCCAATGGCACGCCCGGTTTCAGCCTCAGTTCAAGCCCCCCCCCCCCCCCCCCCCCCCCCCCCCCCCCCCCCCCCCCCCCCCCCCCCCGCCCCCCCCCCCCCCCCCCCCCCCGCCCCCCCCCCCCCCCCCTCCCCGCGCTCTGCAATCTGTCCCAGCCACGACAAGGTGTTCCCACGATCTCAACTGACCCCAAAGCACTCACAATTAACAATTCCAGTGCTCCAATTCGAACCTCACCCGTGCACTGATCGTGCTTGCACAGAGAAGGTGGGAAATTCGAACTGATGGAGAATAAGGAAATGGACGGCCCAGATTTGTCCAGGTTGAAGGATTAGATTAGATGAAGGGTCTAGATTCACTCTTGGGATTAAGTGGCAAATTTTAAAATAATCAAACCCAATTATTTAATCCACATTCACCAGATCAAAGTACAAGTCCATATTTTAATGTCATTGGTCCCTGGGCCCCACCTAGAACATCTAACCCAATCAGAATAAGCCACGTGTCCTTGCCTCGTAATGCGTGCATAGTGAAATCGAACTTCCGTAACCCGTAACTTTCCCGTTCGAAGTCCGATTTCGACGTGCCGCCTGTCGTCGTACTCAGGGCATCGAGACCTTCCTAACGGTCCTTGGCCCTTAGCCATCGGACCCCCCGATCAAAAAGTCAACATTTTCCCTTTTTTCGTCCAAATTGCGAAAATGCCCTTGAACTTCCGAACGTCATAACTTTCACCACGAAAGTCGAAATCGAACGTGCCACCTGTCTATGAACTCGTGACGTCCCAGACTACGTCACGGACATCGGTCAAAGTCCATTTGACCTCCCGAATCAAAAGTCAACGTTTTACCCACGACCAGGGGTAAAACAGTCATTTTGCATCGTTCATCTGATTTCCCCCCACTAATCACCGATAAAACCTGCTAATCACGATTAGTTGCAAATCAAATCCCGAATTCCGGGATAGGTCGTTACAATTTCATAGATCCAACAGTTCATATTTACCACATTACCATCTCCGGCATCCTAGATGCCTAGCGTCCTAGACGCTTGACGTCCCAGACGTCATATCTCACGGTATAATAAGCAACGCGTGCTGCCCGGGGTCTCTCCGGGTCCATATCTCTGACATTCCAGATGTCTGACGTCCCAGACGTCTAATCATAGCAATCCTGCTCCTGAGTCACTATACGGTCCAGTAGCTCCGTACAATGACCCCTCGTAGGCAATGCACCGTGACTTCCCCAGTGTCCCAAACACTTGGAGAAGACCATCACATATCCTCATATCAAGATGGTATATGCAAAACAGTTTTATCAAATCATTTCACAGCATTCAATGGGCCCTGCCCGAAATGTCCATAAAACATCACAATTCCATTTAGGGTCCCCGACCCGAAATCACGTTTATAAAACATAGGGTCCAAGACCCGAAATCACATTTATGACCCAACTGGGCCTCATGCCCGATTCTGTAAACCATTGAGCCCACGACCCGAATTCGCAAATCAACTGGGCCTCTGGCCCGATTTTGTAAATCAATTGGGCCCCTGACCCGATAGTATAACTCAAATGGGTCTCAACCCGATTCCGTAAACAACTGGGCCCCTGACCCGATTTCATAAAGCAACTGGGCCCCCGGCCCGATTACGTAACTCAAATGGACTCCAAGTCCGTGGTTTCCAAAACAATTGGGTCTCATGCCCGAATTCATCTTTCCAATTTCAAAACCATTTCATCACATTATTCATAAAACCACAAGCACGTAAAACCACAATAAAACCGTCAGTCTAGATATACGTGCAATACGGAAAACATCTCGAAATACGTGCAACATACACGAAATCAATAATCATAACCACCATCATAGAAATCATGTATATAAAACATATAACACAGTTAAGCATGCATAGTATTTATAAAACCAAAGTCCACTCACAGACCGTCCAACAGTGCCACCTCGATACGCATGCCATAGGCCTTCCTGGGCTAATCCGACCTCTCCGGGTCATCCTGACCTGTCCAAATCATACCCAAAGGTTACTACTAACCTATACAAGTCCATATTAAGAACCCTAAACTTTCTTGGAAAAGTCAACGTGCCCATACACGTTTCCCGAGGTGAAAAACCTCAATTTGACCAACTTAACGATCTCCGATCGACCCGAAACCACCGCCATTGGATCCGGATCGTTGAAACCATTAAAATAGTCCTGGTCCCACCTAAAAATACTCTCCCACGCGCGGGTCAAAGTTCTAGTCAAACGTTGACCAAAAGTCAACGCTGACGTCATCATGAATAGTAAGTCAACGAGTCAACTCGCCGGCGATAGAGTCAACTCGCCGGAATTTCTCGCCGGAAAACTCCATTGATGCCCCAAACTTCAAACTTCGATATCTCACTCGTTTCTCAACCAAATTCGACGTTCTACCTATGTAAATCCATCTACTCGAGCCAAGGATTCCAAATATCAACCCAGAAATTTTATAAAGTACCTGGATTTTAAGTTATGGCCATTCAAAGTTTCGGCCAGAATTCCAATCATCATTCCGGCCACCTCCAACGTCCAAATCCGTCCCAAATTGCACCTATAAGCTCGTGAGAACTCAAAGAACATCATCCTAAGCTTAGAATCTATCAACACCATCAAAATCAAAAACCCAAAATTTGAATCTCACTGTTTACCTTCCAAAATTCCGGCCACCGTGCATGACGGTCCTTGCCGTGGCCACCATTGGGTTCTTCTCAACATCCTCTCCAACTTTCATTCACGGGTCATAAGCAATGGATGATGATTGAGAGGTGTTTGTGTAGGATTGTGGTATACGGTTTTGAAGAAAATAAATGAAGGAGATGAAGATGACTGATGATGATTTAGAATGATGAGGAAGGAATGATGAAGAATGATTAAAAACAGATTAAGGGAGACATGTTCCACAAATTAGGGGACATGGTTAGACTTCAGGACCACATGCTCGAGTGTTTGCAGTAACCCAACAGGAGGCCCAAGCAACTCCGAGAGTGGTGACAGGTATGCTTCCTATTTTTAGTCATGATGCACGTACCTTAATAGACCCGGGAGCTACTCATTCATTTGTTTCTCGCACTTATGCAACCTTAGCTGATAGAGAGATTTCTACGCTTGGTTGTGATATGGGAGTCGGTACGCCGACCGGTGATGTTTATGTAGTCAACCAAGTGATACGAGATTATCCTGTCTTAATAGGGGGTGTGCATCTAGTAGCTAACTTAATATTGTTAGATTTATGTGATTTTGATGTTATTCTCGGGATGGATTGGCTGAAAACCCATCATGCTTCGATTGAATGTTTCGAGAAGAAGGTACTACTCCGGAGCCCAGGGTTACCAGAGGTGGTGTTTCAGGGAGATCGGAGAGCATTACCCGCCAAAATCATATCCGCTCTCACGGCAGAGAAATTGTTCAGGAGAGGTTACCAGGGCTATTTAGCACAGGTGATTGATGTACGGGATTCCCCAGCTAAGGCCGAAGACATCCCCATAGTATGTGAGTTTCCGGATGTGTTTCCTGCGGATTTACCAAGGTTACCACCACATAGGGAGGTGGAGTTCACTATTGATTTGATCCCTGGTACGCGACCCATTTCATTGACTCCTTATCGTATGGCCCTAACGGAGTTGAAGGAACTGAAAGTACAACTACAAGATCTAATTGACATGGGGTTCATTCGACCGAGCGTATCACCATGGGGAGCCCCCGTGCTATTTGTACGGAAGAAAGAAGGCAGTTTGAGATTGTACATGGATTATAGACAGCTCAACAAGGTCACAATCAAGAATAAGTATCCTTTGCCCCGGATTGATGATTTGTTTGACCAATTAAGGGGGGCGAAGTATTTCTCGAAGATTGATCTCCGTTCTGGTTATCATCAGTTGAGGATTCGAGAAGAAGATATTCCAAAAACAACATTCCGGACTCATTATGGTCATTATGAGTTTCTAGTAATGCCGTTTGGGTTAACAAATGCACCGACGGCATTTATGGATCTAATGAACCGAGTATTCCGGAAATATCTGGATCAGTTTGTCATTGTGTTTATTGATGATATTTTGGTGTATTCCAAGAGTAAAAAGATGCATGAGAAACATTTGAGACTTGTGCTTGAGACACTGAGGGAGAACAAGCTGTATGCGAAGTTGAGTAAGTGCCAATTTTGGCTAACCAGTGTGGGATTTCTAGGGCATGTGATTTCTGCAGAAGGTATTGGTGTTGACCCCTAGAAGATTGAGGCAGTCGTAAAATGGGAACAACCGAAGACAGTAACCGAAGTAAGAAGCTTTTTGGGATTGGCTGGTTACTACAGACGTTTTGTTGAAGGATTTGCTACTATTGCCGCTCCACTGACCCAATTGACCAGAAAGGGAGTTAAGTTCGTTTGGAATGAAGCTTGTGAGCGGAGTTTTCAAGAATTGAAGAAACGATTGACATCCACTCCGGTGTTGGTCCTTCCGGACGATAGTAGAGAATTTGACGTGTATACTGATGCATCCTTGCATGGATTGGGGTGTGTGTTAATGCAACATGGAAAGGTAATTTCTTACGCCTTTCGACAGTTAAAACCGCATGAACACAACTACCCTACCCACGATCTAGAACTGGCTGCAGTGGTACATGCACTCAAGATCTGGCGACATTATTTATATGGTGCAACCTGTAGACTTTTTATGGATCACAAAAGTTTAAAGTACTTTTTCACACAAAAAGAGTTGAATGTGCGGCAAAGAAGATGGTTGGAACTGCTTAAAGACTATGACTGCACGATCGAATATCATCCAGGAAAAGCAAACATAGTAGCGGATGCATTGAGTCGGAAATCAGCTCATTCTCTAGCACATCTAAGGATGATACATTTACCCTTATTGGTTGAGCTTCTTCGGACTGGTGTTATGTTGAGACTTGATAACCAAGGTGGTTTGGTATCGAGTTTTCAGGTTCGACCAATCCTACTTGATCAGATAATTGAAGCTCAGTTCCAAGACCTTGTCTTATGTATTCTCCGAATTGAAGTGGAAGCAGGGGAACGACAGGATTATGCAGTGAATGAGGATGGAGCCTTGACAAAAGAAGGCAGATTGTGTGTTCCTGCAGATACCGTGTTAAAGAAAGAGATTCTAGACGAAGCCCATAGTTCAGCGTATGCTATGCACCCAGGAGGAACCAAGATGTACCGTACGCTGCGAGAACACTATTGGTGGCCGGGTATGAAAAGAGAGCGTATGCTATGCACCCAGGAGGAGCCAAGATGTACCGTACGCTGCGAGAACACTATTGGTGGCCGGGTATGAAAAGAGAAATTGCTGAGTATGTGAGCAAGTGTTTGATATGCCAACAAGTAAAAGCTGAAAGACAAAGACCCTATGGAGCACTGCAACCGCTTCCTATCCCAAAATGGAAATGGGACCACATAACCATGGATTTTGTGTTTAAACTTCCGAGGACGCCCAGAGGCCATGACGGAGTTTGGGTAATTGTAGACAGACTTACCAAGTCAGCGCATTTCTTACCTGTAAAGGAAGATTTTCAAATGACCCAGTATGCTAACTTATTCATTAATGAGATCATCCGGTTACATGGTAAACCTTCCTCTATTGTTTCAGATCGAGATCCACGATTTACCTCTACATTTTGGCAGAGTTTACAGGAAGCTTTTGGGACGAGATTGCACTTCAGTACGACGTTCCACCCTCAGACAGACGGGCAGTCGGAACGAACTATCTAGATCCTGGAAGATATGATGAGGGCATGTGTTTTGTAATTTCAGGGAACTTGGGAGTCACACTTGCCATTGATGGAATTCGCCTACAACAATAGCTACCAGGCAAGCATTGGGATGGCACCTTATGAAGCTCTATATGGACGACAATGCAGAACTCCCTTGTGTTGGACAGAAGTGGACGAAAGAAAATTTTCCAAGTCTGAACTGATAGACCTAACGACGGAGAAAGTTAAGCTCATCAGGGAGAGACTCAAGGCAGCTCAGGATCGACAAAAGAGCTACATGGATCGACGGATGAGAGATCTTGAATTTGCAGTGGGAGATTGGGTTTTTCTGAAATTATCACCTTGGAAAGGCATAGTACGATTTGGCAGACGCGGGAAATTAAGCCCTCGTTTCATCGGACCCTATGAGATTATCGAGCGGATCGGCCGAGTGGCTTACAGACTAGCATTACCTTCAGAGCTTTCCAGAGTTCATAATGTATTCCATGTGTCAATGCTGCGGAAATATGTATATGACGAATCCCATATATTAGAAGAGCAACCCATTGAGCTCAGGGAAGACCTAAGTTTTGAGGAACAACCTGTGCAGATCTTGGATCGAAAGGATAAGGTACTCCGCCGAAAGACAATTCCCCTAGTGAAAGTGCTTTGGAGAAATCAGAATGTAGAAGAAGCTACTTGGGAACCCGAAGCTCAGATGCGAGAACAGTATCCGTACTTGTTTCCGTGAAATTTCGGGGACGAAATTTCCTAAGGGGGGAAGGTTGTAACGCCCCGAAAAATCCAAAAAATGTAAAATATTAAAATAATGTGAAAATGACGTTTTTACCCCTGGAGGGACATGGCTAAAAGTTGACTTTTTGTTTGGCATACTTTTTGTATATTTTTCTTGTGTCATTGTGTAGGTCTCGAAACGCTGAATTCGTGGACAAGTGGCACGTCGAAAACGGAGTTGGGATGAAGAAGTTATGGGGTTGCGAAATGTAGGGGCAAAATGGTAATTGTGCTTAAAGGGTAAAATGGTAATTGTGCATACAAGAATAAACGGTGCAAGGGCTGATTAATCCATTTAATTGCTGATTCACCACCTTTTATACCAGCTGTGGACACCTGTCTATGTTGAGAAACAACTTAGTGGCACTTGATTGCCATTAGAATTAATTAATTCATTTGAACGGATATTAACCCATAGTTAGTACAAACACAAACACAGAACATCTTCTTCTCCCTTGATCAATCAACTATCCCAGAGAGTGAGAGAGACTAAACATAGGACAAAAGGGAGGAATTAAGTGAGTACCTGAGTGAAAATTTGGGAGAAATTGGACCGGGAACCCTCTGAGAACAAAATACCCGAAAATCACCCAACACCAAAAATTATCGAATTTGAATTCTTGAACGATTTCGATCGCAATTGAGGTGATATTTCATCTTCTGGGAACTAGATGACTCGAACCCAATCAACTGGAACGAAAATTGAAGGTGAATTGGTGACGAACAGGCCCTGCAACTGTTCTGAAAATTGGAGCTTGAGTTCGATTACTTGGAGGTAATGATTCGTGCAATTGATTTCAATTTCGTATTTAGAATGGACCTAGGATACTTCTGGTGTCATCAATTGGGAGAAACAGGTTGGTTTTGGGTAGAACCCGAGTTAGGACCCGTCGGGTGTTCGTCTTGAGTCGAGGATTTTGAGGGTTTGTTTGATTAAATTGAAGTCACAGAACTGTAATCTAGATTGAATTGATGCTAATGAGTGAAAGAACGGGAGGAATTGAGTTCAAATTGATCGAAACCGAGTCGGGTCTGATCTCGGGTTGCAAACCCGTTTATCAGAGAAACGGGTGAGGGAGAAACACTGTAGCAGTGCACTGTTCACGGCGCGTGGCTGTCACGCGCAGCCGCTTGCGGCGGCGCGTGAGGGCGCTTGGCCGGGAATTTCACCTTGGGTCCAACAACAATTTTGATGCTCTCGATGATACGGACTTATTAGCGTTGGTTTCGGGTCAATCGGATATGGACTGAGAGTAGTTTTACATACCCGAAGCGTATAGGTTACGTTTAAATAATATTATTTTATTCCAACGATTAGGAAATTCGTACACAAGATTATATGATACTCTAGTAACCCTATATTACATGTTTGACAGGCCGAAATATTCTCGGGACATCGGACGAGAACGAACAGCTCGAATCCGAGCAATCTGGACGGTGTGTGAGTAGGCTTTTGTTTTGCATATATGTTTTAACTACTTTTAAATGCTTTATGATATGATTTAAATTGATTTGCTATGATTGATGATGTGGTATGATGATTTCCGGATTTTGGGAATATTATATTATTTTATATTGCTTTGGGCACGATTTTCGAGAAAATCATTAAAATTGTGATTTTGAGCGATGGCCTGAGAGTTGAGATGGATTTTGACTCTGAAATTAAGTTACATGATTTAATTGATGAAATTGATTTATAAATTATCTATTAGACATTGTGTTATATATGAAGTTGTGGAACTTACTTGTAAAAGCTCTATTTCGGGCAGAAGCCCTGTTGAACTATTGATTTGATAGAGAGACTTAAATGGTTTTGAAATGAGAATATTGGCTATTGGTACCATCCTCTGTGATTTGATGGTCTCCTCCAGACGTCGTAGATCCTGGAGTAGTCACGATCCACTGCCTGGAGATGAGTAGCTTCGAGGGGAGGCTCAGTCTCAGGAGTGTGAGGTTATGATGATATCCTCCAGACGTCGTTGATCCTGAAGATGATATCACCCCAGATGTTGTTGATCCTTGGGAGGTACTCGGACGTGAGACACCCGAGTTGCACGCGTTGCATTGATATCGTGACGGGTTATTGGATATTGAGATTGGATGTTGAGGATGGTGGTATCATGATTGATTTTGAACTGTATTAGCTATTTTATTTTACTTTGATTTATATGACTCCTATTTTATATGATACGCATGCATGTTGACAAAATTGGAGGGTAAGACTAGTTTTGATAAATGTATTTCTAAACTTTTATTTTTGTCCACTCACACCTTTAATGTTTTTTGTACCCTTCAGCCCAGTGCACAGGTACTGAGGCATCGAGGCAGAGGAATAAACAGACCGTTGCGTACTCAAGTATCTGACCGCGTAGGATTTTGATCTTTGTTTGTAAATATTTCTTATGCTCTGTAAACCGGTTGACAACTGAGGTAGTCAACGGTCCTAAAGACGTACCTATCCCTGGTCTGACTATGTGTGTTGTTTGTTGTGTTGTGTATCTAGATATATATATATATCTGAACTTCTTTTGGCCTTTTAACGTTATGGTCAGACGGGAGTAGGATCTTTCGCGATTATCGAGGGATAATCGGGATGGGTCCTGTCAACCATGAAGGAACGCATTCTTAACATCTAACTGACGCAATTTCCAATGGAACTGAGCTGCCATAGCCAAGACAAGACAGACAGTGGTATGCTTTACCACGGGACTAAACATTTCATCATAATTGGTTCCAGCCTCCTGCAGATATCCCTTAGCAACAAGGCGAGCCTTGTGTCGTACAAAAGACCCATCATTATTCCGCTTGAGTTTGAATACCCATTTACATCCAATCACGCGTCTTTGTGGAGGCAAAGGAACCAATGTCCAAGTGTGTTGTTGTTACAATGCAGTGAATTCATCCATCGTGGCTTTATGCCACTCAGGGACTTTCATAGGATGAGTATAAGACACGGGTTTTACAAGTGGACTAGGCTGAGATACAGTAGCGTGCAACGCAAGAAACCCTCGTCTGCTGGGTTGACTATTCCATTCTTGGATCTGGTGACCATGGGGTGATGTGGAAGTGATGTAGTAAGTTGGTGAGTATCAGGTCCTGATAGATCAACCACAAGCTCAATGAGAGCTAAAGGAGAATCGGGTTCTACAGGAAGAGACTTAGTGGATTCTGTCGCAAGTAGATGATCAGGAGAAGTGGAGACTGGCATTTGGGAGCTGTGAGAATCTAATGAAAGAGTGTCACCTTGAGGAGCAGAAGGGTTGCTATCCAATGAGGACATCGTGGTAGATGTGAGAGTACTAGGGATTGTGGAAGGTCCGGATAGAGGAATACTGTCAGGACCCACCCCAGTTTCACCCCGAAAACCGAGGTAAATCTTGCTCCCGTCTGACACCCCGACACAAACCAAAGTAACCGCTAAAGTAACGCAGTCAGACGCAGGAGAACTCTACAAAACATTCCGAAGTTAAAGTTTACAGAGCATAGTACTAAATACAAAAGAAGACAAAACCGAAGAACAGTACGCGCACACAGAAAATTTAAAACACTCCGGGATCGCTCTCGGGACTTCTATGCCTCAGACGCTGCCTTGACGCCGGAACCCCGCTCTAGCTCCACGACCTGGAGGGCAATTTAAAACAGAAGGTGTGAGTGGACCATAAATAAGAAAAGAAGTTCCGAAAACCATTTCATAATAAAACCAGGGTTTTAGCCCTCCGCTTTGAAACCACATGCATAACCCAATTACTGAAAACAATTATCAATCACGCAAGCCTCATCATCAGAACAGAAACACTATAAAAACAGTTGTAGAAATCATATCATACGCATCATAAAACTGTATCAGAAAACATAAGTACCAAGCCATCATTATCCGATCAAACCTGCTGGATCTATCCGAGTCTTTAAAACTCCTGAGTCTTTAAACTCAATCCAGGCCTCAATAATATCCGAGTCTTTAAACTCAACAGGCCTACGGGGGAAATATCAATATATCCGAGTCTTTAAACTCAATCCGGGTCTTTAAACCAATCCGGGCCCGTCCCCGTCAATCACAATATCCGGGTCTTTAAACCCAATAACCAGATCCAGCAAATCCAATCAAAACCATTTGAAAACCATTTCGAAATCCATATCCAAACCCGAATCCGAAATCACTGGTCTGATGCCTTCCGGCGTCCAGAACCTTCATTCCGAACCCAAATCCGGAAATCCACTTTTCAACTTTAAAACCAAATTCCGATTTCAAAACCGAAACCCTTTAATCACCAAATGATGTTTCAAAATCTCTTTATAAACATTTAAACCACTTATCCATTGAAATCCCAAATCCATAGCACCATATTCAGAAATCACACTTTTCTCGTAAAACGTGATGAAAACTGAACTTCCTCGAAAAAACGTGCAATTATGTAAAAATCAACAAAGCATATTCGATAAACATAGACTCATGATTAAAATCATAAAACAAGTAATTAAAAGCAGTTATGCATGCTCGAGTTTAAGGAAAGGGTCCACTCACTGTACCCGAGCCCTCAATCGCGTCCCGAACGTCTCGTACGTTCCTCAGCTTCCTCTGACAAGACCCGCCCCGATCCTTTCTGGGACCACATGGGGACGTGCCCTGCTCCGTCTGACACCCAAAATAATGTTCCAGTTTTAACCTTAACGTTCAAATGCATAAAAACCAAATTAAAGTTTTACATCAAATCCGAAATAACACAGATGTCAGACAAGGGATACAATCCAAACTACAAGTTGCGAGCACGACTCCAACATAAACCTGCGGGTACACCGCCCAACAGGGGCTCAGGTACGCAGAAGTGAATCTACGCCTCAGCCTCAGGTTCCTCCTCTACCTCGTTAGCACGACCTGGAGGGGGTTACCAAAACATTAAGGGTGAGTGGACCGAAACTCAAGTTTATAAAATCATTTGATAAGTAAAACATATAATTTACCCCTCCGTTTTCCAAACATGCATGCAACCGAATTTAAAACCATCAATCATATAATATAAACCATAAGGCCATATAATAAAACCATAAACATAATTTTAGCCACTGCACTATACACTCCAATCCGACATCCCCGATGTCTGACGTCCCATGACGTCCAATAAGGTCACAATCACAAGAGCTACGCGTGCCACTCGGGTCTCAATTTCCGAGTTCAATCCCCGAATCCTGTTCGGTTACAGCATCCCCGATGCTTAGCGTCATAGACGCTGGACGTTCTAGACGTCAGTGACCACTCACCGGGGTACCTCATCCGGAGGAGACAGTATCATATGGAAGGATCTATACAGTGCAGTACCAAATACATTTTATTGATATCCACATGCAAAACATATATGTATACATAGGTAAAATCCGAACCGATCGTTACGTTTCATCAAACGGGGTCTCATGCCCAAATACCGTGAAACGTGCCATAACCGAAATTTCAATATCATCAAAACCATTTATTGATTCCAGCATGTGAACATATAAGTAAATCAGAAAACATTTAAGCATGCAAGGGTTTAATGAAATCGGGCCCACTCACAGTACAATCCTGCTAGGAACCGAACGTATACCCTCGTCCTGGTACAAATGTACAATCCCTGTCAAGTCCAAAGTATTCGTAAAGGTCAATTTAAACCCCTAACATTCAACCATGAAATCCTATAGGCTGAAACCGGCCGGGAAAAGCTGCTCCGAACGTGCTTCCCAAGGTAATAAACCTCATTTTGACCAACTTAATGATCTCCGATCGACCCGAAACCACCGCCATTGGATCCGGATCGTCGAAGCCTAAAGAATGGTGGTGGTCCCATCAAAAACACTGTTCACACGCGCCACCCACGCGCCGGTCAACGCGTCGGTCAACGCAGGAACAGTCCCTGCTGACGTCACTGCTGACGTCATGCTGATAGCTGTCAGGTCTGACATGTCAGACTCTGACAGGTGCCACGTGTCAACACCCGATTGGTCCACCTCACTGATCTGTCAGGCCACATGTCAGATCTGACATGTGCCACGTGTTAGCACGGCACTAGTCCACGTCACTGACATGTCAGTGACACGTGGTAGTCCCTGATTGGGCCACGTCACTGACATGTCAGTGTTGACTGTGCACTGACATGTGACACGTGTCGGCTCACGAGTGGTCCACGTCACCTGACAGGTCTGACGGTTGACAGGGTGCCACGTCATCACCTCTGTCCTCAGACGGTTGACCCGTATCTCTGTAACTCGGGTCGATCAGACCCGCGATTATGACCCGGTCACCATTTCATCATTTCTCAACCATTTTCATTCTAGTTTGTTCCTACATACTCGCCTCAATCCCAGAAACAGTTCTAGCTAATTAAAATCAACAAACACAGACAGGATGCAAAGGCTTACCTCGATGAACAGACCCGTTCTTCCCGCCGCCGTTTATCCTCCGTTCAGGCCACCTCAGACCACGAAAACAAGCCCTCTAGGTCCTAACAGTCCATAGAACTGATTAGGAACAATTGAAAACAAAAATACGCGTTGGAATTTAAATTTCAAAATCTGAGTTTTTCAAACCGTTTCGGGTTTGGGTTTCCTCCCTCGCCGCCGTCCACCGCCGTGATCACTGCCGTCTGCCGCCTCACCAGTGAGTCCAGCCACTCACAACGCAGGAACCAGGTGCTAATGCACGTGTGATGGTTGGAAATGGGCAGAATGTGGTGTCGGGTAGGAAATATATAGAAATGGAGGGAATCTGATCAAATGGAACGGATGGTCCAGATTTGATCTCAAGGATGAGATCAATGGCTGGGATGAAATCTGGGGGTTTCAGATCAATGGCTGGAATTAAAAGTTGGTTTAAATGGTATTTAATCCCATAGTGGATCTGATCCAATCTTGCCAATGGGTGAGTGACACTTTTCACTCACCAGGTGTCCTCCAATCAGAATTTCAGAATAAAATATTCGACATGAAAACCGAGACAACGAACCTCCCGATTTCACGTTTCTGACCATAAACTTCCTCGTACGAAGTCCGATTTCGGCGTGCCGCCTGTCTACGGACTCAGGACGTCGAGACCTACCTAACGTCCTTGAGTCGCGTGAAAACTAGCTGTCAAACGAAAAGTTAACATTTTCGCACCTGAAGTCCAAATTACGGTAATGCCCCTGAACTTCCGATAGTCATAACTTTTCCCCGATCGTCCGAATTGGACGTGCCACCTGTCTATGAACTTGTGACGTCCCGAACTACGTCACGGTCACTGGTCAAAGACCCATTTGACCCACTAATCAAAAAGTCAACAATTTGGTCATACCATTCACAAGGGTAAAAACGTCAATTCATACATTAAATTACAATATTAAAATCCTCGAATTTCCGGGGTGTTACAACCTTCCCCCCTTAAGAAATTTCTTCACGAAATTTCAAAGAAACAAATGAGGAAATTGTTCTCGCATCTGAGCCTCAGGCTCCATGTGGCTTCTTCCATATTCTGGTTTCTCCAGAGAATCTTCACGAGAGAATCGTCTTCCGACGTAGTACCTTGTCTTTCCGATCCAAAATCTGCACTGGTTGTTCCTCGAAAGCTCAAATCCCTCGGAGCTCGATAGGTTGTTCCCCTAGTACATGGAAGCATCATGTACGTACTTCCGCAGCATCGATACGTGAAACACATCGTGAACTCTAGAAAGTTCTGGAGGTAGTGCCAATCTGTATGCAACCCTGCCAATCCTCTCCACGATCTCATATGGTCCGATAAAACGCGGACTCAGTTTCCCCGTCGACCAAAACGGATAATCCCTTTCCACGGAGATAACTTCAGGAAGACAAAATCTCCCACTTCAAATTCCAGGTCTCGAATCCGTCGATCTGCATAACTCTTTTGGCGATCCTGCGCCGCCTTCAATCTCTCCTTGATAACTCGAACAGTCTCCAGGTTAAGTCCATCAATTCCGGCTCTACCGCCGCTCGCTCCCCTATCTCCATCCAGCAGATAGGTGTCCTGCACTGTCGACCATACAGTGCCTCATAAGGTGCCATCCCGATGCTTGTCTGATAGCTGTTGTTGTAAGCGAATTCCATTAATGGCAAATGAGTATCCCATGAGTCCTGAAACTGTAGCACACAGGACCTCATCATGTCCTCCAGGGTCTGAATGGTCCGTTCAGATTGTCCATCGGTCTGTGGATGGAACGCAGTACTGAAACGTAGGGGTTGTTCCCAAGGTAGCTTGCAAACTCCGCCAGAACTGGAAGTGAAACGCGGATCACGATCGGACATGATCGATTCCGGTGTACCATGCAATCGTATGATCTCCTTCACAAACAATTGAGCCAGTCGGTTGGGTTTATAAGTTTCCTGAACTGGTAGAAAATGGGCTGACTTGGTTAACCGATCCACGATCACCCATACTCCCTCCACTCCACTCTGAGTCCTTGGAAAACTTAAAGACGAAGTCCATAGTGATGTGATCCCACTTCCACTCGGGAATCGGAAGTGGCTGCATAGCCCCATACGGTCTCTGCCGTTCCGCCTTAACCTGCTGATAGGTTAAGCATCTGCTCACGAATTCAGCAATATCCTTCTTCATTCCTGGCCACCAATAATGGTTCCGGAGGGTACGGTACATCTTTGTACCTCCCGGATGCATAGCATAGGCCGAACTATGGGCCTCCTCAAGAATCTCGGTCCGTATCTCTGCCACTGCAGGTACACACAAACGGCCCAACTTAACAAGTGCTCCATCATCCCGGATGGTAAAATCCTCGCTCCCATCCGCATCGACCCTCAATCCTGTAAATACAGAATATTGGATCCTGAAGTTGTGCCTCGATGATCCGATCAATTAGTACAGGTCGTACATGGAAGCTGACCCAACAAAGCTCCATGCTCATCTGTATCCAAAATAACTCCCGCCTTCCGGAGTTCCACCAGCAAAGGAAGATGCACCATCCCTAGGTGTGCAACAAATCCCGCTAACTTCCTGCTGAGTGCATCAGCCACCACATTGGCTCTTACCCGGATGGGACTCGATCGTACAGTCATAATCCTTTAGCAGCTCCAACCATCTTCGTTGTCTCATGTTAAGCTCCTTTTGAGTGAATAGGTACTTTAGGCTCTGGTGGTGCGGTGTATATCCGGCACGTTGCGCCGAATAGGTAATGTCTTCCAGATTTTTAGAGCATGAACCACCGTTGCCAACTCCAAATCATGGGTTGGATAGTTCAAACTCATGAGTCTTTAGCTGTCGGGATGCGTAGGCGATAACCTTGCCAGTCTGCATCAACACGCAACTCAATCCTTGTAGTGAAGCTCACTAAAGACCACGAATTCTCCACTGTCATCCGGCAATGCAAGGACATGTGCAGTGGTCAATCGATCTTTCAATTCTTGAAAACTCCGATCACACTGCTCGTCCCAAATAAACTTTACTCCCTTCCGAGTCAAACGAGTCAATGGTGCAGCAATTTTAAAGAAACCCTCCACGAATCTTCGGTAGTAACCAGCTAACCCGACAAAACTCTGCACCTCCGTTACTGTTGTCGGTCTAGCCTAGTTAGTCACCGCTCTTCTGTTTTCTGAGGATCCACGCTAATCCCATCCGTTGATATCACGTGTCCCAGAAAACCAATACTGCTCAGCCAAAACTGACACTTGCTCAGCTTGGCGTACAACTGCTTCTGTCTCAGCATCTCCAAAACCAACCGTAGATGCTCCTCATGTGCTCGGGCACTCCCTGAGTACACAAAGATGTCATCGATGAACACAATCACGAATTTATCCAAGTAGGGTCGGAAGACCCGGTTCATCGGATCCATGAATGCTGCTAGAGCATTCGTCAAACCAAAAGGCATAACCAGGAACTCGTAGTGTCCATAACGGGTTCGAAAAGCAGTTTTCGGAATATCCTTCTCCGAAATCCTCAGTTGGTGATACCCAGACCGCAAATCGATCTTCGAGAAGCACTGTGCTCCCCGCAACTGGTCAAAAAGGTCATCGATCCTGGGTAGAGGATACTGGTTCCTCAGTGTCACCTTGTTGAGTTGTCGATAGTCAATACACAAACGGAGACTCCCCTCCTTTTTCTTTACGAACAACACCGGTGCTCCCACGGTGAAGTGCTCGGTCGGACATATCCCAATTCCACCAACTCCTGCAACTGAGTTTTGAGTTCTCGTAACTCGGCCGGTGCCATCCGGTATGGTGCCTGGGATATAGGTCGGGGTACCGGGGAGTAGTTCAATTGTAAACTCGATCTCCCGCGATGGCGGTAATCCAGGTAAGTCTTCCGAGAACACATCCGGAAACTCACGCACCACCGGTATCTCGTCGATACCCGGAGTATCAACCTGATCCGACACGACATGCGCTAGGTAACCCTGGCATCCCTTCCGTAGAAGTTTGGTAGCAGTAAGTGAAGAAATCACTTCAGGAGGCGAACCGTCACGCTCCCCCTAAAAGATAACCTCCGGCAAACCCAGGCTTCGCAGAATCACCTGCTTGCTACTGCAATCGATGAGCGACCCGTGCTCCAATAGCCAATCCATTCCCAAAATTACATCAAAGTCGTGGATATCCAAAATAATTAAGTCCGCTGGTAAATCCACATCCTCAATCTTCACCGGGCACCTCCGAATCACCTGATTCACAAGGTACACGATGCCCATCGGGGTGTTAACACCCATTTCGCAATCTAAGGCTGATACCACACAATCAAGCATACCAGCACAACTTTTCGAAATAAAAGAATGTGTAGCCCCCGCATCCATCAATACCCGTACAAGAAGGTTTAGGATATGTAGTGTACATGTAACCATGCCTGGGGCAGTCCTCGCCTGCTGCTGGGTCATAGCAAACACTTGGGCCCTAGGCCCTCCATTCCGTCGGCGTCCACGCGCACCACGCCCAGCACCTCGGTCACCTCCCTGACCGCGACCTCCATTAGTGTGGGAAGCCGTGCTCTGCACCACACTAGAGCCCCCAGCGTCGTTGTTCTTGGGCAATTGCAGGCAATCACAGGCATAGTGGCCCTCCTCTCCGCAAGCAAAACAGGTTACTGGCCTCGGCCTGTCCGAATGCCCACCAGAAGCACCGCTCCAAGATGAACGCTGCCCGGAGTTGTATCTTGATCCTCTGCCCGCTACCAGGAGTTGTATCCTGATCCTCTGCCCTGAGAGCCTCCGCGTCGACCTGACTAGCCACGACCCTTGAAGGATCAGGGTGCTCCCCTGTAGCCCCCTCCCTTGTTGTTCTTCTGGCCTGATGGCCCACGGTGTGGGCGATCCTGACGTCGCCCCTCGCCCGAAGGCTGTCGTGTCTGGTGTGCCGCCAGACTGGCCTCGACACGCACCGCAGCGTTGACCATATCTCTTAGAGAAGCATAAGTAGCAGCAGTCACACTTGCCCGGATCTCCCCTCGGAGTCCAAGTTCAAACCTTTGGCATTTGTCCTCATCCGTGCTTACGAACGATGCAGCGAACCGGGATAGTTTTCCGAAAGTCTGCTCGTAGTCCGCAACGGACATATCTCCCTGCTCCAGCGGCAGGAACTTAGCCTCCCGTGCCGCGCAAAATGATCGCGGGTAGTACTGGTCCAGAAATCTGGAATGGAAAGCTTCCCAAGTAGTGGTATGGACAGACCACACCAGACATTTCAAGGCCGTGCCACCACTGGTAGGCTCCTCCTTCCAGCAAGAAGGCCGCCAAAGTTACCCGTTCGCCCGGAGGATAGTGCATCACCGTGAAGATCCTTTCCCATTTGGTGATCCAATCCTGAGCATCTTCGGGGTTCGATCCCCCGTTGAAAGGTGTGGCTCCCAGACGTTGAGCCCGCTCAATGCTTGCGCATTCCATTTCCCTTTCCAGATCCTCGTCAGTTCGTGTATGAGGAATTCTCCTATGAGGCATAACCAACTGTCAAGAGGCATAGATCAGTTAACATTATCCTTAAAAGTCGAAAAGTAACTAGTACTAATCGCTAGTCTAGCATACTGACCACAACCTAGTGCTCTGATACCAAGCTGACAGGACCCGCCCCGATCCTTTTTGGGACCACATGGGGACGTGCCCTGCTCCCGTCTGACACCCAAAATAATGTTCCAAGTTTTAACCTTAAACGTTCAAATGCATAAAAACCAAATTAAAGTTTTACATCAAATCTGAAATAAACAGATGTCAGACAAGGGATGCAATCCAAACTACAAGTTACGAGCACGACTCCAACATAAACCTGCGGGTTACACCGCCCAACAGGGGCTCAGGTACGCAGAAGTGGATCTACGCCTCAGCCTCAGGTTCCTCCTCTACCTCGTTAGCACGACCTGGAGGGGTTACCAAACATTAAGGG
Organism: Prinsepia uniflora; assembly: GCA_032719365.1. Lineage (NCBI taxonomy): Eukaryota > Viridiplantae > Streptophyta > Magnoliopsida > Rosales > Rosaceae > Prinsepia > Prinsepia uniflora. The sequence goes on from CM064872.1 coordinate 8,736,098, forward strand.
TGAGTGGACCGAAACTCAAGTTTATAAAATCATTTGATAAGTAAAAACATATAATTTACCCCTCCGTTTTCCAAACATGCATGCAACCGAATTTAAAACCATCAATCATATAATATAAACCATAAGGCATATAATAAAACCATAAACATAATTTTAGCCACTGCACTATACACTCCAATCCCGACATCCCCGATGTCTGACGTCCCTGACGTCCAATAAGGTCACAATCACAAGGCTACGCGTGCCACTCGGGTCTCAATTTCCGAGTTCAATCCCCCGAACCCTGTTCGGTTACAGCATCCCCGATGCTTAGCGTCATAGACGCTGGACGTTCTAGACGTCCGTGACCTCTCCCGCGGTACCCTCATCCGGAGGAGACAGTATCATATGGAAGGATCTATACAGTGCAGTACCAAATACATTTTATTGATATCCACATGCAAAAACATATATGTATACATAGGTAAAATCCGAAACCGATCGTTACGTTTCATCAAAACGGGTCTCATGCCCAAATACCGTGAAACGTGCCATAACCGAAATTTCAATATCATCAAAACCATTTATTGCTTCCAGCATGTGAACATATAAGTAAATCAGAAAACATTTAAGCATGCAAGGGTTTAATGAAATCGGGCCCACTCACAGTACAATCCTGCTAGGAACCGAACGTATACCCTCGTCCTGTACAAATGTACAATCCCTGTCAAGTCCAAAGTATTCGTAAAGGTCAATTTAAACCCCTAACATTCAACCATGAAATCCTAGGCTGAAACCGGCCGGGAAAAAGTCGCCCGAACGTGCTTCCCAAGGCAATAAACCTCATTTTGACCAACTTAATGATCTCCGATCGACCCGAAACCACCGCCATTGGATCCGGATCGTCGAAACCTAAAGAATGGTGGTGGGTCCCACAAAAACACTATTCACACGCGCCCCCACGCGCTGGTCAACGCGTCGGTCAACGCAGGAACAGTCCCTGCTGACGTCATCGCTGACGTCACTGCTGACGTCAGCATGATGTCATGCTGACAGCTGTCAGGTCTGACATGTCAGACTCTGACAGGTGCCACGTGTCAACACCCGATTGGTCCACCTCACTGATCTGTCGGGCCACATGTCAGATCTGACATGTGCCACATGTCAACACGGCACTGGTCCACGTCACTGACATGTCAGTGACACGTGGTAGTCCCCTGATTGGGCCACGTCACTGACATGTCAGTGTTGACTGTGCCACTGACATGTGACACGTGTCGGCTCACGAGTGGTCCACGTCACCTGACAGGTCTGACAGGGTGCCACGTCATCACCTCTGTCCTCTGACGGTTGACCCGTATCTCTATAACTCGGGTCGATCAGACCCGCGATCATGACCCGGTCACCATTTCATCATTTCTCAACCATTTTCATTCTGGTTTGTTCCTACATACTCGCCTCAATCCCAGAAACAGTTCTAGCTAATTAAAATCAACAAACACAGACAGGATCGAAGGCTTACCTCGATGAACAGACCTGGTTCTTCCCGCCGCCGTTTATTCTCCGTTCAGGCCACCTCAGACCACGAAAACAAGCCTCTAGGTTCCTAACAATCCATGGAACTGATTAGGAACAATTGAAAACAAAAATACGCGTTGGAATTTAAATTTTCAAAATCTGAGTTTTTCAAACCGTTTCGGGTTTGGGTTTTCCTCCCTCGCCGCCGTCCACCGCCGTGATCACTGCCGTCTGCCGCCTCACTAGTGAGTCCATCCACTCACAACGCAGGAACCAGGTGCTAATGCAGGTGTGATGGTTGGAAATGGGCAGAATGTGGTGTCGGGTAGGAAATATATAGAAAATGGAGGGAATCTGATCAAATGGAACGGATGGTCCAGATTTGATCTCAAGGATGAGATCAATGGCTGGGATGAAATTTGGGGGTTTCAGATCAATGGCTGGAATTAAAAGTTGGTTTAAATGGTATTTAATCCCATAGTGGATCTGATCAATCTAGCCAATGGGTGAGTGACACTTTCCACTCACCAGGTGTCCTCCAATCAGAATTTCAGAATAAAATATTCGACACGAAAACCGAGACACGAACCTCCCGATTTCACGGTTTCTGACCAAAACTTCCTCGTACGAAGTCGATTTCGGCGTGCCGCCTGTCTACGGACTCAGGACGTCGAGACCTACCTAACGATCCTTGAGTCACGTGAAAACTAGCTGTCAAACGAAAAGTCAACATTTTCGCACCTGAAGTCCAAATTACGGTAATGCCCCTGAACTTCCGATTGTCATAACTTTTTCCCCGATCGTCCGAATTGGGACGTGCCACCTGTCTATGAACTCGTGACGTCCCGAACTACGTCACGGTCACTGGTCAAAGTCCATTTGACCCACTAATCAAAAAGTCAACAATTTGTTCATACCATTCACAAGGGTAAAAAACGTCAATTCATACATTAAATTACAATATTAAAATCCTCGAATTTCCGGGGTGTTACAACCTCCCCCCTTAAGAAATTTCGTCGCGAAGTTTCAAAGAAACAAATGAGGAAATTGTTCTCGAACCAGTCCCCTGTTTCACGATCCCTTCAACCCGGTCACCCCCCATCACGGTGACTGTCTTAAACTCTTCCTAGAACCTCACTGAGTCTTACCCAACTCACCAAAACCGTCAACTCACGTCCAAAAGCCACGACTCAACGTTAAAGCAAAACGAAGAAAACAGAGCACACAGGGTACTCTCCATGGTTCTAGCCTCGCCGTGTACTCCTCCATCACGGCTGCACAACCAGCAGCTACCTAGGACCCTACTGAGTCCCCCAGACCTCACTAGACTCCTAGATTCAACCCCAAAGCTACAACTTAACGTGTGAACCTAAACGGTAAAACAGAGCACAAAGAGGAAAGTAAAGAAATTACCTGCGTCTTGTTCTCCCACCGTGAGCTCCGCCATGTCCACTGGGTTTCCTAAGGCTCCACTCTTGTCTCTGAACACCACCAGCTGCGTCAATTGATCGAACACGGCAGCACCACCACCCAAAACTCCTCACCTCTTCTCTTTTTCCTCTGATTTTCCCGTGACTCTCAACGCCCACACACACAACCACCGCACCTTCTAAACCTTCTCCCTAGCTCTCCCACAATCTCTGATCACTCACTCCCTCATCAGAACACACCAACACTCCTGGCCACCATCCAATTTCCCTCAACTTTCTCCCTCTGTTTCGGTTCTTCGAACACACCCACAACACCCACCTGCACGATTACCCCAAATAATTGGGACCGTGCACAAGCCTAGAACCAACCAGAACCCCTACGCGTGTCACCATCCCCTCAGCCTTCTCACAAGTGGCTCAATCTCAGCCCTCCATTTGTCCCCTCTCTGTTGTACAAATCCCAACTGCAAAAGACCAAAATGCCCCTTCTTGAACCCCCAAAATTACCATTGTGCCACTACCTTTCTAGACCCGTTAGCTCACACATCGTAAGCCCGATGAATACGTGCCGCCTATCATCGAACTCAGGACGACGAGATCTATCTAATAGTCTCGGTCAACGTACAAAAGCTTGATCGTACGAAAAGTCAACTTTTCCCCCTATTTTCGCCACATTACGGTTATGCCCTCAACCTTCCGAACATCATAACTTCCTCCTCGGATGTCGGAATCGGGGCGTGCCACCTGCATACGGATTCGTGACGTCCTAAACTATGTCCTGGTCATCGGTCAAAATTCAATTGACCGCCCGAACTAAAAGTCAACTTTTTGCCCGAACTAGGGGGGCAAATCGTCATTCTAAGCTAACGACCTTATCGGGACCAACTAACCCCCGATTAAGCTCACTAATCTTCTACTAATCACTATCTTAGCCCTAATTCCCGGGACGGTGTCGTTACAAATACACCCTGTGGGAAGTATAGTGTCAACTACCTGTTTTGATGGTGTACCAGGTAGTGAAGTGGACTGGAACAGGAAGATGGTCTCATCGAATACAACATGTCTGGATATATAGGTTCGTTTAGTGGGGATATGGTAACATAGGTTGACACGACCCACCCTCAATCCCTCGGGATTATGGGCTGAGTCATGCTCCCGTCTAACTTACTCGTGACACGAAGGCTAAACCGACGTCCAACCTCCATGTGACACATAAGTCGGACAAGGGATTTCCAAACGCACCGTTCCAAATTTCCGGACTTCCCAGAGCGCGCAGACTCTACTATGGAATCACGTGTGTGATGTCTCCGTCTCTCTCTACTAACAGCCCGCACCGCAACAACCTGGAGGGTATCGAAAACATAAAAATACTTTGAGTGGACAAAAATAAATAGTAAGTTCAGAAAATAGTTTATCAGAAAAGACATTTATACCCTCCATTTAAAAACCAATGCATGCATATAAAACTCATTTCATAAAACCATTCCATATCCGAGATAAGAAAACCATTATGGAAAACCCGGATCTTTCCTTTCCTCCAAATCCACAATCAAATCCAGGGCCTCAACCCAAAACCATAAATCCTTATCAAGTACGGAACTCAGCCTCAAAACTCCATCAAAACCAAATCATCCGGACCATTGCCTAAAACATTGAAAAACCAGTGAAAAACATCAATAGATTTAGTTGCTGAATCTCAAGTGCCACCCCCCCCCCCCCCCCCCCCGAGTCTTTAAACTCAAAACCATTGCGCATAATCAGGCCTTCCCGGGATATCAACGAGTCTTTAAACTCAAAACATATACCGAGTATTTAAACTCAAAACATATCAATCCAGGGCCCTCCCCGTCAATCAACCGAGTCTTTAAACTCAAAACCAGATCCAGGCGTTTTCTTTTTCCGGGTCTTTAAACCCAAACCATTTTTCAATCAATCAAGTGAAAACCATAGAAAATCCATATCCGAATTCGCAACAATTATTCCGTAAGTCGGCATCCGGAATCATTCATCCCGAATCCAAATCCAGAATTTCTCTTTCAAGTTTCAAAACCAAATCTAGAATCACCTTTCCAAATCCGATTCCAAAACCGAAATCTCGTTTATCGAAATCACATGAACAGGGCTCCAAGCCTAAAATCACTTTTCCAAGATCCATCGTAAATCATTGAAATCAAATCATATTTCAAATCCCAAACTCAAATCATTAAAACCATGGTCAAATCTCAACATAAATCTGAAACTCGTAAAACGTGCAAATACGTCATTATCTCGAAATACGTGCAAAACCGTAAATTATCAAGATCATAATCATAAACACAGAAATCACGTATAGAAAACATATAAAAACATATATGCATGCATTATAAGTTAGGAAAGAAAAGTCCACTCAGAGACCATTACGCCGCTGCCTCGATACGTGCGAACTTATGCCGTTCCGGCCAATCCACTAATCACTGGCTTTTCTCGAACCTGTCCAAATCTCATAATAAGGTCACTAACTACTTCATAAAGCTATACTTAAGTCCCGTAATTTTTTCGAATTTTTAACTATTTTAAAAAAAGCCTTAAAACCTTCGGACATCCCGAAACATATCAAGACGATGTCCGATCGACTCGAAACCAGTTGCCAAAATGTTCGTTACATCGAATACTTTAAAAAGTCATGTTGAAACGTGCCTCGAAAAGAGGGGCCCACACGCCCTCACGTGCTGCCCAATCACCCCTACCGTGTGAAACCACACGCAGTTACTGTTCACTATCGCTGTCCTCAGGTGAACCGCGGGTTCGAACTGGTCCAGGCCGACCCGGGTCCAGACCCGAATCGAGAGTGGGCTGTTCACGGCCAATTTTGTCCTTTTTCAGCCCGAATTTCATTCTTATTCATTCCTAATACTGGCCTCAATCTTCCCAATCAATTAGAACCCAAAATCAAGAACTTGTTATCTAGAATTACCTCTGGAAACTCGAAGGATGAACCGGCCATGTCCTCCACCATGTTCTTTCTTAGTTCCTGCACCTCCCGTCGTGGTTTCAATCCCCATACAGCCCTTTTAAATCCTCCAAATCGTAATCCAAATTACAGAATCGGTCAAAAACATCTTAAAACCACAAACACCATTTCCGAATTTAAAACAAAAGCTCACAGGTTTCCTAACTTACTTCCTCCTCCGCCGTCGTAACCACCGCCTGTGGCTTCCACTCTCATCGTCCTCACTTCTCCTTCCTTTTTTATTCAGCAACCATGAGCAGAAGATGTCGTTCGAAAGGTTGAATGGCCACGATCACACATGGTCCCTGTTTTGCACAGTTTTAGGGCCACCGTCCACGGCAGCCGTCACGGCACGCCACCTCAGTTCTCACTCTGCCTCTCCCATTCCCTTTCACCACTCACACAGTCATCACCAATGTTGAGAGAGTTAATGGAATTGGTGCTCACGATCAAACTCTATCTCTGTTTCTCCATTTCTTTTTCCCCAAAACTGTTTTAAACTAATTAAACATATGTAAACAGGATTTGGGGCGGTTGTGCAATGTTTCTACCACCATCCAGAGAAGGACAGATGTCCAAATTTTTGGTTGGTCCCAACATCCAAAACAGCCAAGTGTCACTGACACAAATCCCTATGCAAACAAATGACCAGAATGCCCCTAAAGGAAAAAGTACCATTTTGCCTCTCAAGTTCTTAGTCCCGTAACTCTGTCGTCCGACCTCCAATTGACGACATGTCGCCTTGTCATTGTACTCAGGGCATCGAGACCTACCTAACAGTCCTCAAATTACGTGAAAAATCCATGTCGTTTGAAAAGTCAACAAATTGCCCCTTTTAACTAAATTACCAAATTACCCTTAAACTTTCGAACATCATAACTTCTTCCTCGGATGTCGGAATCGGACGTGCCACCTGTCTATGAACTCCTGACGTCCGAACTACGTCACGGTCATCGGTCAAAGTCCATTTGAGTGCCCGAACGAAAAGTCAACATTTTTGCCCATTCCAGGGGGAAAATCATTCATTCTGCACCGTTCGTACGAAATTATCCAACTAATCACGGGATTATCTTTACTAATCCGTCATTAAGCACTAATCTAATCCCGGTTTATGGGATGGGTCGTTACATAGGTAGCCCTTGTAGTCCTTGTGGTACCCTACAAAAACACACTGAGTGGTGCGGGGCTCGAGCTTGTTCTTTACATATGGTCGAAGGTATGTATAGCATGCACACCCAAATACACGGATGGAATCAAGGGCATGATGATGAGGAAAGCAAGGCAGAAGTACGGAGATTTCATATCAAGAACTGAAGTAGGCATTCAATTGATCAGGAAATTGGTCGTGGAGCATGCATGGAACCAGACAACAGCAAGCATAGATGCAGCACTAAGTAGAGTGACAGTAGTCTCGATTAGATGTCTATGCTTACATTCAGCAAGACCATTCTGCTGAGGTGTGTAAGGGCAGGATTTAAGATGTTGGATTGCTTTGGAAAGACAGAACTCACTGAGAGGTTTTGTTCATGTACTCACCCTCTCCATTAGTTTGAAAGATTTGGATAGATTTAGCAACTGATTGACAACATAGTGATAGAAGTGAACAAACACAGAAGCAACCTCAGATTTATTGCATAAAGGAAACAACCATGAATAACGGGTACAATCATCCATGAAGACCACATAGTATCGAAAGCCAAGCATAGAGGTACAAGGGATTGGTCCCCAGACATCAGAGTGTATCTTAGCAAATGGTGTAGATTCCCTATGATTAGAAGTAGGGAAATGAAGCCTAGAGATCTTCCCTTGAAGAAAAGGAGTATAGGGATGAGAGGAAACTAACTGTTTTGCACCGTGAGAGGTTATTTGAGTCTGGGACAAACATGGCCTGCAACACTGTTGAGTTGGGATGTCCAAGTCGATGATGCCACAGAGAAGAGAGAGAGTTTCTAACTGAAGCATCCTGCTGAAACAGAAATAGAAGCAGAGGTTAGAGAAGAAGCAGGTAAGGCCATAGGGATAGGATATAGGCCAGCACACTAGGAGGTGTGAAAGAAGCTCTTTCCCCAGTTTTCCTGGATTTTGAGATGGGAAGCATCAAATACCATTTGGGCAATCATTATTGAGACAAAACTTATGCACTATAAAAAGATTATGAACTAGATTAGAACATGGAAGACTTTAGGCAAGCCAAACACATGATGTGGCACTGGCATTGTTGTAGATTCAACACGATTAATAGTTAGCGCATTACCATTGCCAACAGAAATACCTGAAGATGGTGTACCCGGCTGAGATTGAAGCAACTGAGAATCTTCTGTGATCATATGGTGAGTGGCTCCTGAATCAGCTAACCAAAAGTTGGGTCACTTAATTCATAGCCAAAGGTTGCAGAATATGCTTGAGGCTGTGCTGGCTGATAGAGATGGTCTGGTTCCTATCCCATGAGTTCCTCGTTGAGGGCATGACAAGGCTTCATATCCTGGGAGCTTCCATAGTTGGCATACTGAGGCCGGAGTTGAGCCAAGAACACCTGGACTGGTGTTCACTGGTACAGTGTACTGAATAAGAGCCATAAATACCCTTGGTTCCATAGCCTGTGTTGTAACCTTGGTTCCCATGTCCTTAATTGCCATGGCTGCTGGTGATAGTAGTGTGTCATTGTTGGAACAGTAGTGGGGATTGTATTTGTTACCTCTGTAGTTGTTTCTCCCACGCCAACCATTGTTCCTCCCACGACCACCATAGTTGTTCCTACCATACCAATTATCTTGGTAATTGCTATGGCCATGCCACTGTGACTGATTTCCTTGCCACGATGTCTGAGTTCTGGTATTAGAGTTCTACGTAGGAGATAATGTAGGTGTTTATGAATCAGACTGTTCCTTGGTGGCAACCATAGCTGTGACGATGGAAGTCTGAGGCCGAGTGGCAACAACCTTGGATAGGTCAGACTCTTCTGCTAATAGGACGGTACGAAGTTCTGCTAGAGTGATAGGAACTAGTCGAGCTCGAATGTGAGATCGAAATGGCTGAAATTTCGTAGGAAGTTCATTCAAGATGATTAGGATGACATATTTATCTGTGACTGCTAGACCAGCACTAGCAAGCCTCTGCCTAGCTGATCGAACTCATCCCAAGTATGCCTCAATTGAATCAGATCCCTTTGAATCGTCTACAAGTTTGTCTTTAGTTGCAACAAATTTTCTTCAGATAAGGATGAGAACCTTTCTTGTAGTGTAAGCCACGCTGCTCTTGAGGATTCACATGTCATGATCTCGGTGGAAGCATCATCAATGATAGATGCAATCAACATGTTCAGAAGTGCAGCAGTCATGTCAATCCATGGTTGATATACCTTGTAACGACCCGTCCAAATTTCAGGATTAGATTAGTGACTAATCAAGGATTAGTGAGATTAATCGGTGATTAGTGGGGTACTTTCGGACGGACGGTGCAAAAATGACGATTTTGCCCCTAGAATGGGAAAAATGTTGACTTTTCGTTCATGCGGTCAAATGGACTTTAGCCGATGACTGTGACATAGTTCGGGACGTCCACGAGTTCATAGACAAGTGGCACATTCGATTCCGACATTCGAGGAAGATGTTGTGACGTTCAGAAGTTCAGGGGTACTTTGGTAATTTAGTTAAAAGGGGCAAATAGTTGACTTTTGACTTGGGAGGTCCGATGGCCGAGGGCCGAGGACTGTTACGTAGATCGGGTTGATACGAATCCATAGACGGGTGGCACGCCAAAATCGGACGTCGAACGGGAAAGTTATGGGTCACGGAAGTCCGATTGCACTATTGCACGATTTATGAGATGAATTACTTTTATATCCTAGTGGGCCCAGATATTTATTTCCTGCCCAATGGATGAGTGACAAGTGTCACTCATCCCATTGGCCCAAATCCCCAATTTGTGGATCTATACTAATGAATTATTATTATTATTATTTTATAATTTAATCTACCCACCTCTAAATCCTAACCCTCAATTTAAACTAATCTCTCAACCCTCACCCTCCATTCCCTTCTCTATCTCTCCTGATCATCATCTCTTCTCTGCTTCTTCAAACAAACTCGAAACCACCATTTTTTCCATTTCGATGAACAAAACACACAACACACATCCCACCATCACCCTACTTACATCAATATGGTTGTGTGGGACATTGGGAGAGACTGTGAGTGGTGAAGATGGCGGTCCACGGCGGCTCACCGGCCGGGCGGGGGGGGGGGGGGGGGGGGGGGGGGGAAGGGTGGGGTAAGTCGACCAAACCCGAGAGCCCATTTTATATTCAAAAATCGAAAGTTTATTTTTAGTCATGGTTTTGAGTCCTATTCAATTCTAATGAGACTTAGGGACCAAGGAGACTTGAGGAGGATCAATTTGGAAGAAAATGGGTAGCTAGGAAGCTATGAAATCGAGCTTGAAGATCAAGCTCACGGCTAGCTCATGGAAGGTGAGTTTTTATTGGGTTTTCAAGTGTTTTTAATAGCTAAGTAGATTAGGTTTGATGTTAGGAAAGTTTAGGAATTGAAAGGGGAAAGAAAGGATGAAAAATAAGGGAGGAAAAACGCCAAACCGGTTGCGCCGATCCGGTTCGGTTCAAACCAGGTGGACCGGCTGGTTCACCTGAGGAAGAAGACTGTTACAGTGCGGCCCGTGGCTCCCATGCACAGGGGCTTTGGCCGGCGCGTGTGGGCGCATGGCCCACTTGCTGGGGAGGGTTCCAACATGTGAAACACTCTATTCGATGAAACAAACATTTTGGGACTGGTTTCGTATCGAACGGACACCATCTCAATAATGTTCGGGACATCCAAAGGTTTAGAATTGAGTTTAAAAATAGTTAAAAATTCAGAAAAAATAAAAGGATTCAATGAGAGGTTAATAAGGTAGTTAGTAACCCTCTATTACGATTTGGACAGGTTTGGAGGTCCCGGTGATGACGATTAGCCCGGTGAGGCTTACGACACGCAAACCGAGGCGGCAGCTTAGGACTGTCTATGAGTGGACCTTGATTTCTAAACTGTGATGCATGCATAAATATTTTATATGTTTTACGAATATGATTCTATGATGTTGATTGGATATTGGTGAATTATATGGTTTCACACTTTTCGAGGTGATTTACGTGCAAACACGTAAATCGAGGTTTACGGGTTTGCACTGATTTTCCGTACTTATAGTTTTGGAGATGATTTCATGAAATGCTTTTGGATTTGAAAAGGTAAACTTAGGTTCGAGACCCATTTGTTTTGGAAACCCTCGGACTCGAAGTCCATTTAGTTACGTTCTCGGGTTAGAGTCCCAATTGGTTCTTAAATCGATTTCGAATTTGAAAATATGGACCGGGCACGAGACCCATTTGATTTATGAACTCTCGGACCTGAAGTCCATTTGATTTAACAAGGCATCGGGCCGGAGGCTCAGTTGGTTCACGTATCGGGTTCGATGCCCAATTGGGTTGCATATCGGGCTCGAGGCCCATTTGACTTACGTATCGGGCACGAGGCCCATTTGGTTTACGATTCGGGTGGGATGCCCAGTTTGTATGTGGATTCGGGCTTAGGCTCAATTATGTTTTATGATTATGATTTCGGGTCAGGGACTCATAAATGGATTTATGGTTCATGACGGTTTATGGGGACCGACATGAACCCTTGAAAAGTTTTTATGGTTCATGACGGTTTATGGGGACCAGGCATGAACCCTTGAAAAGGTTTTCGTATACCATCCTTCATATATGAATTGTCTCCTCCGGGGAGGGTCGTTGGCCTGGGTGGACCCTGAAGTAGTCACGGAGCACTAACTAAGTGGAGTCGCCCCCGTTGAGTTCCTTACTCTAAAAAAGGCTATGGATTATAACCTTAGGGAGGGTCATTGATCTATGGACATTGACCTAGGTGGACCCTGAGAGATTTGGGCTTTGAGACCCTGGGTAGCACGCGCGTAGCTTTAGTTACCGTGACAGGATTGGTTATATGAATTATGATAAACATGATTTCAATTGGTTTGCGAAATTGTGTTTTATGATTGATAAATGGATTTGGGTTGAGATCCCACATATGTTTATTATGTTCTAGTTTTCTGTAAATGGATTTGGGCAGGGGCCCGTATGGATTTGGTGGTTTGAACATATGTGGTTTGATAAATGGTTTTACTATGCATGCATGCTTTTTAGTGAAGGGCATAAAGGTCTTTTTATGAAATGTGTTTTACTAAACTTATTTCTTTTTGTCCACTCACAGTCTTTTTATTTTGAATGTCCTTCAGGTTGAATATGGTGCAGACTGTAGTAGAGACCGAGACATCACATACCTCCTCCGGATCCTGGCGTACTCTGGAAGCCGGAAGGCTAAAGGTTTTAATTTTCTCTGGTCTGACACTCCGTGTCAGAAGGGATTAGGAGCGTCCCTCGTTAATCCTGAGGGGATTGGGACGGATCCTGACATGCCTCACTAGTGGATACGGAACATGGACTTAATCCATCAAGGGTAGCCAAACAGATGGAGTCCTTTTAGCAGTCGTTGAATCTTGATGCTCCAGGAGATATAGTTCATGTCATCCAGTTTGATTGACACAAACTCAGTGGCATGTTTAAGCAATTCCATAGGGGAGATCATGACTAAGAGTTATAAAATCCAGCAAATTGACATATATGATAGATAGACTTGAGAGAAGAGATTGTTGAAGAAGACAAGATCGAGACTTAGCAGATTGTTGAGGAATTTAAAGAAAAACTTATTCAAGAGAAGAAATCGAGACACCTGCAAGTGGAACCAGGAACGATCGAGATTTCTAGATAGCAAGAGAGTGAAGCTCGAGATAAGTCAAATATACGAGGAAGAATCACAGTCGCAGCAGAAGCAAGGCTCGAAGCGTTGAATCGTCAGGATCATCAACGTGTTGTGTGAGCAATCAAAGCTCTGATACCATGAAAGATTTCATGGTGATCAGGTTGAAGACGAAGAGAAGTGTTCGAAAAAAGTTTAGAGAGAGTAGAACGAGAGAAAATGTAGAGAGTTTTCAGAAGATTTTCTCATTGATTAATCATAGCTTACATTATTACACCTTATATACACCTCTCTTGCATAACATACACGTGATTCCTTAGCTGTAATAACTAACTACAGCTGTGCTAACTTACAGCTGTGCTAACAACCCTAGATGCTAACTAGGCTAGGTGAGTGAGCTGTCCTAACCAACTAAAGGTTTGTACAGTTGTAAGTCATCTCTCATCAGCAATGTGGCATTAGTCTCTGACAGTTGTCGTTTGAGAGCATTCCACCACCCTAAGAGTTATCCCAAGAGTGGCCAAAGCCAGCCATACTCCGCAGACATTCCCATATGATCCCACTCCCTTATTGATTGGCTAATGACCTTTAATTATTGTATGACTAAGGGAGTGGCATTCCTTCCCGATATATAAATACATGTAACTCCCAGTGGTAATGTGATTTCGATATGATTATTTGTGTGGCCAGGTTGAGCTAAAAGGCAAAGGAATACCAAACAGCCAAACCTCACTCGAACTTACAAGCACTTTGTTTCAAATTGCCAAAAATTACACTCGACCAGTCTCTCTGTCCAATCATTCTAATTGGTGCATGTCAAATGCTGAGTCATTGAGCCGGGGATGTATGTGGCTCCAATATTTTCCAAATATGGAAATTGCAACACTACTCTAATATATATTATTTGGATGTTGATCTTGAATCTTGATGATGTCTGGCCTACTATGTATTTTTGTGTATATAGTTTGTTTTCTAAATGAAATAATAAGTATTTAAGCGGGTTTGGCTTCTTGTAAGATCAACTCAATCGATCTTAACCTAGCTATAATCTTCACAATTGGAATTTATAATTCCTCGTATATTGTTTTGAACTATATATTGCTTGCAGAAATTAATAGTCCAATATAAAATTTTGTGTAATGTTAATTTATATAACTCATTTATTAATTTATTTTACACTTAAGTAGGAGAGATAATGATGTTTTTGAAAATTATATGATATCTTTTCACGTAAAAGAAATGTTTGTTGTAATTTAATTTAGGTGTTATTGTATTTTATTTGTATGATTAATTATTTGTTGTTTCTTTACATAAAGTATGTATTTTTTCAATCAATGAAATTCACTTAATATCATTGAAATTTGATAATAAAAAAAATTTACCCCTAGTTAAAATTTAGCCCATCGCATTTTTAGTCATATGGTATGGTTTATGTTTCATCAATACAATGATTTTGTTGCCAATTAGTCATATGAGTTCTATTGCGACTATAACAGAAAGTATTTTAGAGCAAACTAGTATATAAGTTGGTCTCTGCTCTCGTCTTAAGTCTAGCCTTAATTATAAGACTTATTTTGCAATGACCAGAAAAATCAGTAAATGTCATTTCATAAATTTTAAATGTAAATTGATTATTTTACCCTTATTTGTAATTAAATTTTAAAATTTGACTTTTGTTCGGAGAAATTTTTGCACGGTTGTTTAAGACCATTACATAGGTTTCGAACCCACGAATTTATAAACAAGCAGCACATGTAAAACATAGATTCAATGAGGGAGTTATGGTCTAAAAACTTCACAGGCCAATTTGGTAATTTGGATGGGCATATATTTTAAACCATACACTCCAAATTTTTATTAGAGATCATCTCGCTTTCCTCTCATTCTCTCTCTGCTTCTTCACCCAAAGAACACACAAAACAACCTCAAAATTTGACTTTTCATTTTAGGCCAAACCACCACAAACAAATCACACATCATCTTCCTCTCCTCGTTCTGAGCCCAACCATGCCTACCATCGAGGTTGGCAGCGCCAGTGACAGGATCCACCCCGATTATCACCCCGATAACCGAGGTGAACCCTGCTCCCATCTGACAAACACAAGTAAAAGACCAAAGAACCTTACACAAACCCACAATTTACATTGCCAGACCAGGGAGAAAAACTTATATCGTTTACAGAGCATAGTAATAGTACGAAAACAAACAAGCCCTACTGTAAGCTAAGCGTGCAACAGATGACTTTATGCCTCGACTTTTGCCTCAACGGTAGCCCTAACGCTTGCACCACGACCTGGAGGGTGTTAAAAACATTAAAAATGTGAGTGGACTAAAAATAAATAATAGTTTCAAAAACAGTTTCAGAAACAAACCAGAGTTACACCCTCCGTTTTGAAAACATGCATGCATAACCAAGTAACTTAAAACAACATAGTACGAAATAAAACAAAGTGCAGAAATCCTCAGAAATCAAACCAAAGTTCAGGCCCTCGGCCCTAAATCCATAAAGATAAGTAATTCGTGTCATAGCCCAAAACATTTGCAAAACCAGTGAAAAACCTTAATCATACACATTTACTGGATCTCAAGTGCGCCTGAGTCTTTAAACTCAAAACACAATGCACAATAACCAGGCCTTCCTGGGATATCAACGAGTCTTTAAACTCAAAACACAATCACATGCCTCGGGGGGTGTCATTATCACCGAGTCTTTAAACTCAAAGTCATACCGAGTCTTTAAACTGAAAACCATCAGTTCAGGGCCCTCCACCCGTAAATCAATCCGAGTCTTTAAACTCAAAACCAGATCCAGTGGGTTTTCTGAGTCTTTAAACTCAAAACCATTTTTCATGTATAAGCAAATCCATCAAAATCCGAAAACCAAAGTCAACCCAGAAATCTTCGAAAACCGAAATCCCGTTTGATTAAAAAGGGAACTTCCTCCCGAATTTCATTTCCAACCTCAAATCAATCCACAAATCTTAATAAAACAAAATGCGTATAAACATACTTATCCATCCGAAACCATACTCAAAAGCATCACAAAAATCATATTCTCGAAGTACGTGCAAATCCGATCACTCGTATTGAAAAACGTGAATCAAGTAAAGCAAGCATATAAAGCATAGACATAAATCCATATATCAAAAGCATAAAGGCATAGTCGGAAAATAAACAAGATAAGTAAAAACAGTTATGCATGCTGGGTTTGAAAACAAACAGTCCATTCACAACTTTCGCGCGCGTCAATAGCGTCCCGTGCGATCCTCGGCCGTCTCAGGCAATTCCCGACCTGTCCAAAGTCACCAAAACGGGTCACAAACACTTCAACTAAGCTTATCCTATTTCCCCAAATTTTCCCAAAATTTTAAACGTAATTAAACGGAACCCTAAACCTTTCGAACTCCCGAAACTAACCCAAGACGATGTCCGAACGTCCCGAAACTTGCCCCAAAAGGTTCGTTACAACGATTAGACTAAAAACCATGTTGGAAGTTTCCCAAAACAGTCCCCATGCGCTGCCCAAAGGGGCTACGAGTGGGCCTCAAACGCCTGCACTGTTCATCGTCTTCAACCTCAGTTCACCCGGTCCAGACCGGTCCGACCGAACCTAACCGGGGGTGACCGGTTTTCCCCCCAAATCCAGTCCAAATTCGACCCTTTTGATCCCACTAGGTTTTTCCCCTTCCTAGCAATCTATTCATGTAATTAAAACAAGAAATAACGATCTAAATCTCACCTCTCGTAGTTCGAACAGAAGCCCAGAAAACTCAGTTTTCCGATTCCGGCCAACCACCGTCCTTCCAGCCACGTCTCCATTTCCCAAAGCTCAATTACGACCTCCTTAAACTGCCAGGATCATCAAAACAAGCCAACATTCGTCCAAAAGTCACGACTTTTGATTCAAACCAAAACTGAAAAACAGGGAACCAGAGCTTACCCGTGTCTCTGCTCACCGCCGTGAGCTCCGCCGTGGGTCTCGGGGTCCCCAAACCTCTCCTCTGGTCCTCCTCCGTCCTAGAACACCACCACAAACCACGGTTGATCGAAACACGGCAGCACCACCACCAAAACTCCCTCTCTGTTTTCCCGGTTTCCTACTCCCCTCACACCCTCACTCGATTCTCCTGAAGCTCCCAAAACACTCTCTTCACTCTCAGCTTCCTTCTGATCACACATACGCACTCCCAAAGGTTCACTCACCCTGCAACTTGCTCGATTCTCCTCCCTGTCACACGGTCTCTATTTTCTCCAAGCACGACTCACTTTCAAAACACAGCCAATTTAATTAAACCGTGCAAGTGGCTAGAAGCCACCAGAAAACAGCCAGGTGTCACACACCTGGTGGCCCAAGCCCAAAATATCCAATTACTCTGTACACTTGGCCTTATCAGATTGGCACAATTCCCAATGTGCAAAAAGACCAAAATACCCCTAAATGTCCAAATTACGATTTTACCCTTAGCCGTTCTAGACCCATAACTCACGCGTCCTACGTCTGATGAAGGCATGCCGCCTGTCGTTGTACTCAGGACGACGAGATCTACCTAACGGTCCTCAGTTTGCGTGTGAAATCCTTGTCGTGTAAAAATTCAACTTTTTCCATTTTTTAACCAAATTACGAAAGTGCCCTCAACCTTCCGAACATCATAACTTCCTCTCGGATGTCGGAATCGGGCATGCCACCTATCTACGAACTCGTGACGTCCCGAACTACGTCACGGTCATCGGTCAATGCCCAATTGACCGTCCGAACTAAAAGTCAACATTTTGCCCATTCTAAGGGCAAAATCGTCATTCTGCGCCAAACATCCAAAAGTAACCAACTAAACACCGATCAACGTACTAATCCCTTCGCTAATCCCGACTCCCGGGATGGGTCGTTACAGCTAGAGGAAGGATATTTGATGGAACAGTAAAGCCGCAACTTTCGGGCCATTTTTTGGCCACCATAGGTAATGAATCTCAATTTTGACCTTGAATTTGGGTTGTTGGGTTTGAGTAGATAAATTTAGACTTTTAAGGGGTTTCGAATACGAGGTTATGTTTAATAGTAGTGACCCTTGATTATTATTTTTGGCAGGCTAAATTGCTTCGAGGACTTCAGAGGAGCGCACAGCTTGGAGTTGAGCTAATTTGACAGACTGTGAGCGGACATTTGTTTTATAAATATTTTCTATTGCTTCTAGATCTAGGTGATACCACCTAGATATCATTAGATCGTAGGGATGTCTCTCGGACGTTGCTGGAGTTTTACTCCGCAAAATCCCGAGATTACTTGGGCATTGCAGGACTCTGCAAAATCCCGAGGCTACCTATGTCCAGTACAGGTTATTCAGATGATTGATGTCAAGATAATCAAGAATTGGTTGTATTTGGTTACTGATGTTTGTGCCCAGGTTTTCTCGATGATTTTATAAACGGAGATTTCAGGAAAATGTGGGCCACATACATTTTATATACATTGCATGATTTTTTGTGGGTTCCATGACTTATGATTTATTTTAACTGAAATCCAGTGTTTTTCGTTTTATTTTATGCATGCATATTTTTGAACTAGGGGTAAAAGGTTTATTTTCTCGAAACTTATGTTTTTAAACAATTGTTTTTATCCACTCACGTTTGTAATGGTTTTATGTTCCCTCCAGGTCGTGGCGTAGAGACAGGGCAAATTTTGAGACTGAGATATAAATTTGTGGCTATGCGCGCACTTGGGGAACTTTTCAGAGTAGGACTATTGTGCTTTTGTTGCATAGTTACCTAGATGCTCTGTATTACCATTTAACTATTTACCTTGGTAGTTAAAACGGTTAAGATGAGTGGTCGTACATAGTTATCCCTTGTCTAACAGTTTGTTTTGTTATTTATTTATAATAGTTTAAGGGTGGGAAAGGTCCTCTCATATTTATTAGTTATGAACAATCAGCTTTTGACAGAGAGGAGAAGACAAAATTGTGACTAAGAAATCTACAATACCGTCAATCAAATATGTGACTAATATTGTTTTCTTCACGAATCATGATCTTATTATTTTCTTACGTTTGAGATTTTTGAAGTTGAACTTATATGTAAGATTATTTTGATTAATTCTTACAATTTTTGCATGTACAAATTTTTTGATATTTTATATGTTGTCCCATACTTGGCACACTATTGAGCATGTTGTGTCTCTCTTCTGGGATGGCCTCTAGATCTGTGTGGATAATGGTTTGATGACAAACTTTGGATTGATTACCAGTGTGGGAGAGGGACTTTCAAGGATGAAATGGACTGTATCTGCGTATGTCTTGAGTTTGAAAATGGCTAACTATATGGTCAATGAGTGGTGGGATCTGGATAATTTGTCTGCTGAGCTTCCACCAGAGGTTATGGGTATGGTTGCTAGTATCAATGTGGGTCTCCCTGGGTGTATGCATGGATGATCATGTTATTTGGGACCACTTTGCTAATGGGGTTTTCTAATGTGAAATATTCTTTCAACCTTTGTATTCATATGGATGCCCTTCCTGACAGTCGCCTTCGGTGCCTATAGAAGTTGAGGATTCCACACCCCCCCCCCCCCCCCCCAAAAAAAAAAAAAAATTCGTCACTTCTTTTGGCTAGGTCTCTAGGACCATCTTCTCACCAATGCCTAGCGATTTAGTAGGCATCTTATGTCCTACCTTTTGTTGTGATTTTTATGGCGGTGCTATGGAGGATACTTCGCATATTCTTAGGTATTGCCTTGCTGCCGAGGATGTCTGGGCTGTTATCCATGCTCCTGCCCACCTTCTAGTTTGGGAGAATGCAGATACTATCACCTGGGCTCTAGAAAATTTGGGAGACACATGCCGGATGGTTTGGGGTTGAAGTGGATGCTTCTCTTTGCGGTTACTTGCTTGTCCCATTGATTGTGAAGGAACTACCGTATTTTTTAGCCTAGGTTTGTTCGGTCGCATAAACCTCGTGAGGCCATCCTCTAGGCTGCGCTGGAGTGGCGTTAGGCGAACTTTAGCCCTTTTTCGAGGCCTCTTTATCACCTACGAGATCTGTCTTGGGTTATCCTATTGCATAGGATACTTAAAATAAACTCTGATGGTGCTAGATGTGGGCACACGGGGGGCATTGCTGCTGGCGGTGTGGTGCGCAACCATCTTGGGGAGTGGGTGAGTGGTTTTGTTGCTAACCTAGGGATAGGGCCGGTCTTGGACGCTGAGCTTTGGGGTATCTTTTATGATCTGAGGATTGCATGAGAGATAGGTCACCGTGTGGTTGTCTTGGAGACAGACTCTCAGGTGGCTGTTAGTCTGGTGGCGAAGGAGATTGATCCAAACCACCACGCTACTGCTCTTCTTCAGGCATGTACTAGCCACCTTTAGAGATAGTGGTCATGTTCCTTGATTGATGTTTTCCGTGAGTAGAATTGTATGACAAATAAACTAGCTACCACGGTTGGTAGTTGTGGCCCTTTGGGTCTCTATGTTTTGGTTGAGGCACCTTCTGAGGTGGAGGATTTGCTTAAGTTTGATAAGGTGGGTGTGACGAGGGCTTCATGCCTTGGGTTTTTTGTTTAGGTTTTCATTTCGATCTTGGGCTCTTGCCCCTATCTTTACCCAAAAACAGTAAAATATACAAATAACCTACTCTTTTGTACTATTGATTTGCATGAAGGAAAACCATAATCCAAGTAAACTTATTCTATAGCGTCCATATAATTAACAAACTAAAAGTTTAAACGGTACTTAAACAAAATACATTCGTGCTACAGGATTTTTTTTAAAAAAAAGCTTAAAAAAGGGTTTCTTCTTCCTTTAGTAATTTCTTATTTTGGAATTCGACCTCCCAAATTGAGCAGGGAGATCCGTCAATCTTGTCAATCTTAATGTCTATATATATTTGAGAAAATGGATTTCTAAATTTTTCTGAAGGTGATATCGACCTTATCAACCGATGAAAGGTGTGAAAGATAAATCATCTCAGCATCTGGATTTGTCAATTTCCACCTGAAAAATTTCACCCATATGCATGCACATCACAATAAGTTGAAGAATATGTTATATATATATATATATATATATACGTATATTATAATTAGCAACTGTAGAACTATTGGATTGTATGGGTTTTCCATACTCATATCCTCTTGTAGAGAGATGATGTAAAAATGTAGCAAGTTGTATCCTAACAAGCATGTTTCCTGCACATATTCTTGATCCACCACCAAAAACTTGGTATGTTCCAGGCTTCGATGGTTGATGATGAAGAAGATGGAATCAAAGTACATATATCAGTATTAATTAGTTCGAAATATTTATTCGTTAATTCATTTTATCAAAATGTGTTTTGCCGCAAAATATTTCGTGGCAAAATATAAATTTGTCGCGAAAGAGACACTATCGCGACAAAATTCATAATTTGCCGTGAAAGACTCAGCGAAAACTTTTCATTTTTGCACAAAAGTTTAGGCGACAAATAAGAAATCTATGGTGGCAAATTTTTTTGTCGCGTATTTTTTCCCAGAAAATAATTTTGGGTTGAATTATTAGTTCGCAATTTACGTAGAAAAAAAGAGAGTTGGATTTGTTCCCGCTAACAAGAGGGGAAATTTTTTGACCATTTCCTGTCGAAATTAGATTTGCCAGCATAGGTATTAAAATAGTGTAAAAAACGGCATCGTTTTTTTGGTTTTGCTCTAGACAAATTTTCCCTGCACGAGTAACATCCACTCTCTCCCTGGCTAATCTGCAAACAGCCTCTTTCACCATCTTTGCTCCTAAGAGAAGGATCCCCAAGCCCACCAAGCAAAAACCCAATCTCGGCGACTGTAATCTTCAGGTTTCTCAACTCCAAAACCTCATCCCTCTTCCATTCTTGACTCATTTCAGAAGGATCCCCAATCCCGGCCGCCAAGCACGAACTCAAGGCAATTGTAGAAAGCATCAGCGTTTTTGAATCCATCACGTTCCTGCCGCCTCTTCAATTCTGCTACAACACCCGTTTGCTCTTTCTTCAACTTTGCTTTCCGTTTTTCCTTTTCTCTCTTTCGCATTCACAGATTTAGGATTCTCATAGTATCTAGAGTTTTCATGTGCTTTCCTTTTTATCATCTCAAATCTTTAACTAACTTCTGCTTTTGTGTTGTCTTCATTCTGTTTTCAGGAGAGATTTCCTAAAGCAGGAAGACATCTCTATCGGAAAACCCATGTACGTCGTCATTTCCACTCGCCGTCGCCAGTGTCATCTCCACTCGCCGTCGCCAGTGTCATCTCCACTCGCCGTCGCCAGTGTCAACTCCATTACCTTTTGTGTTTGGTGCTTATGCAGGTAGATGTCCACTTGAGGAATGAAGATTTGAGAATTGATACTTATAGATTTGGGGCTCTGGTGGTTAGCATGCAAATGCCACAAACAATGCTGTTATAATAACTCATATTCCAACAGGAATGACTGTAGCCATACAAGGTGAGCGATCCCAACATATGGTATGTGATACCAAACTCATATTCCTAGTACATTTTTTGCCAAAATTAGATATAATTTTTTTCCCTAATTATGAAATACAACGGAAGAGCCTTTTACTCAACTACGTATTTATGTATATCACCTGCTTTTCTTTTTGATAGAAAATGTATATCTGTTACTGCTTCATGCCTTTCACTGGGAATTTTACAAGTTATTTTCTCCCAACTTGGGATTTTAACATGCCTCACCTCCTCTAAAGCACACATGCCCTTAGGTGTGACAAGTTTTTACTGGTCAATGCAGGATTGGGCAGGTTTTGTTGTCTTATGTGTGATTTAGTTGTACATGGTTATGGAATCACTCTCTGATTCATTGGATTATTTCTCACGTTATGAAACGCATATGTCGATTGCTTTTGCCTTATCATCAACATCTGTGATCTAATTGTTCGAAGTTGTCTTTGCTTATTATTGTGTTCATTTCTTATTTCCAATTTTGGCTTCCTTTGTAGAACAAGGCCAAAGCACTTAAAGCACTTAAGGTGCTGTGTGCAAAGCTTTATGAGGCAGAGAGGTCTAGAATTCAGATGAAGCGGTCAAAACTTCGATCAAAACAGGTGTGAATGAAATGTGATAACTTATAATTGATGCAATTGCTTCTGCCTTATCCATCAAGATTGATATTGAACAGATTGGTAGTGGGGATAGATTTGAACGCATCCGTGCATACAACTCTCCTCAAGGACATGTAACTGATCATCGGATTGACATCACTCATCATTCGATAAATGATGTGATGCAGCTAGATTATCTGGATGTATTTATCAATGCCCTGCTTCTGCTGGACAAAATGGACACATTCGCTCCTTCCACTTCTTCCCCGAGAAACTAGAGGTACAATGCATACAAATACTGAAATAGGTCTTAGTGTATTATACTATGGCATCTCTGCTGCCGAGTTTTATTTTTTTCCTCTTGGTTACTTTTTTAATTTTGTATCTGTTAATGGATATAGGGCCCCAACATGGATTGGCTCAATCGTAACTCATTCCTTTCCAATTCAGTATTCAAATCTATAAGATAAGTCTGCATAAGTGTAGATCATCCCACACTCATCTTGACTTGAACCCAAGAATTTGTCATGTTGGGTTGGGTTCCTTTGCATCTTGAATGTTTCCATAGTAAAATTTAGAGTACTTAAATCTGTAATGGGATTCACTGTATCAATCTTATCCTTTTAGCAGGTTTTCCAAAACTCACACTCATTAAATGTTGATGAGGATATTCTAGCACAAAAAAGGACAAGGTTGTGATGAAATAGAAATAGATAACAAAAGAAGCATACAATCATTTTCTTCTTGACCTCATTAAAGTCAATAAAGATGTTTGTATTTGTAATGTTTGTGGAAACCAGTTTTTGTTTGGAATTTCTTATTGTCAAAGCTGATTGTGGTTTTATAGTAATTGGATTGATAAAAGAGTAGATACAAAATTATTGTGGTTTTATAGTTTTATAGTGATTGGGTGTGAAAAAATTGATTAACGTGTACATCTTTGTGATAGCTTAGATTTATCTAAGTATGCTTTTTTGTGTTCATCTGTTCAAGGCATTTACACATATATTTCAGAGTAACATTATTGTTGTATTCTTCTTTGTTGAATCCTCTTTATTT
Source organism: Prinsepia uniflora (assembly GCA_032719365.1). NCBI lineage: Eukaryota > Viridiplantae > Streptophyta > Magnoliopsida > Rosales > Rosaceae > Prinsepia > Prinsepia uniflora. Next base: position 8,759,933 of record CM064872.1, read on the forward strand.
GTGTAAATTGGATCTTTTGTGCTGCTATATTGTGAGTTTTTTTCTTTACTTCAATCATTTTGTGCTTTGTTGCGATTGGAGTGATTGCATGGAAGAAGTTTTGGGGTTGAATATCGGTTTTGCAAACTTTATTACAGAATTAGTACAGAATAGAATAAGCTGGAAAGATTGGTTTGCAAACTCAAGCTCACGTATTATGATAATATCATTCTAGGTTCTCACTTAATTTGGAAAGATCTCCTTGTCAACCATTTTGCTCTTTCCTCTGATGTAATTTGCTAACCAAAAACCATCGCTTTCGCTTTCTTTGATTTTTCTTTCCTTTCAAGGTTTCATTTTCCTTCTGGGGGTTTGGCAGGTGAAGCAAAAGTTTGAAGCTCTTGAAGGTAGGATCGTGAACCTCAAGCGATCATTACCAGAGCCAAATCCCGCTCAGGTACTATTTTGGATTTCTATTTTTTCCCCTCATTTCATTGCTTTAAATCCACTGCATTATATTTGTGATTTTGCTGATCTGGTAGTTCTATGCTAATGCCGCCGCCCCATTCATCCAATTTGTTAGAATTAATTATTATAAAGTCTCATCTCAGCAATTTTCAAAATGTGAGTAGATGATAATTTGGGTGATTATTTTGTGAGTTTTAACAATGTCAATGATTGTTCTAACTTTGTATTGTTCATAACTCATTATGCATGTTCTAATGAAGTTTCTGTTTTAACTTCGGGTTCAAAAAGTAAAGACAACTCAAATATTTGGCCATATAAATAGATGGTCAAGCATAGAAGGAAGCTTGTGTTTTGTAACATGCAATGAACATACCAGAAATCAAGTGGGAAAAGCATGAAAGGCAACGATTATTATACACATATGGGGGTTAAATGTCTAAAAGTTGAACCAAGAGAGATATACCAGACTACAAGAAAATGATGAAGGACCTTATGATGGCCGTGAGATGGAGATCGGAGCCATAGGAATTTAGGATGAGATCAAGGAAGCATGGCTTTCTGGGGTTCTTTTTATTTTGGGTTGCAATAATTAATGATGAATTCAGAATCCATGATGAACAACTAGAATCTGGTTCAAGTGTCGATAGGAAATGGAAACTTGTTTAGTGTTACTTCTCTCAAAGGGATGTTTCCTTTTAGGATTTTACCACATATACTCATTAGGATGTTTTTCCTCTGTTCCTCTTATGCTAATCTAGAGCCTATATAGGAATTCAATTTCACTCTATAAATGGCTAGCTCCTGTTCTGTTTTATCACTTAGGCAATCAATATGCTTACCCTGCAGTGAAAGAAATTAGTTTATTGTTAAAGTTATCTTATTCTAATAATAGTGTATATAACATGTTTTTTTTTATATCGGTTTCATTTAAGGATGAGATGGTAGCCAACAAGAATGATTATCTCCAAGAGGTAGTGAAAGAATATCCTGAGGATACTTCATTGGATGAGATATCTGTAGATGATCCTAATGTTGGCCTTAATATTTTGATGGATGTACTTGGAAAGAAGCTAGGAACACATATACGTGGTTTGGGATATGAACGTGTTCGTGAGACTGGAAATTCTTAGTCGTCAGTATTTACTCACCACTTGCAACAAGAGATTGATAATTTGAAGGATGAGTTGACAGTTGCAAAGGCATATCAAAAGGCAGCTAACAAGGAACTTGCACATGTGGTTGTATCTCCAGAAACTAGTACAAAATATGTCGAGATGATAACTTGTATACTATTCATTAATTTATATAAATATTACGTTTTTTTACAATTGTTTTATTGTGACTTTCCGATAAATTAGGTACTATTGTGGCATTTAAAAGTTGAAATCTTTGTAATAATTAATACGTATATTTTAGTTATGAGATAAACCTTAGATGACAAAGATATTTGCCAGAATAGAACATCTCTCGTGACAAATCTAATTTGCCATGATAAAGCATCATATTGCAGAACCTTTATCGTGACAAATGGAATATCTCGCGATAGATGCTTTATCGCGACAAATGAGATTTGTCGTGACAGAGCATCTATCGCGACAAAGATGTTTGCCAATGGGGCTTCTACGTGTCCATGGATGTTCTATCATGACAAATATATTTGTCATGATAGATGTGCTATGGTGGCAAATATGTTTTGTTAGGATATAACAGTTAAGGCGACAAATCCATTTGTTGGGAGTGATTTTCTTTCCTGGCGAATTAGGATTCGCCTCGGAAGACTTATGCAGACAAATAATTTGCCGCAAATGATTTGCCGGGAAAGAAATTCTTAGGCGGTAAATGTTGAAAATTTGTCGCAAAAGATTTTTGCTGACGAGCTTTTACTGACAAAGCTCGCGACAAATATTTTCAGCTCGGAAGACTTTAGCCGGAAATTTTTGGCTTTTCGCGACAAATAATGTTTGCCTCCAAAGGTATATTTTCTACTAGTGATGATTTTTGACTTACATTCCATCGATCTGGGTTGAAGCACATCGGATCATCAAAATGTTCTGGATTCATATGAAGATATCGAATCCAAACAATCACTCTCCAATCCTTGGGTATTCTATAACCTGAAGAAAATTGACAATTTGATTACAAACTAATTATTGAACCAAATCTTTTTTATGCCTATTCTAATTAATATATTAATTAATTAATTAAGAACAAAATGTAATACTTTCTTGTGCCTTTATACTCAGCTTCCTTAGTAGCAAATCGGAAAACAAAAAACGCTGCAATGTTGGCCAATCTTATCGTTTCTTCCACCACCTATATATATATCATCAATATGGGTGTGTTTAGATCCAAAATTGAAATTCCGTGAGAATGGATTCCTAGTAAACCCTAGAAAATAGGTAGTGATGTAGCAAGGAATCCATCTGTGTGGAGGTCTTTTCTAAATACTTAAAAAGAAATGTAATTCAACTCGTCACAATATATATATATATATAACAAATCATATCATATATGATACTAATTCACTACAACCATATATAACTATATTCGACAAATTCTCAGTTTGAAATCATTGTACATCCAAAATAGACTATCATTGACTTGTTAAAACAAAATAGACATATGTAAAATTTTGAGAATAAAAAAAGTAGTTGACCACAATATGAACTATATATATACGTTCCTCTATATCAAAATATCTCTAAGAGTTTTATAAATCATATATGATAATTAATCAAATTAATGATATATGTCCATTAGAAAACTTGAAATTGCATTTCTAAATTAAATAGCAATCCAAAATATATAATTGACTACAATTATATAATAATTCTTATTTATTAACTAATTAAAACATATTATAATATATTAAAATACATATATTATATTAAAATATATCAAAATTAGTGGAGGCCCAGGATCCCCTGGGCCCCATGGCTCCGCCACTGAAAATAGGGTTAACATTCAACGGCTAATTTACATAAATAACGTACCTTATTAGTGTATTTCATTTGTGAAACATCATTGCTAGTAATAAACTCCCCAATCTTGTTCTTACTTATAACCATATTCTCTTCCTGTAATTACGAGCATGCACATATATAATTAAGTCCGATTTTATTTTTACTTTTACTTTTGCATAATATGATAGGTACGTACGTACCCGTAGCTTTTGGAGGACATTAGGGTATTTGGCAAGATAATATATAGCCCACATAGTTGCGAGGGAAGTAGATGAGTATCCAGCAACAACAAGCTAGGCTCACAATATTGCCTAACACTTCTTCATCAGTTAATTTGTTTCCTTCATCGTCTTCAATCTGCATTAGACCATCCATCAGATTGTTTGTCGCCCGATCGTTCTGGGCTTTCTTCTTCTCTAGCTCGACCCTGAAAATGTCCTCCAACTTCTTCCTACACTGCAATTTATTTATCCACATTCATATATATATATATATATATATATATATTGTTGTAAATAGTTATAAGGGTTATGTCTATTTATGTAATAGGTACTAGAGGTAGTTTTGTACTTTGTATTCATTAATTATCTTTCTCTATATAAGGGATAATTAACTTTGTAAACCCTAATCATCTTAAAATAATCAGACGTATTATTTTCATCTTCCTGCTTCTTAACATTCTCTCTGCATTCTCATCTACCGGATTTCCTTCACAACACATTATCAGCACGATCATCTCAGAATTGAGGATTACTCGAAAGGAGAATTACTGCCCATCAATCAAGTAGGTTTTTCGATACTAAAATCTAATTTATTTTATCATTGTCTCAAACCCTAGAACGCATGAATTCTAGGATTATTAAATTAATAATTATTTGGTAATTATTGAAATTAAATTCACTATTGAATTGCATACACTATGCTTGAATTGATAGCAAATGTTCTATGTTTATTTAATTTTTCTGATTTTTTTTTATTCTTGATGAACCCTAGAATTCATGTTTATAGGAATTGTTTGGAATCAATAATTATGATTTCTATAATCACATGAATTAATGATCATTGATATGTTGAATTGAATTATTTTAAATTTTTCATATTTGTGTTTGATGTTTATAGATGCTGGTTATGTGATAATTATGATGAACCCTTGGATTATGAATCAATATATTTAACTGGTTGATTCCTAAACTTAATTAATTGAATTATGTGGATCATTGTTTGAAATTCATGATAATTGATATTATTTGCCCAAATTGGATGATAATCCGAATTGCATATTAAATTGGAATCGTGGAAGCTTGATTGGCTTTTGTTGATATTTAGTTGATATCCAATTATCTATGGTTGTGTGAACGATTAACAAAAAAAAAAAGGAAACAGAATTGGAGTGGGTTACGGCTGAAAAGCAAATGGATTGGTTGGGGGTCAATTTCTACCCAAGAGAGAAGATCTGAAAAATTTGGAACCCCGAAGGTCACCTAAATCCCACGGCCCGAAACGAAAAAAAACCCAGGCCCGGAAGGTCTCTCAAACAGAAAAAATTCTAAAGCCCTGAAGGCCCAGCCCAAAAAAAAAAGGAAAAACAAAGAAAAAAACTGAGGCCCGAAACATATCTTTGGCCCTGAAGGCCCAGCCGAAAAAAAAAAGAAAGAAAAACAAACAAAGGCCCGGCAGGCAAGCCCAATCCCACCCTTGGCGCTTGGGCTTAGCCCACTTCGGTCCAGCCCAGAAGGCCTCCGTGCAGGCCCAGAGCCAACAGGCGGCTCGATTTGGCCAGCCCGGAAGTGGCTAGGCTTGGCTCCGACCCAAAAAAAAACAGCATCCTCTTTTGTACTCCTTGGACCTAAAACATACACTCATGCATGCCTGAAGCATTGCAATACTCCTCAATCAAGGATCAAAATAACATTTATTTATATTTATGCATATTGTACCTTGTTTCCTTGTATGTTTGCTTGTTTATTTAATTCTTTATACGTTATTTACCAATGTCATAGACCACTTGTAAATAAAAGAAACCTGAAGTTTCCTTCATTGATATCCTGAATTATCATACCATGTTATAGAACCTGAAGTTCTCATTAGTTACTTATGGATGCATTTTTCCCAAAGCACTAATCCTATTCATTAATCTTTGAAGAGCATGACACATCTCAACAAACTAGATTTTGACGCACTAGAAGTTTCCGGAAGAAACTACTACCAGTGGACTGAAGATGTGAAGCTTCATCTCACTGCCAAGAGAATCCGATCAACCATCCAAGAAGACAATGTGGCTTCTGAGCATCAGAAGGCGGATGCTATGATCCTCATTCGGAGGCATATAGATCGCGCACTGCAGCGTGAATACCTGGGTCAAGAGGACCCAAGAGCTTTATGGGTTTCACTGGCTGATCGTTTCGATCACCAGAAGGACATATTCTTGCCTGAAGCAAGACATGACTGGCATAATATTCGTTTTCAGGATTTTAAATCCGTAAACGAATATAATTCTGAGATATGCCGTATCCGGTCTCTTCTCAAGTATTGTGGGGAGGAACTTACTGAAACCGACCTACTTGAGAAGACTTTCTCCACATTTTCTGCCTCGTGTATTGTCCTGCAGCAACAAAACAGAGAGCGGAAGTTTACCAGGTTCGCGGAGTTGATCACTACTTTGTTGCTCGCTGAAAAGAACAATATTTTACTAATGAAGAATGATCAATCCCGACCTATGGGCACTAGTGTAGCACCTTTTCCTGAAGCAAACGCTGTTGCACCTCGCGATGCCAACTGTGGGGGGAGAAACAGGGGACGTGGTAGAGGTGGAGGACGTAATCGTCCAACACATGGTGCACACCCCTATGACCGGGTCCATGGTTACCATGCCCCTCGTGGTCGTGGTAATCGACGTGGTGGACACCCCTATGATCGAGCCCAAGATTACCATGCCCAACGTGGTCGTGGTAACCGTGGGCTAGGTCCACGTGGTGGATATCACGCTCCTCCTAGTCCGCGTGCTCAAAATGAGAGAAACCCTGGTCCGGCCCGTCGTCACCAGAATCAAAACCCATCGGACCTATGCTATAAATGTGGAGGTCGTGATCACTGGTCCCGCACCTGTCGTGCATCAGCTCAAATTATTGCCCAGTACCATGCTACACGTGATACTCAAGAGGCTAATTTTGCTGCAGGACCAGTCCCCGCTGATACCACCCTTACCATTGCCGATTTCCAGACTACAGCTGGACATAATGAGGATTGATTTATTTACATACCCATGGATATAATCGGCATTTGTGCCCGTTTTTTTATGCATATTGTTTCTTTTTATTTCTTTCATTACTATTTCTGGATATTGTTTGGTGATTCATATGTATTTTGGACTTATTTTGTTATTTGCTCGAATATTATTCAATCTATTTATTCATTTTTTTAATACATGTGACTGTTGATTACTTTAGTTATATTGATGGTTAGGCATGTCAAATGGTGAAGTTTGTTGTCTAGCCGACAGTGCTACTACGCACACTATCATCCGTGATAGGATATTTTTCACAAACTTAATACCTAACCACACCCCTGTCATAACTATTTCTGACAAATCAAACTTGATTGAAGGCTCCAGAAGAGCCCAATTTATGTTGTCCAATGGTACCGTATTTACCATTGATGAAGCCTTATACTCCCCACGTTCCAGCAAAACGTTATTGAGTTTTAAGGATATTCGAGCTAATAATTATCATGTTGAAACCACAAAAGAAAAGAATGTGGAATATCTTTGCATAACATCCAACTTGTATGGCCGGAAGAGTACATTGGAGAAATTGAAATGCCTCAGGAGTGGACTCTATATGACCACTATTAGAACCATTGAGGCAAATCACATAGCTAGCCGGACGCTACCTAACCCTAGCAACTACTTATTATGGCATGACCGATTGGGACACCCAGGTCAAGGTATGATGCACCATATCCTCAATACATCACACGGGCATCCCCTTACAAATAAGGACCTTGTGTTTAGTGACACACTATGCCAAGCTTGCTCAATGGGAAAATTGAACACTAGACCATCATATGCAAAGATCGATAATGACTCTGTCCCTTTCTTGTACAGAATACAAGGGGATATTTGTGGACCCGTCCAACCACCATGTGGACCATTTAAATATTTCATGGTTTTGGTTGATGCATTGACGAGGTGGTCACATATGACCCTATTATACACACGCTATGATGCGTTTGCTAAACTCCTTGTCCAAATCATTAAATTAAGGGCCCACCATTCGGATTATCCCATAAAGTCCATCAGACTTGATAATGCCGGTGAGTTTACATCGAAATCTTTCGATGATTATTGCATGTCCCTTGGGATTGATATTGCACATCCAGTTGCACATGTTCACACCCAGAATGGTCTCGCAGAAGCATTCATTAAACGCTTACAAATGATTGTACGGACTTTGGTTATGCGCACCAAGCTACCAATTTCTGCGTGGGGCTATGCAATATGTTGGTCCGGTTGAGGCCCACTGCCACCCAACCCTATTCCGCGTTACAGCTGGTAACTGGGTACGAACCTGATGTTTCGCACTTACACGTGTTTGGGTGCGCCGTTTACGTGCCAATTGCGCCGCCACAACGTACAAAAATGGGACCTCAACGTCGGAGGGGCATCTATGTCGGCTATGAATCCCCCTCCATTATTCGTTATTTAGAGCCCTTAACAGGTGATATCTTTACCGCTCGTTTTGCGGATTGTCACTTCGATGAGACAGTCTTCCCACCGTTAGGGGGAGATAAGAACGCCAACGTTCCTGAAGAACGACGTGAATTGACGTGGAATGTCTCCACTATATCTCATCTTGATCACCGAACCGCACAAAGTGAGAATGAAGTGCGGAGAATTCTAGATCTACAGAGTGTAGCTAATAATATGCCAGATGCTTTCTCTGATCTAGCTAAAGTGACGAGATCACATATACCTGTTACAAACGTGCCTACAAGGATAGACGTCCCCGTAGGACGCGCCATCCTAGATGGACGGGTCGTCCCAGATGGACAACGTACGAACATGGCGGCTAACCAGTCATATGTCTCTGCCCAGAAGTGACACGACCCATCCCAATCCCCCCGGGAATGTGACGTGCTCCCGTCTGACAAGAGGCGTCAGACAAGGGATAACCGATTGTCATTGCCCAAACGGGCTTCCAGAGTGCGTAAGGATCGATGGAGGAGGTGTGCGATGCTCAAGTCTCTGCTACAGTCGTATCCGGAATCAACCTGAAGGGCATTAAAAACAAAAGCTGTGAGTGGACGAAAATAAACAAGTCTGTTAAAAACATTTATAAGACATTTATGCCCCTCAGTAAAATCATATGCATGCACCAAAACCAATAATCCCATATTTATTTAGAAATAACCATTAGGGCCTTAGCCCGGAAACCAAAGCATAGTTTCAAATTCCAAAAGTCAATCCAAGAGTTATTTCATCAATCCAGTAATATTCATTTATTATTTTTCCATCTCCAGCATCCCCGATGCCTAGCGTCCTAGACGCTTGACGTTCCAGACGTCATATCTCACGGTATTAAGCAACGCGTGCTGCCCGGGGTCTCACCGGGTCCATATCTCTGACATCCCCGATGTCTGACGTCCATGACGTCTAGCAATCCTGCTCCTGGATCACTATACGGTCCGGTAGCTCCGTACAATGAGCCCTCGCAGGCAATGCACCGTGACTTCTCCAGTGTCCCCGACACTTGGAGGAGACCAGGATATAAATATCCTCATATCGAGATGGTTTTATGGAACACATTTTATTATTCATTTCCAAAATATCACAAGGGCCCTGCCCCGAATTTCCATAAAACCGTCATAAGTCCAAATAGTTGAATCAAATCCGAAATAGTTTATTCAATTCCATTTTAGGGTCCCCGACCCGAAATCACATACATAAGTCAACTGAGCCCTTGGCCCGATTCATAAGTTAACTGGGCCCCTGGCCCGATTTCATAATTCAATTGGGCCCCTGGCCCGATTAACAAATTAACTGGGCCCCTGGCCCGATTCACAAATTAACTGGGCCCCTGGCCCGATTCATTTTAACAAATCCGTAACCGTTTCATGAAATCATATCCATCCATATTTATGGAAATCAGTGCAAATCCAGAAAACCTCGATTCACGTGCAAACACGTAAATCGCCTCGAAATGCGTGAAAACATATAAATTCACTGATATCCAAAATAAATCATATAATCACAATTATAACAATCATGAAACAGTTATGCATGCATCGAATTTATAAAACCAATGTCCACTCACAGACCGTTTAACCGAGCGCCTCGATATGCGTGCCATAGGCCCTCCCGAGCCAATCGCTATCACCGGGACTCCCAAACCTGTCCAAATTTTAATAGAAGGTTACTAACTACTTAATTAACCTCCTACCAAAGCCCCGTAATTTTCCCGAACTTTTAACTATTTTTAAACCGACCCTAAACCTTCCGACACCCCGAACACTATCGAAACGATGTCCGATTGACACGAGACCAGTCCCAAAATCTTCGTTACATCGAATAGAAGATTTCATATGTTGAACACTTTCTCAAATTACTGTTCACGCGCCCTCACGCGCCCCAAGAAGGCTCAGATTACTGTTCATCGTCACCAATTCCAGCTGAACAAGTTACTGTTCATAGTACTATTCACAGTTACTGTTCACCGTCGGGTTTTCTCCGTTTTTGGACTGGTTCAAGGTCCATTTTAGGTCCATTTCATCCCATTTTAATCCCAATATGTTCCTAATCTCATTTCTAATCTTTCTAGTTAATTAAAACGGAACAAAATGTCCAAAACCATACCTTCATCCGTCATCAATGGCGGTCGGAGTTTCCGTCGCCGTTCACGGCCATTTCCGGCCATTCCAACCTTCAAAAACAATCCTATTAGGCTCCTAGAGTGCCCAGAAATATTTCTCAATTCATAGAATTAGCTAAAAACCTACAAAACCGAAACTTGGATTTTTTGGATATTTTCTTACCTCACGGGTCGACTCCCCCGTCGTCAACCACCATCACGCCGTCGTCCTCCCGTAACCGTCCCGCTCTCATCATCATACACGGTTACACCCCGCTCACACTCATTGATGATTATGGTGGTGATATGTGAGTTTGGGTTATGGAGAAAAGATGGAGAAATGAAGAAAATGGTGCATGGGTGGTTTCGGGTTGTAGAAGAACAAAGATGAATGTAGTTTGATGAATGTTATCTGATGAGAGAAGGGAGATAGATTAGATGAGATGAGTGGTGAGGATTTAAAGATTAAATGGAATGGATGGCTAGGATTTAAAGTTGGAATAAAATCATAATTAATTATTTAGTGGAACATGATCCAATCTAGCCAATGGATGAGTGACACTTGTCACTCATCCAAGTGTCCTCCAACCACCAATTCAGAATAAAATAATCAACACGGTTACCGAGACGTATATTTCCCCGATTCCACGTTTCTGACCATAACTTCCTCGTACGAAGTCCGATTTCGGCGTGCCGCCTGTCTATGAATTCGTATCGACTAGCTCTACGTAACGGTCCTTGGCCCTCGTCCATTAGACCTCCCGGGTCAAAAGTCAACATTTTCCCCTTTTCGTCCAAATTACGAAAATGCCCTTGAACTTCCGTACGTCATAACTTTCACCACGAACATCGGAATCGAACGTGCCACCTGTCTATGAACTCGTGACGTCCCGAACTACGTCACGGTCATCGGTCAAAGTCCGTTTGACCATCCGAATTAAAAGTCAACGTTTTGCCCACGCCTAGGGGCAAAACGGTCATTTTGCACAATTCGTCCCAAATCACTCAACTAATCCCAGATTAGTAAATCATAATTAAATATTATTAAATCCCGATATTCGGGACGGGTCGTTACAAGAAGCGAGGTAGACCAATAGTTTCGAAGGATTCTTATCCCCGGAAGAGGACAAATTTGGCACAATTGAATCCCTTGGATATCACTATATCATCCGATCCATCTCATGAGATAATTCCGGATTATGGGTCTGTCTTAGACGAGACGACGTTGGGGGACGCCTCAACGTCTGAACCCATTCCCGAGAATAGAGAGATCTCGGTATACTATTCATGCTTGAATGAGATATGGAATCAGAATGATATTATCATCGATGATATATTTGTATTCGCAGTAGCTACTGAAATAATAACTAGTGATGATATCGAACCTCGCTCCGTTGATGAATTCCAACGTAGAGAAGACTGGCCAAAATGGAAAGAAGCAATCCAGGTCGAACTTGATTCCTTGACAAAAAGAAAGGTGTTTGGACCTGTAGCTCCCACACTTCCCCATGTTAAACCTGTAGGCTTTAAATGGGTATTTGTAAGAAAGCGTAATGAGAAAAACGAGATTGTGAGATACAAAGCTCGTTTAGTGGCGCAAGGATTTTCTCAACGCCCTGGGATTGATTATGAGGAGACGTACTCTCCCGTAATGGACATTATAACGTTCCGCTACCTTATCAGTTTGGTAGTTTCCGAAAAACTGAGTATGTAGATTTTGGATGTGGTCACAGCTTATCTCCATGGGGATCTAGATACAGATATATATATATATATATATATATATATATATATGAAAGTTCCTGAAGGACTTAAGCTATCTGATTCAAATAGTTCTAGACCACGGAACACGCTCTCCATTCGTTTGAGGCGTTCACTTTACGGATTGAAACAATCCGGACGGATGTGGTATAACCGTCTAAGTGAATATTTGATCAGATTGGGATATGTGAATAATGAATTATGCCCATGCGTGTTTATTAAGAAGACAAGTTTCGGATTCGCTATAATGGCAGTTTATGTCGATGACATGAATCTAATTGGTACTCCTAAAGAGATCTAAGAAATTACTAAGCACCTGAAGTTAGAATTTGAAATGAAGTGTAACGACCCGTCCCAAATTCCTAGATTAGATTAGTGACTAATCACGATTAGTGAGGTTAATCGGTGATTAGTTAGGCGAAATCGGACGAACGATGCGAAATGACCGTTTTGCCCCTAGGCATGGGCAAAATATTGAATTTTCATTCAGACGGTCAAATGGACTTTGACCGATGACCGTGACGTATTTTAGGACATCACGAGTTCATAGACAGGTGGTACGTTCAATTTCGACGTTCGAGGAAGAAGTTTGACGTTCGGAAAGTTTAGGGGCATTTTGGTAATTTTAGTTAAATGGGGCAAATAGTTTACTTTTGACCTGGGATGACCAATGGCCGAGGTCCAAGGACCGTTACGTAGATCGTGACGATACGAATCCATAGAACAGGCGGCACGTCGAATTCGGACGTTCGACGGCGAAGTTACGGTTCACGAAAGTTCAAGTGCACTATTGCACGAATTACGAAACGAGTTAACTTTTGGACTTTAGTGGGGCCCAGATATTTAATGGAGGCCAAATGGAAGAGTGACAAGTGTCACCCATCCAATGGACACCCAAATTGATTCATGCACCGTGCATTCCATACCATTTCTTCATTCAAACACTACACACACCCTCCCATTACCCGATCTCACCCAAACCATTCACCCAAAACCCATCCCACCTTAACCCATGACCAGCCGTGAGGACCAGAGAGATTGAGGGAGCTGAGGTGGGCGGCCTGGAGGCCTGAACCGCCGCCCACGGCGGCGAGAGGAGGAGAAACCCGTAAGGTACCCGGTTAGCCCATTTTGATCCATTTTTCCATTTTTGTTGTTATGGTTGGTTTTTAATGGTTTTAATGAGTCCATTAGGTTGCTAGGGACATGTTAGGAAGGTTTTAGGAAGCTTGGATGGCTGGGCAGCCATGGAGAGGTTTTGGGAACTTTGAACCGTTTGGTTCAAAATCGAACCATAGGATTTAGGTGTTTTTAGGTTGTTTTAAGGATTGTAATGGCTAAAAAACATCAAAATAGGAAGAAATGAACCAAAAAGGAAGAAACTAGGATGGAAAAATGAGGTGTCTAGGGCCGTGAACCGGTCACGCTGGTCCAGTTGGACCGGCTAAACCAGGTGAACCGGTCCGGAACAGTAAAACCGGTCTGCTGGAGGTTAGTGACGATGAACAGTAATCTGGTCCTTCTTGGAGGGCGTGAGGGGCGTGTGGTCCATAATTTTGGGAAGTGTTCAACACGTGAAATCTTCTATTCGATGTAACGAAGATTTTGGGACTGGTCTCGCGTCAATCGAACATCGTTTCGATAGTTTTCGGGGTGTCGGAAGGTTTAGGGTCGGTTTAAAAATAGTTAAAAGTTACGAGGCTTTGGTAGGAGGTTAATTCAAGTAGTTAGTAACCTTCTATTAAATTTGGACAGGTTTGGGAGTCCCAGTGATGGTGATCGGCTCGGGGAGCCGTATGGCACGCAAATCGAGGCTGCAGCTCGGACGGTCTGTGAGTGGACCTTGTTTTCTAAAATGGTGCATGCATAAATGTTTATTATATGTTTTAAATACTTGTTTGTGATGCCATGAGTGTATTTGGATGTGTGGTTACGTATAGGCACGTATTTCTAGGTTTCGGCTCTATACGGTGCCCTATACGGGGCTGTATTTCTTTATTGGTCTAGATGAAATGGTTTTGGATTTCCAAATGGATTATGAATATGATTTTATGATGTTGATTTGGATGCTTGTGATTTATATGGTTTCACGTATTTCGAGGCGATTGACGTGCTTGCACGTAAATCGAGGTTTTCCGATTTTACTCTGATTTTCCCTTCTTATGGTTTTGGAAATAGTTTAATGAAATGGTTTTGGATTTGAAAAGGTAAACTCGGGTTCGAGACCCATTTGATTTACGGAATCGGGCCGGAGGCCAGTTGGTTTACGATTCGGATCGGAGGTCCAGTTTCTATGTGGATTCGGGCCTAGCGCCCAGCTATGTGTTAAAAATGGATTTACGGGTCATGACTGTTTATGGGAACCGGCATGAACCCATAAAAGGATTTTATGGTTCATGACGGCTTATGGGGGCCGGGCATGAATCCTGAAAAGGTTTAAAGAATGATTTCAAAAGGTTTTTCATATTCCATCCTTTATATATGATTGTCTGACAGGACCCGCCCCGATCCCACAGGGACCACAAGGGGACGTGCCCTGCTCCCGTCTGACACCCAATAATTCATACCAATTTTAACCTCAAAACATCAAATGCATAAATAACCAAATTAAAGTCATACATCAAATCCGAATTAACAATGTCAGACAAGGGATGAAATCCAAAATTACAAGTTGCGAGCACGACTCTAAAATAAAACCTGCGGGCAACCCACCCAACAGGGGTTCAGGTACGCAGAAGTAGATCTATGCCTCAACCTCAGTTTCCTCCTCTAACCTCAGTATCACGACCTGGAGGGGTTACCAAAAACAATAAGGGGTGAGTGGATCGAAACTCAAGTTTATAAATCATTTGATAAGTAAAACATATAATTTACCCCTCCGTTTCCAAACATGCATGCATCCGTAATTAAAACCATCAATCATATAATATGAACCATAAGGCATATAATAAAACTATAAAGTACAATTTTAGTTGCTGCACTATACACTCCAATCTCGACATCACCTGATGTTTGACGTTCTTGACGCCTAATAAGGTCACAATAATAATAAGGCTACGCGTGCCACTCGGGTCTCAATTTCCGAGCTAAATCCCCGAATCCTGTTCGGGTACAGCATCACCTGATGCTTAGCGTCATAGACGCTGGACGTACTAGACGTCTGTGACCTCTCCGGGGTACCTCGCCGGAGGAGACAATATAATATGAAAGGATCTATACAGTGCAGTACCAAATACATTTTATTGATATCCACATGCAAAGCATATATATATACATAGATAAAATCTGAACCAATCATTAAGTTTTCATCAGACGGGTCTCAAGCCCAAATACCGTGAAACGTGCCATAACCATATTTTCCATATCATCAAAACCATTATTGTTTTAGCATGTGAATAAGTATAATAAACCAGAAAACATTATGCATGCAAGGGTTTAAGAAAATGGCCCACTCACAGTACAATCCTGCTGGAAACCGAACGTATACCCTCGTTCTGGTACAATTGTACAATCCCTGTCATATCCAATGTATACTTAAAGGTCAAAACAAACCCCCAACATTTAACCATGAAATCCTAGACCGAAACCGGTCCGGAAAAGTCGCCCGAACGCGCTTCCCAAGGTAATAAACCTCATTTTGACCAACTTAATGATCTCCGATCGACCCGAAACCACCGTCATTGGATCCGGATCGTCGAAACCTAAAGAATGGTGGTGGTCCACCAAAATTACTGTTCACACGCGCCCCCACGGGCCCGGTCAACGCGTCGGTCAACACAGGAACAGTTCCTGCTGACGTCACAGCTGACGTCATGCTGACGTCATCTAACAGCTGTCAGGTCTGACGTGTCAAACTCTGACAGGTGCCACGTGTCAACATCCGATTGGTCCACCTCGCTGATCTGTCAGGCCACGTGTTAGATCTGACATGTGCCACGTGTCAGCACGGCACTGGTCCACGTCACTGACATGTCCAGTGACACGTGGCAGTCCCAGATTGGGCCACGTCACTGACATGTCAGTGCTGACATGTGACACATGTCGGCTCACGATTGGTCCACGTCACCTGACAATCTGACAGGGTGCCACGTCATCACCTCTGTCCTCAGACGGGTTGACCCGTATTCCTGCAACTCGGGTCGATCAGACCCGCGATCATGACCCGGGTTACCATTTCCTAATTTCTCAATCATTTCGTTCTAGTTTGTTCCTACATGATCGTCTCAATCCCAGAAAGGGTTCTATGGAATCAAAATCGACAAATACAGATGGGATTGAAGGCCTACCTCGATGAACAGAGCTGGTTTCCCGTCGCCGTTTAACCACCGTCACTGATCACCTCCGGTCACGAACTCAAGCCCAATAGGTTCCTGGTAGTCCCTAGAATCGATTAGGATAAATAGAAACCGAAGATAAACGTTGGAATTCAAGTTACCAAAAATCGGAGTTTTAAAACCGTTTCGGTTTCCCTGGTTCCTACCTCGCCGCCGTCCTCCGCCGTGATCACTGCCGTGCCTCCGTCCTTCCCCGTGGTCCAGCAACACACAGACGCAGAGACAAAATGTAGTGCGGCAAGGGTTGGATCAATGAGCAGTGAGTGAGGGTGTCGGGTGAGAATTATATAGAAATGGGGGAAATTATGGACGGGCCCAGATTGAATCTCAGAAATGAGATCAAGGGCTGAGATGTAATCTGAGGGTTTTGAGATGAAGGGCTGAGATCAAAAACAGATTAAATCCTATTTAAATGCTTAGTGGAGCTTGATCCAATCTAACCAATGGGTGAGTGACACTTGTCACTCACCAGGTGTCCTCCAATCAGAATTTCAGAATAAAATATTCGACACGAAAACCGAGACACGAACCTCCCGATTTCACGTTTCTGACCATAACTTCCTCGTACGAAGTCCGATTTCGGCGTGCCGCCTGTCTACGGACTCAGGGACATCGAGACCTACTAACGGTCCTTGAGTCAACTGAAAATTAGTTATTAGACGAAAAGTCAACATTTTCGCCCCCAAATGTCCAAATTACGGTAATACCCCTGAACTTCCGATAGTCATAACTTTCTCCTCGAATGTCGGAATCGAACGTGCCGCCTGCCTATGAACTCGTGACGTCCCGAACTACGTCACGGTCATCGGTCAAAGTCCGTTGACCGCTCCGATCAAAAAGTCAACGTTTTGCCCACGAACTAGGGGCAAAACGGTCATTTTGCACATTTTGTCCGATTTCGACCAACTAATCACCGATCAATCCCACTAATCATGATTAATCACTAATCAAATCCCGAAATTCGGGACGGGTCGTTACATTGTCTCCTCCGGGGAGGGTAGTTGGCCTGGGTGGACCCGGAGTAGTCACGGAGCACTGACTGAGTGGAGTCGCCCCCCAGTTGGGTTCCTTACTCTCAGGATGGGCATGGTTCGATACCTCCAGGGAGGGTCATTGATCTACGGACATTGACCTGGGTGGACCCTGGAGAGACTTGGGTTTGAGACCCCGGTTAGCACGCGCGTAGCTTTATTTTACCATGACAGGTTCTTGAATATGAAATATAATGGATAAACATGATTTCAATTGGTTGGAAAATTGTGTTTTATGATGATAAATGGATTTGGGCTGAGATCCCACATATGTTTACTATACTATGGTTTTCTGTAAATGGTTTTTTGGCAGGAGCCCGGGTGACTTGTATTTACAGAATTTGGGGTTGAGACCCTAATTATGGATGGTTTTAACATATATGATTGGATAAATGGTTTAACTATGCATGCATGCTTTTTAGTGAAGGGTATAAAGGTCTTTGATGAAATGTTTTTATAAACTCTTTATTTTTGTCCACTCACAGTCTTTCTGTTTTTAATACCCTTCAGGTTGGATACGATGTGGACTGTAGTAGAGACCGAGATATCACATGCCTCCTCTGGATCCTGGCGTACTCTGATAGCCCGGGAGGGCAAAGGTTGGAAATATCCCTTGTCTGACACTTCGTGTCAGACGGGAGCATGGTCATCCCGCGTTAATCCCGGGAGGATTATGATGGATATTGTCATGAAGGATCTTGGGAGAACACACCTTCTGTCTCGGCCTGGAGCTCGAGCACCGTGCAGATGGAATTTTGGTCCATCAATCGAATTACATCCAGAAGATGTTGAGACTCTTTAATGAGGATAAAGCAAAACCTTCAAGCACGCATATGATCGTCCAAAGTTTAGGTCCTAAAAAGGAACCGTTTCGTCCAGCAGATGACAACAAAGAGATATTGACACCAGAAGTGTCATATCTAAGTGCAATAGGTGCACTGTTGTACTTGGCTCAATGCAGTAGACCAGACATTTCATTCGCTGTGAACTTGCTAGCTAGATTTAGCTCTGCGCCAACACGCCGCCACTGGAATGGCATAAAAGACATCTTCCGATACCTTAGAGGTACAACGGATATGGGCTTATTCTATCCCTATGCATCGAGGAATGAATCAAACCCCCTTGGTCCTCGAAATGATGAACGCCTCGTTGGGTATGCTGATGCAGGTTACCTATCAAACCCACACAAGGCACATTCCCAATCCGGTTATGTCTTTACCATTGGGAACACAGCAATATCTTGGAGGTCTACAAAACAGACCCTTGTTGCTACATCTTTGAATCATGCAGAGATTTTAGCCCTGTACGAAGCAGTTCGTGAATGCATATGGTTGAGAGCTATTACTGGGCATATTCGAAGTACATGTGGACTGAATTCCACTCATAATGAACCGACAGTTATTTACGAAGATAATGCTGCCTACATAGAGCAGATGAAGACCGGTTTCATTAAGGGAGGCAACACCAAGCATATTGCACCGAAGTTCTTCTTTAACCAGCAACAGTAAGAACATCGGAAGATTGAGATCAAGCCAATACGATCTCAAGATAACCATGCAGACATGTTCACCAAGTCATTACCAAATGCCACATTCCAGCAGCATGTGCGAGACATTGGTTTACGTAGACTGACTGATCTACCTAATCTGTAGTTTTCAGGGGGAGTCAATATCAGGGGGAGTATCCTGAAGTATACCAAGTATCTAGAAGTATATTGAGTATGCTGAAGTATATTCATATGATCATCGTGTACTCTTTTGTCCTACGATCAGGGTTATTTTGTCCCATTGGGTTTTGTTACCTGACTAGGTTTTAATGAGGCACATTTTGGTATGATCACCCTGTTAAAAACGCATCCTGAAGATGCCATGATTTGACTCATATGCATTTGCACATCTTTTCCCTTCAACCACGGGTTTTTCTCACTGGGTTTACCGGGTAAGGTTTTGGTGGAGCAACACTAATGCATTTTATCTCAAAGGCGGATTATCTACCCGTATTCCAGAAGAGACGACATCAGCTACCTCAGAAGATTCCGATGTGATCACCTATACGCACGTTGCACTCTTTTTCCTTCGACCAGGGTTATTTTTGTCCCATAGGGTTTTTGTTACCTGGCAAGGTTTTAACGAGGCAACATATAAGTGCGTAGCCATGCAGTACCCTTACATGAAATATCGAAGGGGGAGTGTTGTAAATAGTTATAAGGGTTATGTCTATTTATGTAATAAGTACTAGGGGTAGTTTTGTACTTTTGTATTCATTAATTATTCCTCCCTATATAAGGGATAATTAACTTTGTAAACCCTAATCATCTTAAAATAATCAGACGTATTATTTTCATCTTCCTGCTTCTTAACATTCTCTCTACATTCTCTCTACATTCTCATCTACCGGATTTCCTTCACAACATATATATTAATATAAGCACTTTTAAACCATATGTCAACAAAAACAAAAACGGTCAGAGAAATCCCATGGAATTATTCCAAATGAAATATTGAAGTAGTACATGACGTGCATGGTGATAAGCAGTACCAGGAATGTTAAGTGGATGAGGTCTGACTCCATTAACCAATCCATGAAACAATTTATCAATGGTGTCTAAGAGAGGCCCAGGCTCCAACTCACGAATAGTTTTCCGATATTTTCAAATGTCATCTGTAAAATTTAGTATGTGAAACAAAAATAAAAATGAATCACTTGCAAGAAATTCATCAAGATATATATATATATATATATATATATATCATTATTTGATAGTAACCTCTTGACACGTATTTCATTAATATTCATACTAAACTGTAATTTTCTCTTAATTCTTGAACATATATTATCCATTACACATAGTTTTTTTTTTCTTTTTATATATTTCTATTGTTAGATTTTTGCAACTGCATTATGTCGTCGAAACTTAAGTTGTCTATGTATCCTTAACTGGAATCAGGTCACTTGTAATTCTAGAATTTAAAATGAGTGAGTAACTCATGAAAAATTAATAAATTAGGAGCAAAAGTATTTGGAAAAGTGTTTGGGCTATTTGGTTGAAACGAAATAGGAAAGTGTTTTGGGATTAAAGTATGGATGAATTTGAAATGGACGAGAGATTCTGTTCGAATTTGAACAGACGTGGTTGGTTATTTGGGCTTTTGTATTTACGGATTTAGTTGTGAATTGGGTTTCATGATGGAATTTGGGCTTGGTAAAATAACCAGTTTTTCGCCAAACCCATTTATTATCTTCTCACAAATGATTGAGTATTTTTAAATGCCCCATTAATTATTTCAGAGCTCTTTGTTTTGAATTAGTGGGATGAAGCAAATCTTTTAGCATGAGTTTGCTTTCCAATGGGTTTTTACTTCTAACGATAAGCCTATATATAGGGAGGAGGAGAGATCCAAATTCAACCATGTACAGTTTTTTTTTTTTTTTTTGGGGTGGGGGGGTTGGGGGTTAAAAGACAGCCTTAGTTTAGTAACTCAGATTCACTAATCACTGTAGAGTTAATTTGTTAGTAAAGCGGTAAAAATTCTGTCACCAAAAGGAATTTAGAGACCATGCATTTGAAAATTGTGGATTTAACTGAAACTTAGGATCAGCACAGAAAAAAAAGAACGTAGGATTCAATAACTCAGTGACGTTTTAATTTCAAACTCATAATATGGTGATTTGTTAGTCAACATTTTATCAACAGATCCACAATCATTTTGAGCTGATTTCAAATGTTTGCCTACCCCGAGTAAGCAGCTCGATCCTACCCAACCTATAGGGCTTACACCTAAACTTAATTTCTACTATCTATAAATAGGAAAACACACGCAGAGATTGACAGAGATCGAGGGATGAAGATGGTGGAGGATTTGAACAATTCTCCATCAGTGGAGCTGCAAGACCCTCCTCCAAATCCTCGTAGAAGAGGAGGATGGAGAGCTATCAAATACATTCTCGGTGAGTACACAAACATATATATATATATATACGATTAATTATAATGGGTTATTTTGTGTTTGTATTGTATTTGTTAATTATTTGATCATGTTTATAATAAATTGATTTGATTTGAAGGAAACGAATCGTTCGAGAAGCTGGGTTCGATGAGCTTGATAGCCAATATCACAGTGTATCTGAGCACAAAATACAACTTGAGTGGAATATCTGTGGTGAATGTGGTTAGTATATGGCATGGCTCATCTAACGTTGTCTCACTACTTGGTGCCTTCCTTGCTGATGCCTACCTCGGCAGGTTTCGTACCCTCCTCTTGGGCGGCTTCTCGTCTCTCCTAGTAACAACTTCTCACTTCTCTATCATTTCAGATTTTTGCTCATTTAAGAATTATATACGGAACCCTCACACGGATCTAAAATTGACCTGAATTGATGAGCTATCAAAATTTTCGATTAAAATAATGATCATATGAATGAGAACCACTTATTCTTATTAACTTGTTAATTTGAGAATCGCGTATTCTTATTAACTTGTTAATTACTTTATTTTTTAATCATTTTCAATAATTTAAAATTATGGACCATCATGAGCTGACCTAGATCGATGAGATATTATATATTTTTTTTAATAAATATGATGTTATGATATACATATATGAATGAGAATGACTTATCCTTATTAACTTGCTATTTTATTTTTGAACCATATATATTTAATGATTTAAAATAGCGTATATATTGGTTTAAAATTAACTTAGAACGATAAGTTATCAAATTTTTTATTAATAAATGATATCATGAAATGAATGAGAAAATGATCTATCCTTATTAAGTACTTGTTACTTTATTTTTAAATCATGTTATACAATTTAAAATTGTGAACGGCCACACCAATCTAAAATTAACCTAAATATATTGTTGAGATTTAATTAAGTGATGATACAATATGAATGGTTGCAATTTTAAAAAATTTCAGGGTATGGGAGCTATGACTCTCACTGCAAGTATTCATCAATTAAGACCCTCCAGCTGCAAAGAGGGAAGCCACTGCTCTGAGCCCCATGGTTGGCAGCTAGGGTTCCTTTTCCTTGCCCTCGGGCTCCTCTCCATTGGAGCAGGTGGCATCAGGCCCTGCAACATCTCATTTGGTGCTGACCAATTTGACACAAGGACACCTAAAGGAAGAGCACAACTCGAAAGCTTCTTCAACTGGTGGTACTTCTCCTTCACGGTTGCTCTAGTTGTGGCTCTCACCGGAGTCATCTACATCCAAACAAGTATAAGCTGGGCCATCGGCTTCGCCATCCCAACTGCTTGCCTCGCTTTCTCCATAACAATTTTCGTCTATGGCCGTCACACCTACATTTACATGAAGCCTCAAGGTAGCATCTTTTCTGACATGGCCAAGGTGATCGTAGCGGCCTGTAGAAAGTCTAGGGTTGCTACCATTGGACCGGATTCTGAGCTTCATTTCTATGATCCTCCCCCAATCGACGATGCAATTTTGAAGCTTCCACATACTAATCGGTTCATATTTCTTGACAAAGCGGCGATAATAACAAGCACGGGTGAATTGGACAGTGTTGGAAACCCTAAGAGCTGTTGGAGGCTTTGCAGCATCCAGCAAGTCGAGCAGCTGAAATGCTTAGTGGCAATTTTGCCGGTTTGGGTCACGGCAATTGGAAATTTCGTGACCATGGACCAACAAAGCACATTTGGGGTGTTACAATCTTTGCAAATGGACCGATCAGTCGGTCCACATTTCAAATTTCCACCAGGTTGGATGAGCATCGTATCCATGATCACACTTGCAATATGGATCTTCATCTACGAGCAAATTTACGTGCCGATTTCGCGGAAAAGGTGCAAAAGGGACACGAGATTGACCATGCAACAAAGGATCAACACCGGCATTGTGTTGTCGATTGTCTGCATGGTGGTGTCCGGCATCGTTGAGTCACATCGTCGGAAAACAGCGTTGAGAAATGGATCTTTGGTCTCGCCGGCGAGCTTTGCTTTGCTCTTGCCACAATTTGCCTTGTCAGGATTGGCTGAGGCGTTTTCGGCTGTGGCCATAATGGAACTTTTCACCATGCAGATGCCGGAGAGCATGAGGACTATTGCTGGGGCAGTGTTCTTTTTGAGCTTATCGATCTCAAGCTATCTAGGGAATTTGGTAGTGAATATACTCCACAAAGCAACTGAAGCCAAAGGCAAATCGGCGTGGCTCGGGGGGCATGATCTTAACCAGAATAGGGTGGATTTGTTCTACTACATCATGGCTGGTGTGGCAGTTGTCAATCTTGTGTATTTCAATTTGATTGGCCGGCGTTACGTGTTGGTCGGAAAACCTGGTGGTGGAGGAAGAGAGGCGCAGCTAGAGACCCCAGTTGTTCATGACTCATGAGATTCAAAGGAGAAAGGATTGGAAATACTTGCATGACAAAAAAACATTGTGTTAGTAATGTTGCATCTTTTATATATATTGTTCGTGCTAAATTTGATTATGTACATGGGAATTGAACAATTCTAACGGTGCTATTTTGTTCGTTAAGAAAAATGAGAATGGCCTCTCTCTTTTTTTTCTTTTAATTATATAAGATAAATGTCGTTATTCATTTGAATAATAAACATTATATAACTCGTAATAGAAGTCAAATTTTGCTATGAAGGCCACGCATATGCATGTGGTCGTCGGGTAGCCCATGTCAAGTTATTGCATATGATATGTAAATGGACACCACACACTTGTATTTCAAAAACATCCCTTCACTTCCGCCCACCACAAAGAAATACTCTCATTCAATCATTGATTTTCTAACACGGCTAGCTAGCTAGTCCACACAAACTTTGTTTTTGTGTTCAATCGGAGTTATTATTTTTAAAGCCTAACAGGAGGAGTATGGACTATTCATCGTATATAATAATCTTTGCATCTCATTTTGCTGGTATATATGTTCTCATTCCATCTTTTTAATTTATTTTATTGTTGTTATATATATCATAATCGAAGTTATCAATTTTTAAATTAATTATTATTTCAAGATAATTTATCCCAAAAAATCAATAAAATTTGAGTTCATTTAATTATATATATATATATATCAACTGAATGGATGATTTTCCGTGAGTATCTTACTTGTTATTAAAACCATTGATTTATTTTATATACATTAATGACTAAACGATTTTAAATTTTGTTAAAAAAAATATGGAGATGATGTAGAAAGGGTGATTTAGTGAAAAAACGATTCCGATTATAATATATATACATATATACACAAACAATTAGATAAATCAAAAAATTAATATGAAGAGATATTATCAATGTTAGATGCAAGTATTATCTTTATTTTATAAATGAAAAACTTTAAGAATCTTGTAAATATTTACTTTCATTATAATGGTTAATTTTATGTCTTTGTTAGTCAAATGTGGTAAGTATGCATGCAACTTATCGTGTCTTTGTCGATCAATTAATTGTCGACATGACACGTTTCTAATATGGGGTTTTTAAATTGAAACTTCAAATCTTTGTTTGCCGGTTGATAGTATACACTAACATAATTATATATACTGAAAGACGTCTAGTTCCTAGTGGAAAGATTGCTATGCAGCTGAACCATATGCATGGAATAAGAGTGGACCCCTTGACAAGTACTTGAAGTCGAAATAATTGGCGTTTCCAGTAGAAAAATCCGTGTGAAAAAGTTATTGGCCGTCCTATAACAGGATAAATTCTTGAGTGCACACACCGTATAGGGCAGCCAAACAGAAGGCTTGGGGACCAGACAAAGGCATGGGAATACAAAAGAGGGTAGTATATTCATTCAAGTAAGAATTCGCTATGCCTTTAGTTTTCTTCGAGGTAAAAATCAAGATTTAAAACGGCACTAGGCGCTCCTAGGGTGTTCGATAGGGACCTAGTACCTAAACGCAGGGCTTAGGCGGGGTCTAGGTGGTTTATTTTTTAAATACAAAATTTAACAAACTAATAATATAATGAATACTATCAAATATAATTTAAAAAAAAAATTAATTATCTAGACAAATAAATTGAGTTGAGAATAATCGATGTTGAAAATGTAAATTTTTTTTATTAATTTTATTATACAACATTCTATGTTTTTTAATTTAATATTTTTGTTTTAATTAATACTTGTATTATTAACTAAATATTTAATAAACAAAATAACTTATATGACTAAATCTATATGTATAAGAACTTATATAGCTAAATACACACGCAAATCCACCTAGACACTCAACCATTATGCGGAGCGGTTTCTTATCTTTGAGCACCTAAGCAGATTAGGCCGCCGTCGTTTTGAACAGCGGTAAAAACAGACCCATCAAACGAAAAATACAATGGGTACGTCAATCTCACATGTGTGAACACTCATGCATTCACCACTCAATCATCAGAAAGAGGACATAATTCACCACCTGGATTGCAAAGCTCATGGCTACAATAAGTCTGAATGACATGCCAGATCATGAGGAGTAAAATATTTACTCTCAAACCGACCAATCGTGACAGTTCGATTCTTGTTTATTTGTTTTCCTTGAACATCAATAGAGAGTTATAAATCATGAAACAGTTTTGCAATTGACAGCATTTTCCTTATGGAATCAGTTATGTATATATATATATATATATATCAATCTTTAATCTGTATGTGGTTATGGCTTGAATTTGGTAAATCCAAAGAGTTAAGAGTGACATGAGTTTGGCGTCTTCCTCGACGAGCTCGATCAGTAGCTGAGAATCACATAAACGTGTAGACCACATTCACTCTTACATGAGCTGATAACGTGTCAAAACCTAGAGGTCAATTGGTAGATCGGGGATGGATCCAAATCAAGTGACACACGCAGAGAGTTCAAATTCTCAACCACCATATTAGCGTCTCAAATCAAAATCCTACTTATTGATGATCAGCGAGAGAACCGCTTGCAGACAGTCGAGATTGTCGACTGCACAACCTGACAAAAATGAATGAATAAGTTAGAGAGAGAGAGAGTGAGAGAGAGAGAGAGAGAGAGAGAGAGAGAGAGAGAGAGAGAGAGAGAGAGAGAGAGAGAGAGAGAGAGAGAGAGAGAGAGAGAGAGGAGATGACTCAATCACTCACCCTCCTCCTATCCTATCACAGTGGAGAGCTTAAATAAGCCGCTAGCTCATTCACAAATCACAAATCTACCAATCTTTGGCTACCTGCCTATATATATATCATTTCTCACTTTAAGTACGCGTATATATAATAAGTGAACGATTGTATATATCCACAGCACGTGATATAATATGAAGATGAACACAAAGAAAGAGCTCGATTCTACAGCCAGTATGGAGAAGAAGAATGAGAAGACCGGTACAAAAGATGATGATGAGCTGCCTGAGCCCAAGTACAGAGGCATTAAAGTCATGCCTTTTGTTATAGGTAAGGAAAATATAGCTTATTTGATTGAAGAGTTATTTAGTTTAGTTTGATTCATGTCTAATTATAATATTTCAGGAAATGAGACCTTTGAGAAGCTTGGAACCATTGGAACCTCATCAAACTTGTTGGTATATCTCACAACTGTGTTCCACATGAAAAGCATCACAGCGACAACTCTTGTCAATATCTTCAATGGCACTACCAACTTAGCCACCTTGCCCGGCGCCTTTCTCAGTGACACCTACTTCGGCCGCTACAAGACCTTAGGGTTTGCCTCGGTTGCTTCATTTTTGGTACCAATTGATTCTATTCCTAGTTCCTCTTTAATTATATGCTCGAAATAAAAAATAAAAAAATGCCCTGATTTTTATTTGGTGGATTATTAATTTCTACAGGGGATGCTGGTGCTGACTCTAACAGCTGCAATTTCGAATCTTCATCCTCCAAGCTGCCGGGAAAAGGAAGTTCGTTTCCCGTGCACCGGTCCAACGCCATGGCAGCTGATATTTCTACTAAGCGGGCTGGGACTTCTGGTTGTGGGAGCTGGTGGCATTAGGCCCTGCAACTTAGCTTTTGGTGCTGACCAATTTAATCCCGACACGAAATCGGGGAAGAGGGCCACCAACAGCTTCTTCAATTGGTATTATTTCACCTTCACTTTTGCCATGATGCTGTCTTTGACAGTCATTGTGTATGTGCAATCGAGTGTCAGCTGGGCTTGGGGTTTGGGAATTCCCACATTTCTCATGTTCTTGTCATGCGCTGTGTTCTTCATGGGTTCTAAACTTTATGTCAAAGTGAGACCAGATGGTAGTGCAATTACAACTGCCGTAAGAGTCACGGTTGCTGCCGTCAAGAAGAGGCGGTTGCCACCACCGGAAGAACCCTCTGTTTCACTTTTTAATTACTTCCCAAAAACTTCTGTGAACAGCAAGATCCCCCACACAGATCAATTCAGGTAACTCCGAACGAATAGTTTTTTTTTTATTGATTTATTATCATAGTAAATTATATATATACACATATATATTGAGCATAGGACTTATCTTTCGAAAGAATCGAATTCAAAACCTAAACTATAGTATTTATGGTATTGGTTTCAATAATTACTATAATTACTCAAAGTTGTCATCTGAAATGAATTAGAAATATAATTGAGTTAACCGAATTAATAGACAAGAGTGGATCGAGATCCATAGCAGTTCAATTTTATTTTGCAAAAACTTCAAAACCAAATTGTTTCATTAGTCAAATTGATGGTTCGATAGCGGTTGGACCAACCTCATATATATATAATTGAGCAAACCATAGGCTTGACAAAAAAGTCATTTAGGATCATATCCAAATTTTGACTTTAATGTGACATTATAATGAAGTCAATGACTAACCAAAAAGCTGTAATTTTGCTTTCAGAGTCCTAGACAAAGCTGCAATCATCACCGATGAAGACGACATCAACACAGATGGATCAACAGCAAATCCATGGAGGCTCTGCAGCATGCAGGAGGTGGAAGAAATCAAGTGCCTATTGAGAGTGGTTCCAATTTGGGTCGCGGCCATTATTTACAACATTGCCATGCTGCAACAACAAACCTACGCAGTCTTTCAAGCCCTGCAATCCGATCGCCGCCTTGGCAACGGCGGGTTCAAGATCCCGGCCGCCACGTACACGGCGTTTACAATGCTTGCACTCACAATCTGGATCCCAATCTACGACAGACTCATCGTCCCGGCTATGAGAAGAGTCACCGGCAAAGAAGGTCACTTAAGAGGCCATGAACCTGAAGATTAAGATTGTCGTGGTTTTAGTCTCTCATTTCTTTGTTTGTTTGACAGGTGGCATCACATTGCTTCAAAAAATGGGAATTGGCATGGCTCTTGCTGTTTTGACAATGCTCGTTTCGGGATTGGTCGAAGAGAAACGGAGAGGTTTGGGTTTGTCGAGTCCGATCGGGTACGAAGAGAGAAGAGGTGCAATTTCTTCGATGTCGGCGTTCTGGTTCATACCTCAGCTGGCGTTGATCGGACTTTCGGAAGCGTTTACGGTGATCGGGCAAGTGGAGTTTTACTACAAGCAATTCCCTGAGAACATGAGGAGCATTGGAGGTTCGTTTTTGTTTGTTGGGATGGCAATGTCCAATTATTTGAGTGGATTTTTGGTGTCATTGGTTCATAATACTAGTGAAGGCTCTGCAATGGGGGATTGGCTGCCTGAAGATCTTAACAAGGGCAAATTGGACTATTTTTACTATGTGGTTGCTGCTTTGGAGTTTTTGAATTTGGTGTATTTTATAGTGCTTGCTAGGTGGTACAAATACAAAGGAAGTGAGGGCGTTGCCTCCGAAGTTGGGATGGAAACTATTCAATCCGATAAACATCTTGTTTGAATATGAAGAATTGGAGCATGTATAATTCGTTCATGTGATATGACCAATGCTTTATGAACGACACGTTGTACACACTCATTGAATTTACAAATTTTGCTACGACTGTATTAATGAAGAAATATGAAGGCTGGATGAAAATCTTTGGTATCCTAAACTAAAGCACGGGGAACACATTACATGTGACCTAGTTGACGTACGGCTTCTATCACTCACCCATCCCTGGATGGCTTTTGGCAAATCGAAAGATTGTACGAATAAAGTATGTTCTGTGTATTAAGATTATCCAATTCTGTAGTCAATAGATTTATCTTATATTCATTTTAACCTAGATCGATAGATATTAATCAAGCTAGAGTAAAGAAATGAGCTTAAAACAACCTCCTTCAAAACTCTTATCAATCACTAGCCGCATGCTAAGTGTGTTTGATTCGAAACTGAATTTAACGAGATTAGACCTTGTTGGACGCTAGTTCGCTTTCTTCTGGGCCTACTGAGTGACCTGCGAGGCAGAGAGAAAAACACTAGACATTGATTGAGTAACGGCCTAATAGGCTCCGATACTTAAGTCAGTAAGCGAGATGGAAATCAATAAGCAGATTAACAGCACAAGGACAAGGAGTCGTCAGGTTTGTGTGTTGAGAGAGGGAGAGATGTGTGTATCTTTATGGGAGGGTTTGAGGACGTATATATAGTAGCAATTAATGTATTGGTTGGACTCTAATCTCTCATATTTTTATGATACTGCTAGTCTTATTAAGTCTGATTGTTCGATATGATATATGGTTATTCGATATGATATCAACAAAGTACTAATCATTTCCCGGTAATTAATCTTCCACTTTTTTGTTTTACTTTTTTTGATTCGAAAAAACTCTAGTACGTATATTATAATCGAAACGGTTCACTTCTAATAATTATTGTCAGAAATGCGATTTCGAATAGAAAGAACATCGACAAACATTGTTGGTTCAATTTACTCAAGGTGGCTTACGCAATTCTAACTGCACTGCAGTTAGAATTGCGTAAGAATGAGTAAATGACCAACAATGTTTGTGAGTTTTTATTGAAATGATTTTGAAATAATTATTTAGAAGTTGAACCGTTTCGATTATAATATACGTATAGAGATTATTCGATAACTCAAAAAGGTAATACAAATAGGTACGTACTATCAAAATGAGATGCAAATAATTCAAATTTTAATAAATAAAGACAACTCCGGCTAAAATTTGAAAATTAATTAGAATCGAAATTTCAAAAAACCACCAAAAATATCTCTAGGAGCTAAATTTAAAATATCAAAAATGCCCCATACACTAAACTAATATCGGCTTAATGCCTAAGGCATTGGATTTAACCTCGAATTTTGCAATCGAACTAAAAGCTCAAAAATCTAGAAAACTCTATTTATGGGCATACAACTACCAACGTTTGGTGGTGCCGCTTACCACTACTCTTTGTTTGTAACGCTTATCACCCAACTTTATGATTCATCATGCAAGTTAATTACAATTAGTAATTTTAATTAATATATAAAAAATTTAATTAAATACGAGAAAAATATTATTATTTTCATATTTGTATAAAATAAATATCCATATTATTTAATTTCGTGAATGTATCCAATTTATTATCTATCCCCTTGAAATTAATTATTTTTAAGTGATTTTTTTTTGTCATCTACATATATAAAGCTAACACGATTGTTTGATAAAATTTTTATAATCCCAAAAAATACCTTTGTCATATATAATGCCAGACGTTATACCGTTCAATTAGTGGAGATGATAGTTTTTTTTTTTTTTTTTCCAACTTGATTAGGCATTTTTATGCATCAAATGATTGTCTTGGGTATTAAAGATGATTGGTACGTACTTATTTTCAAGGGAGGTGATTTTGAAAAGGAAATTGCTTTTTACACTATTTTTACTTGTACTTTACTTTTAGTTATATATTTTTATTTTTTAAAATAACAAGTGGAATGAAATTAAAAAATTAAGTGCAAAAATTATCTCTTATTTTCAAAAATGAGAATATTTACATCATATTATTAATGTTATCTCCTCATACTACCCTTTTAATTTAGCAGATAATTTGTGTATATATATATATATATATATATACAAATTCACGGCCCAGACTTTCAACAAGGGTAGAAATGACCATTTTGCCCCCGAAGTTAGTGTTGACTTTTAACCGATATGACTTTTGGATTTTCTGTAAAAGCCGTTGTAAAGGTCTCGGCTTCTCGAGTACGTCAACAGGTGGCAGACCAAAAAAAAAAGTTCAAACAAGTTCATTGTAGGGTTACGTTTTATAGGGGCATTTTTTGTAAAATGGTTAAAAGGGCATTTTGGTAATTTCCCTTGGGAGATTTTTTTTCTATGGATTGTTAGAGAGGTGACAAGTGTCCCTATCCCTTAGGGATGTGTGTACCAACATACAATGTGTGTGTGTGTGTGTGTGTGTGTGTGTGAGCGCGAGCGCGTGCGCTTGTGTTATGATTTTAAGAGTGTTTGTGTGTGTGTTCGACTGAGAGAAAGAAGAAAAAAAACTAAAGAGAATATGAGCAAAGAAGAAGAAGAATAAAATAGGAGAGTGAGATGAGAGGGAAGAAGGGAATCATAAAGAGGAATGAAGTGCCGGACTTAGACTGAAAGGGAGAGAGACGATGACTTGAGAAGGGATTTTCGAGTTTGGACTTGCTCAAACCAATTCTCTACTAAGAACCTTGAAAATAAGGCTGTTATCACCTTCTGGGAGTTCCTACGACCTTAATAAGGCCTGGTTCTTGAGTTTGAACATCAAGATCACCTAGAAACTGAGGAGGAGTTTTGACCGAAAGTTGAGAGGTTGGGTGATAGTGTAGGGTAAGTTTTTTTTTTTTTTTTTTTTGTGTTTTGAGTTTTGACTCTATAGATCTCTTCCTAAGCTAGAGTAGAGTAGATTGGATGAAACAGGAACAAAAACCGCTGAGTTTTGAACAAGTTAGGTCCGAGTTGGGTTGCTAGGTCGGGTGACCCAAAAAACTAGATAAATGGGTGAAGGTGATGACACTATAGCTGGGTGTGTGGGCTTCACGTGCAGCTGCTTCAAGCAGCGCGTGGAGGCACGTGCCAGCAAATTTAGGGGTATGACCAGCATGTTTTCTTATCTTGTCGATGTTACGAAAATATTGGCACAGGTTTCGAGGCAATTGGACATCGTTTCAGGGTAGTTTTGGGAGTCTGAAGTGTGAAGTTAACATTTAAAAATTAATATTAAATCCTCGGAAATTAGATTCTCGTGAGTTAGAGTTTGTACTAGGAGGTTACTTGAAGGTTCTCGGGACTTTATTCACCTTGAATTATATTTTTGGACAATTGATTTACCTCCTGGAGTTAACAAGAACGTTTGTAACCGAGTTAAACGGTGAATCGCACTATGTGTGGATGTTTTATTTTATTAAAATATTATGCATGCACATTTTTGTGTTTTAAATGTTTTACTGTGTGTTTTTGGTGATATTTGAGTGATGGAGAATTTTATACGATTTGCAGGGATTTTATATTTAATTACTGTTTTATTACACATTTTACGAGATTTTTCGTAAGCTACGTTTTCGAATTTCGTTTCGATTTTGATTTTGGATTGAATATGGTTTATGACATGAGATACTGTGATGTTGGACTATTGGTGAATTTTTATGATTTTTGGATGGTTTTTTGGAAGTATTTCGATGACACGTTTTACGGATTTTGTTATTGAGTGGTATTTTGGACTTAGACACGAACTTTTGATTGTGATTTTGATTTGTAATATTGATATGTGATATGGATATGTTAATCCTTGGTTTTGGTGCATCATGTGGTGAATTGTATGTATGTGGATAACCTTCCTCGTGATACATGTTAGTCAGTTAGTCTCAAACATCAAGTGTAACGAACATCCCGGAATTTGAGATTAGATTAGTAGTATGACCGATTAGTGAAATTAATCGGTGATTAGTTGGGCGATTTCGGACGGACGGTGCGAAATGACGGTTTTGCCCCTGACATGGGTGAATGGTTGACTTTTCTTTCGGGTGGTCAAATGGACTTTGATCGATGATTGTGACATAGTTCGGAACGTCACAAGTTCATAGACAGGTGGCACGTCCGATTCCGACATTCGAGGAAGAAGTTATGATGTTCGGAAGTTCGAGGGTATTTTTGTAATTTGGTTGAAATGGGGCAAATTGTTGACTTTTCATACGACATGAAATTGTCACGCATTTTGTGGACCGTTAGGTAGATCTCGATCCCCTGAGTATAACGACATGCGGCACGTTGTCATCGAATTTCGGACGGTTCGAATATGAGTCTAAATATATGAAGGGTAAAATGGTAATTTGAGCATTAAGGGCAAAATGGTCTTTTGGCTACTTTTGAAATGGTGATCAGTGGGATAAGGACATCTGTCCTTGATGGGTTGGATATTTTCAGTTGAGGGCAAAGAGATGGGGACACGTGGATACCTTCTGGTTGGTTCCACTTTGTTCTCCCGTGTGATCGATCAAATGAGGCGGTGATCGATAAAACAGGGGTAGGCTAAGTGTTTCATGTGCTATGTGTCCAGGTGAATGAGAAAAACAGAGGACTCGTGAGTGTATGATTGTGAACCCATTTCCCTTAAACCCTGAATCGTGACTGGTGAATGGACGTGCGAGAGGAGGTTGGAACGACGTCGACGGTGGTGTCCACGACGGCGTGTGGCGGTAAGACACCATGCTTTCCCCAGTTTTGTTTCAGACATGGTTGATTGTGTGGTAGACGTTAATCATCAAATTGGGTGATATGGGGATGATCTAGAGGTGACCAGGAGTTGATCCAGCTCGGTTTCAAGGCCTATGGTGGGCGGTAAGGTGGTTCCCGTGAAATTGCTTTGTTTTCCTTCAAACATGGCAATCTCGGTTTTAATCATTGTCGTTCGAATTAATTGTTTAGGTGCAGTTCTAAAAGACGATACAATGATTTTAAGCTTGGAAGAAAGAGGAATGATGGCTGGAAACAATGGCAGTGAACGTTGAAAAAAACTGGTCGGTGGAAGAGGATCGGGAAGGTATAATTCGAACCATAACTTTGTGTTTTAATCATGTAGGTCGATTAGGAATAGTAGGATGACTCTAATAGGATAAAAAGGATGGGAAAAGATGAAGAATTGGATGAGTTAAGGATTGAACCGGTCATTCCAGTTCGAGTTGCAGAGGCCGGTCTGAACTGGGCCTGACCAAGGTAGACGATGATGAACAGTGTCAGTGCGTGGCTCCCACGCGTGGCATACCTTTTGAGGAAGGTTCCAACACGACTTTTAAAGTATTCGATGTAACGAACATTTTGGAATTGGTTTCGAGTCGATCGGATATCGTCTTGATATGTTTCGGGATGTTCGAAGGTTTTAGGGCTCGTTTAAAAATAGTTAAAAATTCGGAAAAATTACGAGGCTTTAGTATAAACATTGTGAAGTAGTTAGTGACCTTATTATGGGATTTGGACAGGTTCGAGAAAGCCGATGATAGGCAATTAGTCGAGAAAGCGTAATTGCACGCGTATCGAGGCAGCGCGTAAATTGTCTGTAAGTGGACTTTGCTTTCTAATTTATGATGCATGCATAAATGTTTTATATGTTTTCTACATGTTATTTCTATGTTTGTGATACGATATTGATGATTTACGATTTTGCACGTATTTCGACATATTTATGTAATTGCACGTTTTTCGAGATTATGGTTTTATACGATGATTTTTTAATGGTTTCGATACTATGACTTTGGGATTTTAATTGTGATTTTATTTTAAGGATTGATAAAGGAATTTTGGAAAATGATTTCGAGCTTAAGACCCTGTTCATAAAAGTGATTTCGATAAATGTGATTTCGGGTTTTGGAATCTGATTTCAGAAATACGATTCGGGATTCGGTTTTGGAGCTTGAAAAGTGGATTTCTAGATTTGGATTCAGAATGATGATTCCGGAT
Organism: Prinsepia uniflora; assembly: GCA_032719365.1. Classification (NCBI taxonomy): domain Eukaryota; kingdom Viridiplantae; phylum Streptophyta; class Magnoliopsida; order Rosales; family Rosaceae; genus Prinsepia; species Prinsepia uniflora. Next base: position 8,795,077 of record CM064872.1, read on the forward strand.
GCCGGCTACGGAATGATGATTTCGGACTCGAATTTGGAAATGGAATATGGATGTGTTTTCCGGATTGGAATTGAGATTTCAAATGATGATTTCAGATTTGGTTTTGGGTTTAAAGACTCGTTGATATTGATTTTCACTTGGTTTTGGGTTTAAAGACCAGAATATGGCTGGATCTGGTTTTGAGTTTAAAGACTCGGTTGATTGATGACGAGGGAGGGCCCTGGATTAATATGTTTTGAGTTTAAAGACTCGATTATTGTGATATCCCCCGAGGCCTGTTGATTGTGTTTTGAGTTTAAAGACTCGTTGATATCCCGAGAAGGCCTAATGATGTGCATGTGTTTTGAGTTTAAAGACTCGACGCGCTTGAGATCCAGCAACTTGATTGATTGATGTTTTACTTTTGTTTTTCACTGATTTTCAGATGTTTTGGGCAGTGGCCCGGATGATTTGGATTTGCGGATTTTGGGCTGAGTTCCCGTATTTTGATGAGGATTTATAATTTTGGGCTGAGACCCTGGATTTAAGTTATGGATTTGAGAAAATGAAATGATTCCGATTTTCATTTATGGTTTTCTTATCTTGGACATGAAAAGGTTTTATGAAAAGGTTTTCATATGCATGCATTAGTTTTTCGTGGAGGGTATAAATGTGTTTTTCTTATAACGTTTTATGAACTTATTATTTTTTTTGTCCACTCACAGTCTTTTATGTTTTTATACCCTCTAGGTTTGATGCGGTGCGGGCTATTGTGAGAGAGAGACGGAGACATCACACGCCATCCACAGTAAGGATGCGAACTCTGGTTTAACTCAAGTGGGTTTTTGGTACGTTGAACTGGGTATCCCTTGTCTGGTTTGCGTGTATCACAGGGGTTGAACGTGTGTTTAGCCTTCGTGACGCACGTGAGTTAGACGGGAGTATGACTTAGCCCTTAATCCCGGGGGATTGGGGGTGGGTCGTGTCAACTTGGTATCAGAGCTGGATTTGTGCGTTCTACGTGAGGTTTTAGCTCCCAGAGTAGTTGGTTCGTCGACTTGGGTGTTGTGATACTACTGTGGATGTGATGTCTCAACGCGGAACAACCCGTCATCAACCTGGATACGCGAGTGATAGTGAGTGGTAGTACGATATCTATTGGCTTCGTTAGTGGCAAGAGTACGAGTGACTGGGTGATGCGTTGCCCGATACGCAGTGTGAGGTGTGTTGTATGTCGGCTTAGGGATGTAGTAGTTAGCGTGCTTGGCGTTGTTTTTGATCGATAATTGGTTGACTTTTAGGGTCAGATGGAGCAGATCCAATAAATAGTCAACTGTGTGCCAGGGTGACTCACCCGGTTAGTGAGATACGATTGCAGGTTGGCTGGTCAGTCTGTGGGGCCCGATGATAGCCTGTTGAGCTGGATGGTACTCGTGGGTCTGTTGGGCCAGATGGCGTTCGGATGACGATAGTTTGGGATTGTGGCCATTAGTTAGATGGGTTGAGATTGGACTTGTGCAGCTACGAGTAGCCGGATGCCTCGAGTTGAGGAGGTTAAGGAACCTGTTATTTCGGAATTGAGGGATTTTCCCCTGACGATGGTTATTGGTTGGCGCTTGTGTAGCTATTACGTTAAGGGATGATCTTAGCCAGGTGTGACGACTCGATAGGGGAAAATTGTTGTGAGCTATTGGATGTCGTGGGTTTTGATAACCCGAGTAAGGATGAGGATTTTAGGAACCTTGTTAGGATGACTGGTTTGGTAAATATAAGTACATGTGTGAGAAACCCCAGAGTACGTGCTTAGTCTGGAAACCATAAGTTAGGGTTTGTGGTTAGGTAGTTGTTGTGGCTTGGGTCGACTTACGGCCGGATTGGAGATGGTGCTACTGAGCGCAGCCGAGGTATTGGATGACTCTCGTCGAGTCTAATGAGATTGTGGAGATTGGTTGGCTTGACCTGAATAGTGGAGTGTGGTGTAGTGGAGTGTGGTTGCGGTCTCATGGAGCATTCAGTTGCTTAGGGTGGTGGATTATAAGGGAGACCAGTTTCCCCGACCCGAGAGTAGATTGAGGGTTTTGACTAGGTATGAGCGGAGATTCGGGACTGGTGTTCTGTGAGCACGAGATAGGGAATGATGTGCCACGAGCTGGGATGCTTGTGAATGGTAGGATGGGCACATCGTGAGTTGAGGTTGTGACCAGTCGTGAGGTGTAACGACCCGTCCCGAATATCGGGATTTAATGATATTTAATTGTGATTTACTAATCTGGGATTAGTTGGGCGATTTCGGACGAATGGTGCAAAATGACCGTTTTGCCCCTGGGTGTGGGCAAAACGTTGACTTTTAATTCGGATGGTCAAATGGACTTTGACCGATGACCGTGACGTAGTTCGGGACGTCACGAGTTCATAGACAGGTGGCACGTTCGATTCCGACGTTCGTGGTGAAAGTTATGATGTACGGAAGTCCAGGGGCATTTTCGTAATTTGGACGATGTAGGGGCAAATGTTGACTTTTTGACCGGGATGTCCGATGGCCGAGGGCCAAGGACCGTTACGGAGGTTTCGTCGATACGAATTCAATGACAGGCGGCACGCATCAATCGGAGTCCGTATGACCAAGTTACGGGTCAGGATGCGTGAGGGGCATTTTGGTAATTTTCTGCACAAGGGCAGAATGGTAATTTCACGGGTGTTTGAACGGCTACTGTAGCACCGTGGAGGGAACATGGCCAGCGCACGGGTGGTGCGTTTATGGGGCAAATTGATGGCCTAAAACTATTGTTTATAGGTTGTATGGATTGTTTAGTGGCATTGTGCGATGCCAGGCTGTGTGGGACGGTGGATTTGGCCATTAACCATGACTGGTACACGATGAAAAGCAGAGTGCTTCCCACATGTGTTCAGCCTTTCCAGGGCCCAATTGAGCGGATTGCAGTGGGCAATATAGTTATGGGACTGAGTGAAGTGTTCTGGGATTGAGAATGAGAGGAAAGGAGCAATTTTGGTGTGGAATTGTTCAAAAACCCGAAACTGGTTTTTGAAGAGTTCATTATCGAATTTCGGTTTTCAGGCCAGCCCAGGGCAAATTGATGATTCATTTTGTTCTCTGGGATCATTTCGAGTCGAACCAGATCAAATGGGGCAAGCTTGGGAGCTCCTAGGGCCGTGAACGGACATGGTGGACGGCCGGAAAACTCGAGCTTGAGTTGTGACGATTGAGGTATTGTCGAGTTAAATTAATGATGCTAATTAGTTCGTAGTAGTCCTTATTAACTTCCTGTGAAGTTAATTTGATTTTGGTTAAGGATTGGAGGAGCTCTGGTGATCGACCCGTTTTGGGTGATCACGGGTTGTCGACAAGATTGATCGACGGTTGATGCTAATCATGGACACAGAACTGAAATTGGTGGATTGGTGATTGTTGTAGGATCAAGAACGGATGGAATTGATATCGAATTGAGGGTGTTTGAAACGGATCCTATCGCGGGTAATCTGACCCGTTTACCAGTCATTCGGGTGAAGAAGGAGCACTGTAGCAGGCGCGTGGCTTTCACGCGCAGCCACTCACGGCGGCGCGTGACGGCGCGTGGGCACGAATCTCGAGGTGAGGTCAACATGACTTTTATCCTATACATTGTAACGAACATTTTGGGATTGGTTTCGTGTCGATCGGACACCGTCTCGATATTGTTCGGGATGTCCGAAGGTTTTAAATCCAATTTAAAAATACTTAAAAATTCGGGAAAATTACGGGATTTGAATAGGATGTTAATGATGAGGTTAGTGATCCTCTAAATTGATTTGAACAGGATTGGGAGTCCCGGTGATAGTGAGGTGGCCCGGGAGGGCCTATGGCACGCGTATCGAGGCGCTCGGTTAAACGGTCTGTGAGTGGACATTGGTTTTATAAATTCGATGCATGCATAACTGTTTCATGATTGTTATAATTGGGATTATATGATTTATTTTGGATATCAGTGAATTTATATGTTTTCACGCTTTTCGAGGCGATTTACGTGTTTGCACGTGAATCGAGGTTTTCTGGATTTGCACTGATTTCCATAAATATGGATGGATATGATTTCATGAAACGGTTACGGATTTGATAAAGTGAAATCGGGCCAGGGGCCCAGTTAATTTGATGAATCGGGCCAGGGGCCCAATTGAATTATGAAATCGGGCCAGGGGCCCAGTTAACTTATGAATCGGGCCAAGGGCCCAGTTGACTTGTATATGTGATTTCGGGTCGGGGACCCTAAAATGGAATTGAATAAACTATTTCGGATTTGATTCAACCATTTGGACTTATGACGGTTTTATGGAAATTCGGGGCAGGGCCCTTGTGATATTTTGGAAATGAATAATAAAATGTGTTCCATAAAACCATCTCGATATGAGGATATTTATATCCTGGTCTCCTCCAAGTGTCGGGGACACTGGAGAAGTCACGGTGCATTGCCTGCGAGGGCTCATTGTACGGAGCTACCGGACCGTATAGTGATCCAGGAGCAGGATTGCTAGACGTCATGGACGTCAGACATCGGGGATGTCAGAGATATGGACCCGGTGAGACCCCGGGCAGCACGCGTTGCTTAATACCGTGAGATATGACGTCTGGAACGTCAAGCGTCTAGGACGCTAGGCATCGGGGATGCCGGAGATGGAAAAATAATAAATGAATATTACTGGATTGATGAAATAACTCTTGGATTTACTTTTGGAAATTGAAAATATGCTTTGGTTTCCGGGCTAAGGCCCTAATGGTTATTTCTAAATAAATATGGGATTATTGGTTTTGGTGCATGCATATGATTTTACTGAGGGGCATAAATGTCTTATAAATGTTTTAAGCAGACTTGTTTATTTCGTCCACTCACAGCTTTTGTTTTCAATGCCCTTCAGGTTGATTTCGGATACGACTGCAGCAGAGACTTGAGCATCGCACACCTCCTCCATCGATCCTTACGCACTCTGGAAGCCCGTTTGGGCAATGGCAATCGGTTATCCCTTGTTTGGCGCCTCTTGTCAGACGGGAGCACGTCACATTCCATGGTAATCCCGGGGGGATTGGGATGGGTCGTGTCAAGTGGTATCAGAGCAGGTTTTGCTCTTTTTGTGCGCGAAGGACGAGGGTGTGATGTCTCTTTGGGCTGCTGTTCCGTTGTCAACCTGATAGATAGTTTTGGGTTTGTATGGTGAATTGGGTGTGTTTGGCCCGATACGCCGTGCATGGTTGCGATTCAACCCAGGTGGGGTTGTATACGATTAACTGGTAATGTGGGACCGTCGGTTCGGTCATGTGATGATGGATTGTTGTGCCACTGGGCACAGCTAGGTTCAGGGAACCCCATTTGATTGGAAATGCGAAACTCAGTTGAGTATTGGTCTAAGTTTTGGACCCTAGTAGTGTTGGCTAGTGTACGGGGGTTGGTGCATCGGAGTTAGCCGATGACCTTCGTGGTGGAACCCACGATGGAACCCACGTTGAGTTGACGATTGGATTGGATTGGACGTCTATATGATGTCAGGACCGCAGAGTCGGTCAGGTTGTGGATTTTACTGCAAAAGGCAGTTGGGTTCGGTGGAACCCTAGGGTGTGACCTTGGAACCCTAATTTATAATTGATGGACCGAAAGGTGAACCTTAAGTGAGAACTGGTGCTGCGACGAGCGGCTGAGGTCATGGATGACCATGTGGATGACTCTAGTGAGTCTAGTCTGGATTATGGGATTCAATCCACGGATGCAGTTATGAGATAAAATATGGAATCCCGTGTTGGATCGAATATTAGTGTGAGGTGTGGTTACGGATCTTGACAACGATGACTGTTGGTCGACAGTTGTGTCAAGATGACTGGCTATCGAGGGTATTTTGTGTGGCTTTCACACTTGAGGATCAGGGGATGTTCAGGGAACGACCATTATCCTGATGTGCCAGTGGTCAAATTGGAGGTACCCATAGTCGTGGGGTATGAGTGCTGTTACGGGATCGTCGTTCGTAATGAACGGAGATCCAGGGTAACAACCTTGCACACTGTGTGCTAGCAAGGATGTTCGTGTGCTAGCATGGGTGTTCGTGTGCTATGTATGGATGTTGGTATGGTGATACCCTTATGCCAATACTGGTATGGATGCCTGTGTGCTGATACTGGTATTGATGATGGTGCGTTGGTGCTGGTACTAGCGCTGGTGCAGGTGACAGTAATTGTGATGACGATGAGCCACCAGTTGGGGTGTGACTCTGTCATGATGGACAGATGATTGGTATCTGCGACTCAGTGGTGGTTGAGTCTTGGACTGGATGGGATCCAGTGGAGGTTGTGTCGTGTTGGGATAAGTCCTAACAGATATATGACGACAAGTGATGAATGGATAAAATGGTATGATTGAAACTTGGGGAATCTAGGGACGATGTTCCCTATGTCATGCGAGTTGGTGGATTTGGGGAGTTGTGGTCAACTCCGAGATTGGTAAGTTTCTGTACTGCTTATATCCCCTGAGAGTACAAGGAAATTATTGGAATTGGAAAAGTCGGGGAAACCATTCGTGGTATTGATGTGAGATTTTGTGATTATGAATCACTTGGAACCTGAGGATTGAACCTGTTAAGGTCGAGATATGAGACGAAGGCAGTATGGTATGCACATCCAGGCAGAGTGTGGATATTCCGTTCGGAATCGGGGTGTGTGCATACATGATTATTGACGGACGTGAGGTCCGAGTAATGAATCGATCTTGGACACGTGGTGGTCCAAGTAAGGTATGGACATGGGCAGTCCAGTGGTTGGACTTGACATCTCATTGGGAGCATGTCTGTTTCCAACATGGTTGGAACTCCCGTTTCGGGGAGAGTTGTGATTGGGAGACGAGAGGAGTGCTCGTTTCCAAATCAGTGATTGGTATTCCGAAGTCATTAGGGTTGACTTCATATTTTCCTGCCGTGGCAGATGATGATTGTTGCTACCAGTACGTTGAGTGTGTATTGGTTGGTGGACCCATTTTTGGTTTGGGGTCATTGGACACAAGAAGTTTTGTATGATTTTGGATTTGGTGGTGATATGCGTGGTCATCTTTCCACCAAGGGAAATTTGGCGAAGGATTCAATTGAGGGTGTAAGACCCTACGATCAGCTTTCGGATGGATTGTTAGCTATGTGAGCATGTGTGGATCCCAGGTGGATCTGATTTGTGATGTTGTCGACTTTGGTCGATGTGACGATCTAGGATCGTGATGTTACTTGTCGAGTGACGTAGCGATGGATCTGGGTTGTGGTCTTGATGATCCAGATGGGTGGAGAGTTTATCACTCTTACCTTGGTATGTGAGTCGTAAATGACGGGGCTGAACTTCTTTTCGGAGTGAAGTCCATATGGTTTGTGACTTGGTTGAGTAGGTTTCCGATGTGGTCGGATTTTGTCAACCTTTGACGTGTGGATATTGGGATTAGCTCCCTTATGAAGTCAATCGAGTGTTGAGCGGGTAACCGATAGGGTCGGTTATGTTACGTCTTGATGGACGTAAACGAGATTTTGGGTTTTGGAATCGAATTTCTGGGTGACGACTCAGGATTCGATTGCGAAGCTCGAAAATGGATTACTGGATTTGGGTACGGAATGGTTATTCCAATGCTAGCTTACGGAATAATGATTTCGGATTCGGATTTGGAAATGGATTAAATATGTGATGTTTGGGTTTGGATTCGGAATTTCTTACGAAATTGCGGATTCGGATTCGGAATTGGAACTAGATGACGGGTGGAGTTCGTTTTGTCTCATGTTGGTTTGAGCAAATGTGCTCCATTACTAGAACGTGTTTGGCTATAACCTGGGTGGCTATAGTCAGATTGATGGATTGAGGTACGTACAGGGTACGTTGTACGAGGATTGATACTGGTTAGGCTGAGTGGTGCCTAATGGCGGTACATGGGATGTACCAGTGGTGTGTAACTAATGTGTTGGTAATCGGCTTGGTTCTGATATCATTTGTTTGGCGGTATTGTGGACTGGACATTGGATACTGTGCGCTGGGCAGATTGATCTTGTCGGGTTCAGTGATTTTATGAGCAGGTGCTCTTAGCCACGGTTGGCTAGTGGAACCCCGGTATTGAGATGTGTGTTCACTGCTGGGCTGGTATTCAATGTGTTCCAGTTACACCACTTGATGGAGTAAGTTGACGGTATACGTACACTCAGGATGAGTGAGTTGGTGGTCAGAGTAACCACGAGTAGCCTTGCGTGATGCTACTACGCCGTCATATTTTCCAGCGTCTTGGGAGTCGGCGATTTTGGACATTGAGATTTATTTATGTCGCAGGATGGGCTTGCCCTGCGAATTGAGATCATGTGGTTGATCTTGCGCTACATCGAGAGTGATGTAGAACATGGTGTTGTCACGGATAGACAGATGGTTGGGGCTCTATCAGGGTGGTAAAGTTTTGTGATGACAGTTTGACTAGTGGTGTCAGCATGGACTGACAAATGAGATTTGGTGACTCCCGACGGGAGCAAATGTAAGGATTTATTGGCAATGGAAGGGAACCATCTAGCTGAAGGAGTCAGCTAAATGGTTAGGCGATTTTATCGCGGATCAGGTGATCATTTCCACTCGAGGTGGTCGAGTGTTGTTGCTATTATGACGTATGACTGAGGTGGTATGTCTGGGTACAAACGAGACTGGTGTTGTCCCAGTATGTGGGTGTACAAGTGTACACAGATGTGTGGTCAAATTGTTTCCACAAGGTGGTTGTGGAATAAGGTTATTGGTAATTTCGAGGACGAAATTCTTTAAGGAGGGAAGGTTGTAACGACCCGTCCCGAATATCGGGATTTAATGATATTTAATTGTGATTTACTAATCTGGGATTAGTTGGGCGATTTCGGACGAATGGTGCAAAATGACCGTTTTGCCCCTGGGTGTGGGCAAAACGTTGACTTTTAATTCGGATGGTCAAATGGACTTTGACCGATGACCGTGACGTAGTTCGGGACGTCACGAGTTCATAGACAGGTGGCACGTTCGATTCCGACGTTCGTGGTGAAAGTTATGATGTACGGAAGTCCAGGGGCATTTTCGTAATTTGGACGATGTAGGGGCAAATGTTGACTTTTTGACCGGGATGTCCGATGGCCGAGGGCCAAGGACCGTTACGGAGGTTTCGTCGATACGAATTCAATGACAGGCGGCACGCATCAATCGGAGTCCGTATGACCAAGTTACGGGTCAGGATGCGTGAGGGGCATTTTGGTAATTTTCTGCACAAGGGCAGAATGGTAATTTCATGGGTGTTTGAACGGCTACTGTAGCACCGTGGAGGGAACATGGCCAGCGCACGGGTGGTGCGTTTATGGGGCAAATTGATGGCCTAAAACTATTGTTTATAGGTTGTATGGATTGTTTAGTGGCATTGTGCGATGCCAGGCTGTGTGGGACGGTGGATTTGGCCATTAACCATGACTGGTACACGATGAAAAGCAGAGTGCTTCCCACATGTGTTCAGCCTTTCCAGGGCCCAATTGAGCGGATTGCAGTGGGCAATATAGTTATGGGACTGAGTGAAGTGTTCTGGGATTGAGAATGAGAGGAAAGGAGCAATTTTGGTGTGGAATTGTTCAAAAACCCGAAACTGGTTTTTGAAGAGTTCATTATCGAATTTCGGTTTTCAGGCCAGCCCAGGGCAAATTGATGATTCATTTTGTTCTCTGGGATCATTTCGAGTCGAACCAGATCAAATGGGGCAAGCTTGGGAGCTCCTAGGGCCGTGAACGGACATGGTGGACGGCCGGAAAACTCGAGCTTGAGTTGTGACGATTGAGGTATTGTCGAGTTAAATTAATGATGCTAATTAGTTCGTAGTAGTCCTTATTAACTTCCTGTGAAGTTAATTTGATTTTGGTTAAGGATTGGAGGAGCTCTGGTGATCGACCCGTTTTGGGTGATCACGGGTTGTCGACAAGATTGATCGACGGTTGATGCTAATCATGGACACAGAACTGAAATTGGTGGATTGGTGATTGTTGTAGGATCAAGAACGGATGGAATTGATATCGAATTGAGGGTGTTTGAAACGGATCCTATCGCGGGTAATCTGACCCGTTTACCAGTCATTCGGGTGAAGAAGGAGCACTGTAGCAGGCGCGTGGCTTTCACGCGCAGCCACTCACGGCGGCGCGTGACGGCGCGTGGGCACGAATCTCGAGGTGAGGTCAACATGACTTTTATCCTATACATTGTAACGAACATTTTGGGATTGGTTTCGTGTCGATCGGACACCGTCTCGATATTGTTCGGGATGTCCGAAGGTTTTAAATCCAATTTAAAAATACTTAAAAATTCGGGAAAATTACGGGACTTGAATAGGATGTTAATGATGAGGTTAGTGATCCTCTAAATTGATTTGAACAGGATTGGGAGTCCCGGTGATAGTGAGGTGGCCCGGGAGGGCCTATGGCACGCGTATCGAGGCGCTCGGTTAAACGGTCTGTGAGTGGACATTGGTTTTATAAATTCGATGCATGCATAACTGTTTCATGATTGTTATAATTGGGATTATATGATTTATTTTGGATATCAGTGAATTTATATGTTTTCACGCTTTTCGAGGCGATTTACGTGTTTGCACGTGAATCGAGGTTTTCTGGATTTGCACTGATTTCCATAAATATGGATGGATATGATTTCATGAAACGGTTACGGATTTGATAAAGTGAAATCGGGCCAGGGGCCCAGTTAATTTGATGAATCGGGCCAGGGGCCCAATTGAATTATGAAATCGGGCCAGGGGCCCAGTTAACTTATGAATCGGGCCAAGGGCCCAGTTGACTTGTATATGTGATTTCGGGTCGGGGACCCTAAAATGGAATTGAATAAACTATTTCGGATTTGATTCAACCATTTGGACTTATGACGGTTTTATGGAAATTCGGGGCAGGGCCCTTGTGATATTTTGGAAATGAATAATAAAATGTGTTCCATAAAACCATCTCGATATGAGGATATTTATATCCTGGTCTCCTCCAAGTGTCGGGGACACTGGAGAAGTCACGGTGCATTGCCTGCGAGGGCTCATTGTACGGAGCTACCGGACCGTATAGTGATCCAGGAGCAGGATTGCTAGACGTCATGGACGTCAGACATCGGGGATGTCAGAGATATGGACCCGGTGAGACCCCGGGCAGCACGCGTTGCTTAATACCGTGAGATATGACGTCTGGAACGTCAAGCGTCTAGGACGCTAGGCATCGGGGATGCCGGAGATGGAAAAATAATAAATGAATATTACTGGATTGATGAAATAACTCTTGGATTTACTTTTGGAAATTGAAAATATGCTTTGGTTTCCGGGCTAAGGCCCTAATGGTTATTTCTAAATAAATATGGGATTATTGGTTTTGGTGCATGCATATGATTTTAATGAGGGGCATAAATGTCTTATAAATGTTTTAAGCAGACTTGTTTATTTCGTCCACTCACAGCTTTTGTTTTCAATGCCCTTCAGGTTGATTTCGGATACGACTGCAGCAGAGACTTGAGCATCGCACACCTCCTCCATCGATCCTTACGCACTCTGGAAGCCCGTTTGGGCAATGGCAATCGGTTATCCCTTGTTTGGCGCCTCTTGTCAGACGGGAGCACGTCACATTCCATGGTAATCCCGGGGGGATTGGGATGGGTCGTGTCATGAGGTGCTGGTGTTTGGTAGGAACCACTAGCCGAGTTGGGATAGGCGATGACCATTGGCAGGTCATGTTTCGGTACGAACGATCAGGATACCGTTAGTTGATCGGGCTAGGTTGGTATCACCATCGTCTTCCTAAGTTTATCATCATCAAAATATTAGATCCATTTCCCATAAAAAAAAATTAAAAAGAGAAAGAAAAAAAAGCCACAAGATTCTACAGCAATTGAAAAATTTATCAACATTATCTTCCTCAATTTATCTTCATCATCTTCCTCAATCTATCACCATCATAACATTAGATATATGTCTCAGAAGAAAAAAAATTCTGGAAAAAGAAAAAAAAAATTCTGGAAAAGGAAAAAAAAACCCACAAGATTCTGCAGTAATTAAACAATTTGTCATCATCATCTTCCTCTCAAATCTATTTCTCACAAAAAAAATTTGGAAAGAAAAAAAAGAACCCACAGATTATGTAGCAATTAAACAACTATAGAAAAGCACTGATGATGTAAGAATATTTGCACACAATGTGGGCAAACTAGGTTGTGAAGACCATCGCTTCTTCCAAATGAAGGACATGGTTCCCATATTTTTTGTCTTTGTGTTTGATCCATTTTTGCCGACGAGGAGTCTGAGCCAGATTTGGATATGCCTCCAAATATTTACAAGATTAATTCGATTAGAGTTGAGATGAAAAATGGACTTCTAAAGATGATGATTCCCAAGGCCATCGCGAAAGCTGCATTAAAATTGTTCAAAAAAATTCTGGGTTGGAATTGTTACTTTGTGTTTACAGAAAATTATGGGTTTTGGGTTCTGGGTTTGGATTTGGGTTTTGGGTTAATGGATGAGAGAGAGAGGGGGGGAGAGAGAGAGAGAGAGAAAAAAAAAAACTGGGTTCTAGATTTTGGGTTTTGGATTTGGATTTGATGTAACGACCCGTCCCGAATTTCATGATTAGATTAGTGACTAATCACGATTAGTGAGGTTAATCGGTGATTAGTTAGGCTAAATCGGACGAACGATGCGAAATGACCGTTTTGCCCCTGATCGTGGCAAAACGTTGACTTTTCGTTCGGGCGGTCAAATGGACTTTGACCGATAACCGTGACGTAGTTCGTGACGTCACGAGTTCATAGACAGGTGCCACGTTCAATTCCGACGTTCGAGGAAGAAGTTATGACGTTCAGAAGTTTAGGGGCATTTTGGTAATTTTGGTTAAAAGGGGTCAAAATGTTGACTTTTTGACCGGAAGGTCCGATGGCCGAGGGCCGAAGACCGTTATGTAGATGAGGACGATACAAATCCATAGGCAGGCGGCACACTGAAATCGGACTTCGAACGAGAGAGTTATGGGTCACGGAAGTTCGATTTCACTATGCACGAACTTCGAGACGGGGACGAGTTGGCGAAATCTGATTGGGCAGATATTTTAGTGGGCCCCATGGATGAGTGACAAGTCCCATTGACTTGATCCCCCAATTTGTGGATCTATATAATTAATTAATATTATTTAATTAATTTTATAAACCAAACCCACCCACCATTCAATCTCAACCCTCCAATTCAATTCTAACTTTAAATCCACACCCTCCATCCCATCTCTCTTTCTCTCATCAGCCATCCTCCTTCATCTTTGTTCATCCTCCAACCCGAAACCCATAACCCCATTTTTCTTCATTTCTTCAAAAATCAAAACACACAATCACACTTCACCATTCATCACTTGTATGAGCTGGGAGTGACCGTGGGGGGAGTGTGAAGGGCTGAGGACGGAGAGGGTGGACGGTGGCCCACGGTGGAGGACACGGCGGAGGAGAACCCGTGAGGTAGGAAAATATTTAAATTTTCGAATTTTAGTTCTACTGGGTTTTGCTCGATTCTAAGGTTTGGGTTGGGCTGCTGGTAGACCTAAGAGTCTTTTGGGATTGAATTCGAGGGTTAGGACGGCCTGGAACAACCGTGAACGGCGGGAGAAAGTCACGGCCGCCATGGCCGAATTGGAGATACGGGTTTTAGTTGTTTTCCTTCCATTTTAATGTCATAGAACCTTAGGTTAGATTGAGACGAGTAGAATGGGACAAACGGGAGGAGAAATGGTGGCCGGAGCAGGGAGAACCGGCCGGGTCAAGCCGCGTGTCACGGCGACCCGGTTGCAGACGTTCGGGTCGACCCGCGGGAGGGCAGGGATGACAGGTGACGTCATCCTGCTGACGTCATCATGTCAGGGATGACGTCATCATGTCAGATCTAACAATGTCAGACAGTGGGCCAATGAGAACGTGACACGTGTCACTGTCAGGGGTTGCCAGTGATGACGTCATGCTGACGTCAGCGATGACGTCAGCAGGTACTGTAGCGGCGCGTGAAGCCCACGCGCAGCCACTTCAGGCGGCGCGTGAGGGCGCGTGCCAGGGAATTTGGGAAAGTGTTCAACATGGGAAATCTTTTATTCGATGTAACGAACATTTTGGGATTGGTTTCGTGTCGATCGGACACCGTTTCGATATGTTTCGGGGCATCGGAAGGTTTAGGTTCGGTTTTAAAAATAGTTAAAATACGGGAAAATTACGGGGCTTTGGTAGGAGGTTAATTAAGTAGTTAGTAACCTTCTATTACGATTTGGACAGGTTTGGGAGTCCCGGTGACGGTGACCGGCTCGGGGAGCCGTATGGCGCGCAAATCGAGGCGGCAGCTCAGACGGTCTGTGAGTGGACCTTGTTTTCTAAATTGGTGCATGCATAAATGTTTATTATATGTTTTATTACTTGTTTGATGATGCCATGGGTGCATTTGTGTGTGGTTACGTATAAGCACGTATTTCGAGGTTTCGGCCTTATACGGTGCTTATACGGGCCTGTATTTCTTATTGGTTTTAATGAAATGGCTTTGGATTTGTAAAAGGATAAACTCGGGTATGAGACCCATTTGGTTTTGTCTCGGGCATATGACCCCAAATTTCAGGCACGGTGCCCAGCTGATGTCATATGTTCGGGCACGAGACCCAGTTATTTTACGGTTTATGATTTCGGTTCAGGGACCCTAGATAGATTTCCAAGTTCATGACGGTTTATGGGAACCGGCATGAACTCTGGAAAGGCCATTGTGGTTCATGACGGTTTATGGGAACTGGCATGAACCTTTGTCAGGTCATTCTGGTTCATGACGGTTTATGGGAACCGGCATGAACCCTTGTTATGGTATCGTGGTTCATGACGGTTTATGGGAACCGGCATGAACCCTTGTTGGTTATTACGGTACATGACGGTTTATGGGAACCAGCATGTTACCTGATTATGGATATTATGGATCATGACGGTTCAGGGGAACCGGACATGAATGTTTATGTTATGTATATATATGTTCATCTACCTTCCTTTACATGTTCTACTATCTCCTCCGGGGAGGGTCGTTGGCCTGGGTGGACCCCGGAGTAGTCACGGAGCACCGACTGAGTGGAGTCACCCCCCAGTTGGGTTCCTTACTCTCAGGAAGGCTATGGTTACTATTACCTCGAGTAGGATCAGTGGTCTGCGGACATTGACCTTGACTTTGAGAAGACTCGGATTGAGACCCGGGTAGCACGCGCGTAGCTTTGGAAACTGTGACAGGATTGGTTGTGTGAATTATATGTGTATATGATATAGATATGATATATGGATTGTGATATGTGGTATGCACAGGTGTGCACAGGAGTCGAGCAGTGGCTCGGGTACTTGGTTTCAACATGGTTATGGTTTTGGGCTTAGTCCCACATATGGTTTGTTTTGGCTAAATGGTTTTCAAATGCATGCATGCTTTTTAGTGAAGGGTACAAATGTCTTCGTTAAAATGTTTTTATAAACTTTTGTTTTGTCCACTCACAGTTTTTAATGTTTTGACTGCCCTTCAGGTTGACATCGGATATGGACTGTAGCAGAGACCGAGATTTCACATGCCTCCTCCGGATCCTGGCGTACTCTGATAGCCCGGGAGGGCAAAGGTCGGAAATATCCCTTGTCTGATACTTCGTGTCAGACGGGAGCAGGGTCATCCCGCACTAATCCCGAGGGGATTGGGATGGGTCCTGTCAACGTAGTATCAGAGCGGGGTTGTCTCTATTCGAGCAACCGTGTAGCTCTCGGAGTAATGCACAGGTCGAGGATGTGATATCTCAATGGGCTACAGTTTGTTATCAACCTGATAGTTAGGGTATCGATACGATAGTTAGTAGGACCGTATCGTGGAATATTTTGGTTCGGCACTGGATGCCGGGGTTGTCATAGTTCTGTCAGGGTTGACAGTGTGGAACCCTACGAATGGTGAACGTAGTATTACGTTAGAGTTTTGGATCGTGAAACGGTTAGTTGGGATCGTCTTCACGATGTCGTAGGATCGGTTCCGACGACTGGTTGGGAACTATGACCATCGATGTTCGGATTTTGTTGAGTTAGGTGGATTTACTGCTCCTTTCGGTTAGCAGCCGGATTCGGAGAATCCTAGTTGATTGACGGTAGGATTGGATTGACGTCTTTACGATGTCCAGACCGCGGGGTCGGTCAGATCGTGGATTTTACTGCCTTATGCAGTTGGGTTCTGAGGAACTGTAGGTGTGATCGTGGAACCCTACCGTATGTGTATGGTTCGGAAATGTGAGTTGACGAGTGGTTTGACTTGGATGACTATTTGGATTTGGATTCGTTAGTCGGTCTAGTCATGTCAGCTTGTGTTGGGACTGCACTTCGCAGTCAGGGTTGTACGTATCGGTTAGACAGAGTTGGTTGTCATGCTACTTCAGTTGTGGGTTGGTGCAACTAAGGTCGTGGGCGACCTGGTAGACGACATTTGGGTTAGTCGGAGTACGGCTGGTTAGTGATTGGTGGGACAAGGTATCAAGGTTGGTACTTGTCGATGGAATCCCTGAGTGGGAGACGAAATGGTTGGTACGAACTGACAGGACCCATCCCAATCCTCCCGGGATTAGTGCGGGATGACCCTGCTCCCGTCTGACATGGAGTGTCAGACAAGGGATATTTCCGACCCTTGCCCTCCCGGGCTATCAGAGTACGCCAGGATCTGGAGGAGGTATGTGATATCTCGGTCTCTGCTACAGTCCACATCCGATGTCATCTCAAAGTCAAGGTCAATGTCCGCAGACCACTGACCCTACCCGAGGTAATAGTAACCATAGCCTTCATGAGAGTAAGGAACCCAACTGGGGGGTGACTCCACTCAGTCGGTGCTCCGTGACTACTCCGGGGTCCACCCAGGCCAACGACCCTCCCCGGAGGAGATAATGGAAGTAAAGGAAGGTAGATGAACATATATATACATAACATAAACATTCATGACCGGTTCCCCTGAACCGTCATGATCCATAATATCCATAATCAGGTAACATGCCGGTTCCCATAAACCGTCATGTACCGTAATAACATAACAAGGGTTCATGCCGGTTCCCATAAACCGTCATGAACCACGATACCATAACAACGGTTCATGCCGGTTCCCATAAACCGTCATGAACCTGGGAATCCATTTAAGGTTCCCTGACCTGAAATCAAAACCGTAAAGTAGCTTGGGTCTCGTACCCGAACATAGGACATCAGTTAGGCACCGTGCCCGATATCTGAGGTCATATGCCCGAGACAAAACCAACTGGGTCTCATACCCGAGTTTATCCTTTTGAAATCCAAATCCAGTTCATTTAAATCAATAAAGAAATACAGACCCATATAAGCACCGTATAAGGCTGAAACCTCGAAATACGTGCTTATACGTAACCACATACAAATGCACCCATGGCATTACAAACAAGCATTTAAAACATATAATAAACATTTATGCATGCACCAATTTAGAAAACAAGGTCCACTCACAGACCGTCCGAGCTGCTGCCTCGATTTGCGTGCCATACGGCTCCCTGAGCCGATCACCGTCACCGGGACTCCCAAACCTGTCCAAATCGTAATAGAAGGTTACTAACTACTTAATTAACCTCCTACCAAAGCCCCGTAATTTTCCCGTATTTTTAACTATTTTTAATCTCAAACCTAAACCTTCCGATGCCCCGAAACATATCGAGACGGTGTCCGATCGACACGAAACCAGTCCCAAAATGTTCGTTACATCGAATAGAAGATTTCCCGTGTTGAAAACTTTCCCATACTCCCTGCCACGCGCCCTCACGCGCCGCCTGAAGTGGCTGCGCGTGGGCTTCACGCGCCGCTACAGTACCTGCTGACGTCATCGCTGACGTCAGCATGACGTCATCACTGACAGCCCCTGACAGTGACACGTGTCACGCTCCCATTGGCCCACTGCCTGACATGTCAGTCTGACATTGTCAGATCTGACATGATGACGTCATCCCTGACATGATGACGTCATCAGGATGACGTCATCAGTCATTCCTGCCTCCTCGCGGGTCGACCCGAATGACTGCAACCGGGTCACCGTGACCCGCGGCTTGACCCGGCTGGTTCTCCGCCGTCCGGCCACCAAAACCGTTCCCGTTTGTCCCATTTTCATCCTCTAATCCTAACCTAGGGTTCTATGACATTAAAATGGAAGGAAAACACCGAAAACCATACCTTCGAGTTTGGCCATGGCGGCCGTGCATTCCTCCGCCGTTCACGGCCGTTCCAGGCCTTCCCCATCCCCAAAACTAATCCTATTCGACTCCTAGGGCTACCAGCAACCTAACCTAAACCTTAGAATCGAATAAAAAGCAACAAAACTGAGTTTTGAATTTTTGAATTTTTGAATATTTTTACCTCACGGGTTCTCTCTCCCCGCCGTGTCCTCCGCCGTGGCTGGCCGTGGCTTGCCATCCAAAACCTCTTTCCACCACCTCACGATCATGTTCAGCTCATCCAAGCAAGGAATGGTGATGGTGTGTGGTTGTTTCAGTTTTTGAAAGAAAATGAAGAAAAGGAAGAAAACGGAAAATGAAGAAGGATGATGAAGTGATGAAGGATGAAGGCTGATCGGATGTGAGGGAGATGGGATGGAGGGTGTGGATTTAAAATGAATTTGGAATGGATGGTTAGGATTAATGGTTGTTAGGTTTAATTATAAAATAATTAAAATAATAATATTTAATTATTTAGATCCACATTTTGGGGGATCAAGTCAATGGGATGAGTGACACTTGTCACTCATCCATGGGGCCCACCAAAATATCCACCCAATCAAATTTCGCCGAAACGTCCCCGTCTCGAAGTTCGTGCATAGTGAAATCGAACTTCCGTGACCCATAACTCTCCCGTTTGAAATCCGATTTCAGAGTGCCGCCTGCCTATGGATTCGTATCGTCCTTATCTACGTAACGGTCTTCGGCCCTCGGCCATCGGACCTTTTGGTCAAAAAGTCAACATTTGACCCCATTTAACCAAAATTACCAAAATGCCCCTAAACTTCCGAACGCCATAACTTCCTCCCCGAACGTCGGAATTGAACGTGCCACCTGTCTATGAACTCGTGACGTCACGAAATACGTCACGGTCATCGATCAAAGTCCATTTGACCGCCCGATCGAAAAGTCAACATTTTGCCACCATCAGGGGCAAAACGGTCATTTTACATCGTTCGTCAGATTTCACCCAACTAATCACGGATTAACCTCACTAATCGTGATTAGTCAATAATATAATCATGGATTTCGGGACGGGTCGTTACACGAACGGTTGATTCTGTTGGATGCGGAGTCTCGATAGTGATGTCTGGTAGTGAGGTCTGCACGAGTGTGTGGCAGGCACTACTACCAAGAGTGGTTGTAGTTATGATTGTTGGGAATCGGGGACGTTCGGGGAACGTTTTCCTTTTCTCGTGTGAGTTGTCAGGGTGACTGTACCTAGAGTTGGGTACGAGGGAGACAGAGTTTCTCCTATTCGAGCAGAGGTAAGGGTCGTCGCTCGGAATGAGCGGAGATCCAGGGTTGTCAGTTTTGCACATGGTGTGCTAGTGTTGTTGTTGATGCTGGTGTGGACACTTCGTGCTGATACTGACACTAGTTTTGGTGATAGTGCGTGGTGCTGGTACTAGCGCTGGTACTGGTGCCGGTGATCTTGATGACGGTGAGTTACGAGTCGGGATGTGACATCAGTCGTGATGGGCATATGTTCGGTGTCTGTGGTCCCAGAATGGATCTCAAATAGAGTTAAATTGGTTAGGGGACACGTGGTTGATGTCCGGGTATGTTGTTTCCAATCTTGTTGGAATTTCGGAATCGCGAGAGGTTGCGACTGAGGTGACAAGAGGAATGTGGGTTTTCCGCATTGGTATTGGGTATTTCGAGGTCGTTTGGGTGACTTCTCAGGTTCTACCATAATTGATGGTGGTAGATGATGTAGATGTTATTGATGTTGTTGGTTGCCACTAGTACACTAATCGTGTATTGGTTGGTGGACCTGGGATTTGTCTTGGGTCATCAGCATGTGTTGTGTATATCGAAGTTAAATGACTGAGATTTCTCATTTTCTTCTTGGTGGCAGACGATGTTGGATTACGTGGCGTGGTGAGTGCAGCAAGTTTTGGTTGCATTCACATAGGATGAGTTTTGATGTCATCGTGTTGGATCATCTTTGGTTTTCCTAGGTGGAATGACAAGGATCGATACGAGGTAATCAGTGAGAACCCACGGTCTCGGCGTGTCTCGTCGTTGACTAATCTATTTAGATGTGGGAAATGGTTGAGGACTTTGGACGTCGTGACGATCGGGGATCGTGACGTCTATGGTCGGTTGACGTAGTGTTGGATCTGGATCGTGATTTGGATATCCAGATAGGTGGAGAGTTTATTACTCTTACTTGGATGTTGAGTGAAGCATGATGGGACTGAACTTCTTTTCGAGGTAAATCCCATATGGCTTATTACTCGCCTGCGTAGTTGTCCGATGAGTAGGTGTCTGACGAGGTCGGATTTTGTCTGACCTAGTGTTGTGTTGATGTTGGGATTGACTTCCCTATGAAGTCAATCGATCGTATTGTGGTAATCGGTTGAGCGGGAAACCGATAGGTTTGGTTTTGGTATGTCTCGGTAGATGTGAACGATATTTCAGGTTTCGGAATCAGATTTCTAGATGACGATTTAGGATTTGATTTTGGAACTTGAAAGAGGATTTCTGGAGTTGGGGTTTGGAATCGGATTCTGGGTGACGATTCAGGATTTGATTCTAGAACTTGACTGTGGATTTTCTTTTTATGGATTTGGGTTCGGAATGGTCATTCCTAATACTAGTTTACGGAATGATGATTTTGGATTCGAATTTGGGAAATGGTTATGGATATGATTTCTGGTTTTGAAATCGGGATTTCTTACGAAATTGCGGATTCGGATTCAGATTTGGAAATAGATGATGGGTTGGAGTTTTGATTTGTCTAGTACTGGATTGGACAGATGGACTCCAAATTGGAACGTGATTGGCTACAACCTAGGTGGTTGTAGGCTGATTGATGGGTAGTTGTATGTACCTTGTACATTGTTCGAGGTATGATACCAGGCAGACTGGTGATGTCTGGTGACGATATATAGGTTATACCAGTGGTACATTGGAGAGCGTATTGGTAGTCGGCTTAGTTCCGGTACCATTGGATTAGTTGAGGTCTTGTACGTGGACTGGACATTGGATATTGTGCATTGGGACATGGTATTTCTAATGGGTCTAGTTACACACAGGTCGAGTGCTTTGTGGGTAAGTGTTTACCCATGGTTGAGTGAGTTGGTGGTTAGTGTAACCACGAGTGAGTATAGTGACAGTTTTCGATTGACGACTGTCAAGTGGTGACAGTTTGTCGGAGGTGTCAACGTAGATCGTTGAGTGCGGTTTGGTGACTCCCAGTGGGAGCAGACGTCAGGATAGGTTAGAGATTGAGGAAGGAACCGTAGAGTTGTTTATGTCAACGAAAGGGTAGATTTGACAAGTGGGTCGATCATAGGATACTTGGGCTACTCTGATACTAACATGTGGTGTCAGTTCGGAGCGTACGACTTCTGCTATTCGACGTGGTCGAATGTAGACGATGCGACGTGAGCGTTAGTGGTACGTCTAGTAGCAAACGAGTATCGTTCTGGTTAGTGGGTGTACGAGTGTACACGAGTTTCGAGGTCAATTCTACTTTCCACGGGGTGGATGTGGAATCAAGATAATTGGAGTTTCGAGAACGGAACTAATTAAGGAGGGAAGAACGGCTAGAATTAGGTCGGTTGGAATTTCGAGGACGAAATTAATTAAGGAGGGAAGGTTGTAACGACCCGTCCCGAATTTCATGATTAGATTAGTGACTAATCACGATTAGTGAGGTTAATCGGTGATTAGTTAGGCTAAATCGGACGAACGATGCGAAATGACCGTTTTGCCCCTGATCGTGGTAAAACGTTGACTTTTCGTTCGGGCGGTCAAATGGACTTTGACCGATGACCGTGACGTAGTTCGTGACGTCACGAGTTCATAGACAGGTGGAACGTTCAATTCCGACGTTCGAGGAAGAAGTTATGATGTTAAGAAGTTTAGGGGCATTTTGGTAATTTTGATTAAAAGGGGTCAAAATGTTGACTTTTTGACCGGGAGGTCCGATGGCCGAGGGCCGAAGACCGTTACGTAGATGAGGACGATACGAATCCATAGGCAGGCGGCACACTGAAATCGGACTTCGAACGGGAGAGTTATGGGTCACGGAAGTTCGATTTCACTATGCACGAACTTCGAGACGGGGACGATTTGGCGAAATCTGATTGGGCAGATATTTTAGTGGGCCCCATGGATGAGTGACAAGTCTCATTGACTTGATCCCCCAATTTGTGGATCTATATAATTAATTAATATTATTTAATTAATTTTATAAACCAAACCCACCCACCATTCAATCTCAACCCTCCAATTCAATTCTAACTTTAAATCCACACCCTTCATCCCATCTCTCTTTCTCTCATCAGCCATCCTCCTTCATCTTTGTTCATCCTCCAACCCGAAACCCATAACCCCATTTTTCTTCATTTCTTCAAAAATCAAAACACACAATCACACTTCACCATTCATCACTTGTATGAGCTGGGAGTGACCGTGGGGGGAGTGTGAAGGGCTGAGGACGGAGAGGGTGGACGGTGGCCCACGGTGGAGGACACGGCGGAGGAGAACCCGTGAGCTAGGAAAATATTTAAATTTTCGAATTTTAGTTCTACTGGGGTTTGCTCGATTCTAAGGTCTGGGTTGGGCTGCTGGTAGACCTAGGAGTCTTTTGGGATTGAATTCGAGGGTTAGGACGGCCTGGAACAACCGTGAACGGCGGGAGAAAGTCACGGCCGCCATGGCCGAATTGGAGATACGGGTTTTAGTTGTTTTCCTTCCATTTTAATGTCATAGAACCTTAGGTTAGATTGAGACGAGTAGAATGGGACAAACGGGAGGAGAAATGGTGGCCGGAGCAGGGAGAACCGGCCGGGTCAAGCCGCGGGTCACGGCGACCCGGTTGCAGACGTTCGGGTCGACCCGCGGGAGGGCAGGGATGACAGGTGACGTCATACTGCTGACGTCATCATGTCAGGGATGACGTCATCATGTCAGATCTGACAATGTCAGACAGTGGGCCAATGGGAGCGTGACACGTGTCACTATCAGGGGCTATCAGTGATGCTGACGTCAGCGATGATGTCAGTAGGTACTGTAGCGGCGCGTGAAGCCCACGCGCAGCCACTTCAGGCGGCGCGTGAGGGCGCGTGCCAGGGAATTTGGGAAAGTGTTCAACACGGGAAATCTTCTATTCGATGTAACGAACATTTTGGGACTGGTTTCGTGTCGATCGGACACCGTTTCGATATGTTTCGGGGCATCGGAAGGTTTAGGTTCGGTTTTAAAAATAGTTAAAATACGGGAAAATTACGGGGCTTTGGTAGGAGGTTAATTAAGTAGTTAGTAACCTTCTATTACGATTTGGACAGGTTTGGGAGTCCCGGTGACGGTGATCGGCTCGGGGAGCCGTATGGCGCACAAATCGAGGCGGCAGTTTGGACGGTCTGTGAGTGGACCTTGTTTTCTAAATTGGTGCATGCATAAATGTTTATTATATGTTTTATTACTTGTTTGATGATGCCATGGGTGCATTTGTGTGTGGTTACGTATAAGCACGTATTTCGAGGTTTCGGCCTTATACGGTGCTTATACGGGCCTGTATTTCTTATTGGTTTTAATGAAATGGCTTTGGATTTGTAAAAGGATAAACTCAGGTATGAGACCCATTTGGTTTTGTCTCGGGCATATGACCCCAGATTTCAGGCACGGTGCCCAGCTGATGTCATATGTTCGGGCACGAGACCCAGTTATTTTACGGTTTATGATTTCGGGTCAGGGACCCTAGATAGATTTCCAAGTTCATGACGGTTTATGGGAACCGGCATGAACTCTGGAAAGGCCATTGTGGTTCATGACGGTTTATGGGAACTGGCATGAACCTTTGTCAGGTCATTCTGGTTCATGACGGTTTATGGGAACCGGCATGAACCCTTGTTATGGTATCATGGTTCATGACGGTTTATGGGAACCGGCATGAACCCTTGTTGGTTATTACGGTACATGACGGTTTATGGGAACCGGCATGTTACCTGATTATGGATATTATGGATCATGACGGTTCAGGGGAACCGGACATGATTGTTTATGTTATGTATATATATGTTCATCTACCTTCCTTTACATGTTCTACTATCTCCTCTGGGGAGGGTCGTTGGCCTGGGTGGACCCCGGAGTAGTCACGGAGCACCGACTGAGTGGAGTCACCCCCCAGTTGGGTTCCTTACTCTCAGGAAGGCTATGGTTACTATTACCTCGAGTAGGATCAGTGGTCTGCGGACATTGACCTTGACTTTGAGAAGACTCGGATTGAGACCCGGGTAGCACGCGCGTAGCTTTGGAAACCGTGACAGGATTGGTTGTGTGAATTATTTGTGTATATGATATAGATATGATATATGGATTGTGATATGTGGTATGCACAGGTGTGCACAGGAGTCGAGCAGTGGCTCGGGTACTTGGTTTCAACATGGTTATGGTTTTGGGCTTAGTCCCACATATGGTTTGTTTTGGCTAAATGGTTTTCAAATGCATGCATGCTTTTTAGTGAAGGGTACAAATGTCTTCGTTAAAATGTTTTTATAAACTTTTGTTTTGTCCACTCACAGTTTTTAATGTTTTGACTGCCCTTCAGGTTGACATCGGATGTGGACTGTAGCAGAGACCGAGATATCACATGCCTCCTCAGGATCCTGGCGTACTCTGATAGCCCGGGAGGGCAAAGGTCGGAAATATCCCTTGTCTGATACTTCGTGTCAGACGGGAGCAGGGTCATCCCGCACTAATCCCGGGGGGATTGGGATGGGTCCTGTCATTTGAATTTAAGGATTATGATTGATGAAGAATTGGGGAAAATGATATGATGATTGATGAAGAATTTGGGAAAATGAGATGATGATTGATGATCTATGAAGATCTTGTTAGGGAAGATGAAGATAATGAATTGGTAAAGAGGAAGAATGGAGATGAATTAAGATTGCTCCCAAAATGCCCCTTCAAAATTTGCCACATCAGATGTTGAGTGGCATTTACTATTTTCCACATAAACACTTAACTGAATTTTCGATGGAAAACTTAACAGAGGTACTCTTTTGATATTGCAGATAGGTTGGGTACTCAATTGAATTTTTTTTTTAACTCGGGTATCTTTTGAAATTGTTCCTAAAATTTGGATACTTTTATACAGTTTCTCCTTTATAAAATTTCCCTATTGACTTGAATTTCTAGTGATGCTGGTATTATCCTTTTCAAAACTAACATCAAGACAAGATTCATAATAGGAGGTTTTAGAGTTGGTGTTTGGCGAATATCTTGGATATCGTATGTATATTCTATTTTTCTTTGACCATTGTTAATCTTTTGATTTTGGATGCATATTCTATTTATTTTTTTGGTCCATTGTTAATCTTTGTACCCTTGGACGATATAATCTTTGATATTTTGATGATAAAAAAACATCATAACATTTGCAAATAAGTAATTAAGTTGATGGATAATTAATGAGTTCATTTTTACTCACCACCACTTTTTGGTGGTGATGCTTATCAGTTATCACCAACCTTAGAACTTGCCAAATATCCTCCAAACAAGTTTCATGTCTATGCTTTTATGCATATGTACATTTGAATTTAATTTCTCCTCTTAATTATATGTACGCCCTTCATTGAAAAAAAAAATAGAGAGAACTCTAGGTCTACGCTCCTATGCATGTGTACATGTGAATTTACTTTCTCCACTTAGTTATTCGTACGAGAAAAAAAAATTAGAGATAACTTCGTATCTATATTACTGTACATGAAAGGACTTTATTATATACTAATATAAAAACATAATTTTACATTATTAAATGATCAAAGTTGACAAAAGAATTAGAGATAATTCTGGATCTGTTGCGAAGGATTTGATTTGAGTTTTGAGAGAATGAGAGGTTGGGATAGATAGAGAGAAAGTATATGAATGTGTATTCTATATTCTTAATTCTTAATAAATAAAATTGTATCCTACTTTATATAATAAAAGGGATTAATATATATATATACAAATGACCTATCTATCCCTCGTAACCCTTTACACAAATAGACACCAATGTTAGGTTATTTACAACATTGGTTTTTCTCTATCATCATTTAAAGAAATAGCTTGACATTTCATGTAATGATGCTACTTGACTATGCGCTTATGTGTTACCTCATTAAAATCTTGCGAGATAACAAAAATTCTATGAGACAAAAACAATCTTATTCGAAGGAAAAAAAAGTACAACGCTAGAACATGGATAGATGCTAAGTTTTTTAGATAGAATGCATTAGAATTGCTACACCAAAACCTTACCCAGTAAAACCAGTGAGAAAAACTCGTGGTCAAAAGGAAAAAAAAGGAGTAAATGTATATGAGTCGAATTATTTCCATCCTCGGGATGCATTATCAATAGGATGACCATATTAAAGGTGTGTCTCGTTAAAATCTAGCTAGGTAACAAAACCCAACGGGATAAAATAAATCTGGTCATAAGACAAAAGAGTGCAAGATGGTCATGTGAGTATACTTCAGGATACTTATTATACTTATGTATACTTGGTATACTTCATGATACTTCCCCTGATCTCGACTCCCCTTGAAAACTACAGATTAGGTAGATCAGCCAGTCTACATAAACCAATACCTTACATATTCTGCTGGAATGTAGCCTTTGGTAATGACTAGATGAAGGTCTGCATGGTTTTCTTGAGATCGGATTGATTTGATCTCAATATTTTGATGCTCTAATTGTTGTTGGTTAAAGAAGAACTTTGGTGCAATATGCTTGGTGTTGTCCTTTAATGAAACCGATCTTCATCAGCTCGATACATGTAGCATTATCTTCATAGAAAACTGTTGGTTCATTATGGGTGGAATACAGTCCACATGTACTTCGAATATGCCCCATAATGGCTCTCAGCCATATATATTCACGAACCGCTTCGTGAAGATTTAGGATCTCTGCATGATTCGAAGATGTAGCAACAAGGGTCTATTTTACAGACCTCCAAGATATGTTGTGCTCCCAATGGTAAAAACATAACCAAATTGGGAATGCACCTTGTGTGACAGGACCCATCCCAATCCCCCCCCCCCCCCCCCCCCCCGGGATTAGTGCGGGATGACCCTGCCCAATCCCCCCCCCCCCCCCCCCCCCCCCCCCCACTTTTGGGCGTTTTTCTCCTCTAGATGAGTGTTCGGGATGCATGTTTAGTTCTAGGGTTTAGGGGGAGTTTACGTATGAGCTTTTATGGATTGTTGGTGACCCCTGGGTGTTACTTTGACGGGTTAGGTCGCCGAAGAGGCTTTGGATTAGCATACGGCTCAAGTTTGAGTGACCGGTTGTACTATGAGTGGACATTTTCTTTCATAACTATGATGCATGCATATTTACATATTTATATAATTTTTCGGTATGGTTTGGATGGTTATAGTTTGACTAAATTATTCTCTATGTTTTCTAGATAAATGGCTGGTTTTTGAATGTGTATGCGGTTATGGTTTCCAAGACACAGGTTTTTGTGGTGGTTTTGGAAATCGAATTTTGAGTTGGTGCTCTGGATAGGATGGTGCCCTGGTTGAAAATGGTATTTCTGGTAACTATTTTTTGGTATGGCCATCCTCAGGTGATTGGATTGTTATTCCAAAGTTGGACTCCGATTATTCCCAGAGACGAACTCGAACGTGGTCTAACTTGGTCTTGACACGTGCCAACGGAGTAGGACTCCACATGATCCGTGGTTGTCTATCGAATTTTGCACGAACAAGTCAAATTTAATCATTCTTCATCAATAAACTATTGCTCTTTTCAGCGAGCAACAGAGTAGTGATCAACTCCGCGAACTTGGTAAATTTTCTTTCTCTGTACTGTTGATGCAGGACAATACATGAGGCAAGAAATGTGAAGAATTTCTCCTCAAGGAGGTTAGCATTAGTGAGCTCCTCCCCACACTATTTGAGAAGAAACTGAATACGACATATCTCAGAGTTATATTCGTTTACAGTGAAATCCTGAAAAGAAAGGTTATGTTAGTTATGTCTTGTTTCAAGTAAGAAAATATCATTTTAGTGATCGAATCGATCTGCTAGCGAAACTCATAGTGCTCTCAGGTCTTCTTGACCAAGGTATTCACATTTCACACTGAAGTACGCAATACATATGCCTCTGAATGAGGATCATAGCATTCGTCTTTTTATGCTCAGAAGTCACTTTTTCTTCTTCGATGGTTGAGCGGATTCTGTTTGTAGTGAGATCAAACTTTACATCTTCAGTCCATTGACAGTAGTTTCTCCTGAAATTTTCTAATGCCTCAAATTCAAGTTTATTGAGATCTGTCATTCTCTACAATGAGTAAATGACAATATTAGTGTTTGGGAAAACACATTCATAAGCAACTAATGAGAACTTAAAGTTCTACAACACGGTATGATTAATTCGGAATAAGCATGTAATAGTGAATCTAAGAAGAAAACTTCAAGTTCCTTTTGTTTGCAATTAATGCATCACACTTCCTAAATAATATTTATACTATGAAATAAACATATAAACAATTAAATAATATACAATGTAACATGCATAGATGGTAGAAATAAATTCCACTGGTATTTAATTTAGTTATATTGTAATACTTTAGGCATACATGTTTATATTTTAAAGCCCAAGGAGTATAAAGAAAAATTATGGTTTTTTTTTTTCCGTCGGAGCCAAACTGCCCAACCGAGTCGAGCTGGACCAGCTTAGCCGAGTCGAGCTGGGCCAGCCTAGCCGAGCTTATCCGAAGCCGCAGCCCACTGGGCTTCAAGGCTAGCGGGCCGAGCCTTTTGGGCTTGGCTAATGCAGACTTACTGAGCTTAAACCACCCCCCCCCCCCCCCCCCCCCCCCCCCCCCCCCCCCTCTTTTTCTTGCTTGGCCTTCTGAATTGTGGGTTGTGGCCTTCTGGCCTTCTCTATGGGTTGGAGCCTTTACAACATATGCTCTAGCACAAAAAAAAAAAAATTGAAACCGTTTTTTTTTCCTTGGTTGAGCAACCGCAAGCCAATTGCCAATTCCCATTCACAACCAAATAATTTCCATGCAAATTATCAATATCAAAGAATGTCATGTTGACTGGTTATTTAAGATCATATAATTATCGAACAATTTTCAATAATTATTAAACATATAATTTATTCAAATGAATCCCAAACATTGAAGCAATTAATCTAATAATTCACATCAATTAAATCTCAGTATGTAATTATAGGCTTCAAGGGGAAATTATTTCTAGGGTTCATCAAGAATTAACAATCCTAAAAAAAACATATTTCTAGGGTTTTAATTCAATAAATAAAAAAAATGAGTTTTAATAAAAAAACTACTTGGTTGAATTAATCTTTCACTTGAGCAATCTTTGATTCCAGAGTTGTTCGTACTGATAACGTATTGTGAAGGATTTGAGGAACTTGAGTTTTAAGAGAAGGAGAAGTTGGGAGAGATGGAGAGAAAATATATGAACGTGTATTATGTATTCTGATTTTTTAATAAATAAAATTGTATCTTCCCTTATATAATAAAAAGGATTAATATATACAAATGATCTATCTATCTCTCGTATCTAGGCACGAGCTGCCTCTAAGACTGGGATGTGCCCATCCGAAATTAATTATTCAATGTAAAATTTTATGTAATATTAGTTTATGTAGCCTACTTATTAATTTATTTACATTTAAATAAGAGAGATATAGATGTTTTTGAAAATTATATGATGTCTTATCCACATAAAAAATGTGTTTATTGTAATTTTAGGTATTATTGTATTTTATCTGTATGATTATTTGTTGTTTCTTTGCATGAAATGTGTATTTTTTTAGATGTATTTTTTTAATTAATGAAATTCACTTAATACTGTTAAAATTTGATAAAAAATTTACCCTAATTAAAATTTAGTTCACCTCATTTTTTGTTATTGAGTTGGTGCCTGCTCCTATCCTTTACATAAATGGACATCAATGTTAGGTTGTTTACAACATCTACGTTTCTATAAAATGATTTTATGATGCACTAATAGAAACATATATGTTTACATTATTAAATAACCAAAACCATCCTAAAATATATATATTAAATCAAAGCAATGTATATATAATTAGGCCACATTGATGCCATCATTAGAGGGTTTCATGATTGCACTTTTCGTTTCACGGGGTTTTATGGAAACCTTCAGGTTCAACATAGGCATGTTGGGATCTTCTCAGAGGTTAAAGACAACGTTGATGATGGCCCATGGATAGTAGGCGGCGATTTT
This sequence comes from Prinsepia uniflora, assembly GCA_032719365.1. Taxonomy (NCBI): domain Eukaryota; kingdom Viridiplantae; phylum Streptophyta; class Magnoliopsida; order Rosales; family Rosaceae; genus Prinsepia; species Prinsepia uniflora. Next base: position 8,825,584 of record CM064872.1, read on the forward strand.
AATGAAATTGTAACGAGTAATGGGAACTCGGGACAACGAGGAAGGCCGGTTGGCCAAATTCAGAGTTTCAGGGATGCTCTAGAGGATTGTGGATTAATGACAGTTGATTATAGGGGTCAAAAATTTACTTGGTCAAATCGATGGAGGGGGGAGGGCCAAGTAAATGTGAGACTTGATAGAGCTACTCCGAACGGTGCTTTTCTTAATTTATTCCCGGGAGTTTACCCTTCATTTAAATTCTTGAGCCTTAGATCATTTGCCTTTATTAATTTGTCTTCTTAAAAGCCCAGGGCAGAGGAGGAGGGGGCGCAGGTTCTTCTTTGAAAAGCTTTGGTTTGCCTATATTAATTTGTCTTCTTAAAAGCCCAGGGCAGAGGAGGAGGGGGCGCAGGTTCTGCTTTGAAAAGCTTTGGACAAAAAGTGAAGGATGTAAGGAGCTTGTAGAATCTGCTTGGGGGGGCGACTCGAGGGACGATTCTTGATTAAATAGCTTATCGTCGGACAGAGCTACAAAACTTGAATAGGGACACATTTGGGCATCTTCCAGGGAGGATTCGAGCACTATAGGCTCATTAGATGCCAGCTCTGACCGCAGCCTTTCTAATCATGAAGCAGACTCTTATATCAGCAGATGGATGCTGAACTTGATGGGCTTAGGGCGAAGGAAAAGGTGATGTCGAGACAACGATCTCGGGTTGATTGGTTCAAAGAGGGTGTTAGAAGAAGGTGCCGAAATACTCATTACTTCCATAACTATGCAAACGACAGAGGACGAAGAAATACAATTGCTGGAGTTTTTTTATCAGGAACAACATTGGTGGAATATAGAGAAGTACATTGGTCTGATATATAGCGTCTGTTTCCAGCGTTTATTCACATCCTCAGCTGGTGGGGGTGGCCATTTTTTGGAGGTTTTTGGGGCAATCACAAACAAGGTCGGTGATGAGCAGCGGGTGGAGATGGACAACCCTTTCACTTGGTTGGAGGTTGACCATGACTTATTTCATATGTATCCTACCCAAGCCCCAGTTTCGATGGTATGCCTGCCCTTTTCCATCAAAAATACTGGGGTATTGTTGGGGAGGATGTTGTGGGTTATTGCTTATCAGTCTTGAATGATGGGTGAGCGTTAGGGACATTAACCATACCCTAATTTCGCTCATTCCTAAGGTCGATCATCCAAAACGGGCATCCAAATTTCATCTCATCGCTCTATGCCGAGTGCTATACAAAATAATTTCATAGGCAATCGTGAACAGAATGAAACCGGCCATGACACAGATACTCATGAGTTCCATAGTGATTTTGTGCCTTTTCGATTAATCATAGATAACAGCATTGCCGCTCTTAAAAGTATTCATGCAATTCGAAGGCGTGGAAATAGCCATCTTAAGAAAATGATCCTGAAGTTGGATAAGTCCAAAGCATAAGGTAGAGTAGAGTGTGGTTTTATGGAAGGTATGATGCAAAAACTTGGGTTTCCGGATGAATTGGTTGCCACTATTATGGATTGTGTGAGTACTGTGGTTTATTCAGTTCAAATTAGAGGGCGTCTCGCTGGTCACATGTACCAACTTAAGGTTTGAGGCAAGGGGATCCGCTATGAGCTGTGGTATCAACTGAATTTAGATGTAGTGTTTACTTGAAGGGCAAGTAACGCTAGTTGTTATAGCTTCTAAACTAGGTGAGGTGTCCTTATGTAATAGATGCATTGTCATCACAATGACATCACCTCTAACCAATTCTATCACTCAAGAAAAGCATGCAATACAGAATATCACACTATTCTCTCAACGAAGTTGCTCATAGGCATTTTAAGAAGTACGTTGTGCATCATTTTAACAGTAGATATCAAACCATTTCAATCCAAGATTCATATCCATTTTCATAAAGAAGAGGAAGAAGTAATTGAAAACATCATGGGCTAATCCCTATTCAAGCAGCTAAGAGTTTTGAGTGAGATTGAGTGCTTACCCGATAAGAGGAAGAACATCTGATTGCCAATAGCAAGTGGAAGAAGTGAAATGTGTGGTCAGGGTTTTGCCAATATGGGCAGCAGCTCTCACATACCATGTTGCCATTGCCATTGGCCAGGTTGAATTCTACCACAAGCAGTTCCCTGAAAACATGAGAAGCATTGCAGGGTCTCTCTACATCTGTGGATTGGCGGATTCGAGTTACTTGAGTGGCTTCTTAATCGTCATAGTCCACCGGATTTCTGACCGGCTGCCAGAGGATCTCAACAAGGGGAGACTTGATTACTTCTATCACTTGATTGCTGCTCTAGGAGTTGCCGATATTGGGTACTTTCTAGTGTGTGCAAATTGATTCAACTACAAAGGTTCTGGGGACAATGACGCCCAAGTAGGCAAATCAGAAACCCTGGCTAAGAAACCATAAGTTACATGAATTGCGAGACAAGCAAGCAAGCCTTTCATGTACAATTGGAATGGTAACATGTGACGTTGCTCCGACTAATACTATAAACTGTAATTTATTTGTGAATGGTGCCGATTAATTGAGAGCAGTTCATTTTTCCCAAATCATGCGAGAGAGAACACAAAGGGAAGGGGGCGTTGGGGGGAGGAGGAAGTAGAAAACAGCAGATTGCAGCACTCATTTTACATACCAAAAAAACCGAAAGCAAGATAAGAGTAGCAAATTTAAAGCGACTGCCTACAAAGTTATTACTCACAACATGCCGAGTACACGTCTTTACTCTCAGCAATATGAGGGATCATCTTCTTCATCATATCTTGTACAGTATAATAATTAAAACTATAATTATGTCTCCATTAAACAGTGTACGCTTGCTGAATTGTGTCGATGTCAAGCCCCTTCAATCTCACCACGGATTCTACGTGACCCTTGAGTGTAGTGAGTTCCCTCAACCTACAAGAAGAAAGTGGACTTGCGGTTAGAAATCAATGAAGATAACCAAATCAAAGCAAGTTTTGGATCGAGCTGAAAAGAGAGCTTGTTCCTTACCTTGCAATCTCGGCTCTTCTCTTGGCTTCTTCTGCAATCTGGTTGAGTTCTGTGAAATGCGTTCGTTCTGTAAACATCTTGGTGTCCGGTGGCTGCAACCCGTGCAATGTTCTTTGAGCGTGTGCCCATTGAAGCTCACGTTGTTCCTTTCCGAAGTCTTTTTGCCTTGTGAAAGCAATCTGGAAAACAAATGAATCCCTCAGCACACAGCTCACAGGAAAATTTGTGATCACGTAAAACAATGTAAGCATGCTAAAGGCAATCATACCCTTTGCTCAATGAGAAGATCCCAGGCCTTCCCGCTGAGGGCATATCGTATCATGAACTTTATGATATCAAGAGGGATATAGGTTACGATGTTATAGAGCCAGATCACCCCAGCCCAACCCCATCCAATCCCTTCAATGGCAGCAAAACTCCAATTGGCGTAGACTGCAATCAAGGTGGCAATCTGCTCAAAGTGGAAGATCAAAAGCTCAGTGTTCAAATTAGGATTAATCAGAATGTGAACAAAATAATGAAATGATTGGGTAAATTAACTCACCAGCTGCGCTATCACAAAAGCCACCAGAAGCAACAAGCCAGGTCGCTCAACAAAGGACCAACTTCGAGACCTTGTAACAAATATGAGGGCCTGACTAATAATGCTCACTTGTAGATATATAGCAGAGGCAAGCTTCCGGAAGTCATCATTCGCGGTTTTTTCAAGGGTTGACACCCCAAACGTTCTCTGAAACAAGTAGTGACTAAAAGTTAATTAATCATTAACTTGAGTTAACAATCAGTCCACCCATTTTGGGACTATAAGTAAATGCATCAGCAATGATTAGGACATTTTGTAAGCGAACTAGGACTACAAGTAACTTGAGTTAACAATCAGTTCACCCATTTTAGGGCTACAAGTAAATGCATCAGCAATGATCAGGACATTTTATAATCAAACTACGTGGAGAATCTTACTGGGAAGAAGTCTGTTTTGTATGCTGCCCAAAAGAATATCACAGTCATTATTGCCAAGTAACTACCAAGTACGATTCCAGTTGTAAAAATCTCAGCCAGCTTCCAGCTATCTGGCAGAGGAGATGGCTTAACTCTATCCTTTGATATCGTCATGATAGTACCTAAAAGGTTATGCTGTTTGTAAGTTTCGAGAGGTGCTAAGTAACTGACACATAAATCGAAATAGTTACTTCAGTCAGCAATAAGAGATATCAAATCCCCACAACTACTGTATAATAAAAAATGACTAGAGAAGGAGAAAGGAGATATTTTGAACAGGGAAAAAACAAACCATCATTGAGGATGGCGATAATAAGCACCATGAAAGGTGGAAAATCAAACTTCCATATGAGGGCCAGCAACATGAAACCAAGCTGCCAACAAATTAGAGGGTCAGAATTGAGAAAATACTGTAGGACATTCTAAAGAAGATTTAACTGAAGATTTTATGGACAGCTATATGGATCAAACCAAAGAACCATTAACTTACGACAATACGTATTGTGATGGAGACAGCATATATCTGCAAAATATAAATGATAAAATTTTGTTATTGATCAGTTCACCACTAATGTGGACATAATACAAGAATTTATACAACATTGAGAACAAAAGCTTACTGTGTAATTTTTCATCCTCTGAAAGATTGCCCGACTGGTCAAAACAGCACTAATAATGACACTAAGGCCAGGTTCAGTTAGCACAATATCAGAAGCACTTCGAGCTGCATCTGTTGCATCAGCAACAGCTATACCAATGTCAGCCTTTTTGAGGGCGGGAGCATCATTAACCCCATCACCAGTCATTCCACATATATGCTTCCTCGCTTGCAATCGTTTCACTATCTCGTATTTGTGCTCTGAACCAATACAATATTCATCCGATCAATATAAGAAAGTTGAATTGAAACCATTTCCGGCAGCCAGGAGTAAAAATTGAAACCTTTTTCTCATTTATGTGAATTGGTAAATAGTTGAGCTTTCCCCAACAATGGTGATGTAGAAGCTTACCTGGGAAAACGCCAGCAAAGCCATCAGCTTTTTCTATCAACTCATCAATCGGTAGAGCAGCAATCGATTCGTCTTTATCTTGTCCTAACAAAGCAGATGAAGGATACATGTTGGTCCCCATCCCCAAGCGACGCCCAGTTTCCTTTCCTATGGCCAGTTGATCCCCTGAAAAAATACAAGGTTAAGAAAGACGACAGCATCAACTACTTAATAGCAACACTTGTTCTACAGAGCTGGAAGGTGAGCTGGCATAAACACAACTGATACATGCTAGCAGCTTTAGTGACTCTTATTGAACAATACTAAAGCAAACCAACAGAACCCATCTATAAAACATTTTCTTCAACATCAAATCACATGGCATCTACGTTATTAAAGGTCAAATACAAGTCTGTTTATCTAAAAATAAAAACATGAAAATATTAACACATTCACAAGCAACGCCATTGGTGTTCACAATATCAAGTAAAATGTGCACTATGATGCAGCATCCATGATGAACTACCCCAAATAATAATCAAACAGACGTAGAACATTAAGGCACAAATATAGAGGGACAAAAGGCTGTTAACTGAAAATATCCACTTGGTTTTGCTTATGATTTGTTAGATTCAATTAGATCTCTTTACGATTCCCACAAACAAAAATAATACTAATATCGCTGAAGATAAGTACACACCTGTAATCATCTTCACATTAACTCCAAGATTTAAAGCCCTCCTTATCGTCTCTGCACTGTCATGCCTAGGTGGGTCAAAGAGTGGCATTAGACCAACAAACTGCCATGGGCCTCCAGCACTGTCTTTCCTTCCTTCTGGTACTTCCTGCATAAAATGAAGGACACGACTTTAATATTCATATACTTTTAAATTAGAACAGAAGCAGAAAACAAAAAATTAGAAATTCAGTAACCTGGTATGCTACTGCAAGAGATCGTAAACCTCTCTCAGCAAACTTATCAATAACAGCATGAACTCTGCGCTCGATGTCTGACTTGTTGTGAGCAAGATTAAGAATCTAAATAGAAAATACGAAATTAGGATTTAATCTTGAAGAAAAAGGGGAGACACTGACAAAATGAGATGCAATTTACCTGCTCCGGTGCACCTTTGCTGACTCTATGCATTTTACCATCACGATCAATATAAGTCAATGCAGTTCTCTTATCAGTAGGATTGAAAGGAAGGAAGTGCAATTCTTGGACACCAGCACGTGCCTTTTCAAACAAGTCAAAACAAATGGCATTTTTCATGAGGTAAAAACACATGTAATGAGACGTATCTTTCAGAAAATTTTCAAAGTTAGATCAAAATTAGTGAAATACGCCTAAAGAACTTCAAAACTATGCAATAATAATACCTCCTTGGGATCAGCAAGCATTCCAACTATAGCGGTATCTATTGCATCTTGATTCTCCACCCTGGAGGCCCGGGCTGCCATCAGCACAACAGTATCCGGATCCACTCCTTTTGTGAAAACCTACAAGTTTAAATTTAAAAGTCGAGCACAAATTTAAACAACAAATTTCATTAATGAAACAAATTCCAATAACTAGTAAGTAGCATATCTCCTAACAACCTCAATAAGATTCTTGTCAACAGTAAGCTTATTCAATGTTAGAGTTCCAGTCTTGTCACTGCAAAGGACATCCATGCCTGCCATCTCTTCAATTGCTGTCATTCTCTTTGTAATAGCTCCCTGCAATCATTAACAGAAGTAATCATGTCCCAAACACCTTATACCACATGAACTTGTAGCATTGCAAGGAACCAAGCCAACCTGCTGTGATAGTCTATGAGACCCAATAGCCATTGTCACTGACAGAACTGTGGGCATCGCAATTGGAATTCCACCAATGAGAAGCACAAGAAGGTTATCAATTCCAGGACGATAGTCACGGTCTTGTATCGGGTACATGACAATTATCTCTATAACCATTCCCACGGCTATAGAACATATGCAGAAATTTCCAATTGCAGTCAATACCTAAAAGTTAAATAAATAAAGAAATCAGAACCAATAAAGTCACGTGTAGAAAGTCTAAATTAAACGAAAAATATAAAACTATTGTTCCCCCACCATTTGGAAGTGGCCCACTTGGTTAGTGCTATCAACAAGGTGAGCAGCCTTCCCAAAGAAGGTATGGACACCAGTGGCAATGACCACTGCTTCAATCTCTCCTTGTTTGCAGGTAGAACCAGAGTAAACACCATCCCCAGGGCTTTTTGTCACTGGAAGGGACTCACCTGTAAGTGCAGACTGCAAAGGCCAAAACACAAACTTCAGACTAACAACCAAAAGGTTCCAAGATTCACCATACATGTTACTGCAAACTTGAACATGATAAACAAAACAGTAATAACCACATACCAACCTGATCAATTTTCAAAGGATCTCCTTCAAGCAGACGAGCGTCAGCTGGAACAATATCACCAAGCTTAATACTGATTATGTCACCGGGCACTAGAGCGGCAGCATCTTGCTCATTCCACCTTCCATCTCGAAGAACCTTTTAAACATTTCTTTGTCAGGAAAAATACCAAACAAAGAAATTCAAACATATATACCACCAAATACTAACTTGTACCCACAGTATCACTTAAGAATCCATTTCATCGAGAATTGATAAATAAACTAAGGTGATACTTATGGATCATCCAGATTTCATAGCAGAACAAATAGATAGCAAGCTTCCAATCTGAAACCTTGGCTTTTGGAGCAAGTCGAGCCATGAGTGCTGCCGCCGCGTTACCAGCATTATTTTCTTCTATGAAACTAATAGTGGAATTGATGACGAGCAGAGTTATAATACCCACAAAATCTTGCCAATCGGGAGGCTTACCCTGCATAAAGATAATCATGGTGCAAATCAACTAAACCATAAAAAAGCATAGAATTGGAAACAGTGACATAAAGAGCTAGGCGTTTACTCCTCCATTTGCAAGAGCAATGGCCATTATAGCAGCAGCTTCCATAACCCATGAAAGAGGATTCCACATAAACCCGAGAAACTTCAAAAATTTGCTCTCCTGAACAAACCCAGAACACGAACAGAAAAGGTTCAGCTTCTAAATCACCATAATAACAAGAAAAATAGGCTCTGAACATGAAAATTAACCTGCTTTTCTTCGAGCTTGTTGTGGCCAAAAATGGTCAATCTTTCCTCAGCAGCCTCACTGCTGAGCCCCTCTTTGCTACATCTCAGATTCTCAAACACCTCTTCAATGGGTATGTTTTCCTGCACTCAAAAAGTTCATATAAAACCAGTAAAAAAAACCAAATACAAATGAACAAACCAGAAAAAAAGGCATCAAATTTGTCAGATCTATTTACCAAATCCACAGTTTCCTTCAACACAGCGTCCAATACTTCAGGCTTCTCTTCCCCCATCTTTCCCTTCCTCTCCAATACTGCCTCTCTTTTTCCCTTTTATCTCTGCAAAAACCATTCAAAGATCAAGCCCCATTCAGACCCAACAATAAAAAAGAGCCCTTTCTCTGTGCCTGAAAAAAAGTGAACGTCTCTTTTTGCCCGAAAGGATAAACCGAAGCTTGAAAGCTAAAAAGCTGATATTTTTAGAGAAATTAAGCCATACCCAGTTGCAAAAACTTGACTTGGATTAGAGCTACGGCACGGAAGCCAAAATGAGAAGGACCCTCCACCACCAAACACACCCGCAGGCAGGAACCAAGAAGATGAACCGCTATAGCGAGTACAAGAGTGGCAGTCAGAACAGTCACAACCTTTTCTAGTTTCTCCTTTTATAATACTCACTTCGAAACCGGAAAAAAAAAAAAGGAACCCCTGAAAAATATTTTCCCTTTACCTAAAAACCTCAACCTCCCTCTGAAGCATTTCCAACTTGCCAACTTTAAATACTAAAACTTTTGTAACTTCTTTTTTTATCAGAAAAGATAGTGCAGCTTTAATAATGAAACATAAAATAAAAATGAAAATTCAATTAATCGAAACTCAAGAAAAGTTTATTTCTATCTTTTATAATAAAATAATAAATTATAGATGAGGTTGCCAACCAAAGCCAATTGAATCATGAACTGCACATGGACTGGTCACTAGTGCAGCAAGGTTATTGGCCTACCATGAATTTTTTTCTCTTTTTTAATTTAGAAGTTCTTCGTTCTGAAAATGATGGTATATTTATGTGTTGGAGAAATTATTTAAGAAAATGTTTGTTGAAGCGGATGAAAAGGCTGTTTATGGTTGGTGAAAACAATGCTCATCGCTCCACGCAGTCAAAATTTGCCAGTGAAAGGTTGAAAATGACCCTTTACCTTCGTCTGCGGCAACTTTGACCTCACGACTCACCGGTGACTGGTGACTGCCTGACTGGCAAAGAAACTTCCTGTAGTTTATCCAATAGCGCAGGTATTGAGGAAAAGTTTCAGCCTATTACCAACAAAATAATAATGGATGCTGTCCTATATATATTTGTATAAAATGCATTTTGGGAGGTTCTTTTTTGCTTCTCAAAAGAAAATATTATATACTCTCCAAATGTTTGTAATTATCAATGGCATTTTAGGATGCGCCCACACTTCGATTTAAATTCAAAATAAATATATCCAGTTATTCTCGTGAGTTTTGTTTGACATTTTTGTTAGTTACAAAGTTCGAAGAGTCTCATAAAATCGTAGTAATTTCCACGGGTAATTTTATGTAGTTGGACAATGCTTCAAATATGATTCACACTGATGTAAAAAGTTGTGATGAGTGATACTCAAATGTGCCTATCTCGTTTATAATGATGTAGTTTTGTAGAAGCTTCTGTGTTAATTACTAGTCCAAATGAAATTATCTGATCACAATCAAAATTATGAATCTATACTTATCGTATTTTTACCCTAAGGCTATTCTCGCTCTGTAAGATCCAGTAAGGGGATAAGGATTAGATTGGGTTGGGTTCGGTTCTTAGGTATCTGAACCTTGTAAGAAAAAATCCTTTTAGTAAATATATCTCTACTAGCTTGTTAAGGATTTTGAATTTGCATTTAGACTTCCTATTGGTGTTTAAAAAATATGTGATAGAGTATAACAATGCGTGTATTATAGCATGTCAATAAAAAGAAAAATATAAAAAGTAAATGGATTTCAAATGATTTTGTCTATATACTAATTTCAAATCTCGTTTATTACTATCAAATTTAGTTATTTCTTCTTTTCTTCGTTTGATTGAAAATCTAATTATTTCAAATCTGGCATTTTTTTTAATTTTTTAAACAAATTTAGCCATATTGTTAAATTTAAATCTCGTATAAGCACATATAGCATTAATTAACCTTTTAGTTATATAGTCATAAGATGCAATCAAAACTAGTTCAGTTTTGTGATAAGACACTCAGCTGGGACACACCAGGCCTGAAAGGGATTTGACTATTTGAGGTAGGAGTGTCGCTATCACCATATCTACTATGTGTCGAAGGCTTTACGAGTCTGCTTAGCAAGGCTGAACAGCAGGGCATTATCCAAGGTCTTCGGGTGGCAACCACTGCGCCCACTATCTCCCACTTGTTTTTCGCAGACGACTCTATTTTGTTCTTCAATGCCAGTGTTGCCACTACCTCTAAGTTACAGGAGATTCTCGGAAGAAAGAGAGTGGGAGAAGGAGAGAAACAAGAGAGGAAAAAGAAGGGGAGAAGAGGAGAGAAACCCAGAAAAAAGGAAAGACAAACATGGTTGATGAGTCGAGACAACCGTGAGACTCCATTTCGAGTTACTAGCACTGGCTAGGAAACAAGCAGTCAGGTAGCTGCCTCAAGATCCCATGGTCATTTTGAAGCCAAGAAAACGAGCTGGGACAAAGGGGATGCCAACAAGGTGACCGGGAAGCCATAGCCGATTGTTCCAACAATCAGACCACGAGTTCAGGTACGTTTCTCCTCGTTTACACCCCACAGAGAGTATTGGAACATCCATTTTCAAAGTAAAATGGACGAGAAACGGCCAGGTCGTCCTCGCTGGCCAAATAAACCTGAAACCAGGAATCAGGTCTGACCCACCTGACGAAGAAGGTAACAGTAACAAGCGTGTAGCCACTACTCGTAGGGACATTTCGCTGGCACGTGGGGGTGCGTACAGCCGTGTCTACGGTCGCGACCAACATAGAAGTTCTTTGTCATCAAATTATGAGTATAATGGTACCATTTTCAAGTTATTTGGAAATTTTTTAAGCATGGTTTAGATGTTTCAAATTTATATGCTTACTTCCTACATTTGATTTAACTATACAAAATTAAGGGAACTATACTTAAGTGTTTTGTTGAGGTTAAAGAACCCTAAGAGTAAATTAAAGTAAATAAAAGGTTAACGGGGATATGAGAAGCTTGGTGAACTACCATCCTATTTAAGATGTGTTACATATTGTTATACATTGTTATGATGATGATGTTACATGTATGATAATGGTCATATGGACATGGATAGACATAGGGTTAATGTGATGGAAAAAGGTGATGCCTTGATGTTATACTTGATAGTATGTGTGGTGAGGTATATGACAATGTGTGATGATTATATGGTCATAGATAGACATAGGGTTAATGTGATAGAAAAAGGTGATGCCTTAATGTTATACTTGATGGTATGTGTGGTGAGATTATATGATATATGTGATGGTGTGAACAATTAAGTATACTAAAATTGTTATTGTTATTAAAGTTTAAATGTTTGTATATAAATACTTGAGGTGGCACTTAGTGATAAGTGTTTAGTAATAAGTAAGGTCCTAAATAGGGCTAAACTAGTAATTTCTGCTATTTGTCGGGGTTAGTAGGTTGGATGTGGGTGAGACCAAGCATAAGGTGGATTTTGTCGGTTAATTGATATGTGGAATTAAACGAAAGTATCCCTTGTCTGTTATAAGTGATTAGGCGGGAGCAAGACTGACCCGATTTCCACGCGATTCTAAGACGCGTCCTATCACAAGGTGCAATGAGGAAATAAAGACTTGCTTCCATGCTTTTTGGCGCTGCCTAAATGCGATACAGGTTTGGAAATATTCCCTCCTTTGCCAGTTTTGGGTGAATTGGAATTCTGCAACGTTTATGGATTTATGGTGCTATGTGAGTGCAATATCTTAACAATGGTGATTGAAAAAGAAAGAACGAAAAAGAAAAGCAGAAAGAGAGAGTTTAAGAGCGAAGGTTATACTATTTCTATTAATCATTCAATTCAATTACAGTGATTAGTATAACTAGGATTTTATATGCTTTATCTTATCTTTGCTTAGAGCCTAAGTAATCTGAAACAGTTATAACAATACTGAAAGTATTCCTAGATTCAAGGACCTTGAGACATGTGTCACTAAGACACCTTGGAGGATCCGAGAAGGGTGGATTATCTGTTCAAGCATGTATGAAGCTGCATGGAGATGCAAGGCAACATGGAATCTTCTGCTGAAGTCTTCTTGCAGTCTAACATCCCCCTTCAAGCTGATGTTCCAACAGATCTGAAACATGAACAGCAAAGAATTTCTCCTCAAGAGACTTAGTGAACACATCTGCAACTTGCGAAGTAGAGGAAACATGTTTCACGTCAAGGTCACTGTGAATCACACGTTCACGAACAAAATGGTAATCAATTTCAATATGTTTGGCACGGGAATGAAATGCAGGATTGGCAGAGAGTCTAGTAGCAGATGTACTATCGCAATAGATAAGTGGTGCTCGAATGAGAGGGACATGAATTGCACAGAGAAGTTGACGAATCCAAGCTAGTTCTACAGCTGTTATGGCAAGAGCATGATACTCAGCCTCTGTACTGGACTTGGAAACAGTACTTTGCTTCTTTGAAGACCAAGAAATTGGATTAAATCCACGGAAAACTACCATTCCCATAGTAGATCGCCTATCATTTGGGTCACCAGCCCAATCAGCATCAGTATAGGCAACCAGATCAAGAGATCCTGAGGTGTACCTAATACCATGATTAGAAGTGCCTTTGAGATATCGAAGAATCTATTTACCAGCCATGTAATGCGTGTCACAAGGAGCCTGCATGAACTGACATACTTGATTGACAGATAAGGCGATATCCGGCCGTGTGAAAGTGAGATATTGAAGAGCAACTACAATGGTTCGATAATTTGCGGGATTATGATACGCATGTCCATCATTTTGACGAAGTCTTATGCCTGGAACACTAGGGGTATCCACACTATTACCATGAAACATAACAGTTTTATGCAGCAAGTTAAGAACATATTTCTCTGGGGGATAGAAACAAACCAGATTTAGATATTGTGACCTGAATACCAAGAAAGTATTGGAGATCACCTAGGTCTTTCATGTCGAATTCAAAGGTAAGGGACTGAATGACATTTTGAATGGATAAAGGTGAACTACCTGTGAGGATTATGTCATCTACATATAAAAGGAGGATCACCAAATCTACTGAAGTTTGTTTAACAAACAATGAGGCATATGACCATATAGATTGAAAACCTAAGCTGGGAAGGAAACTTTTGAAACGATCATTCCAAGCACGAGGAGCCTGCTTAAGTCCATACAAAGACTTGTGAAGAAGACAAATATAATCCTTGTGTTGCTCATTTTCAAAGCCAGGGGGTTGTGCCATAAAAAGTTCTTTAAGAATGCAATGAAGAAAAGCATTCTTAACATCTAACTGTCTGATAGGCCAATTGAATTGAGCAACTAGTGTCAAGACAAGTCGAATAGTAGTAGGTTTTACTACATGACTAAATGTTACCCCATAATCGAGACTAGGTTCTTGACTTTTGCCCTTTGCCACCAATCGAGCCTTGTATCGAGCAACAAATCTATCAGAGTTCTTTTTTATCCTATACACCCATTTGCAGCCAACTAGGTTCTTATGGGAGGGGAACCAATGACCAAGTGTTATGAGCTTGCAATGCATCAATTTCTTCTTGCATAGCAGATTGCCATATGGAACAGGTGGCAGCAACCTTATAAGTAGCAGGTTCAAGCTAAGTGAGGTCAGGCTATAAGAGGAACTGTGAAATAAAGTGAAAGCTTTTTTCTTAACAATACCACTCTTGGATCGGGTCTGCATTGGATGACTATTGAGCTCGGGTAAAGGAAGAACAACCTCAAGAAACTGAGGTTCAAAGTCATTGTTAGAGGGTGAATGAGGAAAAGACGTAGATGTGGCATCACTAGTGACATGATAATCAGTATCTTGAGATGTATTTGCAAGGGAATGATTGGAGATACACACTGGTGAGGTAGATGAAGAGTGAGCCATAGGTAACCCAGAGCTATGTGGTAAGTGTGAGGATGAGTCTGTAGTAGAATTTGTTGTAAGAGAAGTTGCAGAATCTGGAGCATGAAACACAAGAGCAACAGGTGGACTGAGTGGAAGTAAAGCTAGATCAAGAGAAAAGAAAGGAGTAAGACTAGATAGGCTAGAGGAGGAACAAACACCAGAATGAGAAACAAGGTACTGGTAGGGAAAGACAGTTTCATCAAACAGAACATACCTTGATATAAAGGTTTTCAATGACACTGGATTATAGCATATATATCACTTCTACTTATCAGCATAGCCTAAAAAGATACATTTAACAGTTTTAGGCTGAAACTTGTTACTATTATAAGGTCTGACTATTAGAGAACAGGTACATAAAAAGACTCTTAAATGAGTGAGATCAGGTGGACGGCCAAACAATTTTTCATAAGGAGACAACATATTCAGGGTTGGACATGGCATTCTATTGATCAAATAGACAGCAGTAAGACATTTACGTAGCCAGAACTTGATAGGGAGTTTAGCAGATTGTAACAGTGTAACAATAGTCTCAATTATATGTCTATGCTTCCTTCAGCTAGACCATTTTGCTCAGGAGTATAGGGACATGATTTCTAGTGTTTAATACCTTTGGTGAGAAGAAAATTTTGAAGAACAAAACCAATATATTCACCTCCACCATCAGATTGCAAAACTTTAATCGAGGTACCAAAGATATTGAGAATGAAAGCATGAAAATAAACAAAGAAAAATGTGAACTCATATTTTGTTTTCATTGGAAATATCCAAGTGAACCTGGTACACCGATATCGCTTTTATCGAGCATTAAAGTAAATACAAAATAACACTCAACACTTAATAAAAATATACGCAATTTAAACCATTTTTTTGTAGATGTAGTATTGGTTAATAGGGATCGTTCTTAACCGGGGAAATTATGGAACATTCATAATGGTTAGTAGAAAAGAATAATATGGGGGAAGTTTTGAAGAAAGTGTAAACATAAAAATACATGTAAAACAATTATAAAATTTATGCTACTCATATTTTAACCTTTGTACAATCGACTCTAAAACGCCTAATCGGGACGCGCGCTGAAGCTGAAGACTCTGAATCGGGATGCGCGCGCCGAAAAGGACAGAGGGAACTCGGCATGAGCCTGTCAACGGTAATTTCTGGGTTGCTGATTGGGCTTCCGCGCGTGGGCTGGGCTTCCGCGCATGGATTAGGCCTGGATTTTGGGCTGAAGGCTGGGTTGAAATTCAGTGGTTACCCACCGAATTTCCTTGCTATTTTCGGTGCCCTTCCTTGTTTCAATTATATCTTCTTCGTTAAAACTCCGATTGAGACGATTCTTTCGTTAAATTCTCATAATGATGAGCTCTATCCAATTCTGTACATTTCTCACAAAATATATTATTTTTTTCCTATTGTTTGGCATTTTTGCATTGAAAGTTAAGCATAAAGGGTATAAAATAATATAAAATAATGCTCAAATAAAAACTTATCATACACTCATCAATTAGGGAAACATAGTATTGAAAACCATCTAAGAAAGGTACATGAGATGGTCCTCATACATCAATATGAAAGACTTCAAAAGGTACATTAGACTTTGAGGCATTGAGAGGAAAAGATAGCTTGGTAAACTTCCCTTCTAAGCAAGGTTCACAAATGCTATGACGAGAGTCAAGAGAAACATAAATTTTAGACTTATGGATACTAGAGGACACAATATTATTGGCAGGGTGTCCTAGTCTATAATGCCACAGATGAAAAGGAACTTTCTTGCACAAAAGAGCAGATTGAACATACTGGTGTAAGACTGAGTAAGAAGAAGAAGAGACTTGACATGGAATTGAGTACAACCTTTCACTGCTCAGTCTTTTATATAGGATCCTTCATGTGTTCCTGTCCTGAATCAAAAACCAAACATCATCTAGGATGAATCTACACTGGTTATCTTTGCATAATTGGTTGACAGAAAGCAGATTTTGTGTCAGGGCCCACCCCTAATTCCCTAGGATTAGGGACTAAACCTTGCTACCGTCTGACAACCCAAAAACGAAAGACCGAAACAACCTCACGAAAACCACAATTACATTGTCAGACTTAGGAGAACTTACAACACCCCAGAGTCAACAGTTATATAGAGCATAGTACCAAACTAAGAAAACAAAAACCGATACACAGAGTACACGCACAACGGAAAATTTAAACCACTCCGGAAAGATCTCGAGTATTCTATGCCTCCGACGCTGCCTCAACGTCAACCCCCGCGCTAGCTCCACGACCTGGAGGGCAATTAAAACCCAGAAAGTGTGAGTGGACCATAAAGAATAAAAGTTCAAAAACCATTTCATAAACAAACCAGGGTTTGGCCCTCCGTTTTGAAAACATGCATGCATAACCCATTAATTAAACACAACTATAAACCACATAGTAGTCATCATAAAAACGTTCATAATTCACAAAATAGGCATCATGAAAACAATACGATAAAAACATAAATCCAAGTCATCATTATCCGATCAAACCTGCTGGACCTATCCGAGTCTTTAAACTCCCGAGTCTTTAAACTCAATCCAGGCCTCAATAATCCGAGTCTTTAAACTCAACAGGCCTACGAGGGAAATATCAATATATCCTAGTCGTTAAACTCCCGAGTCTTTAAACTCAATGCGGGTCTTTAAACCCAATCCGGGCCCGTCCCCCGTCAATCACAATATCCGGGTCTTTAAACCCAATAACCAGATCCAGCAAATCCAATCAAAACCATTTGAAAAAAATTTCTAAATCCATATCCAAACCCGAATCTGAAACCACTGGTTCAAAACCCTTCCGGCGTCCAGAACCGTCATTCCGAACCCAAATCCGGAATTCCACGTTTCAACTTTAAAACCAAATTCCACTTTTCGAAATCCGGCTCTAAAATCGAAAATCCTTGATCATCGAAATCATGTTCCAAAACCCCTTTATAATCTTTGAAACCCCTTTATCGTTTGAAATTCCAAAATCATAGCATCATAATCAGAAATCAATCATTTCTCGTAAAACGTGTCAAATACGTAATTTTTCGAAAAACGTACAATTGAGTAAAACAGTTATAGAATATTCAAATAACCATGAAATCACATAAAAAACCATAAAACAAGTCATTAAAAACAGTTATGCATGCTCAGTTATAGAGAAGGGGTCCACTCACAGTTACCGGGCACGTCACTCGCGTCCCGAATGTCCTGCACGTTCCTCGACCTCCTCGGGAATTCCCGATCCTGTCACAAGTCACCATACTACGTCACTAACACGTTAACGAAGGTTCTCCTAATTTTCCCCAAAATTCCCCGGGTTCTAAACGTAACGAACCGAGACCTTAAACCTTCAATCCCGCAGAACTAACTCGAACTGACGTCCGATTAACCCGAAACCTATCCCCAAAAGATCTGTTACAACGTCTAGACCAAAAACTTAGTTGAACACCTCCCCGGAAAACGCCACACGCGCCCCCACGCGCCGCCCAAAGTGGCTGCGCGTGGGCCTCACGGTCCTGCACACAGTCACTGTTCATCATCTTCCTTGAGACGTGCACTGGTCCGAACCGGCGTGGCCGGTTCTCCGCCGTCCGTCCACCATTTTAGTCCCTCTTTCCACCATTCTCTTCGTCCTCTACCCAGTAATCTATTCCCCTCAACCAAACACGACAACACGACCTACACCTCACCTCCCCAACTCGAAATAGAAACCCGTCCAAACCCCTGTTCTTCAATCCGACCACCCAAGTCACCCCCCATCACGGCTTCGACACCAAAAGGTTCCTAAGGACCTAAAGAATCGATTAAAACCTACCAGACACCTCGACTCAGCCCCCAACTTCACGACTCAAAGTTTGAAATTAACGGAAAAACAGAGCATGCAATAGAGTTTGAGGAAATTACCTGCTCGCCGTCCACCACCGTGTTCGCCGCCACATCCTGCAGGGTTCACAGGGTCGTCCTAGCCTTCCCTCGATCCTGATTGGATGAACACACTGCAACACCACCACCAAGTGCCCTCAACACTTCTCTGTTTTTCCCGTGAACTCACACTTCACACACACCACCGTTCAGCCCACAAGTTCCACTTCAAACTCACTCACCAAGTCTCACTTCATCTCTGTTCACTCTCACCAGGTCACAAAGTCTCACACTTCCCTCACCTGATCGAATTTTCCTTTCAACTCTGTCTCTGTTTTCTCTCCTTGCACGACTACACAAACACACACACCCGTTTAACAAACAGACCGTGCACGGCCTAGAACCCACTAGACAACAGCCACCTGTCACAATCCCATGGTCCCAATTCCAAAATATCCAAATCAGTCTTGTACACTTGGCCTTATCCTATTTGCACAAATCCCAATGTGCAAAAAGACCAAAATGCCCCTGTGAGTTAAAATTACCATTTTGCCCTTCGTCGTTCTAGACCCTATCTCGCCCGTCCAATGTCCGATGAAGGCATGCCTCCTGTCGTTGAACTCAGGACGACGAGACCTACCTAACGGTCCTAGGTTTACGTGTAAAAATCTCGTTACACAAAAAGTCAACTTTTTTGCCCAAACTAGGGGCAAAATCGTCATTCTACTCTAACGGACCTAAAGTAACCAACTAAACACCAATTAGACTCACTAGTCCGTTACTAATCACTTCCTTAATCCTAGTTTCCGGGACGGGTCGTTACATTTTGAGTGCTATGAGGTACATGAAAAACTTGATTTAGTTTAAAATATTGAGAAGAGGGATGATTGGTAACAAGAGTAGACTTTCCAATGTTAGCAACTTGCAAACCTGATCCACTAGCCGTAGTGACAGTGTCTGAACCACCACTAGGAGAAACCATGGTGAGCTGAGAGATATAGCAGTTATATGAGATGTGGCACCAGTATCTGCAGTCCAGAACTCTTGATTTTGAGACTGAGCTTGTTGATTCTGCTGAAAGGGTGGTACTGAAGCAACCATAGCTTGAAGATTGGCCCTCAAGGTTGGAGAGGGAGGTATACCCTGATGAAAATAGTTTTCTCTATGATAACAGTTCATAACATTATGAGCATACTTCCAACATATTTGACATTGTTCAGATCCATGAGAAGATTGAGATTGATGTCTGTGGTAGCAATCTGCAGCAGAGTGACCTCTCTTTCCATAGATTTGACACATGGGAAGCTGATTAAGACCTTGAAAGAACTTCCGCTGAGAATGTGGTCCAAGAATATATGGTGTAGAAGAGTAGTACTGACCTCTTCCTTAGTTGTTGAACCTTCCACCTCCATTGTAGTTATAGAACTTCTTCTTACCTATGTAGTCATTGTTGTTACCTCTATACTGATTGTTGAATGGGACATTAAAACCACCATTATATCCATACTGCTATAAATTGTTGTTAACCTGCTGAAAACCTCCCATTTGTTGTTCAGTGGCTTGATAACTAGCAGGATTAGGTGGTGAAAATTGTGGTGTTGCAGTTTCTTGAGAAGGAAAGGCTTGTGATGATTTGTTCCCTGAAGAGCTTGAGTGACCATGTTCAAAGGTAGAGTTTTGAAAGGTAGGGTTGGAACTTCTGGTGGTTGTCATATCAGAGATGAAAGGAGATTGTTCACTGAATTGTTCTATAATATCTTCTTGTTCACTGGATTGTTCTATGATAGCTTCTTCAGCAAGAAGTTGAGCCCGAAACTCTTTCAGAGTGATTGTGTTTTCCCTTCCTCTAATCACACACCTTAAGGTATTATACTCTGCAGAGAGGCCTCTTAGATCAAGTATCACAATGTCATCAATTTCAAAATGAACACCACAAGATTCCAACATATCTCTAGCATCTTTAATTCTTTGCAAGTATTGAACCATGGTTTCAGATCCTTTCTTAACGTTTTGAAGATCAGTTTCATCTCGAAAATTGAGGCTTTAGTTATTGATGCAAACCTGTCCTTGAGATTTGTCCACATTTCACGAGAGGTCTTACAGCCAAAAACATATGACATAGCTGTGGTAGACAAAGTTGATGTGATCAACTGCATGAGAGCACGATCATGCATTCTCCAAATACGTGCAGCTTGAGTGGTGGATTCATCAGTAGCTACTAGACTGGAGCATGAACCATCAACAATCAGATCATGTACATTGAGTAGCAGCTCAATTTGGAATTTTCAAGTCAAGTAGTTGAGATCATTAAGTTTTACGTGAACTGAATTTCCCACAGTTGGAACGAGACTTGCAATTGGAGATTGTAAGATTTTCATCTGAGAAACATTCACCATTTTTCCTTGAACTTGATTGAACCAGAAAAGAATGAGAATCGAGAGGTAGATATCAAACTATTTGATTAATAACTTTCAACAAACACTTTGTTAGCTTCTTTGAGCTTCAACGAGAATCGAGAGGAATAGATCAAACTATTGATTCAGAACTTTCAACAAACGTTTTGTCAGCTTCTTTGAGCTTCTTGACTTTCTTGATAGAAACTTGACACACTGAGATCATATCAGAGAGAGAAAGAAGAAGAGAAACTAAAAGCATAGAAGAGAGCAACGGAAAAAGGATCGAGTTAGGATTAGCCATTGATAGCTCTGATACCATCTTAACAATGGTGATTGAAAAAGAAAGAACGAAAAAAAAAATCAGAAATAGAGAGTTTAAGATAGAAGGTGATACTGTTTCTATTAATCATTCAATTCAATTACAATGATTAGTATAACTAAGCTTTTATATGCTACATCTCAGCTTTTCTTAGAGCCAAAGAAATCTGAAACAGTTATAACAATACTGAGAGTATTCCTAGATTCAAGGACCTTGTTACATGTGTCACTAATACAGCTTGGATGACACGACCCATCCCAATCTCCCCAGGATTAAAGCGGGATGTGTCATTCTCTCGTTTGACACCTCGTGCTAGACCAGAGATAAATTGAACCCTCTCGAGGCTAATAGAGTGCGCCAGGATCCGTGGCGGCATGTGATGTCTTGTTCTCTGCTACAGCCCGCATCCGCGATCAACTTGAAAGGTATGAAAAAGTAAAAGTTGTAAGTGGACGAAAATAAATAGTTTATAAAACACATTTCAATAAAAGACATTTATACCCTTCATTAAAAAGCATGCATGCTTCAAAAAACAAGTTATTACAACCATTTCTTTAAATCAAATCATATGGCTTGTAAATTAATCCACAGTGAAAACATTTCCAATCAAAGCCATTTCCAAAAGCTATCCTCGGAGTGGCCCCTCTCAAGCAGTGCACCATGACTACTCTAGGATCCCTGACGTCGGGAGGAGACTATCCGCTCATAAGGATGGTGAGTGTAAAATAATAGTCAAAACTAGTGTAAAGCCATGGTAAAACCAATTATACCTCAAATCCAGTTTTAAACATTTCAACAGGGTCTCAGCCCGAGGTATAACTTCCACAAACCGTTTCCATAAAATAAAGATTCCTCGAATCTGAGCCAATCCAAAACTCATAGGGACTCAGCCTAGATCAATTCAATAGGGTCTCAAGCCCGAAATCTCATTTTATAAACCAAAACTGGGACGTAAGCCCGATTTCATAAACCAACTGGGTCTCAAGCCCGACAGCTCATAAATAAACTGGGCCTCAAGCCCGAGATCATATTACCAAATCCGAAGTCATTTCATTGTTCAAATAATTTGAAAACACAAGCACATAAAAAAACATGGCCTAAGCCCAAAGTACAACATAAAGCATAAGTCACGAAATACGTGCAATACCACATTTGCATGTAAGTACCAAAATACCACAATCATATGCATCTCAAATCACATATATAAAACATATAAAATAGTTATGCATACATCATATTTAGAAATCAAATGTCTACTCATAGACCGTCCAGGCTACTCAAAACACCCTCAAAGGTCACAACCAATCTACACAAGTCCTAATCAAAAATCCTCAAAACTCTCAGAAAAGTCAACGTGTCCGGGACAAGTATCTCTAGGCTAAAACCTCAATTTGACCTATCAAACGATCTCCGATTGACCTGAAACCACAACTATTAGATTCATAACGTCAAAACCTTTCAAATGGGACTAGTCTCACCTCGAAATTTGTGCCCATATGCCCCCACGCACGGGTCAAAGTTCCTAGTTAACGCTGGTCAACGTTGACGACAGCAAAAATCAACGCTGACATCATGGTCAACGGTCAACGATAACGTCATCAAAGTCAACACTAACGTCATCGGTCAACGGATAATAGTCAACACTGACATCATCAAACTCAACGTTGACGTCAACCTGACATGTCTAACACATGTCAGGTCTGACACATGCCACGTGTCAGCCCCTGATTGGTCCACGTGTCCTTGCATGTGTCCTCTGACACCTCTGACAACCTGCCACGTGGCACCACCCAATTGGTCCACATGGTCTGACATCTCACTGTTGACTGGACCTGACAACTGTCACGTGGCAGCACCCTATTAGCCACGTGGCCTGACAGATGATGATGTCACCCTGCTAACATCATCATCGTCTACATCTCAACGGGTCTACCAATTTCTCTTCAACGGGTCGACTCAACTCGTGACTCAACCCGGTTCAAACTCCTTCAATCCTACACCATTTTCGACCTTGTTTGTTCCTATCGACTAGTCTACTTCCCAGAAACAAGTCTATGGATTAAATAACATAAGAAATGGGCTAGAAATTACCTCCCAAACTCATGGATTTCTGATGAACTTTCAGACCAGTTTCCAGCTGGCTCTGGCCACTAAACTCCTTCCAAATTGTCCCTCTGAGTTCGTTTGAGTCCTAGGAATCACGTCTGATTAACCAAACTCTCCAACAATCCTTCAAAATCGAATTCGAATTTTTGAACTTAAAATGGCTTAATTACAGATTTTAGGCCACCATGCATGGTTTTCCTCACCGTTGCCACCTTCATGATCGTCTCAGTCCCTTCTCTCACTTCCCTTCTCATTCCAGAAGCAATGGATGAGGTTTGAGGAAGACGGGTGTGTGGGTTTTTGGGTTTGTTTGGGTGTTTCGTGTAATGACCCGTCCCAGAAATCAAGATTAGATTAGTGATTAATGATGAATTAGTGAGTTAATTGGTGATTAGTTTGGTAATTTTGGACCGACGGTGAGAAATGACAGTTTTGCCCCTGGATTTGGGCGAACGGTTGACTTTTCGTTCGGACAGTCAAATGGACTTTGCTCGATGACTGTGACGTTTTTCGGAACGTCACGAGTTCATAGACAAGTGGCACGTCCGATTTCGACATTCGAGGAGGAAGTTATGACGTTCGGAAGGTCAAGGGTATTTTGGTAAATTGGTTGAAATAGGGCAAATGGTTGACTTTTTAGAAGACAAATTATTTTCACGCATTCTGAGGACCGTTGGGTAGATCTCGATCTCCTGAATATAACGACAGGCGACATGAGACAATTGGAGTTCGGACGACGGAGTTACGGGTCTAGCAATATGAGGGGTAAAATGGTCATTTGAGAAGGTAGGGCATTTTTGATCTTTTACTGCATTGAAATTTGTGCCCAGTGATCAGGGGACATTTGGATGCTCTTGGGAGTCTTTCCCACAGGAAGATGGACACCTGGCTGGGTCTGGATGGCTGTAGAACCTTGCTCACCGCCTCACACCTATTTGAAAAGTGGTGCACGGCTTTGGGTCCAAAAGAGAAAACAGAGACACAGAGGACTAGTTTGAGTGTATGTGAGAATCCAAAACCCCCTCAACTGTCCTCAAATGGCTACGACGTGGGAATGAAAATGGGAGAACAGATGTGGAGGAGGGTGGTGGTACTGCTACCAAGCACCGTCGTGCACGGTGGTGGTCGAAAAGTGGTAAGGACCGTAAGTCTTTTTCTTAAATTCGAAACTGGATTTTTAGTTTTGGCCACTAATGACAGTTCTAATTTATTAGAGGGTGATCAGAAAGGTGAGACGTGAATGAGGAGTGGTGAAGGATGGCCTGCCGTGGACGGTGGCCGTAGAACCCGAGAACGGGTAAGTTTGAATTCAATAATGGTGACTTCGGTTTTAACTAGTTTTGATCGATTCTAAAGGGTGGAACCTGTTTCTGGAGGTCCTATGAAGTGCTTACGATGGGTTTTAAGGACTGTGATGCCTTGCGGTGGCCAGAGACAAAGGAGAAAAATATGGTTTTGAACGAGGAATGAAGAGGTTTGATCTCGACTCTCATTCTTTGATTTAAGGAGGTAGTTAAATAGGAAATTGATAGACGAACTTGTAGAACTTGGAATGGTAAAAAACGAACTGGAATTAAGCACAAACCCGTGCACGCCGGTTCGGATTGGACCGGCCTGAACCGGACCGGTTTGGATCGGGTTCAACTTAGATTGAAGACAATGAACAGTGGGCGTGTGGCTCCCACGTGCAGCCCCTTTGGGCGGCGCATGAGGGCGCGTGGGGCCCCTTTTAAGGAAGTTTTCAACACGAATTTTAAAGTATTCAATGTAACGAACATTTTGGGATTAGTTTCGAGTCGATCGGACATCATCTCGATATGTTTCGGGATGTCCAAAAGTTTTAGGGCTCGTTTAAAAATAGTTAAAAATTCGAGAAAATTACAGGGCTTTCGTAGAAGCTTTATGATGTAGCTAGTAACCTTATTATAGGATTTGGACAGGTTCAGGAAAGTTAGTGATAGTGGATTGGCCGAGAACGGCATAATTGCACGCATATCGAGATAGCAGCGTAATGGTCTGTGAGTGGACTTTGCTTTTGAACTTATGATGCATGCATAAATATTTTATATGTTTTCTATACGTGATTTCTATGTTTATGATTATGATCTTGGTGATTTACGGTTTTATACGTATTTCGATGATGGTTTGATGATGGTTTCGATACGATGATTTAGATTTTTAAATATGATTTGACTTCAATGATTTAAAATGGATTTTTGAAAAGTGATTTCGGGCTTGAAGCCCTATTCATAAAAGTGATTTCGGAAAAAAAGATTCGGTTTTGGAACTTGAAAGGGGATTTCCATATTTGGGTTCGGAATGGTTATTCCGGATGCCAGCTTACGGAATGATGGTTTCAGATTCGAATTTGGAAATGGATTATCGATATGATTTTGGATTTGGATTCGAGATGATAATTTCAGATTCGGCTTGGAATTCGAAATTGTGGTTTCGAATTCGGATTTGGACATGGATTTGGAAATTGTTTTAAAACGGTTTTGGATTGGATTTGCTGGATCTGGTTATTGAGTTTAAAGACCCGGATATGATACATGACGGGGGCGGGCCCGCATTGGGTTTAATGACCCGGATTGAGTTTAAAAACTCGGGAGTTTAAAGACTTGGATATTGTGATTTCCCTCGTAAGCCTATTGAGTTTAAAGACTCGGGTTATATTGAGGCCTAGATTGAGTTTAAAGACTCGGGAGTTTAAAGACTCGGATAGATCCAGCAGGTTCAATGGATTGCAAATGATTTCAAATGGCTTTCGAATGTTATGGATTTAGATGATTCAACTTGATGATTTTCCATAATGATGGTTTTCAATGGTTTTGGACTGAGGCCCGGGATTTGAGAAAAGGAAATGAGTTCAGTTTTCTTAAACGGTTCTGAATAACTTGAATATAGAATGGTTTTATGACATGGGTTTTGATATGCATGCATTGGTTTTTAAATGGAGGGTATAAATGTACTTTTCTTATAAACAGTTTTCAAAACTTATCCTTTATTTTTTGTCCACTCACAGTCTTTTATGTTTTTGATACCCTCTAGGTTATTGCGGTGCGAGCTGTTGATAGGGAAAGGCGGAGACATCACACATGCGATCCACAGTAGATTCTGCGCGTTTTGGGAACGCCGGGTACTTGTGGACGGTTCGGCTTGGAAATCCCTGGTCCAGCTTACGTGTTACATGGAGGTTTGACGTCGGTTTAGCCTTCGTGTCACGCGTAAGTTAGACGGGAGCATGACTTAGCCCTTAATCCTAGGGGATTGGGGGTGGGTCGTGTCATTTCGGGTGTGAAGGAACAAAGAAGATGAAAATACAATTATCCCAAAAACATGGGTATATGGGCCAATCAAATGAGATACACGTGTCACTCATTGATACGTGTCACTCATTGATTGGTCCCCCCAGATTTTCACCCAATCCAAATGTCCCATTTCTGCACAATTTCTCGTAAAACATAAATAGTATTGCTCTTCTTCCGTGAACCATAACTCTTTCGTCCGACATCCGATTTCGACGTGTCGTCTGTCTACGGACTCCTAACGTCCCGATCTACGTAATAGACCTTGGTCAAAGTCCAAGAAGTGACTCAGGTCAAAAGTCAACATTTTTCCCATTCTAAGGGCAAAATCGTCATTTTACATCGACCGTCTGAAAAATCGCCGACCAATTCCCGATCAATCTCGATAATTACCAATTAGTCCTTAATTAATCTCGTAAACTAGGGATGGGTCGTTACATTGGACGATTCGAAAAGGGTGGATTGTCTGTTCAAGCATGTATGAAGCTGCATGTAGATGCAAGGCAACATGGAATCTTCTGCTGAAGTCTGCTTGCAATCTAACACAATATTGCAAGATGATGAGTTGTGCATATTCATCTATATCTGCTAGGACATATGGAGCAACATAAATGATGCTCCATTTCAGGCTTCTACCTCAACACGAATGGCTGCTCTCCTTTTTTGGCTACAAATGGCTAGGGATTTTCTTCTCCACTATTCTCCCTTATTCACGGTGAAGTGAGAGCTGTGGGGTCCTCACAATGGGAACGTCCAACTAGGATCACATGCAAATCAATGTCGATAGGGATCTCAGCTAGGGGAATACACACATAGGGGTGTTGGGGTGGTGATTCGAGATGATACGAGGGATGTAGTGGCATCATCGTCGATCCCATTGACAAGCACCTAGGACCCCAAAACCACCGAGCTAATTGCGATCAGCATGAGATTTTTTAAGTTTTAACCGGCTGCGGACATTGGTTGTCATGTGGCAGTGGTCAAGTCAGATTCCATTGGTACAGTCCATGTTGTAAATGGAGATGGAGCGTTTTATGGCTCTGATGGTGTATTAGGCTAGGAGATACGAGTTCTCGTGAGTCTGTTCACCCGTGCTTCTTGTCAATTTCAACCTCGGTGCTGGAACATGTGGCTCACCATCTTACTAAGTATGTTTTAAGCCTGCCTATGGTTTGGATGGATGGAGGGCCTAGTTGGATTGATAATTTCTTGGAGGCTAGCTTGAGGACGTGTCACCCACTGACTGGAACATGACTACGGCTTAACAGGGGCTTCTTGTTGTTTTCAGTTGTTTGTGTATTTTGGTATCTTAGGCACTGTGGTGATATTGCAGTTATTAGTTTATCTTCTAGGTTTTTGGTGTCCTTGTTTGTAATGGTGGCAATTTTTGACACGACTTGATACACGACTCGAAACTCGCACGATATTTATCCGAGTCAACCCGCATGATTAAAATTTTGGGTCATTTTTTGGTCAACCCATTACGACCCGTTTAATAAACGGATGGATTTCGGATCAACATGTTAACTCGTATAATGACCTGTTAACCCGTTTAATAAATGGATAGATTTTTGGTTAACAGGTTAACTCGTATATTGGCTTATATATTGACTCATTTAATAAATGTGTCATTACTAACTCATATATCTACCTATTATCTACCTAAATACCTATTAAATCTTATAATTTAAATAGGTTAAATATGTTAAACGAGTCAAACCGGTCATATATTAATTGGGTTTTGAGTACAAGCTGTTTATTAAATGAGTTGCACGGGTTATACGGGTTACGCGGGTCATTAACAAGTCGGGTTCGGGTTGAACATTCTTGACACGATAATTAAACGGATCGGGTTCAGATTGAGCATAAATGGGTAAAACTAGCTCTGGGTATGGTTCGGTATGAAGGTGATACTGGAACCGTACCAAATAATTTTAACCGGTTCGATACGGTATGGTATTGCTAAATATAAAATTGATACCGTATCGTACCGTACCAAATATATTCGGTACAGTTTCAGTTTTGAAGTCAAATTCATAATTTCATTTATTTATTACTTGATTCAATGTCTAAAAGCAACATTTTGATAAAATTCAGAAATTATGATTCTTGTTGAGTAACAAATATTATTCAAAATATATGAAAAATTTATAACCCAATCAATTTCAATACATCAACTAAAATTAACAACATTAACTAAAAAACCCTAACAAACAATTAAATCCATCAACTAAAAAACTCTTAAAATAAAATTAAATCTATAAACTAAATTAATATACAACTAAATCTATCAACTAAATTAATATACTATTAAATCCATTATTAGCTATTAGATTATTAGGGGTTTTTTATGGTTGAATTTAATTTAATATTTAATTAATTAAAAAATTAAAACCGGTTCGGTTTTGGTATGGGACGGTATTCCGTAACATCGAAACCGGTACGGTACCGATTTAAACCGGTACGGTACCGATCATCCTTTCGGTTTTACTATTCAATTTTTTTCCAGTTTGGTATGATACAGGATGGGTTGATTTCGGTATGTCGGGACAATATGCCCACCCCTAGGTAAAACAGAGTTTGTGACCCGACACGACATGATCTATTGCCACCTCTACTTGTTTGTTTAGTGCGTGACACTTTTTTTCCTCAATTAGATTGAAATTTCCGATGAGATTTTAACGAGGCCATACAATACATCACTCCTTCATTTGGAATTCCTTCATTTGTAATTCCTTCCTTTGTAATTCCTTCATTAATATCATGGAAAATTTCCGATGAGATTTTCCTCAGTCGGATTGAAATTTCCGATGAGCTTTTCTCATTACCTTTTACTTTATACTTTATATTTCAGTTACAAAAAATAAAAAAAAAACGTAATTATCAAAGGGTCCTCAAAATCTCTTTGACACGTCACACGAGATACAGAGAAAAAATAAGACAAATAAGAAAATCAAAGCATTGGAAAATTCAATGTCGATATAGAAGACGGAACGGAAAAGTGACGCAAAAAGAAAAGACGGAAAGCAAACTCATCACTGGCCGTCGGAGGGACTCTCTCATCACCCAAGTCTTCTTTTTTTGCTTCACATAAACCAAAGACTACCTCAATTATTTTTACTCTTTATGCTTACTTTAATTGTATTTGACACATTTTGATTCGGACGCCCACATAAAATCAAAAACGAGATATATTGATCGAATTTGAACACCGATTCAATTGCTGATCAGCATCTCGCAATTTTAATATCCATATATATATATATATATATATATTAGCCACGTCAGTTGTGAGGCATTGTCAAATACTTTCAAATTTTCGCTTGTAGCTATTATACAAAATCGTTCAATGCCTAGATGGAGCTCATATCCCCAGTGAATTTTTTTGTTACTTCTATATATATATGCAATTATATTGATATCCTTATAATTTGTATCTTATATTTTTTATTTTCCTAGCTACGAATGTTAGAATTGTGAGTATGAATTGATCACCTATTGTGTGTAGTCCTAGTTGGAACGATGGAGTTGTTGTCATATAATCATAAAAGAACTAAGACTCCCTTTTGAACTCGACATGTATTGATTAGTATAGTTTACCTTGTTACCTAATTAGTCTCTATCGGAATCCTAATGTAACTATGATAGGAAATTACATTAGGGTTAGATTAATATATAAGTTGGTCTCTGCTCTCACCAATAGGACATCTTTTCTACAAAACTAAGTCCTATTATTTGGCAAAAGATGTGTGCCTATTGGAAGAGAGGAGAAAACGATCTTATTATCCATGGCATCATCCGGTATGTCATTAATCCCTTCAAGTGTGATTTACTTGAATTGCAAGCAATGGTTTTCTAGCATATGATCTTGAGAGATTAAGTAGTAAATTGTGTAGAACTTCTTGTGTTTATTCTTACAACGAACATATCAAATATTATTCAATTATTACTTATTAAGTGCCAAAGTTTGAGTGAATAAATAATTATTTTGCAGATTTTTATGTACTCAAATTGAAGATAACAAAACTAATATTGAAAAATGAATTAACACATATTCATGAAATTCTCTAAATCATTGTCATTACTTATATATATATATATTTTTTGCCATTACAGTTGTCTTTATAAAATTTCTTTCATAATATTAATCTTTTTCATGATGATGTCAGACCATTATTACAAAATTATTTCGATCAGAAACACCCTTAACATTATTTTTGTAAAATACCCCCACTGACTTGAATTTCTAGCTATGCCACTGAAATCATTTAATAATCTATTTTTTATGCAAAATAGATTTTGATTTCTTTTAGAAATTTTCCATTCTCACTTTTTGCTTGTAATACAAGTAATATTATATTTTAAATAAATTTAATCTCATAAACGGGAATTAAACCTCTGCTGAAGTTTCTACTTATTAATCCGCACAATTCCTTCCACACACATATATATACGCAACCCCACGATCACTTATTGACTTTGAAAATTTAGACGTGATAAAGATAAATAAGGAGATGGATCGATGACACCATTTGTCATTGATTTTAGGTAAGATATTGCCAGCCTCGTCCATATATATATACACCAACCCCTTCGTTAGGTGCGTAGGTTAGAATTTGGGATTCGCCAACTTCTTAAATATTCTTCACTAGTTGGTATGAAATATTGTATTAGATGGATGTCGAAAGAAAAATCTTTATGTGATTATGTTTCATCGATCAGAAGATATTAATTATACATATGTATTGTATTTTTGTTGGACTTACTGCAGCCAATCATTGTACCCCCAATAAAAATCTATTATATTACACATGCGTACATATAGACGATGGAAATCGACGAACAAAATTTGAGTAAATTTTTATATTTGTGCATTTTTTTTTATTAATGAAAAATAATATATTTCTAGCTATATTCAAAATATCTTGAGTTTTATAAAAAAAATTAAAATATTTACTATATTATTTAATATATAGATCAAACGTATGAAATAAATCATATATCAAATTGGTCTAAACAATTAATATATTATAAACATGATGAAATATTTGATAATGGTGTGTGAGACAACGACCGGCCCCGTAATAGCGGATTCATTTCTATTGTAATTTAAGCATAGTTAGATGAATAATTTAAAGGGAAAATTATTGGTATCCTCTCTAAATTAATTTTACACTAATTTTAATTATCTTTCTTAAACTTTATTATTAATAGAAAATGTCTATAAATTTTACATTAATTTTAATTATTATTTAAACCAAAAAAATTCTTAGTGGCAAACTTTGATTTCCTATTTTAAGTGATGTGACCATAAAATTAAAGTTTCAACAAGATTTGAATGAAAGTACAGAAATCGAGTAGCTACTTTTGTTTCTTTTTCCAATTGGCCTATTTTTTCCCCACCACTGTTTTTCTTCTAGAAATCGAGTAGGTTGGTCACAATAAGATCAATTGAGTATCATGAAATTATTAATTTTCCTTTGTCGTGAACCAAGAGAATTTTGTTCACTTTCGCATGATTAAATACGAAGAGGAAGAACACTTACAATTTAATTACTTTATAAGATCGAACCTGATCGACAAAACTCTTTCTCACAAGATCCTATAATAAAATACCTTTTTCTCATATATAAAAATCACAAAAGATGATTATATGGATATTGATTTTATCCTTAATGAAAGTTAAATTTTATCTAACTTCACTCATCATAAGAGTCGAAACTTAAAATCTTTAAAACTATTTATCTACCACTTCTGAATTTGTTGAATTTATTATGTCTATGCATGGTTCGGTATGATACGATATTTGGTGATATTAAAATTATACCATTTAATTTTAACTGGTTTAGTATTCCATAATTTGAAATTGATACCGAATCGTACCGTACTGATTAAATTCGGTATGATTTTAGTTTGACCCAAAATTTTATGGATTTAGAGTTTAGGTGACTACTAATTAATGAGGAATTATGATTTATAGTGTAACAAATACTTGGTTGGCTAGTTTTTTTTATTATTATTATTATGTTACTAATGAGGAATTATGATGTTGACTCCTTAGGTGACTACTAGTGTTGTTACCATTGATGAAAATATCGACGTTATCACCAATATATCAGTAAATTTGGTCGGCGGCATGTAAGAGAGGAGGGGGGGGGATTGAGCGAAATTTCGACATTTTGTCTTATTTTAAGCTCATAGATCTCATTATTTGATTAAAACAATTGAGATATGGCCAAATTTCATGAAAATCGGACGTAAAACCGTCGGTTTTCAGTCGGGTCATGCTGCCGGGTCGAAAAACACGAATCGCAGACCCGCGGGAGAAAGAAGATGACGGTTAAGAGTGTTAGTTTGTATACTTTTTATATTATACGGTGCTTATATTTTCAATTAAGCTAGGCCAGCTAAGTTGGTTCAGGTTTTGTCAGTTTTTTTTTTTTCTCTTTTTCCAAAATTTCAACTTCGTTTGTCTTTTTTTTTTTTCCAATTTTAAATATATTTACTCATTTTATAATTTTTCTTCCATTGAAATGTTTTTATACTTATTGTTATGCTTTTAATTATATTAACATTTAATTATAGTAATTCACTTCAATTTATGTTTATGTTTAAAATTTTATATTATTAGTCATTGGTAGAACCCTATTGTATCATATTATTCATCATATATTTATTATATCAAAGTCATTTTATAGTTTTTATTAGTCATATATAACCATCATTGAGTACTTAATTTTTCCCAAAATTTCATTCTAAATTTCCAACTTTTAGAGCAAATTTCCGTCATTTTTGTTGAACGTAAATGATATCGATATCGATATCGATACTTGAAACGAGATATCCGTAAATTTGACTAGCGATATATCTATCGATATCGATATTTTCATCCTTGGTTG
The DNA here is from genome assembly GCA_032719365.1 of Prinsepia uniflora. NCBI lineage: Eukaryota > Viridiplantae > Streptophyta > Magnoliopsida > Rosales > Rosaceae > Prinsepia > Prinsepia uniflora. The sequence continues at coordinate 8,858,745 of CM064872.1, forward strand.
TTACTATTTAAGTTAAGAAAAATGGTTTCTACTGTAGTCGAATAAAAGTCTTTTCAAGTATGATAGACAAAATAATTTTAATCAGATAAATTTAATATCATTAAGTCATAGAGAACTCATAATAGTTTTTAGTGTATGATTGTTATATTAACCAATAGGAAAGTAGTTTTAGTTATTTAAAAACAATAGAAATGTTAATTCAGTTCAGTATTGATATAGGACGGTTTTTCAGAACAATTGAATCAAAACCATACCGACTTGGATCGATATAAGTACAGTATCATACCAATCATCACATTAATTTTACTATTCCGTATTTTTTTTATCTAATCTAATCTAAAACAATATAATTTTAATTTTTCAATTCGGTATGCCCAATCCTAAAATTGACCACGTAATTAGAAAGGATGTCCACCAATGGAATTTGTATCGATGTGCATGAAAATCAGGCATGTCCACGTGATTGGGATAGAGCATAGTTGGCCCATAGCAGAGATAAATGGACGTGACACAGCAGTGAAACAAAAGTAAAGTAAATAAACCGTAAATTATTATTATTAAGGTTGCCTTTGAATTTGTTGACACTTTTAACATGTACGAGTCCATTTTGCATATGGACAGGTGGTTAAACAAAAGTTAAGATTAAAGTCAAAATGAGTAGGATTGTTCTTTTTCAAATCTTTGTTTACACTTTAGGGTTAAATGATTCCTTCCTAATATTGTTTTCTTTTTGAACAAAAAATAATGCAAACAAATCTCAAATATATATCAAGATTCAAACAAATTTTAAATTATTTTATTTTATTTTACTTTTCGTCTAGGCTAATTTTGAACCAGAGTTGTCTTGTAACAATTAAAATATATATCGTCTTATTTTCTGGTGATAAAAATAAATTATTAATTTCAAACCCAAAAAAAATGTTTAAATTATCAATGAATAATTTGTCGAAGGTCTGCTTCAATTTTTTTACGATAACAAAAAAAATAGTTACTTTCGAAGATTCTTTAAATTTAATCTAAATTATAGTTAGAATAGTTAAAAATTTATTTTAGTAAAATATTTTAAAAAAAAATTTACCCCAGCAGTATTCTTTTGACAAATCTCAAATATTTTATTATTTAGTTTCAAGGGAAATGTTTGAATAACCTTATTTTATTATTTATAAAATTCAAGCAATTGTAAGAGCATTTTCAACAAAGTTCTGAAGACATTTTTTTTTACTTAGCTTCAGGATTTTAAAAGGAAAAAAGACTCCAACAGAGTTCATATTTCATTCCCTACTTTAGAATTTTGTTATTGTAAGGGTTTTGAATCCCTAAATTTAATAAAACGAGAGAGAAAGTAGAGATTTATTATCTCCTCACAATTGAATGAATTTCATTACAATTTTTTTTTTAAAAAAAAATGGCAGCTTGAAGCTATTCAAATGTTTAGTTTGAAATAAATAATAGAATATTTGAGATTTGTTAAAATAAGGAAGAAATAAACCTTTTTTAAAGCTGTTTGTTAAAATTACTATCTCATTATTTCAGGCATAATTTAATTTTAATTTAGAGATTTTGCTAGATATGCTATAAGAAGACAGGAAATCCCTACTTTTTTATTGCATATTTGTTAAATTGAGGGATCCAAAACTCCAAAAATAACAAAACTTTAAAGTATGGAGTGGGATAGGGACTCTACCCTTTTTTGTTTGAAAATTCCTAGATTAATTTAAAAAAAATGTGCTTTAGAAACTTTATTGGAGATGTTTTAATATCAAAATTCTAAAGTAGGAAATGGAATAGGGACTTTCGTGGGGTCACTTTTTCTTTCAAAATCTCTAAATTAAGTAAAAAGTGTTTTAAGGACACTGCTGGGGAGATTCTTGTCATGACTCGAATTTATAATTACATTACTGTCAAAATTTTCTGAGATTTTTTCGGTGCTTTTTCAGGATTTTATAGTTATATTTTAGCACACTTGGCCCTTTTTACCATTGGAACCATGCTTGAGTTTTTAATTTGGTTAAGGCCATTTTTGGAAGAGTGGAAATATGGATATTTTGGGATTGTGGATAAGGTTGGCACATGCTCATTATCTCTCACTTTCACTCTCTCTCTCTTTCTTGTACACATACGAACCACACACACATAAAACAACCAACAATCCCACCATGTTTTTGTGATCCTTTTGAACCAAACTAAGGCTAGATTTAGATTCTAGAAACCCTCACGAGTAAGGAAAGCTTAGGTTTGAAGGTTAAACGACGTGGTGGTGCTCGATGTGAGAGGAAGAAGGATACCTGAAACTTTGGAGGCATATTACTTGGAATCCATGTAACTTTTCTCAATTCTGAACTTGGATTTGGATTCCAGGGTTTGAGCATATAGGGTTTGATACAAATTTTTTCCAATTTGGTTGAGAAATGAGGGAGATATCAAAGTATGAAGTTTAGGGCTTTAATGGAGGTTTTCTGACTAGCCATGGCAGCGCCCGCTTCCTCATTTTCTATGTGTGTGACGTCAGCATGATGTCACTATGTGACATCGTGATGACGTCAACAGTGACACATGACTAGGGTGCCACATGGCAGGTAGTCAATGGTGCAACGAGGCAAGAAATGTCAATGTTAGTGATACATGGCAGTGCCATGTCATTTAGGGCTGACGTTAGCAGATGACGTTACGCGCATGACGGTGCGTGGGGAAGTCAACTTGCCTTCTCCTAGCGCATGAGGGGGCGTGGGCTTGAATTTTGAGGTGAAACTGATCTTGTTCGAAAAGTTTAGACATCCTGAGGATTGAGGCTGGTTTGCCGGTGCGACGCCGGGAGCCATCTTTTTCTAGAGCTTCGAGCCATAGGACACCAAATAGAGGTAACTTCAGTGGAGCATCGTCGTCGGGCGATGATCGTTTTGGTAGACCTAGTAGTTTTCAGAGTTCAGGGTTACGTGGTTATCGAGCACAGCCGACTCCGCAAGCTAGTGCGACGTCTGTTGCGTCGACAGGGAGACCGAGTCCTTCGGGTCGGGATGCTTGTTTCTACTGTGGGGAGCGAGGTCACTTTCGACGTGAGTGTCCACTGTTACCACAGGAAGATGGTGTAGGCCGAGGAGTGGCGGAGCCTGGACGGAGTACAATGTCAGTGTCAGGGACAGCGGGCACTAGAGAAGGTGGTGGTGCCACTAGCAGTTCGAGGGGACGTGGTAGATCTTCAGGATCTCAGGCCCGACTGTTTTCGATGACTCAGTAGGAGGCTCAGTCAGCACCAGGTGCGGGGACAGGTACTTTTACTATTCTTGGTTGTGTTGTACCTACTTTGTTGATTGGATCCCGGGGTAGAGGCTAGGATTGTCCCTAGGTGACCTGAAGTGACGAGGTTACAGTTTATGGTGAGTTCCGTTGAAGGATGACGGAAGAAACGGGAAAGGGGTGACAATAACTGATCGATATGAGGTTATTGAAGGAGAGAACCCACAATCTAGAGTTTGCCTTCAGGACTTTGTAGATTTATTCCGACAAGTGGTCGAAGTAGCAGTCGAGGGACGTGTTAGCGAGGGAGTGAGCCAGCCTGTTTGGCCTAGATTGTTCTGGGTTAGGAATCGAGTTGGGTTCCGGGAAGTGAGGTGGTAGTACGTGAGGATGTACTCTATGAATTCCATCGGGTACTCCATATGAGGTATTTTAAAATACCTTTGTTTTCTGTTCATAGGGTTTCCCTTGCGTACCCCATGAAGTGTAACTGGTAGTTGGGGATGAAGTGAAATACCCAAGGTGGAGATGATAGACAGGAAACCCAGGAGAAGTTGTTGTTGACCTAGTGTTGCTTACCGGGTAGGAGACCCCTAGGTGTCGGGAACTAGTTGTGGAATTTCGGGGATGAAATTCTTTTTAGGTGGGTAGGTTGTAACGACCCGTCCCCGGAATTAGGGTTAAGACCGTGGTTAAGATGAGATTAGTAAGTTTAATCGGTGGTTAGTTGGTCCCGATAGGGTCGTTAGCCTAGATTGACGATTTTTCTCCTAGGTTGGGCAAAAACTTGACCTTTAGTTCGGGCGGTCAATTGAGTTTTGACCGATGACCAGGACGTAGTTTAGGACGTCACAAATTCGTAAACAGGTGGCACGCCCGATTCCGACATCCGAGGAGGAAGTTATGATATTCGAAAGGTTGAGGGCATAACCGTAATTTAGGTAAAATAGGGGGAAAAGTTGACTTTTGTTACGATCGGGCTTTGACACGTTGACATAGGACCGTTAGATAGATCTTATCGTCCTAAGTTCAACGACAGGCGGCACGTATACATCGGACTTACGATGTGTAAGTTACGGGTCTAGAAAGGTAGTGGAAAACTCGTAAATTTGACTTAAAAGGAAGGGCATTTTGGTCTTTTGCACATGGGGATTTGTGCAACAGATTGGGACAAGTGGATGGCTGAGATTGAGCCACTTGTGAAAGAATGGGGAGGATTGTGACACGTGTTCAGGGTCTGGTTGGTTCTAGGGAACACGGTCCAATTATTTGGGCATTGTGACCGTGTATACCCTTGTGTGAGTGTTCGAAGGGAAGTGAGAAAAAGAGACTGAGAGCTTGGGAGAATTGAAAGGTGACGGTGTGTGTGTTGGTGTGTTTGGTGAGTGAGGAGTGATCAGAGATTGAGAGGGAGACAGTAAGGAAGTTGGGAGGTGAGGTGACAGGACCCGCCCCGATCCCACAGGGACCACAAGGGGACGTGCCCTGCTCCCGTCTGACACCCAATAATTCATACCAATTCTAACCTCAAAACATTTAAAAGCATAAATAACCAAATTAAAGTCATACATAAAATCAGAATTAAACGAATGTCAGACAAGGGATATAATCCAAAATTACAAATTTGCGAGCACGACTCTAAAGTAATCCTGCGGGTACACCGCCCAGCAGGGGTTCAGGTACGCAGAAGTAGATCTATGCCTCAGCCTCTGGTTCCTCCTCTACCTCAGTTTCCCGACCTGGAGGGGTTATCAAAACAGTAAGGGTGAGTGGACCGAAACACAAGTTTATGAAATCGTTTGATAAGTAAAACATATAATTTACCCCTCCGTTTTCCAAATATGCGTGCACCATAATTCCAAAATCATAAACCACATAATATGAACCATAAGGCATATAGCAAAACGATAACCATAATTTTAGTTGCTGCACTATACACTCCAATCCCGACATCCCTGATCTCTGACGTCCCTGACGTCAATAAGGTCACAATCACAAGGCTACGCGTGCCACTCGGGTCTCAATTCCGAGTTCAATCCCCGAACCCCGTTCGGGTACAGCATCCCCGATGCTTAGCGTCATAGACGCTGGACGTACTAGACGTCCGTGACCTCTCCGGGGTACCTCATCCGGAGGAGACAATATAATATGGAAGGATCTATACAGTGCAGTAACAAATACATTTTATTGATATCCACATGCAAACATATATATACATAGGTAGAATCCGAACCAATCATTCAGTTTCATCGGACGGGTCTCAAGCCCAAATACCGTGAAACGTGCCATAACCATATTTTTCATATCATCAAAACCATCATTGTTTTAGCATGTGAATAAGTATAATAAAACCAGAAAACGTTTATGCACGCAAGGGTTTAAGAAAATGGCCCACTCACAGTACAATCCTGCTAGAAACCGAACGTATACCCTCGCCCTGGTACAAATGTACAATCCCTGTCAAGTCCAAGTATTCGTAAAGGTCAAATTAAACCCCCAACATTCAACCATGAAAGCCTAGGTCGAAACCGACCCGGAAAAGCCGCCCGAACGCGCTTTCCAAGGCAATAAACCTTATTTTGACCAACTTAAAGATCTCCGATCGACCCGAAACCACCGCCATTGGATCCGGATCGTCGAAACCTAAAGAATGGTGGTGGTCCCACCAAAAACACTGTTCACACGCGCCCCCACGCGCCGGTCAACGCGGCGATCAACGCAGGAACAGTTCCTGCTGACGTCATCGCTGACGTCACTGCTGACGTCAGCATGACGTCATGCTGACGTCATCTGACAGCTGTCAGGTCTGACGTGTCAGACTCTGACAGGTGCCACGTGTCAACATCCAATTGGTCCACCTCACTGATCTGTCAGACCACGTGTCAGATCTGACATGTGCCACGTGTCAGCACGGCACTGGTCCACGTCACTGACATGTCAGTGACACGTGGCAGTCCCTGACTGGTCCACGTCACTGACATGTCAGTGCTGACTGTGCACTGACATGTGACACGTGTCGGCTCACGGTTGGTCCACGTCATCTGACAGGCTGACAGGGTGCCACGTCAGCACCACTGTCCTCAGACGGGTTGACCCGTGTTCCTGCAACTCGGGTCGATCAGACCCGCGATCGAGACCCGGTTGCCATTCCTTCATTTCTGGGTCATTTTGGTTCCTTTCAATTCGTATTTACTCGCCTTAAATCCTAGATTAGTTCTATGAAATCAAATTGAGAAAAACGGATTGAATCGAAGGCCTACCTCGAAGAACAGCCCTGGCCTCCCGTCGCCGTTTAGCCACCGCCCTGAGCTCCACCGGCCACGAGTTCGATTCCAGAAGGTCCTGGGTGTTCCTAGGGTTGATTAGGAATCATAATGGACTAAATTGAACGTGGGAAAAGGATGTATCAAAAACCTGTTTTTGAAACCGTTTCGGGTTCCCCTGGTTCCTTCCTCGCCGCCGTCCTCCGCCGTGGTCACTGCCGCCGTTCAGTCACACCAGGAAGTCCCCCACTATGCAGACACAGTGAGTGGAAGGTTGGCTGGAATGTTGGATCGAAATGGCTGAATGTGCTCTGCGGGTATGAATTATAAAGAAATGGAGGGAAGGAAATGGATGGCTCAGATTAAATCTCCAGATTAGATCAAGGGCTGAGATCTGATCTGGGGATTCCAATCCAAAGGCTGAAATTTAAAGCTGGTACAAATGTTTAATTAATCCAATAGTGGATCTGATCCAATCTAGCCAATGGGTGAGTGACACTTGTCACTCCCCAGGTGTCCTTCAATCAGAATTTCTGAATATAATATTCGACACGAAAACCGAGACACGAACTTCCCGAATTCACGTTTCTGACCATAACTTCCTCGTACGAAGTCCGATTTCGGCGTGCCTCCTGTCTACGGACTCAGGACGTCGAGGCCTACCCAACGGTCCTTGAGTCAACTGAAAATTAGTTGTCAAAAGAAAAGTCAACATTTTCCCCCGAGAGTCCAAATTACGGTAATGCCCCTGAACTTCCGATAGCCATAACTTTCACCCTGATCGTCCGAATCGGACGTGCCACCTGTCTATGAACTCGTGACGTCCCGAACTACGTCACGGTCATAGGTCAAAGTCCATTTAGTTCATCAATCAAAAAGTCAACAATTTGACCATACCATTCACAAGGGTAAAATCGTCAAATCACACATTAAATTACAATATGGAATTCCTCGAATTTCCGGGGTGTTACAACCTTCCCCCCTTAAGAAATTTCGTCCCGAAATTTCAAAGAAACAAATGAGGAAATTGTTCTCGCATCTGAGCCTCAGGCTCCCATGTGGCTTCTTCCACATCCTGGTTTCTCCAGAGAATTTTTACGAGAGGGATCGTCTTTCGACGTAGTACCTTGTCCTTCCGATCTAAGATCTGTACTGGTTGTTCTTCAAAGCTCAAATCCTCCCGCAGTTCGACAGGTTGTTCCCCAAGTACATGAGAAGCATCACGTACGTACATCCGCAACATCGATACGTGGAAAACATCGTGAACTCTTGATAGTTCTGGGGGTAGTGCCAATCTGTATGCAACTCTGCCAATTCTCTCCACGATTTCATAAGGTCCGATAAAACGCGGACTCAGTTTCCCCCGTCGGCCAAAACGGATAATCCCCTTCCACGGAGACAACTTCAGGAAGACAAAATCTCCCACTTCAAACTCCAAGTCTCGAATCCGTCGGTCGGCATAACTCTTCTGGCGATCCTGTGCCACCTTCAATCTTTCCTTGATCACGCGAACAGTTTCCATGGTTAAGTCCATTATCTCCGGCCCTACAGCCGCTCGCTCTCCTACCTCCGTCCAGCAGATAGGTGTCCTGCACTGTCGGCCATACAGTGCCTCATAAGGTGCCATCCCGATGCTTGCCTGATAGCTGTTGTTGTAAGCGAATTCCATCAATGGCAAATGAGTATCCCAAGAGTCTTGAAACTGTAGTACACATGACCTCATCATGTCCTCCAGGGTTTGAATGGTTCTCTCAGACTGTCCATCGGTCTGTGGATGGAAAGCAGTACTGAAACGTAGGTTTGTTCCCAAAGTAGCTTGCAAACTCCGCCAGAACCTGGAAGTGAAACGCGGATCACGATCAGACACGATCGATTCCGGCGTACCATGAAGTCGTATGATTTCCTTCACAAACAGCTGAGCCAGTCGGTTAGGTTTATAGGTTTCCTGAACTGGCAGAAAATGGGCTGATTTGGTTAACCGATCCACGATCACCCATACTCCGTCCACTCCACTCTGAGTCCTCGGTAATTTAAAGACGAAGTCCATGGTGATGTGATCCCACTTCCACTCAGGAATCGGAAGTGGCTGCATAGCCCCATACGGTCTCTGCCGTTCCGCCTTAACCTGCTGACAGGTTAAGCATTTGCCCACGAACTCAGCAATATCCTTCTTCATTCCTGGCCACCAATAATGGTTCCGGAGGGTACGGTACATCTTTGTACCTCCCGGATGCATAGCATAGGCCGAACTGTGGGCCTCCTCAAGTATCTCGGCCCGTAACTCTGCCACTGCAGGTACGCACAAACGGCCCAATTTCACCAGTGCTCCATCGTCCCGGATGGTAAAATCCTGTCTCCCATCCGCATCGACCTCAATTCTGTAAATACAGAGTATCGGATCCTGCAGTTGTGCTTCGATGATCCGATCAATCAGTACTGGTCGCACATGGAAGCTGGCCAACAAAGCTCCATGCGCATCCGTACCCAAAATAACTCCCGTCTTCCGGAGTTCCACTAACAAGGGAAGATACACCATCCCTAGGTGTGCAATAGTTCCCGCAGATTTCCTGCTGAGTGCATCCGCCACCACATTGGCCTTACCCGGATGGTACTCGATCGTACAGTCATAGTCCTTCAGTAGCTCCAACCATCTCCGTTGTCTCATGTTGAGCTCCTTCTGAGTGAATAAGTATTTAAGACTCTGGTGGTCGGTGTATATTCGACACGTTGCGCCGAACAGATAATGTCTCCAGATCTTGAGAGCATGAACCACCGCCGCCAACTCCAAATCATGGGTAGGGTAGTTCAACTCATGAGTCTTCAGCTGCCGGGATGCATAGGCGATAACCTTGCCAGTTTGCATCAACACGCAGCCCAAACCTTGCAGTGAAGCATCACTGAAAACTACAAACTCTCCACTGTCGTCCGGCAATGCAAGGACAGGTGCAGTGGTCAATCGATCCTTTAACTCTTGAAAGCTCCGATCGCACTGCTCGTCCCAGATAAACTTTACTCCTTTCCGAGTCAGACGAGTCAATGGTGCAGCAATTTTGGAGAAACCCTCCACGAATCTCCGGTAGTAACCTGCTAATCCGACGAAACTCCGCACCTCGGTCACCGTTGTCGGTCTAGCCCAGTTGGTCACCGCTTCTGTTTTCTGGGGATCCACGCAAATCCCATCCGTTGATATCACGTGTCCCAGAAAACCAATACTGCTCAGCCAAAACTGACACTTGCTCAGCTTGGCATACAATTGTTCTTGTCTCAGTTTCTCCAAGACCAACCGTAGATGTTCTTCATGTGCACGGGCACTCCTCGAGTATACCAAAATATCATCGATGAACACAATCACGAACTTATCCAGGTAGGGTCGGAAGACCCGGTTCATCAGATCCATGAATGCTGCTGGAGCATTCGTCAAACCAAATGGCATAACAAGGAACTCGTAGTGCCCGTAGCGGGTTCGAAAAGCAGTTTTCGGAATATCCTCCTCCGAAATCCTCAGTTGGTGATACCCAGACCGCAAATCAATTTTCGAGAAGCACTGAGCTCCCCGCAACTGGTCGAAAAGGTCATCAATCCTGGGTAGAGGATACTGGTTCCTCAATGTCACCTTGTTGAGTTGTCGATAATCAATACATAAACGGAGACTTCCTTCCTTCTTCTTCACGAACAACACCGGTGCTCCCCACGGTGAAGTGCTCGGTCGGACATATCCCAAATCTACCAACTCCTGCAATTGAGTCTTGAGTTCTCGTAACTCGGCCGGCGCCATCCGGTATGGTGCCTGGGATATAGGTCGGGTACCCGGGAGTAGTTCAATAGTAAACTCAATCTCCCGCGATGGTGGCAATCCAGGTAAGTCTTCCGGGAATACGTCCGGAAACTCACAGACCACCGGTATTTCGTCGATAACCGGAGTATCGACCCGTTCCGACACGACATGCGCCAGATAACCCTGGCATCCCTTCCGTAGAAGTTTGGTAGCAGTAAGTGACGAAATCACTTCAGGAGGCGAACCATCACGTTCCCCCTGAAAGATAACTTCCGGCAAACCCGGGCTCCGCAAAATTACTTGCTTGCTACAGCAGTCGATGAGCGATCCGTGCTCCGACAGCCAATCCATCCCTAGGATTATATCGAAGTCGTGGATATCCAGAATAATTAAGTCTGCTGGTAAATCCACATCCTCAATTCTTACCGGGCACCTCCGAATCACCTGATTCACAAGGTACACGGTACCCATCGGGGTGCCAACACCCATTTCGCAATCTAAGGCTGATACCACACAATCAAGCAAACCAGCACAACTCCTCGAAATAAAAGAATGTGTAGCCCCCGCATCCATTAATACACGTACAAGAAAATTAAAGATCTGTAGTGTACCTGTGACCACGCCTGGAGCAGTCCTCGCCTGCTGCTGGGTCATTGCGAACACTTGGGCCCTCGGCCCTCCGTTCCGTCCGCGCCCGCGCGCGCCACATCCAGCACCACGGTCACCTCCCTGACCGCGACCTCCGTTAGTGTGGGACGCCGTGCTCTGCACCACACTCGAGCCCCCAGCGTCGTTGTTTTTGGACAACTGCGGACAATCGCAGGCATAGTGGCCTTCCTCTCCGCAAGCAAAACAAGTTACTGGCCTTGGCCTGCCCGAAAGCCCACCAGATGCACCACTCCAAGATGAGTGCTGCCCAGAATTGTGTCCAGATCCTCTGCCCTGAGAGCCTCCACGTCGACCCGACCAGCCACGACCCTTGAAGGATGAGGGTGCTCCTCTGTAGCTCCCTCCCCTGTTGTTCTTCCGGCCCGATGGTCCATGGTGTGGGCGATCCTGACGTCGCCCCTCCCCCGAAGGTTGTCGTGATTGGTGTGCCGCCAGACTGGCCTCGACACGCACCGCTGCGTCGACCATATCCCTCAGAGAAGCATGAGTGGTAGCAGTCACACTGGCCCGGATCTCCCCTCGGAGTCCAAGCTCAAACCGCTGGCATTTGTCCTCCTCCGTGCTTACGAATGAGGCAGCGAACCGGGAAAGTCTCCCGAATGTTTGCTCGTAGTCTGAAACAGACATGCCACCCTGCTCCAGCCGCAGGAATTCCGCCTCCCGCGCCGCGCGAAAGGATCGCGGGTAGTACTGGTCCAGAAACCTGGAACGAAAAGCTTCCCAGGTAGTGGTATGGACAGACCACCCGGACATTTCGAGTCCATGCCACCACTGGTAGGCTCCTCCCTCCAGTAAGAAGGCCGCCAGAGTCACTCGTTCGCCCGGAGGGCAGTGCATCACCGAGAAGATCCTCTCCCACTTGGTGATCCAGTCGTGAGCATCCTCGGGGTTTGATCCCCCGCAGAAAGGAGTGGCTCCCAAACGTTGAGCCCTTTCGATGCTCGCGCATTCCATCTCTCTTTCTAGATCCTCGTCCGTTCCAGTATGCGGAATTCTCCTAGGAGGCATAACCAACTGTCAAGAGGCATAGATCAGAAAACAACATTCTTAAAAGTCGAAAAGTAACTAGTACTAATCGCTAGTCTAGCATGCAGACCAATACCCTAGTACTGACCACAACCTAGTGCTCTGATACCAAGCTGACAGGACCCGCCCCGATCCCACAGGGACCACAAGGGGACGTGCCCTGCTCCCGTCTGACACCCAATAATTCATACCAATTCTAACCTCAAAACATTTAAAAGCATAAATAACCAAATTAAAGTCATACATAAAATCAGAATTAAACGAATGTCAGACAAGGGATATAATCCAAAATTACAAATTTGCGAGCACGACTCTAAAGTAATCCTGCGGGTACACCGCCCAGCAGGGGTTCAGGTACGCAGAAGTAGATCTATGCCTCAGCCTCTGGTTCCTCCTCTACCTCAGTTTCCCGACCTGGAGGGGTTATCAAAACAGTAAGGGTGAGTGGACCGAAACACAAGTTTATGAAATCGTTTGATAAGTAAAACATATAATTTACCCCTCCGTTTTCCAAATATGCGTGCACCATAATTCCAAAATCATAAACCACATAATATGAACCATAAGGCATATAGCAAAACGATAACCATAATTTTAGTTGCTGCACTATACACTCCAATCCCGACATCCCTGATGTCTGACGTCCCTGACGTCAATAAGGTCACAATCACAAGGCTACGCGTGCCACTCGGGTCTCAATTCCGAGTTCAATCCCCGAACCCCGTTCGGGTACAGCATCCCCGATGCTTAGCGTCATAGACGCTGGACGTACTAGACGTCCGTGACCTCTCCGGGGTACCTCATCCGGAGGAGACAATATAATATGGAAGGATCTATACAGTGCAGTAACAAATACATTTTATTGATATCCACATGCAAACATATATATACATAGGTAGAATCCGAACCAATCATTCAGTTTCATCGGACGGGTCTCAAGCCCAAATACCGTGAAACGTGCCATAACCATATTTTTCATATCATCAAAACCATCATTGTTTTAGCATGTGAATAAGTATAATAAAACCAGAAAACGTTTATGCACGCAAGGGTTTAAGAAAATGGCCCACTCACAGTACAATCCTGCTAGAAACCGAACGTATACCCTCGCCCTGGTACAAATGTACAATCCCTGTCAAGTCCAAGTATTCGTAAAGGTCAAATTAAACCCCCAACATTCAACCATGAAAGCCTAGGTCGAAACCGACCCGGAAAAGCCGCCCGAACGCACTTTCCAAGGCAATAAACCTTATTTTGACCAACTTAAAGATCTCCGATCGACCCGAAACCACCGCCATTGGATCCGGATCGTCGAAACCTAAAGAATGGTGGTGGTCCCACCAAAAACACTGTTCACACGCGCCCCCACGCGCCGGTCAACGCGGCGGTCAACGCAGGAACAGTTCCTGCTGACGTCATCGCTGACGTCACTGCTGACGTCAGCATGACGTCATGCTGACGTCATCTGACAGCTGTCAGGTCTGACGTGTCAGACTCTGACAGGTGCCACGTGTCAACATCCAATTGGTCCACCTCACTGATCTGTCAGACCACGTGTCAGATCTGACATGTGCCACGTGTCAGCACGGCACTGGTCCACGTCACTGACATGTCAGTGACACGTGGCAGTCCCTGACTGGTCCACGTCACTGACATGTCAGTGCTGACTGTGCACTGACATGTGACACGTGTCGGCTCACGGTTGGTCCACGTCATCTGACAGGCTGACAGGGTGCCACGTCAGCACCACTGTCCTCAGACGGGTTGACCCGTGTTCCTGCAACTCGGGTCGATCAGACCCGCGATCGAGACCCGGTTGCCATTCCTTCATTTCTGGGTCATTTTGGTTCCTTTCAATTCGTATTTACTCGCCTTAAATCCTAGATTAGTTCTATGAAATCAAATTGAGAAAAACGGATTGAATCGAAGGCCTACCTCGAAGAACAGCCCTGGCCTCCCGTCGCCGTTTAGCCACCGCCCTGAGCTCCACCGGCCACGAGTTCGATTCCAGAAGGTCCTGGGTGTTCCTAGGGTTGATTAGGAATCATAATGGACTAAATTGAACGTGGGAAAAGGATGTATCAAAAACCTGTTTTTGAAACCGTTTCGGGTTCCCCTGGTTCCTTCCTCGCCGCCGTCCTCCGCCGTGGTCACTGCCGCCGTTCAGTCACACCAGGAAGTCCCCCACTATGCAGACACAGTGAGTGGAAGGTTGGCTGGAATGTTGGATCGAAATGGCTGAATGTGCTCTGCGGGTATGAATTATAAAGAAATGGAGGGAAGGAAATGGATGGCTCAGATTAAATCTCCAGATTAGATCAAGGGCTGAGATCTGATCTGGGGATTCCAATCCAAAGGCTGAAATTTAAAGCTGGTACAAATGTTTAATTAATCCAATAGTGGATCTGATCCAATCTAGCCAATGGGTGAGTGACACTTGTCACTCCCCAGGTGTCCTTCAATCAGAATTTCTGAATATAATATTCGACACGAAAACCGAGACACGAACTTCCCGAATTCACGTTTCTGACCATAACTTCCTCGTACGAAGTCCGATTTCGGCGTGCCTCCTGTCTACGGACTCAGGACGTCGAGGCCTACCCAACGGTCCTTGAGTCAACTGAAAATTAGTTGTCAAAAGAAAAGTCAACATTTTCCCCCGAGAGTCCAAATTACGGTAATGCCCCTGAACTTCCGATAGCCATAACTTTCACCCTGATCGTCCGAATCGGACGTGCCACCTGTCTATGAACTCGTGACGTCCCGAACTACGTCACGGTCATAGGTCAAAGTCCATTTAGTTCATCAATCAAAAAGTCAACAATTTGACCATACCATTCACAAGGGTAAAATCGTCAAATCACACATTAAATTACAATATGGAATTCCTCGAATTTCCGGGGTGTTACATGAGGAGTGAGTGTGTGTGTGTGTGTTGTGAGCTCACGGGGAAACCAGAAAAACAGAGAGGAGTTCGAGTGGTGGTGCTGCCGTGTACGAGGCCAATCGAGGCTGGTGGAGGTGTTCAGAGGTTGGAGGTGGAGTTGAGGAGTTGTGTCCTCACGGCTGAGTTCACGGTGGTGATCGGTGTACAGGTAATTTCTTCTCCCTGTGTAAGTACTCTGTTTTGCCTTAAATTTCAAACGGGAAGTCGTGAGTTTTGAGTGTGAGTCGAGAGATTTGGTGAGTTGGGTGAGACTTAGGAAGGTCCTAGGATTGATTTAAGGTCGACACCGTGACGGGGGAAGACCTGGTTGGCCGGAGGGGAAAACATGAGACTGGTTCAGGTTTTTGTTCGAGCTTGAGTTGAGGACTTAGAGGCTGAGTCGAGGTGTTTGAGTACGGGGAATGGATAGCTTAGGACGGGACGAAGAAGATGGTGAAGAAAGGAGTCGATTTGGTGGACGGACGGCGGAGGACCGGCCACGCCGGTTCGAGTTGCAGTGACTGTTTCGAACCGGGTCGACCAGAGGTTGATGGTGACACTGTAGCTGGCGTGTGAGGGCCACGCGCAGCCACTTTGGGCGACGCGTGGAGGCGCGTGGGGAGGCGGTTGGGAAAACGGTCAACATGGGTTTTTGTCTAGGTGTTGTGACGAGTCTAATGAAATTGGTTTCGGGGTGTTCGGACGTCTATTCAATATAGTTCCGCGAGGGTGAAGGTTTAGGGTTTAGGTTCGTTACGTTTAGGACCCGGGGGATTTTTGGGGAAAATTAGGTGGACCTTCGTAGACGTGTTAGTGACGTTCTTTGGTGCTTGTTGACAGGATCGGGACTTTCCGAGGAAGCTGAGGAACGTACGAGACGTTCGGGACGCGATTGAGGGCTCGGTATCAGTGAGTGGACCCTATCCTTAAACTCGAGCATGCATAACTGTTTTTCTATCCTTATTTTATGGTTTTAAGTATGTTTATATGTTTATTGAATATGTTTTGTTGGTTTTACATAATTACACGTTTTTCGAGTAAGTTCGGTTTCAGCACTTTTTACGAGAAAATGGTGATTTCGAAATATAAGGCTATGGTTTTGGGATTTCAAACAATAAATGGTTTTCAATGATTATAAAGGGATTTTGGAACATGATTTCGATGATCAAGGTTTTCGGTTTTAGAATCGGATTTCGGAAAGCGGAATTTGGTTTTAAAGTTAAAAAGTGGATTTCCGGATTTGGGTTCGGAATGACGGTTCTGAACGCCGGAAGGGCTCCAGACTAGTGATTTCGGATTCAGGTTTGGATATGGATTTCGAAATGGTATTCAAATGGTTTTGATTAGATTTGCTAGATCTGGATATTGGGTTTAAAGACCCGGATTATATTTGTCGGGGGACGGGCCCGAATTGAGTTTAAAGACTCGGGAGTTTAAAGACTCAGATATATTGATATTTCCCCTGTATGCCTGTTGAGTTTAAAGACTCGGGAGTTTAAAGACTCGGATAGGTCCAGCAGGTTTGATCGGATATTGATTGGTTGAAACTTACGTTTTATGATCCAATTTCATGGTGCTTATGATATGATTTCTATAACTGTTTGTAGGATGATCTTTACGTGACTTAGAATTGTTTTTAGTAACTGGGTTATGCATGTGGGTTTTCAATACGGAGGGCTAAAACCCTGGTTTTATTATGAAATGGTTTTAGGAACATATTTTATTATTTATGGTCCACTCACACTTTCTGGTTTTAAATTGCCCTCCAGGTCGTGGAGCTAGAGCGGGGTTTCGGCGTCGAGGCAGCGTCGGAAGCATAGAAGTTACGAGAGCGACCCCGGAGTACTTTAGATTTTCCGTTGTGCGTGTATTGAGTTAATCAGTTTTCTCTCTTTTGTATTTGATACTATGCTCTGTACACTTTGACTTCGGGAGGTTTTGTATAGTTTCTCCTGCATCTGACTGAGTACTTTGGTGGCTTCGAGTGAGTTTACTTTGGTTTGGTGTTGGGGTGTCAGATGGGAGCAGGGTTTACCTCGGTTTTCGGGGTGAAACCGGGGTGGGTCTTGACATACCGTCATACGTATAACCCATCAGAGGCACTTCCGAGAAGATGCCAACTCGGGGCACACAGCCCCTAGGGAACACATCCCCGAAATAGTCACGATGTCATCAATCTATCTAGTGTGCACACTACTCGGGGTCTCACTCCGAGTCTTCTCCCAGGAATCTCCATCTGGGAGGCTCAATCTCTGGATCTAGTCCGAGCTCTCTCTCTGGATCTAGTCCACATATCTCTCTGGAATATGGTCCGGGATGTAACAACCCGTCCCGAGAGCCGGGATTAGTAGTGTGATTAAGGTGGGATTAGTGAGGTTAATTGGTGGTTAGGTGGTCCCGATAGGTTTGTAAGTTTAGAATGACGATTTTTCCCCTAGTTAGGGCAAAAAGTTGACTTTTCGTTCGGATGGTCAATTGGGTGTTGACCGGTGACCAGGACGTAGTTTAGGACGTCACGAATCCATAGGCAGGTGGCACACCCGATTCCGACATCCGAGAAGCAAGTTATGATGTTCGGAAGGTTAGGGGCATAACCGTAATATGGCTAACTTAGGGGGAAAAGTTGACTCTTTGTACGAACGGGTTTTGGTACTTTGACCTAGGATGGTTACGTAGCTCTCGTCATCCTGAGTTCGATGACAGGCGTCACGTATTCATCGGACTTACGGTGTGTGAGATACGGGTCTAGAAAGGTAGTGGCATAATTGTAAAATTAAGTAAAAAGGAGGGGTAGTTTGGTCTTTTGTGTTCTGGAAATTGTGCAGCGAGAGAACAGATGGACGGCTGGGATTGGGCCAGATGGTGAAGGCTTGGGCAGATTGGTGACACGTGTTGAGGGACTAGAGGGTTCTGGTTGAATCCTGTACATACACGGCCCAAATAATTGGGGTGCAACCGTGCCCGTGTTCGTGTTTGTGCGCAGAGGGAGATTGTGGGAGGAAATTGAGAGCATTTAAGGGTTGATTGGGGGAGCTGGTGAGTTGTGAGTGTGTGTGGGTGTCCAGGGAGGGAAAGGGAGACGGTAAGAAGGTTGGGAGGTGAGGAAGTCGTGTGGTTGGGCAGCTGGGAACTGCGGGAAAACCAGGGGTGAAAAGCAGGGAGGTCGTGAGAATCGTGGCGGTGGCGGCCGTGTACGGGGCAACTGAGACCGTGGCGGTGTCGTGCGGGTTGCAAGGAGTCAACCAATACCGGCGGAGCTCACGACGGCGACATGTTGCAGGTAATTTCTATTTCCCCGTGACTATGCTCTGTTTTGGCCGTGACTTCAAATTGGAAGTTGTGGCTTGAGGGGTTGAATCGAAGAGTCTAGGGGAGTCTAGGGAGTTCAGTCGAGTCCAGGGCGTCGTTCGGCTGTGTTGCCGTGACGGGAGGTGCACGGTGGCGGTTGGCACGACGGAGGGACTCTGTGTGCCCTGTTTTCCCGTTTTGTTTCAAACCAAGAGTCGTGATCCTAGAGACTGAGTCAAAGGTCTAGGAGAGTTGGGTTAGGTTCCTTGAGGTCCTAGGAACCGTCTGGTATTACCACCATGAAGGAAGGTTACCTGGGCGGCTGGAAAGGAAAACAGAGGAATTGGGCCGTCTGGTTTCGAGTCTGAGTCGACGGTGTAGGGGCTGTGTCGAGGTGATTGGAGGACGGGGATGCATAGAGTAAGGTTGGACGAAGCTATAGGATAAGAAAGGAGGTGAAATGGTGGCCGGACAGAGGGGAACCGTTGACGCCGGTTCAAGCTGCAGACTACTGTGTTGAACCGGGTCGACGTGAGGTTGAAGGTGCACTGTAACTGGCGCGTGGAGGTGCGTGCGGCGGTTCTGGGAGAAACGGTCAACATGGTTTTTGGTCCAGGAGTTATGTTGAGTTCATTGGAAGTGGTTTCGGGTTAATCGGACGTCGTTTGAGTTTAGTTTCGCGATGGTAAAAGCTTAGGGTCCCGGGTTATTACGCTTTCGATTCGGGGAATTTTGAGGGCATTTAGGTGAACCTTCGTAGACGTGTTAGTGACGTAATTTGACGGTTGTTGGCAGGATCGGGATTTCCCGAGGAAGCCGAGGAACGTGCGGGACGTTCGGGACGCGATTGAGGGCTCGGTACTGTGAGTGGACTCTTTCCTTAAACTCGAACATGCATAATTGTTTTCTATACTTGTTTTCTATATGTGATGTCATGATTGTTGGATTTGTGATGTGATTTTACATAATTGCACGTTTTTCGAGAAAATACGGTATGTGGCACGTTTTATGATAAAAGGTTGATTTCTGATTATAATGTTATAGTTTTGGGCTTTCAAATGATAAATGATTTCAAATGATTATAAATGAATTTTGGAACATGATTTCGATGATTAAACGTTTTCGGTTTTGGAAACGGATTTCGGAAAAAAGGATTGGTTTCCAAATGGAAAAGTGGATTCCAGATTTGGGTTCGGAATGACGGTTCGGGATGCGGGAAAGGCATCGGACCGGTGATTTCGGATTCGGGTTTGGATGTGAATACGGAAATGGTTTTCAACTGGTTTTGGATTGGATTTGCTGGATCTGGTTATTGGGTTTAAAGACCCGGATACTGATTTGACGGGGGACGGGCCCGGATTGAGTTTAAAGACTCGGGAGTTTAAAGACTCGGATATATTGATTTTCCGCCGTAGGCCTTTGAGTTTAAAGACTCGGATATTATTAAGGCCTGGATTGAGTTTAAAGACTCGGGAGTTTAAAGACTCGGATAGGTCCAGCAGGTTTGATCGGAAAATGATGATTTCATGTTATGATACAGTTTTATAATTCACATGCTGTGGTTTTTCTAACTGTTTTATAGTGTTTCTGTTTCTTATGATATGGTTTATGGTAATTTGGTTTATAACTGTTTTATAAACTGGGTTATGCATGTGGTTTTCAAAATGGAGGGGGAAACTTGGTTTTCTGATAAATGGTTTTAGAACATTTCTTTTAGTATGGTCCACTCACACCTTGTGTTTTTAACTTGCCCTCCAGGTTATGGAGATAGCGCGGGGACTTGACGTCGAGGCAGTGTCTGAGGCATAGAGGTGACGTGAAAGATTCCGGAGTGGTTTAAAGTCTTCCGCGTGCGTGTAATTATTATCGGTTTTATTTCCTTGTGTTTCGTCCTATGCTCTGTAAATTATAACTTCGGGATGTTTTATATAGTTTCTCCTGCGTCTAACTGAGTTTTGGGTGATTTTGAGTGCGCTTTACTTGGGTATTGTGTCGGGGAGTCAGACGGGAGCAGGATTTACCTCGGGTTTCGGGGTGAAACCGGGGTGGGTCCTGACACGGGACCACATCAATATAAATAACCACCACTCCTGGAACGGGATCCCTATGGGGATACCCACTCTGGTCTGTGGATCGTTATTCTCCAGGTCGACGCTGGAGGAGACCATATAAATCATGGAGGGTTCAATCACATTTTCAAATACTCTTTTCTTTCTTTCTCAAATCACATTTCTCAATTGGGTCTCATACCCGATTCATCTCAACAGGATTCCTCGAATCCGATTCAAATCCATTTCACAGGCCTCGGCCTAAATCCTCAGTTCAACAAGGTCTCATGCCCGAATACTCGTTTCATAAATCGAACTGGGACTCAAGCCCGGTTTTACAATCAATAGGGCCCTAATCCCGAACCATGACTCAATTGGACCTCACGTCCGGTTTCACAACCAACGGGGCCTTAAGCCCGAAATATCAACTAAATGGGTCTCAGGACCGATATCATCAATCAACAGGGCATCAAGCCCGATAGTACTACTAACTGGGCCTCAAACCCGAATCGTAAACCAAATGGACCCTCGGTCCGATCGTATGGCTCAAATGGACCCTAGGTCCGATTCCCTATCAAATCAAATGAACTCCAAGTCTGAGAGTTGTAAATCAAATGGGTCTCGTGCCCGATTTCATATTTCTAAATCCGAAATCCATTTATTAAACCCTCGTTGAAAACCTAGAACGTATATGCATCGTATAAAACTGGAAATCTCGAAATACGTGAAAATACGTAAATCCTAGGCTACCACAAACAAATGCACTCATGGCATCACAAAACATATATTAAAATAATTATAAAACATTTAAGCATGCATCAATTTCGAAAGAAGGGTCGACTCACAGACCGTCCGAAGCCGCTCCTCGATACGCATGCCATAATCGTCTCCCGGGTCAATCGTCGCCTCCGGGATTCCCGAACCTGTCCAAATTAATTTAGAGGGTTACTAACTACTTATATAGCCCCTCACTAAAGCCTCGTAATTTTCCGGAATTTCTAACTATTTTTAAACTCGAACCTAAACCTTCGGATAGCCCGAACTATATCGAAACGATGTCTGATTGACACAAAACCAGTCTCAAAATGTTCGTTACATCGAATAGATGATTTCTTATGTTGGAACCTTCCCCAAACTCCTTCCCACGCACCCACACGCGCCGCCTGAAGTGGCTGCGCGTGGGCTTCACGCGCCCAGCTACAGTGTCACCCCTAACCTCAGTCAGACCGGTCCGACCAGTCCGGTTCGGTTTTTCCTGCAACTTGGACCGGCGTGACCGGTTCAAGCCTATAACCGGTCCAGTTTCCACCCGTTTCACTCCTAATCGATCCCAATCTTCATCTTAATGTCCTAGGAACCTAACCTAATTAATTAGGGCTCCTAAAACCCACGAAACCCGATCGGCCCAATTTTTCCTCTTCGATTCAATTTCCCAATCTCCTCCCCAGGCTTCCCCGACGTCCAAACCTTCACCAAACTGTCCTAAAAACTCCCTAGGAACTTCATTAACTCAAAACCAACACCTAAAACGGCCCATAACAACCGAAATCGAAATTGAAATTAAAATGGGCAAAACCGATACCTGCACGGGTTTTGGGCCTCCGCCGTGCACGGCAGCGTCGTCCTGGCGGCCACCACCTCCAGTCATCCTCCCCTCACTCTCTGGTCCTCTCGGTTCATGATCAAACAGGGTTAGGTTGGATTTGGGCGAAGGTTTACACGGGTTGGGTTTGTTTGGAAACAAAGAAAATGGGATGCACGGGTATGGTTTTGGTGCATGAATGGAAAGGAATGCCCAGTGGATGAGTGAAACTTGTCACTCATCCATTGGCTGTCTAAAAAGCTGGGCCCACTACAGACAAAACTGCATTTTTTGTCTCGTAAAGCGTGTCGCCGTAAATTGTATCCCGGAACTTCCGTGAACCGTAACTTCGTCGTCGAACGTCCGAATTCGACGTGCCGCCTGTCTACGGATTCGTATCGTCGTGATCTACGTAACGATCTTTGGCCCTCGGTCATCGGACCTCGCGGTCAAAAAGTCAACTTTTGACCCCTTTTCCCAAAATTACTAAAATGCCCCTAAACTTCCGAACGTCATAACTTCCTCCTCGGACGTCGGAATCGAGCGTGCCACCTGTCTATGAACTTGTGACGTCACGAACTACGTCACGGTCATCGGCCAATATCCATTTGACCACCGGAACAAAAAGTCAACGATTCGCCCATTCCAAGGGCAAAATCGTCATTTCACCTAAACGTCCGCTAATTCTCGTCTAATCTCCGATTAGTCTTGCTAATCCGTAATTAATCCTTAATTAATCCCGCTAATTCGGGACGGGTCATCACAAACTTCCCCCCTGAAGGAATTTCGTCCTCGAAATTCAAAGCGACCTGATTCCACAACCAAATTGTGGAATCCATCCATGTTCCTCGAATCAAACCGCTGCACCCACACGAGAATACTCGTGTAGCAGTACACGTCCAACACACATACCGTACTCATCGGTACCGTCCTCAGTACGTACCGTCACTAGAGCATCCAAAGCTCCAACTCGCTCTCGAGAGCTACACGTCTGCTCGCACGTCTCACTCGAGACCAACATCGACACTCGTCAATCTCGCCTGTCACTCACTTAGACAGGTCAACGATACCAGACTGACATCCCAATGGTTTTCAGTTTGACTCTCTGACACTTCCATCTGACAACAACCTATAAATTCTGCCATCTCAACGGCACAAATCCCATCTCACAGGTCATCTTCAGACCTATGTCCAAACTGACTCTAAACACTCGTTCCAGTTAACTTTCTCAATTTCCTATTCCCCAAACTTACTCTTCTGAAAGCCCCATCAACTACATCGATCTGAACGTACCGGATATGTAATGACCCGTCCCGAATATCGGGATTGAATATTAATTAATTATGATTAGAATGACTAATCGGGGATTAGTTGAGTGAAATCTGACGAAACGTGCAAAATGACCGTTTTGCCCCTAGCGTGGGCAAAATGTTGACTTTTAGTTCGGGCGGTCAACCGGATTTTGACCGATGACTGTGACGTAGTTCGAGACATCACGAGTTCATAAACAGGTGGCACGTTCGATTCCGACATTCGAGGTGAAAGTTATGGCATTCGGAAGTTGAGGGGTATTTTGGTAATTTGGCATATTAGGGGCCAAATGTTGACTTTTTGACCGGGAGGTCCAATGGACGAGGGCCAAGGATCGTTACGTAGGTCTCGTCGATACGAATCCAACGACAGGCGGCATGCCGAAATCGGAGATTCGACGACGAAGTTATGGTCACGGAATCGGGCTCGATTAACCGAATGAACCGGGATTAAAATAATATTTTAATATGAATAGTACCCAGTGACTGAACACACATGGAAGTGTCACTCATCCCTTAAATTAGGGCTTAAAACCAGATCCCATGTTTTAGGGAAGACACAATTATGATGTTTTAATATTAATTAAACTTAATAAATTTTTAATTCCTCCATTAATCTCTTCTGTTTTCTCAACCGTGTACAACCATAATACCATTTTCTCCCAACCTCCATTTCTCTTCCATTTCTGAACCAGAGACTGAGAAACTGAGAGACTTTCGAAACTGAGTTGAATTGGGAAAACACGAGGGATTGAGGGAAGCTAGAAACTGAGAATCGAAGGTTTGGAAATTTAGGGGGGGAAATCGGATTTTGAACCATGAGCTACGGGGATCGAAATTGAGCTTGGAATTAGCTTCCTGAGGTTGTGACGAGTGGAACCAGATCAAAA
The DNA here is from genome assembly GCA_032719365.1 of Prinsepia uniflora. NCBI lineage: Eukaryota > Viridiplantae > Streptophyta > Magnoliopsida > Rosales > Rosaceae > Prinsepia > Prinsepia uniflora. The sequence continues at coordinate 8,882,756 of CM064872.1, forward strand.
ACGAGGAGAATTGAGGCCCATTTGGCTCTGAACGGGTCTGGTATCAGTATGCACGGTTCGAGCTTGAGTCGTGGAGTTTGAGGCTTCAATTGATGCAATTAGGTTGGGGAAAGAGTTTACCTGAGTCCACTGAAGCTTCTGGTTGCATCAATTGAAGGAAATTGTGTGACACTGAGGGAGTTCGAATGATGAACAGTGGCCGGATGTTCTTCTATTGATCATCTGTGATCGTGAGGTTCGAGGTAAGTTAGATTGTAATTAAGTCCACAGATCCCTAATTGAAACTAATTCGATGCTAATAGACGTTTGAATTGTTGCTATTGGTGTCGAATTGATAGGATTCGAACCGGGTCGTCTCGCGGGTTAAATGGCCCGTTTTACAGACAAACGGGTATGAACGACGACATTGTAGCTGGCGCGTGGGTTTCACGCGCAGCCATTCACGGCGGCGCGTGAGGGCGCGTCCGGCCTAGTTTCAAGGTGTGGTCAACATGACTTTTGATCCTCTCAGTGTAACGAACATTTTGACGTTGATTTCGAGGAAATCGGATATTGTTTCGTTAATGTTCCGCGTGTCCGAAGTTTTGTTTTACGAGTTAAATACGTATTTAAATTCCAGAAAAATTGGGGAAAATTATATGATGTATTTTGAGATGTTAGTAACCCTCTATAATGATTTTGGACAGGAGTTGTGATTTCCAGAATTTACGGAAAAACGTGCAGCTCGGAAACGAACCGTTTTGGACGGTGTGTGTGAGTGGACTTTGTTTTCTAACCGTGATGCATGCATATATGATTTAAATGCCTTATTATATGATTTTATATGCTTGGGCATGATTTATGTTTCAATTCGGTAATTTCTCGGTTTTATGATTATTATATTATTATTTTTGGGCGATTTTCGAGAAATTACGAAATTTAGTAAAAATGATGTTTGGACTTGGTTTATGAGTCCGGGATTGAAATTGATTGAAAATAATGTTTGGACTCGGATTATTGAGTCATGGATTGAAAAATGATGTGGTGACTCGGGAATGAGTCAAGGGTCGATTTCGTGGATTTACGTGAAAATGGCAACGGAGATTGCAACGCATGGATTTGCGTGAAAATGATATGTTGGGCTTGAGAACCCAAGTGAATAGTGATTTTGACTCGGATTTGGAGTCACTTGTGAAATTGTGAAATTAATGATTTATTGAGATTTTATGATTATTTTAATTAGTCTTTCGGGCACGTTTTACGAGGAATGTGCAAATGATGTTTTGGGCTAGGCCCGGAGTTTAAATGATTCCTAGAATGATATTTTGGCTTTGTTGGCGAGTCAATGATGATTTCCGGATTATTTTATTGATTTAATGTGATTTTAATGGTTTATGTGTAAATGGTATTTTGGGCTTTGAGACCCAGTCGGAAATGATCTTGACTTTGTATGAAGACAAGATTTGATTGAAATGTTTTGGGATGTAATTCCCGAGATGGTTTTCATTGTGATTGTGATATTCCCAGACGGTCGGAGCTTGGGGGGGATTACCCAGACGACTGGAGCTTGGGGAATGTGATTGTAGGATCCGGAGTTGATCCTATGGTAGTCAGCTTCTCGGATGAGACTGAGCCTGGATGTACCACTCGGATGGGTCTGAGCCTGGGGATGTGTTCGCCCAGAGGTGACTGAGCCCGAGGGGGTTGAGCCCATAGGTGTCTGTTCCCGAGAGAGTGACTCGATATTGGCCTACGCGTAGTGCAACACTTGTGAGTAGTGCAGTTTGATTGATTGTGCACTTGTGAGTAGTTGAGATGTGATTTGTGATATTTTATGCACTTGTGAGTAGTGCGGATTGATTGGATTGATATATTTATTGTGCACTGGTGATTAGTGCTGATTGATGTTGTTTGTGATAACGTACTGGTATTAAGTACGGGTTTTTGGTCTTTGTGGCCAGTGCTTATGTTTTCACATGTTTTGGCCTGAGAGCCGGGGATATGATGTCTTATAACATGAATTGATTTGATGAACATGAGTTTTATGGACCATGGGAAAATATGTTTTGATTTTATCAGTCCACTATTCATACTTGAATGATTTCATACTATTACTCATGTTTTACGATATGCATGCAAGTTTGTGAAAACTGGAGGGTAAGAATGTATTTTGGCAAATGTTTTTATAAGAGGTCATTTTTGTCCACTCACACTTTTTCTGTTTTATTAACCCTTCAGGTCGTGGCGCGATGACCGAGGCTATTTGAGAGGTGGAGGTATGAGCGGGCACAGGCGCAAATATCCCTTGTCTGACAGGTGCTGAAGGGTAGTTTCGGACTTTCAGTTGACTTGTCAGACGGGAGCAGGACCGGGCACGGTTAACTTTGTCCTTCGGGGACGGGTCCTGTCAGCATATCTCTAAATCCGTGACCATCACAGGTCACAACCATCGTGACCAGCCGGCAACTCCCGGCTCCACTACGCTTCGCTGCTCGACTCTGATCTCGACTCGTTCTTGAGTCCTCTCATCATATCTCGCATCACTCAGCGATACCACTTGTCATCTAGACTCACCTCGAGTCTCCAAACTGTCACTTATCGGATCTGATCCGATCGTCACTCATGTCCATCTAGAACTCTATCCCAACTACAACGTACTTGTACTCTCAGGCACTCTCAACCCGAACATTTCCTGTATCCTACAGGCAAACGATTTCCATGTCCTCACCCTAGGAGGTATGGTCAACCGTAGTCAACCAAAACTAATCCGTAATGGACTCTCAAGTCCTCAACTCAACTGAACACCATCCACGCGTCCGTAACTCACTTTTCACTTCCCTACTTCTGAGTACACCCTCGCGACTCAATCTCGTAGCACTGGGGAAACTGATCTCCGTCACAGGGGAAACTAGTCTCCATCACTGAGGAAACTGGTCTCCAACACTGGGAAACGGGTATCCATCACTGAGGAAACTAATCTCCAACACTGGAGAAACTGGTCTCCATACCAAGTACTCCCGTACTTCACACTGAGCCACTCGGGATCCTCTCTATCCCACCTTATAACAATTACCTTCACTGGAGCATGGCAAGCGTGCCAACACCCAATGTCAACATCTCATTCTGCGATCGGACTCAGTCGTCACCTAGTCGAATCCAGAATCACTACTCGTATTGTGCGTCACTCACGCACCTCGTATCATCGTCACGACTGACGAACCCTATCGTCACAATCTTTATGGAAAACTGAGTTTATCCAACTCGATAAGACTCAATCATGTTCGTCGATAGCAGCTTCTGCCACCACCTCATGCAGAACAACTCACAAACACTCTGCTATTGAGACTCCCAATCCATGCAGTAGTCTCACCGCCGATACTAACCACTCCACGCTCTACATCCACCGATCGGCCACCTCAGGATCCGATCACAAGTACCACACTCCTGGTAACTTGTCCAATTAATCACTAACCAGGGTTTGCACAAACCCTGGCTGCCCACTGCAGCCCTAACATCTAGACTGATCCCTCGATCTCGACTCAGAAGAGTCTTCGTACTCTGATACTGGTACCAAACCAGCCAATATTACACTCTGAGGATCTCGTCCTCTCGTAACTCTACGGCTCTCAGCCGCTGGCCTCCACAAGAATTTGGCCATACTTCGTGCCTAACACTGCACAACGACTAAACGTCGCAATCGTATCCTATCGCGTCACACCACAACTAATCCGGGCATCCACTGCCAGTCGACATCCCACCGGGATTCGACACATCGAAACATGGCAACACATGCCAAAATGAATCACACGTTCCTATTCCAAACCGTGGTAAGTGTAGTCGTACAGGGTCATCGTAAACCGGGCGACCCTGACCTCTGACCTCACTAGTATGACTCCGTACGCCCTCTAACCGACACCACACTACCGTCGATTAGTCACGACTCTCACGTCGTTATACTATGTCTACGGGTCGGCATAGTCCTATCCACTGGTAACACCATGGCTCTAAGCCGTTATCTTTCACCCAAATTCTGATCCTACTTGGGATCAAACATCGAAACACGTGGCATTCAATGCCAATCGAACCTCCAACTACCGTATCACGTGAAAAACACCATCTAACTAAGGTTCGGTTCTAACGAATCCTCGTACTAATGCCCTAACTACCAGGTTGATGACGGGCTGTTAAGACTTCAGAGACATCACATCCTCGACCTGCGCGCACTCCACGCTCTAATACCAACTTGTCAAGACCGGCGCCGAATCCCCTGGGATTAACGTGCGACTCGCTTGATCCCGTCTGATACGAAGTGTCAGACCAGGGAAAATTCCATCTCTAGCCCTCGCTGGGGCTGTCAGAGTGCGTCATGATCGTAGGAGGAGGGGAGTGATGTCTCCTCTCTGCTACAGCCCGCATCCGTGTTCAACCTGAAGGGCATTAAAACACGAAAACTGTGAGTGGACAATTTAAACTTTTCATTTAAAACCTTTTCAAGTAAAGATATTTATGCCCTTCATAAAAGCATATGCATGCATTCAAAAACATTTATCAAACATTCATAAAATCATTTTTCAAACAGATCAAAACCTTTCAAGGGTTCATGCCCGGTTCCCATAAACCGTCATGACCCATAAATTCATTTGGGTCCTCGACCCGAAATCACAACTCAAACCCGTAGGTCAAATCACTAGGGACTCAGCCCAAATCACATCAAGTACGGGTCTCAGCCCAAAACCATTCTCAAAATATCACAAACGGGGTCTCCGCCCCAAATCACTTTCACAAATTCAAATACGGGGGTCTCCGCCCCAAATCACTTTCTGAAACATAAAACACAGGGTCTCCGCCCTCAAATCTCGTATACGGGGTCACAAGCCCAAATCACTTTCTAATTCATAAAACATAGGGTCTCTGCCCTCAAATCATTTTTCCATAAAATCTCACACGTACCGTCATACGTATAACTCATCCGAGGCACTTCCGAGAAGATGCCAACTCGGGGCACACAGCCCCTAGGGAACACATCCCCGAAATAGTCACGATGTCATCAATCTATCTAGTGTGCACACTACTCGGGGTCTCACTCTGAGTCTTCTCCCAGGAATCTCCATCTAGGAGGCTCAATCTCTGGATCTAGTCCGAGCACTCTCTCTGGATCTAGTCCGAGCACTCTCTCTGGATCTAGTCCACATATCTCTCCGGAATCTGGTCCGGGACCACATCAATATAAGTAACCACCACTCCTGGAAAGGGATCCCTATGGGGATACCCACTCTGGTCTGTGGATCGTGACTCTCCAGGTCGACGTTGGAGGAGACCATATAAATCATGGAGGGTTCAATCACATTTTCAAATACTCTTTTCTTTCTTTCTCAAATCACATTTCTCAATTGGGTCTCATATCCGATTCATCTCAACAGGATTCCTCGAATCAGATTCAAATCCATTTCATAGGCCTCGACCTAAATCCTCAGTTCAATAGGGTCTCATGCCCGAATACTCGTTTCATAAATCGAACTGGGACTCAAGCCCGGTTTCACAATCAACAGGGCCCTAAGCCCGAACCATGACTCAATGGGACCTCACGTCCGGTTTCACAACCAACGGGGCCTTAAGTTTGAAATCTCAACTAAATGGGTCTCAGGACCGATATCATCAATCAACAGGGCATCAAGCCCGATAGTACTACTAACTGGGCCTCAAACCCGAATCGTAACCAAATGGACCCTCGGTCCGATCGTATGCCTCAAATGGACCCTAGGTCTGATTCCCCGTCAAATCAAATGGACTCCAAGTCCGAGAGTTGTAAATCAAATGGGTCTCGTGCCCGATTTCATATTTATAAATCTGAAATCCATTTATTAAACCCTCGTTGAAAACCTAGAACGTATATGCATCGTATAAAACTGAAAATCTCGAAATACGTGCAAATACGTAAATCCTAGGCTACCACAAACAAATGCACTCATGGCATCACAAAACATATATTAAAATAATTATAAAACATTTATGCATGCATCAATTTCGAAAGAAGGCTCCACTCACAGACCGTCCGAAGCCTCGCCTCGATACGCATGCCATAATCGTCGCCTCTGGGATTCCCGAACCTGTCCAAATTAATTTAGAGGGTTACTAACTACTTATATAGCCCCTCACTAAAGCCCCGTAATTTTTCGGAATTTCTAACTATTTTTAAACTCGAACATAAACCTTCGGACAGCCCGAACTATATTGAAACGATATCCGATTGACACGAAACCAGTCCCAAAATGTTTGTTACATCGAATAGTTGATTTCGTATGTTGGAACCTTCCCCAAACTCCTTCCCGCGTGCCCACACGCGCCGCCTGAAGTGGCTGCGCGTGGGCTTCACGCACCCAGCTACAGTGTCACCCCTAACCTCAGTCAGACCGGTCCGACCGGTCTGGTTCAGTTTTTCCTGCAACTTAAACCGGAGTGACCGGTTCAAGCTCGTAACCGGTCCAGTTTCCACCTGTTTCACTCCTAATCGATCCCAATCTTCATCTTAATGTCCTAGGAACCTAACCTAATTAATTAGGGCTCCTAAAACCCACGAAACCCGACCGGCCCAATTTTTCCTCTTCGGTTCAATTTCCCAATCTCCTCCCCAGGCTTCCCCGACGTCCAAACCTTCACCAAACTGTCCTAAAAACTCCCTAGGAACTTCATTAACTCAAAACCAACACCTAAAACGGCCCATAACAACCGAAATCGAAATTGAAATTAAAATGGGCAAAACCGATACCTGCACGGGTTTTGGGCCTCCGCCGTGCATGGCAGCGCCGTCCTGGCTGGCCACCACCTCCAGTCATCCTCCCCTCACTCTCTGGTCCTCTCGGTTCATGATCAAACAGGGTTAGGTTGGATTTGGGTGAAGGTTTACACGGGTTGGGTTTGTTTGGAAACAAAGAAAATGGGATGCACTGGTATGGTTTTGGTGCATGAATGGAAAGGAATGCCCAGTGGATGAGTGACACTTGTCACTCATCCATTGGCTGTCTAAAAAGCTGGGCCCACTAGAGACAAAACTGCACTTTTTGTCTTGTAAAGCGTGTCGCCGTAAATAGTATCCCGGAACTTCCGTGAACCGTAACTTCGCCGTCGAACATCCGAATTCGACGTGCCGCCTGTCTACGGATTCGTATCGTCGTGATCTAAGTAACGGTCTTTGGCCCTCGGCCATCGGACCTCCCGGTCAAAAAGTCAACTTTTGACCCCTTTTTCCCAAAATTACCAAAATGCCCCTAAACTTCCGAACGTCATAACTTCCTCCTCGGACGTCGGAATCGAGCGTGCCACCTGTCTATGAACTCGTGACGTCACAAACTACGTCACGGTCGTCGGCCAAAGTCCATTTGACCACCTGAACAAAACCACGATTCGCCCATTCCAAGGGCAAAATCGTCATTTCGCCCGATCGTCCGCTAATTCTCGTCTAATCTCCGATTAATCTCGCTAATCCGTAATTAATTTTTTATTAATCCCGCTAATTCGGGACGGGTCGTCACACGGGTCATAACGGGTTGACCCAAAAATGACCCGAAATTTTAATCGTGCGGGTTGACCCGGATAATTTTTGTGCGGATTTCGAGTCGTGTCAAGAATTGCCATCCTTTGTGTCCAGGTTGTTTTACCGGTAGTTTTACCCGGGGGATGTTTCAAGGAAATGTGAGCTATGGGTGTTTTCTATGTATTTGGTATGGATTTACATTGGTTTGATCATATTTCGTATGCATGCATGTTTTGGAAAACCGGGGGGTAAATCTCTTTTATTTGATAAATGCGTTTAAACTATTATTTTTTGGTCCACTCACAATTTTATGTTTTCATTTTCCCCTCCAGACTGTGGAATAGGTGTGGAAGTATACTTAGGACGGATGCTCATTTTCTCATTCGTCTGCACGTGTTTGATCCTTAGTGTAGGGTCTTGTACTTATTGTTGTTTTTTCTTTCGATTTAAGACTCTATTACTCATTTGAACCTTGCATTTAAGTAAATTAGCTACAATGGGAATCCAAGCAATGAGTGCTCAGTTAAACTATCCCAATTATTCTTCTTTCATGTTTCTTTCAAATTAAAAAAAATAAAACAAAACAAAAGTACATATTTATTTAGAAGCCCGATGTTGGGGTCTTTTGCGGACTAGGATCTTCTAGAGATCTAAAATGATCCCCATAATGAAAATTATTGTATCCCGGTCATTTGTTTATATCGAGCAGTTAGAAATTAATTTGAATTGATCTCTTATTTTCAATGTGACTAATATATCTAATTAACATATTTACACACATTGATTCCATAATGTGGATCTTGTTAGATCCTAGAGGATTCTAACCCGTCCTTTCCACCACAACATGCATGTGTAGCTGGTGACACAGATGGGACCCGTGGGCAACGTGGCACGTGCTCCATTGGGCCAAAAGGACCAAAATCTGAACAGCCCAGCGCAATAAAATGGTCCCTCATGACCATTGTCTCCCTCTCAAAGGAGGTACGGTCCGTACTGTACCGTACCACGTCATGCACCATTACACATGAACGGAAAATTAAAGAGAGAAGGATATGATACGATGTGATGCACTAGATCGGCTACTTCAACCTTTATCTCTTCCAATCCAATCGCAATGAATCTTGCACATATTAAATGCTACTTTTCTAATCACGTTGATATTATGGTAAACAAGTGTTTAGTTGTTTTTTTCCCTTTTTTTAATAATATGCTACTTTTCTAATCATGTTGATATTATGGTAAACAAGTGTCTAGTTGTTTTTTTCCCTTTTTTTTTTAATTAAAATAACGTAAATGTAAACAATTCGATGATAATATTCTTCAACTTTAAATTTCAAATATATGAAAAAATAAAAATAGTTTATATTTGTATTCGATATCTAATTATATTCGATCAGTTGTGTAATTTTATTTATATTTCACCGACTTCTTATGAAATATAATATTATATGTGTCACGATCCGTCTCAATCCCTCCGGGATTAACGAAGAACGCTCCTGATCCCGTTTGACACGGAGTGTCAGGCCAAAAAAAATTTGAACCTTTAGCCCGACCGGCTTCCAAAGTACGCTAAGATCCGGAGGAGGTATGTGATGTTTCGGTCTCTGCTACAGTCCGCACCGTATTTAATCTGAAGGACATTAAAAACAGAAAGACTGTGAGTGGAGGAAAAGTAATAAGTTTAGTAAAACATATTTCATAAAAGACATTTATGTCCTTCAGTAAAAAAACATGCATGCATAGGAAAACCATTTATCAAACCACATATGTTTAAACCACCATTTATAGGGTCTCAGCCCCAAATTCCGTAAATTCAAGTCACACGGGCCCCTGCCAAAAACCATTTACAGAAATCCATTTTCATAACAAACATATGTGAGACCTCAGCCCAAATCAATTTATCATCATAAAACACAATTTCGCAAATCCAAGAAATCATGTTTATCATAAATCATATAACCGATCCGGTCATGGTATCTAGAGTTACGCGCGTGCTATCCGGGGTCTCAAATCTCAAGTCTCCCCAGGGTCCACCCAGGTCAATGTCCGTAGATCAATGACCCTTCATAGGGGTTATAATCCATAGCCTTTCTGAGAGTAAGGAACCCAACGGGGGCGACTCCACTCAGTTAGTGCTCCGTGACTACTCCGGGGTCCACCTAGGCCAACGACTCTCCCGGAGAAAACAATCCATATATAAAGGATGGTATACGAAAAACCATTTGAAAACATTCTCAAAACCTTTCAAGGGTTCATGCCCGGTCCCTATAAACCGTCATGAACCATAAATCCATTTATGGGTCCCCGACCCGAAATCACCATAGTAAACCATAACTGGGCCCTAAGTCCGAATTCATAAACCAACTGGGCCTCGTGCCTGATTTCGTAAACTAAATGGGCCTCGTGCCTGATTTTGTAAACCAAATGGGCCTCAAGCCCGATACGTAAACCAATTGGGCCTCGAGTCCAATACGTAAACCAACTGGGCCACCGGCCTGATGCCTTGTTAAATCAAATGGACTTCAAGTCTGAGAGTTCGTAAATCAAATATGTCTCGTGCTCGATTCCATATTTTCAAATCCGAAATTGATTCAAGAACCAATTGGGCCTCTAGCCCAAAAACGTAACTAATTGGACTTCGAGTCCAAGGGTTTCAAAAAAAAATAGGTCTCGAACCCGAGTTTACCTTTTCAAATCCAAAACCATTTCATGAAATCATTTCCAAAACTATAAGCACGGAAAATCAGTGTAAAACCGTAAATCGCCTCGAAATGCTTGAAACCATGTAATTCACCAATATCCAAATCAACACCATAGACTCATATCCATAAAACATATAAAAAATTTATGCATGCATCACAGTTTAGAAATCAAGGTTCACTCACAGACCGTCCTAAGCTGTCGCTTCGATTTGCATGTTGTAGGCCTCACCGGGCTAATCGCTGTCACCGGGACTCCCAAACCTATCCAAATCAATCTAGAGGGTTACTAATTACCTTTTTAACCTCTCATTGAAGTCCCGCAATTTTCCCGAATTTTTAACTATTTTGAAACTCGATCCTAAACCTTCGGATGTCTCGAACAATATCGAGACGGTGTCAGATCGACACGAAACCAGTCCCAAAATATTCGTTACATCGAATATAGTATTTCACATGTTGATGTCATCCCCAAAAGATGCTTCACACGCCCCCACACGCCAGACACTATTCACTATCTTCAACCTCCAGCGAACCCGGTTCGCTTGGTTCGAATCGGACCGGACCGGTCTGGACCGACGTGGCCGGTTCACTGTCCAATCCCACTCATTTTCGATCCAATCTTGTCCATTTTGATTCCTAAAGGTTCCTAACAACAAACGTAATCTATCTAGCCATTAAAAACACATGAAAACCAAAAGGAACCATACCTCCCAAGATCAAACCGAAAGCTTGATCTTCAAGCTCGGTTTCTTAACCTTCTAGCCATCCATTTCCATCAAAATCAATCATCATCGAGTTGACTTGGTCCCTATGTCTCAATAGAATTGAAAGGAACACAAAACATCAATCAAATCTCAACTTTCAATTTTTAAAAGTAGAAATGGGTTCTCTGGTTCGGTTTGACTCACCCCTCACCGTGGACCACCGTCCTCGTCACTCTCAGTCTCTCACTGTTCTTCACACGAACGTGTGGATGCAAGTATGGTGGTTGGGGTGGTGTGTCGTGTGTTTTGCTGGTTTAGAGAGGAAGAAATGGTGTTCAAGTTTTTGAAGAGAAACAAAAGAAGATGATTGATGATCAGGTGAGAGAGAAGAAAATATGGACGGTCAGGATTGAGAGATTAGATGAGATTGAGGGTTAGGATGAGAGATGAATAGGATTAATTATAAAATAATCTAAGATATTATTATTTAATTAAACTAGATCCACTTTTTCGGGAAGTGACCAACTTGTCACTCATCCATGGGTCCCACTTAAATATTTGCCCATTCAGATATTGCCACATCATCCTTGCTTCGTAATGCATGCATAGTGCAATCGAACTTCCGTGAACCATAACTTTCCGGTTCGACGTCCGATTTCGGTGTGTCGTCTGTCTATGGATTCGTATCGACCCAAACTACGTAACGTTCCTCGGCACTCGGTCATCGGACCTCTCGGGTCAAAAGTCAACATTTTACCCACGATCAGGGGCAAAACGGTCATTTTGCGTCGTCAGTCCGATTTCGCCCAACTAAACACCGATTAACCTCATTATCCTTGATTAGTCACTAATCTAATCCTGTAATTCGGGACGGGTCATTATAATATGTACAATTAATACTTAAACAAAAAAAAAAGTAAATAACTAATTGTACACAAAAAATTATATTAGACAAAAAAAAAAACTATCTCATTAACTTGTAAAAACAAAAGTGCATTATCACTTGTCAATATATTGTTGATAATACATTGATATCGTTTAGGGAAGTTTTGTTATCCACGAGTTCTTTGCCTATACCACATACACCACAGGTTACTGATACAGTATTAACAATCCATTCTCACTTAGAAAGAAAAATAAAAAAATATTAGAGAGTGAATAATATTTACATTTCATCCTAGTAATACTACGTTCGTCTATATAATATATATTATTGAATTCTTTTTATTTATATATTATAATTAGAACTGTTCATTCTCTAATCATTGATTTCAATATTATCATCGTAAAAAAATTAACAAGACTGGAGGACGTATAGCCAGGGCAGGTCCAAATATTTGAAGGCCCAGTGCAAAAATAGATCATGTGTCTTTAATTCATACATCAAATTATTAAAAACGTAAATTTTTATTCATTGATTATTTCATTTGTATACTATAAGGCCTTATTAAGTAAAATCTATTGGGACACAATCTCTATCAAAGAAAAAAAAAATTCATGTCCAAAATATTACATTTAGTTTTAAAAAAAACATATTATATATATTTATAATTTGTATATATATATATATATATATATATGAAAATGTTTACATTCATGACTATTATACTAAGTGCCCGTTTGGATGTGCTTTTTGAGAAGCGCTTGTAACCATTAGCGCTATTAATTAGCAGCGCTTATGCATCAGTGTTTTTAAGTAAAAACAGTTTGATGGTTGATATTCATTCATAAAAATACTTTTATTTTTAAATAAGTACTTGCGGTATAATTTTAGAGCATTTGAGAGTGAAAACAAAAGTACTTTTAGAAATATAAAATAATTATTATTTCACTTCAACGTTTTATAACTCGATTTTTTAATATAAAAAAAATATTTGGAAAGACAACAACAAAATGAAGAAAAAATACCAATTAGATATAAGAAGATTAGCAATTGTCTCACTTTCATCAACTACCTCTCATCTATGAGTAAAATTGTGTTGTTCGGCAACCTAATTTTCAAGAGAGAGCAAAATAGAATATTGTAATTCGTAAATTATTATGTATTGATATGGTTGCATAACGAAAAAAAAGGTATCAAAATATTAGGTTATCTAATAATGAGAATTTGATTACTGTAGTTCTCAAGGTTTGGGATTCAAGCGAAAATCAAATCAATTTCAATAACCACGATTATTCCAATGATGATTATTTAAAATATAAATTGAATGCACGAAAATAGATGATACCTAGAGAAGCAAGAAGGAGGCAACCACACAAAAATTATTCTGATATTGTTTGGGAGACCTGCAAAGTGACAGGAAAAACCCTTGACGGTTTTATGAGAGTATCGATAAATTAAAATATGGTGAATTTGGGCATTTAGAGTATTACTAATTAAAAATAAGGATATTATTGAAATAATGAACGTTTCATTAAAAGAAAACAAGTGTTTCCTTATTTTTTTTAAGGGTAGCACTTTTGAAAAAAAAACACCAACATAGTTTTTCTCAAAAATTCTCCTTAAGTGCGTGTGCATCTAATCTGAAGCACTTCTTAAATTTTTCAAACACCTGCTTTTAATTTAGAAAGTGTTTTTATCCATTTAAAAGCAATTTTAGCATTTTCAAAAGCACATCCAAACAGGCCCTAAAACTTTCATGTTCTATACAAGTTTTTGGTCATCAAATAAGAGCTTCATTAGTTAAATGACGTGAATCAATATATTTATATAGATAATATATTAATAATTTTGGACTTATTAACAGTTATAATCTTAATATATGAACAAAAATAATTTGATAAATCGAAATTGTGGTATGAGAAAGTAACAATAAAATGAGATATAAATATATATATATTATCTTGAGATAATTACTAGTATCACTTGTTATGAATTGTAATTCTCACAGTACATGACTTTGAAATTCAAATGTATATATATAACCTAATTCAATTTCTTTTTCTCATTTATACAAATGGCTGAACTTTTATCAATGGCTAAATGCCTTTTTGAAATCATGAAAGAAAACGTTTTATATTCAAAACCTTTTAAAAAAAAGTTTATATCTTCTTTTGTTTGTAGGGGATACAGATCATGCTTGCATACACAAATACACTATAAAATGTGAAGCTTTCGTTCCATGAAACTATGAAAGATATATATATTCTTTGCATGGCTGGAATTAGAAATAAAAGATTATTATTATTCATTAATTTATTTTAACTCTTATCACAATATCGAAAAATAAAATTATAAAAGTAGTTTAGTGGTAGTCGAGTCATAACTCAACACAGGTTCACTTTTCATGTAAATATAAAATTTCAGGCTGAATTTTTATTCCCTCTAAATATCATAAAAAGTTTAATAGCTCAGGAAATTAAAAATATTAATTACTATACATGTGTATGTGTATGTGTATGTTCTTTGATAGTAAATTTTGTTTTATAGACATTATTAAAAATGAAATTAATCTCTATGTTTGATTTAGAGTAAATTTTCGACGTGAAAAATGTTATTTTATATGTGTAAAAACCACTTACTTGCTGCTTAATTTTATAGAAATGATATTTGGCATTTTTTTTAAAGAATATTTATTGATAAAAATTGATTTTCACATTTCACAAATTATTCGGTGTTTATAAAAACAATATTTAACTGTAAATTAATATACAAGGAAACACAAACTAAAATCCAAATGGAAATGAATGGCATGAAATATATTTGCTAATTTTTATTTTTTAGACTTGGCATATGATGATGTTGCAATCATTCTATGATCCAGCCACAGGCGGCGAAACTAATGGTTTGTGTGGCCAATCTAGATATTTGATATCTGGATGAGAATCCTTTGATCCAAATCATGATCGAGAAGGGCAACTACAAGACCCACCAAAACCAAAACTGGCGTGGCCTCTGATAGTCATTAAATTCGATGCAGATCATTTTATTTTGATTTTATAATAATAGAGATATATATATATATATATATGAGATATTCCGAGGCGCTAAAAATTTTAATCAAAATTCATAAAGTACAGTGTGAAAATCACTCTGATATGTGGTCACTTGCACAAAAGAATTTAGCACGATATTTTACTGGCCAACTTTACATTACGAGACAGTAGAATGTGGCAAAAAATGTGACAAGTATCAAAGATTCAAACCCAGTTAACTGACACTTCTGGAGGAGTTGCATGTCCAAACGAGATCGTTCAAGCTCTGCCAAACACGCTGGTCCCATACAAAAAGTATTTGTTCATTGCGACCGACTACTGCACATAATGGGTGGAGACAAAAGTTTTGGCCAATAATCCATAAGCAGACGTTTAAAAATTCATTGGGAGTGAGATTCTTTGTGGATTCGGACTTCTTAAAGTTGTGTTAACAAACAAATTAGCGCAATAATCAAAAAATTCTTTTAAGTTGGGGAAAATAAAGGTTGCATTATGTGGAAGTTAGTGAAAAACTTAGGTGGGGCATATATGGAAATTAGATTGCATTATTATGACATATTTATGAGGAGTGGACTAGTCTAATGCGTTTAATTATAAGTACTTGGACTAAATATTTTTCTTCTTTTGGGGGAAGACTGTTTGAATAGTTGAATAATATGATAAGTTTGAGGCAAGTTGCATAGCAGGTGTAAATGTGGTGTTGTGGACGTTTGTTCTTTTCTCACATTCGAGCTAGCCCACCAAAAAAGAAAGGTATTAAAAAAAAAAGGAAAAAACAAAGACAGAGATGGTCCCCATGATTCATGAATTATATTATATATATATTAATTAATTTGTATCACCTAAACTTATTGCTTGCATGTTGCAGGTTGCAGGTTGCAGGTTGCAGGTTGCAGGTTGCAGGCACGAACACATGTCCATGTTGTGCTTCCCACACCCTTTTTCTACCTTTTATTCTTTTTTCCACGTCAACTCCATTTTTTCAACTAGTCCAAAGGTTGGCGACCACCATTATTAGTTTAGCATGTACCTAAATACAAGACAAAAATAATCACATTTCACACCGTAAATTAAATTATAGTTTACTATATTGTGATATGGTATAATTATATTAATTTTTCAACTACTTTAATTAATTTTTTTTTTGTCAGAGCTCCGAAGAGCAAGGAAATAGAGAACAAACAAACAACAAGACAGGGGAGCAGAACAGCAGCCTTTATGGCTCCATTAGGGCAATTAACCTACAGGGTACGGTGGAGGGCAGTGCAAACCATCACAAGAAAACACATGCACTAAGATAAATAGAGGGTAATCAACCCAGATCGAATGGAGGGTAATCAATCCAGACCTCCCTGCACAACAGTCATTGTGCAACTACTTTAATTTACATCTTTGAATTTTCTACGTCCTTTCAATTTTGGTCTATTTATCAATTATTATTTTTTTGGTTAGATGCTGATTTTCTTTATGTCACTTTTAAAATTATGTGAAGGGCAAATAAGCACTGGCCAATTTTATATGACTAGTTTGATGTATTATTGAGTTTAAGCTTTTAAAGTGTAGTAGTTGTCTAATGGTCTAATTCATGAGATAATGTCCTTCCAACTTCCAAGCCACACTTCAAAGTTTTTTTGGAAACAAAAAAAAAGAAGTACAAAACACAGGTCCGAAGAAAACCCAAAGCCAGAGCAATCAAAGATGATTGCCACACGTATAAAAAGGCGAAGAGAGCATTAACCTAACACGCAGCTTCTCTCAAAAGCACAGACCCCAAATTTGCAGTAGTATCTGTAATAAAATTTTCGTATCATCACTTTCTAATATAGACAAATAATCACAGAATAAATTCGTAAATTTTATACGATTATTTTATAAAATTTGTGTAATACATAGTTGTCTAATGTTTTGATTGACGAGCATATATTTGGTATGTATGTATTCGTTTGTCTCTTCAATGTACACGACCAATGAAGATTTGACAGGTGGATTGATGGTTGATGTGATTTTGTTTTATGGAGTTGTGCGTATGCAGTTGGGGAGGCCGGAATAATGGAATATTATTGGATAGGTTGATGGAGAAAGGAAAGCTGAAAGAAAGACAAAGGCAAAGGCAAAGGCAAAGTTGCTTTTAGAAACAGTAAGTACCCAAGTGGCATTCCATGATAGCATGCATCATATATTATTATTCATGGTTAACCTAATTAGCTTGTAGGTTGTGATAGCCTTGCTCCCTCTATTCAGTGGCTAACCAGCTACACTAGGGATCACTACCAACTCACTAATCAAAAGCGCCTTGGAGCTTAGGGCACCCCACTATGCCACTACTTAATATCTATCATATATAAATAGAGGTTTCTTTTATCTTTTATTTTATACAAAGATATTTTTATACAAAGATATTTAAGGGATCATATTTATTTAATTGATCATATATATTCATAATCGATTAAGTTTTTTTTTAAGAGTTAAACTCAAAAATTCTCATTATACACGGAGAAAAATATTATTGAATTAGTAATCTAATAGTACTAGTGACTACAAGAGTATTGAAAGAACGACTATACACATTTGCTAACTCCATTCTTTATAAAAGTTGAAATTGAAATATTAGAAAGGAGATCAATACGTTGATTATCAACTATCCTCACTACGAAAGTCAAAATCAAAACTTGGAAATGAAAATTATATACATTGACTATCGATTTTACTGTTTACGAGAATCCAAATCGAATCCTTCAATTATATAATTGAATGGATATAAAAACTAGTATAACAACATTATATCAAGAACATCTACACCAATAACCTATAAACATCTAATTAATATCGACATGATATAAACATCACATCAATAAGACAAAGACATACTACATATAGAATTATATAATTGAACTCCATTAGTATTTAAATTCTCTTTTCTTTTCTTTTTTTCTTGTTTTGGTGTGCGTATAAATTGAGATGTCCTAGCCTTGAGGTCTTGTGATTGTCCTTTTCAATTTAACCTTGATCACGTTTTAAAAAGTTAGCTAATTAAAGATCAATAATTTTTTGTTACCGTAGTAAATACTTACTTAAAATAACAGATTGCTGGATCCCAGAAACCTACTCATTTGTTTTTCTTTTTTGGGTCGTTTTCAAATGAGATTGTAAACAATCCCAGGCCGAAACAAACCGACACACAAACTAACAAAACCCAAAAAAAGATTGTTACGTCTCTATTAATGTTAATGTGTTGGTTTTTTTACTGTACTCCATTGCCAAAATCAATTATTTTATATAAAGAATGGAATGGACGAGTGTTGAGTGTATGCCACGTGTGGCTTTGGATAATACAATACAATACAATTACACACTGTTTAGTAGGTGCCAAGTAATATTATTATTTCTTTCATCAAAACAAATGATTTGAGAAAATAAATGAATTAAATAAAAGAGCCCTCCTTTATAATATTCTTATCTTTTTCTTTCTCTTTCTCTTTCATTTTTTCTTTATATAATTATTTGAATTTGGACCTGCGTCTGCAATTCTGCTGCATCTTTGTTTAACTTCCTCCTTTCTTCTTTGTATTCAGAAGATGGGACACATATTTTTGTTTATTTAATCTCTCTTTTTCCCTCAAGCAAAACCAAAAACGTCCATTATAACCATTAGGTATAATACAATTGTTAAAATGGTATTTTTAAATGATAAATTTTTAATGCCTAATTAATAAGAGTTCAAAATTTATTGAGATTACTTTTAGCTAAGACAAGTCACTACTCGAGAGAAAATTAGACCTACATTTTGAGTATATGAACAGCTTGTGGTATTTACCAAATGAAAAAACACTTGGAGTTTTTATAAACTATATAATTCAGGGATTACTTGGTAAGATATGTTTGTATATTAGTATAGGAGAAGATTTAAGAAATCAAAATAAATAATTGAATGATTTTCATTGAGCTACTTATTTAAAAAAAATAAAATAAAAAGGAATGTCAAACATGAAAGTTTCATGTCATTTTTTAAACAATAATATTAGGATAGAAGATTACAATATACACATTTGGTATCGACGTTATCATTTCGATTGCTGAATTTGAGTAGTAGCCTACCTAAAAGCCCCAAATTCGGTTCCCCAAAATGTATCATTACTATTTTTCTTTTTTATTAATACAATTTGTAAGTGCGTAAAGTTAACATTTTTAATTTTTAATTTTTGAATCTGTCCCTGATACTAAATGGAAAAACATGTCATTAATTTACCCATTTTTTCCTTCTCTTTTTGAAATATTGAAATATACTAGATCCGAATCACCTAGAAACTTGCTCGATTCTCTCATTTTTCAGGGGAAATTGACGTTTGAAATGTTTATTAAGTTGGTAATAAGATTTCACCATTTGGTTTCCTAGAAGGCCCAAGATTTATGCTTCTTTGTTTAGCCCATTTAGCTTCCACCAGTTGGGCTATAAGCTAAATGGGCTTTGTTACTTTTATCGCCGAAAACGAAATCTGACTGTCAACCAGTGTAACAGTAGGATTATTGAGTAGTGATCTTTCTCTTCATTATATGCCTTTTCGAATTCGATATACAATCCTTTCCCTAAATATCATTCTATCAAAAACAAAAATGCTCCCAAAGAAAATTTGGAAGGAAAAATAATTTTTTATTTTATTTTAAATACACATTCAATTCTCAAGTAACAAAATTGAGTAAAACTCGAATGAACGGCCAAAAATGTCAAGAGAAAAAAAATCCCCAGATTGAATCTCTAATCACCCAATGCATCAAATTCAATAATCAAATTTCTAGAAGTGAGCAACCCATTCACTAACTATTCAAAATCCAAGGACATCCCCGAGTATATAGAATGCAAGTGAAAAGAAAAAATTAATTGACCCCAAAAGAGGACATTAACTAACTTCCTTGTACCACATGATGCATCCAACCAGCAGATTTGCAAGATCCTGCAAGAACCGCACCCCTCTCTTCTCCTTTCACCCAGAAATCTTCTAGTATTCACATTCTTCGAATAGCATACATGTATTATATTTACATTTTGGTCACCCATGAGATCCATAGTTAGCAGCAGTCATAATGAAACACCTCCTAGAACTCTTTTCAGATCGGATTTCTGTTCTGCGGTGAGTCTTGAGGGATACTTAACATCAAACTTAATTCTCAAATTTCCCTTTTTCCCAGGTTCTTTTGAAACAGGCATTCCCTCATCTGGTACCAACATTTCACCGCCAGGTTTGACAACATCAGTTAACGGGATAATGAGATTCCTTCCGTCTAGGGTGGTTAGGTCAAGAGTCTTGCCGGTAAGTGCCTCCAACAATGTTATCTCCTGGTTGACCACTAAATCATTTCCATCTCTCTTATAAAGCGCATGTGGTTTCTCATCCACCACAAAAATTAGATCTGCCGGAATGACTCCAGGCTCCTGGTTACCTTTCTCGGGGAATGTTATCTTTGTGCCCTTCTTCCAACCAGGTTTGATTTCAATAGTTAAAATCTCCTCCACATTCCGAACCTTACTGCAAGATAATTACTTGTGCGTAAGACCAATGTTAACAAAAGCCAGATATTTATTGAGGCATAGAAATTTCATTCGCTTTACTTGGAAAGTAAAAGGTTCCACATCACAGGACTCTACTTCTTTTATCACATTACAAAGACAAGTAGTTTTCTCTTTTGGTGCAAAATGATGCTTATAAATACATGAATAATAGTCACTTGTATCTTCGTAACCAAATGGCAGGTGACTTCCCTTTCATTGCTACAAAGTCATCAATGACTAATCACATTACAAATGCAAGATGCCCAAACATCAGATTACATAACCAAACAGGTAGCTATTAATCTTACAAATCAAATAATTGGTACCAAAGAAAAGTAAGAAGATAAGAAAGAATCAGGGATGTGCCGATATAAACTTTCAAACATAAGGCTTATTTCAAACGAAAGGCTGATTTCAAGGAGGAGAGATGGAGCCCATGATTATCAGCCCCCGACAGAGAATGGACCTTGTTTGATGAGGTTAAACAACAACTTCTTGCCTTCATTAGCACTTTCTAAGTTGTTTAACTAATAATAAAATATGTTTGGTATTAACTGTTCATTTAACAATGTAAAAAGCATATCTAAACCTTGTCTACTCAGGCGCCCTCAACTCATATTTACACTACCGGTACCCACACAAACCAGAAATAACACACGTTATAATCCATTTCAAACCAGACCCTCAAACCCAAGAAAGGCGAACAGCAAACCAAATCGGTAGAACCAATCCCCAACAATAACAACACAGACTTGTGTTTATCTTATCGTATCCCAACAACCCACCAATCTCAAACATATCCACAACGAGTTAGTTTCCTGTACTAATTTCCCATTAATATGAATCATGGTACACATATAACCCATAACTCAATATACTTGATACATGTTCAAGAAAAATTTGATTTAGCAATATCTGGGCATCTAATTACAAATGTGCAACCACATTATATGCTTGTTTCCTCTGGGCTAATACCAGCATATCTGCTAGTGAACCTTTAGAAATCTTAAACCCGGGCTTCAAAAAGATCATTCATGACATTCTACAGTATAGTTAAGGAAGAATTATGCATTTATGCATCAATATATATTCATATATTTTGGGCTAAGCCTTATGAGGCGGAAGCCCATTTCAGTTACCACCATTTTAGTTAAACGTGGATTGAAATAATTAAAAAGATTACTGCTTGCTTCACTATCAACGCTAACTAACTTTCCATAAGAAAGAGAGTCTAACCTAACCAACCACCAATTGCCTTATAACAGACCACTTAAGAACAACATAAAGTTTAGTGCTTGGCTTGAAAGTAGAGAAAAATAAAACCAGGAGTGCAGTTAATTGAATTACCCAGGAATAACAGAATCGTAGACGTTCCTGGAGATCTTCATCTTCTTCTTGACCCCCTTATAGAGCTCCTCCAAGCTGCAGGGCAACGAATTCTCAACCGCATTGGCCTTTCTCGCATACCCAGGCCCGCCACTACTCATTCCGGCAAAGTCGGTTCCACCACCATTGGACGTCCTATAGAACCCATCCCTATACCTCCCTGCAACGCCGCCTCCAGCACCACTACCAGCGTCCGATCCAAAAAACTCGGCATAAATGTCCTCGGCGTCCCTGGGACTGAACCTAAAGGAGGCGCTGGGGTGGGCTTGGCGCTGAGGGTGGTGGTGGTTGGCGTAGTAGTGTGGGACAGGCGCGGCGGGGCGAGCGGAGGAAGAAGAAGAGGGCGGAGGGAATTGTCCCGATTTCAAAGCCTCCTCGCCGTAGAGGTCGTAGATCTGGCGCTTGGAGGGGTCACTGAGGACATCGAAGGCCTCGGAGATTTGCTTAAACTTGGCCTCCGCCTCGGGTCGCTTCCCGGCCGGGTTTTTGTCCGGGTGCCAAATCATGGCCAGCCTCTTATAGGCCTTCTTGAGGTCATCCTCCGTGGCGTTCCGATTGACTTTGAGTATGTTGTAATAGTCAACCCCCATAATCACCGCGTGTGCCTTTTCTTCTTCTTCCTCCTTGAGACTCTTGTTCGTCTTCTGGTTCGATTCTTGCGATTTTCGTTTTCGTCGGGGGTTTCGGTTATGAATTGGGAGTCATGGACGGAGCCACGTGGGTCCCACTTTATTCATTCGCCAAATAATAATAATAAAAGTAACAATATGGTAAACAAATGCTTTTATATTTAGGTAGCGGAAATTATTAAATATAATATTAACTGGTGTGACATATCAAATTAAGAAAATATTTAATTTATATCAAATTAATATCGTAATTTATCTTTAAATAAATTCACATTATTTGATTCAAATTTTAAATTTTGAGAATATATAATTCAAGATAAATATAATTATTTTTAAAATTTAATTCGAATAATTATTAAGATAAATACAGTGAGCTATATGTCTCTTTATTTCGTAGTCACAGTTCCTAAATCCAAGTTCAGATGGATTAAACTTACCCTCAAATTTTTTTTGAAGAAAATAAGTGAGTAGAAAATGGTGAGATGAATTTGAAGAAAAAGAAGAAGAAAGAAATATGGATGAATTTGTTTTTTCTACTGGCTGCTACAATGCTGCCCATGGAAGAAAGTTTTTTACTAACGTCAATATGTACAATTGATACTGAGGTTGAGCTGTTGTATAAAGAGAGGAAAAGCGGGCCTTGTTTGGTTCTCTGGAGTTCCAGAGCTCTAACTTCAAATTGAGTTATATAATAAAACTAAAATGGGTTATATAATAAAATTTAGATGACCAAATGGATTATAAATTACTATTGAGATGAACTATAAATCAATATTGAGATCAGCTATAAATTAATAGTGAGATAGACTAGCTATAAATTAATAGTGAGATAGAAAATAAATTAATATTGAGATATGCTTGCCAATAAATATGTAAGTGAGCAAGTTTGGCTAGGAAGGGTCTTTCCGCCCAAACTTTAGCCCCGTCATTGAATCATGAATCATGATAGGTTTTGTGGTTGATGTTATTTGAATAACTTAGCTCCTAAATAAATAAATATGATAATAAGCCTGTAAATACTTCTGCTACGGCAAAATTGTGATAAGTAATGCTTAATTTTTCGTGCTCTTGCTACGGCCAAGCGATGGTGGACCTAGGGTGAAACTCACGTGGAGTCGTCTTCCATAATCCATGCCAAAGAGGCAGTTGAATTTCAGGTGTATAATTATTATTGTTTTTTTTTTGTTGTCAAAGTAAAATTTAGTGGAATTTATTTATTTAGATTGTGGAGCCATAGAATATGGGGGCCCAAAGAAATTAGGCTCACTTTCATAATACAAAATGAGAGGACCACAGACAGCTCCTCAAGGCTCAAAGTTCAAATTGCCCATGAAACAAATTGCTTGCCATCCAATTTAATAAGCAAACCATCAAACACAATGATGTAGAATTGACAACATATACAAGTGTATGCGACACTTACAACATACAAGATCCAAAAAGGCAAAAACTACGGTACTACTATGTATACACGAGCCTCACAAACAGCTCATCTTGCAACTTAAACATGAAGAGTGTGTCCTTAAGCCAGCAAGTTAACAATCTGCTAAGTCAAGCCAATGGAGTCTAGGAGGACTTTGATTCAGTATTTGTCCTCAAATCTCAGTTTAGAAGATCCTAATGGCCATGATTTTCAGTGCAAAAACAATAAATAAGAAGCTCCCCCAGCATGCACAATCTAAACAAAGAATGCAGTTGCCCGAGTTAAACGGCAACGGCTTGACCTGTTAGCCCGTCATGAAGTTGCAGTGAACCATCTTTCATTAGGTTGAGACTCAAACTCTTGAATCTCTCCCTAGAGTACTGTCGGGATGCCTTTCTCCAATCGGTTCCAGTTTTCATCATCGCAACAAACTCATCATAACTGATGCGTCCATCCTAATGTTTTGTGCAAAGAAATAATTAGAGCAAACCTTCAAAGATGCTGGAAAATACTTGTATAAGGAGCAAATAAAAGAGATGAAAAGGCTTGAAAGACAAACCTTGTCTGTGTCAACTTCGCGCATGATGTCATTCAGCACCTCATTATCAGTTTCACCTGATTCATCTTGTAATCCTTCCTTTAGCTCAGCCAATTCGATATACCCACTTCCATCTTTGTCAAAGAAGACAAATGCTCTGCGGAGATGCTCATCGTTCTCCATCCTCTGCAAGTGAATTGTCACTGCTGCAAACTCTCCATAGTCCAGAACTCCATTCCCGTCAACATCAGCCTAAAGGAAAAAGCACAATAAGGCACCATTTTATTTGATAGGTGGGTCCTATATATAAGATATATGACAATACTACCAAGTTCTAGGCCGCCATTAGATGATAAATATACTGAAGGCAATTGAATGGAAATTATTGTGGTTTTACTTCAATTCAAGGAGCTAATTTCTAAGATATTGGAGCATGGAAATGAATAAAATTTCACAAAACCCATAACAGGAATTATAACAAGGACAAATCCGTGCCAAATTTAAAGCATAGAGGCAAAAGGAGAAGTCGTATAATTTAAAATCACATAACGTACCACTTCCATCAGCATCTTAATCTCCGGTTCAGCCAATTGTGAACCAACCTTCTGCAGCCCAGCTTTCAGTTCCCCATATGTTACTTTGCCATCTTTATCAGTGTCCATCAATGTAAACATGTCTCTGATTACTTCTACTTCTTTGACAGATAAGTGTTCTGCAATTACCTACAAAATATGATTGGAATAAACAATATCCCAAACGTTATATAGTGTGAATCACATCTCATTGCAATAGTAGCCAATACTTCAGCTAACACTCATAAAGTGGGCAAAACAAGATGCTTACCCTTAAGGCCTTCTTTTTGAATCTATTCATTACTGAAAACTGCTTGAGCCTTGGCCTCACAATATCTCCTAATGGAACATTAGGAGCTTTTTTCGCATTTTGTAACCATGGATGTTCTGTTGTAATCTCAGAAGACAAAGCAAAAAGTCAGTTCACTTATTTCGTAAAAAAAAATTGTGCTGCATAGTTATTCAATCGTGTAGCATCAATGCATCGCATTTCCAAACAATCATAAATTCATAATTCTTTCTTGTTTAATCAAAAATCATGCCACATTGATAAGTGATAACCATAAAAAATGGGTTCTTCCAGTGTCGGTCAAATTCGAACTACAATGGAGTAACAAGAGTCTATCATG
This sequence comes from Prinsepia uniflora, assembly GCA_032719365.1. Taxonomy (NCBI): domain Eukaryota; kingdom Viridiplantae; phylum Streptophyta; class Magnoliopsida; order Rosales; family Rosaceae; genus Prinsepia; species Prinsepia uniflora. The sequence goes on from CM064872.1 coordinate 8,908,330, forward strand.
TTCAATTGATTTTACTTTGGAGAACATATTTCTGGTAAGCAATGCTTGTTTGAATCTCTACTATTGGACCTCACCATACTAAGAAAAATGATTGCCTATCTAATTTCTTAGAAACTCAACTAATTTTCATATACATAGAAATTCCAACCCCAAAAGAACCTCAAACCATGGGTTTCATTATTAAGCAAATTTACAATATTTACCATTTCTGATCTTAATTTTCATGAAAGAGAATTTATTTGACCAAAATATCATCTCTACAAAGCCGTGCAACCAAACATCTAGAGGAAGGAAAGCAACAACAGACTCCAACAACAAAACAGAAACCTGAACTGAAACAGGATTAGAAAATAAATTAAGGATAAACAGAGAGAGTGACACGCTAGGTCTTGCAAATAAGACTAATAATTGGAGATTTAAGGAAGAACTTCCAATAATAAAATTTATTTCTAATAGCTTGCACTATTAAATAAAGCAGCCAGTCCTGTCTTGTCCCAAATTTCACCTTTACTCACTGTTAAAATGATATAATGCGGAAAAGAATGCTCCTTTGATCCGACGCATTATGAAAATTCCTACTACATTGCTACATTATTTTTACAATGAGTTCTCTTGTTTTATTTGACTTTATTTATTGCAGGGTAGGTCTGAGTTGTTGATGTTTATTAAGACTTGTGAAATCAGCTGTAACCCACCGTTCTTATGACATCAAAATACTTCAGTCAGATGGAATTCTGACTCCAAAGTTTCCAAATTTCTAAAACAAAATGGTATAATCACTCCTTATGTATTTAACAAAGAAGATGAAAGCATAATTGATCACCAATCAACACTAATCCAAAGCTCTAATACTGAAAGTGACCAACTACTATGCAACTCCTCAAATGACATACGATTAAGATTCAGTGACAAACACTGCCGACGGCTTACCAAGGACCTGTTGAGCAGTCAAACGTTTTCTCGGATCCGGCTCCAGCATCTTCCTAACAAGACTTTTGGCACCCTCCGAAATCTGAGGCCAGGGTTCCCTCTTGAAATCAATCACCCCCCTCAAGATTGCGAGGGCCACACCTTGTTCCGACTCTATAGAAAAAGTGTCAACGAATACAAATGTTACAATCCAAAACCAAAACAAAAAACCACATAGTTGATGAAAAATGAACAGGATTTAAACAGATTCGAGAGCAACATTTACTAGCATACCTGCCCAAAATGGAGGAACCCCACATAGCAAAATGTAAAGAATAACTCCTGCACTCCATATATCAACCTCTGGTCCATAATTCCTCTTCAACACTTCGGGGGCCATGTAGTATGGACTCCCTACGATCTCCGTAAACCTCTCCCCTAAACCCACACAGACAAAATTAAAATCCATCAAACTGACAATTTCAAAAGGCACATACAAGCCCACGGACAAACAAAGCCATGAAATTTCAAACCCAGGTAGAACTCACCAAATTAACGAACACCCATAAACTTACCAGGCTTAAAAAATACAGACAATCCAAAATCAATGGCTTTAAGCGGCGAATGCTCTTTCTTGTTGGAGAACAAAAAGTTCTCGGGCTTCAAGTCTCTGTGCATAACCCCATTAGCATGGCACATCCTAACCACCTCAGCTACAGTCCTGGCTACGTTGGCCGCAGCTCGCTCACTGTAGTGTCCTCTGGCAACAATCCTATCAAAAAGCTCACCGCCTTCGCATAGCTCCATAACTAAGTGGACGTTCTCGTTGTCCTCGTAAGTCGCCTTCAGCTTCACAATGTTTGGGTGCTCCGGCAACGTCGACATTATCGCCACCTCCCGCCTCACATCCTCTATATCCACCTGAGCCAAAACAAAAAACAAATTACAAAAACAAACTAGCAAGAACAAAGACGCCATGTCGTTTCTGTGAGGATTTCAGCCGCTGTGGTCTGTAACTCCGTACCGCTGTTCTGAGCTTGCGTTTGGATATGGACTTGCAAGCCAGGGCCTGCTTCGTCTCCCGGTCGGTGCACAAATAAGTGATGCCGAACTCGCCCCGACCCAGTTCCCTACCCAGTATGTACTTGTCCCCGATCCGGGTCCGGTGACTCATTGGGATCACATCCTTGAGAACGCGGATCGGAGCCGGGGACCGGATCGGGTTGTCGGAGTAGGGGTTGGACCGTCGCTCTCGGGCCTTTTTCTTGTTGGGGCTTTGGTCGTCGATGACGTCAGCTCTCACACAAACGTTGCAGTTCCCCATGGCTAGCTGTCAAAGCCTCTCAGACTCAGCTCTAATTCTTCTTCTTCTTCAAGCTCTGAAGAGCGCCAGAAGAGAACAAAGAACAACCTCTATGAGGTTGCTCCTTTTGGCTTTATACCAAAACGAGGCGTTTTGCGTTGCTGGTGGTCGTGGTGGTGCCGCCGTGAGTGCGTGCGCGACAGGAGAGAGAGAGAGAGAGAGAGAACGCGCGCGGACCAGTTGAGAAACAAAAAAAACTGAAAACTTCTGAGCTTTTTGAAAAAAAAAAAAATTAAAGCTTTTTGTTTAGCTTTAATCATGTAATCCCCCGACTCTGGTGTTCAATTGGAGAGCTTTTAGTTAATTTCCCAGAAATTTTGCCGTCGGCCAGCGGGATTTCTGTCATTTTGAGTTGGAGAGAATCTCGTGTTGGAGGGAACATTGGATTCTGGTGAGCCCTGGTAGGTACATATTTATGATTAGTGTTATTTAACACTATTTGTATCTATTGAAGTCAATTATCTGCGAAAGTATATTCACTAATTTGGATAATTAATTTAGTGTACCATGTTTGCCATATTATTTACCATATGAATAATACTTGTGGTTGAAATTATCTTCGATTCACCATTTCTGTAAGAATTTATGAACAAACTTTCTTTGTATATATGTCATCAAATTAAGATCAATCTTAGCTAAATATTAATAAAATAAAAATTGTTCAATTATTTATATCAAATTAAATAAACACTGTTGGGAATTATTAATTTTAACTTTTTTTATTTAGAAAGTATTTTTCTTACAAAATATTTTGGTTAACTATCCTACTTATGAATTACTAAAAAAACCTTAATTTTGAATTTTACATATATAATTCTAAAAGGAAAACACTTGTCATCATTTCTGAACTTTACACTAATTTTAATTATCTTCTCTAAATTTCATTATTAGTATCAAATCGCAAAACTATATCTAAATATGTATTGACAATCAATTCGTTAAAATTCACTTTTCTAATAAGGCGGAGGGATCTTCAAGATACTCAGTTGGTAAAGGATTTAGTTTTTAACCTACTCTTAACTATTTTAGTTAAAAATAAAGATAAGATTATTTTTCAAGTGTTTTATAAAGATTATTTTTCAAGTGTTTTATAAAGGAAAAAAAAAGACAAAATTTGGGCTTCATTTATATTAATAGATAGAATTGTATAAACACACTTAAAAATATAATTAAAATTTTAATGAATATAGTTAAAAAATTTAACGGAATGCCTATCAATGTATATTTAGGCTAATTTAAAGATAGTTGTAACTAAAATGAAGTCAACAATGAAAGTTAAAATTAATATAAATTTTAAAAACGATGGTAATAATTCTCTTTAATCTTAAAAGGATAATTGAGTGACAACATTTTTGATTGTTAAATGTGTGTATAAAGTTATCATAAAAAGTAAACATGGGTGAAAAAAGGATGTTTCCATAAAAATTGCACACAAATATTTCCTATGCTTGTATATTATAAATGGGTATGAGAAAGAGGACAAGGATGAGAATAATACCTATGTATAATTAGTTAAATAATTTTGTGTTGTAACCCAAGTACATCATTTTCTGTCACATCTTGGTTCAAATAATCTACATAACACTAAAATTGAGACATGTTGATTGACACTTAAATTCGAAATTATGTTAATTTTTTTTATAAAAATGTATTTATTCTTACATATTGTTCGTGTTTAAATTTCCATAAATTAATTGATGCTTCGTTTAATTTTCATTTATTTATTTATGTTTCTAATATGGGAATTCTTTTATATTTAAAATAAATAACAAATGTTAGCATAATAAATATCACTCTTTATAACATTATGCATCATTTTAATTGTTAATATATTTTTTTTTAATTTGATTATGGCTTAGAAATTGGGGGTTAGAATGTCAGCTCTAACGTAAATCTTTACATTTTTAGCAACCAACCACTTTGAATGATCGGCTGTTGAATAAAATATCAAAGATTAACAGGGGCTTCTTTCAGGGTACTACGAATTATGTAATTTTGATAAATGTATAGCCACAAAATGATATGAGCGGTTGATTTGTGCCTTTTAAATCGGTGATGACGTGGAGGGACCGAATCCAACGGACACTAGTTGTTGAAGTTGGTTCACCTGTTGACAAGTTCACTGCGAATGTTTGACTTGGTCACCTTCCAATGTATTTTTTTTTATCAATGTATTTTGTCTAGAACCAAAATTAATTCCAAATTATTAGACTACTTATATTCGATTAGTTCCTTGTACTCGTTACATCTGGCGTGCAGGTGTATCGCCACGTGGATATTGCAGTTACTTTTTTCAAAATGAAGAATTAACATATTTACTAAATTTGCATGCTCATGATAAGATATTATAAACATACACAAAATAGGTTTTTTTTTTTAAATTTCTTTTTGAAAATAAAAATATATGAGCTTATGTTACGACCAAGGATGAAAATATTGATATCGACGGATATATCGTTAGTGAAATTTACAGATATCCCGCCCCAAATATCGGTATCGTTTAAGGTCAACAAAAATGACGGAAATTCGATCTAAAAGTTGGAAATTTGGAATAAAACTTTAGGAAAAACTTAAATACCTAATGATGGTTATATAAGACTAATAAAAACTATAAAATGACTTTAATATAATAAATATATGATGAATAATATGATACAATAGGGTTCTGTCGATGACTAGTAATATAAAAATCTAAACATAAATATAAATTGAAGTGAATTACTATAATTGAATGTTAATATAATTAAAAACATAACAATAAGCATTAAAACAATTGAATGGATGAAAAATTATAAAATGAGTAAATATATTTAAAATTGGAAAAATGATTAAAAAAAAATAGAGTCAATCTTTGTTCAAAAATTGGAAATGATTGATATATTTAAAATTGGAAAAATGATAAATATAGTTCAAAATAAAGAAAAAATGAAAAATATAGTTTAAAATAAGGAATAAATAAAAAATATAGTTCAAAATAAAGAATAAATGAAAAATATAGTTTAAAATAAGGAATAAATGAAAACAAGCCAAACCAACTCAATGAACAAGCCAAATTGAAAATGTACTCAACCAAATAATATATAAAGTATACTTACTGACTTAAAAACAGTCATCTCCTACCTTGCGCGGGTCTGCTATTCGGGTTTTTTTGACCCGACGACATGACTCAGCTGTAACTCACTAGTTTTACGTCCGATTTTCATGAAATTTGTTCATATTTCGATCGTTTTAATGAAATAAGAAGATCGATGGGCTTAAAATAAGGAAAAATGTAGAGATTTTGCTCAATTTCTTTCCCCCTCTTACGTGACGCTAGCCAAATTCACCGATATATCTATCAATATATCGGCGAAACTGACGATATTTTCATCAGTGGTTATGACTTATGAGATTATACTTGGAATGAAAGCTAAATCATGCCGGCCGTATCAAATGTTTAATTTGTTATCTTAATTTTTATAGAAAAAATAAAATATACGTAGCGCATTATAGTGATTATTTGGTTAATAATTGTTAATAGATAAAATGTACTAACTTAGAAGAGGGAGACCGCACTCACCCAAGAACACAAGCATGTATATGGTTCACTCAGAATAGGCTACGCCCACAATAGTATACTTCATTCTAATTATATAAATATATTTGTTTGTACATGATACAATAGGCTTAAAGTCTTTCAGAAAGAGAATGGGAAGTGTAGAGAGAAGAGTGAGCTCTCAAAGTTAGAGAGAGAATGGTTTCTCTAGTGAGAGAAAGAGATCCCTCAAACGAGGGAGGAACTCCATATTTATAGGCAAGAGTTAGGGTTTAGGTCATAGGCCTAGTGATGGGCTTTTCAAGCATGGGCCTTGATGGTGAACCTTGTGTGATCTTTGAAGCCTTCTGAATTGGCTTAATTTGTGGTCTAATGTAGTGTTTTGGCAAGCCCGTTACTTGGTTAGATGTAGTGTCAATAAGTCCCCAAGTTCTTGATTGAGGTGGACTACCTCGGTTGAGGACTTCCAGAGAAAGTGCACTGACCTAGCAACTCCCTAGTTTGCATCCAATGGTCTACTCGGTGTACTGTCATTAGTTCCCCAAGTCCTCGGTTGAGGTAGGATACTGAGAGGTGGTTGTGCTTAGGTAGTCCCCCGGTGTGTATATTCCCGTGTACGAGCCTAAATTCCTTTGACTGATTATGCGGTGTCTATGAGCCAGTTAGCATGATAGCTAAGTTTTAGCTTTTATTGTGGGCTCAATGATGTGTTTGAGAGGCTCGGTAATGTGTTGAGCAAAATTTTACTTAGTAATGTGTCGAGTAGCTCGGGAATGTGTCGAACGTTTGAGGGTAGGCTGGGTGTGCCTGTATTCTCTAATGTTCGAGTCGTGTGTATACTTGATAATGTGTTGAGCAGCTCGGTAATGAGTCGAGTCGCTCGGTAATGTTGTAACGACCCGTCCCGAATATCGGGATTAAATATTAATTAATTATGGTTTAGAATGCCTAATCGGGGATAAGTTGAGCGAAAGCGACCAGACGGTGTAAAATGACCGTTTTACCCCCAGGAGTGGGCAAAATGTTGACTTTTGACCCGGGAGGTCCGATGGCCGAGGGCCAAGGACCGTTACGTAGATCGGGTCGATATGAATCCATAGACAGGCGGCACGCCGAAATCGGACGTCGAACGGAAAAGTTATGGTCACGGGAGCGAAATCAGAGATTTACATCTCGAGATTCGTATTAAATATTATTTTAATCCATTTGGACAGATATTGGTGTGGGGCCCTTTGTAACAACCCGTCCCGAGAATAGGGATAAGTGGAGTGATTAAGGTGTGATTAGTAAGGTTAATCAAGGGTTAGGTGGTCCCGAGGGGTCCGGGAACTTAGAATGACGATTTTGCCCCTGGGTCGGGCAGAAATGTTGACTTTTATTTCGGGTGGTCAAATGGGAGTTGACCGGTGACCAGGACGTAGTTGAGGACGTTACGAATCCGTAGGCAGGTGGCACGCCCGATTCCGACATCCGAGGAGGAAGTTGTGATGTTCGGAATGTTGAGGGCATAACCGTAATTTGGTGAAATTAGGGGGGAAACGTTGACTTTTTATACGAACGGGTTTTGGTAAGTTGACCTAAGACCGTTAGATAGATCTCGTCGTCCTGAGTTCGATGACAGGCGGCACGTATTCATCGGACGTACGATGTGGGAGTTACAGGTCTAGAAAGGTAGTGGCAAAGTTGTAATTTTGGGTAAAACAGAAGGGCATTTTGGTCTTTTGTGCTCTGGGGTGTGTGCAACAGATAAGGACAGATGAAGGGTTGAGATTGAGCCACATGTGAGCTGAAGGGTAGGATGGTGACACGTGCTAAAGGTGGAGTGGTTTCTGGGGGGTTCCAGTGTGTGCACGGTCCAATTATTTGGGTGCAACCGTGCAAGTGTGAGTTCTTCGACCCAGATAGAAACAGGGTGAGTTTGTGAGGAGGAATTGAGGATTGATCGTGGATGTTGATGAGTTCTAGTGAGTGAAGAGTGATCAGAAGGAGGTTGAGAGATGCTGGGGTGGTGCTGAGAAGGTTAGAAGTGTGCAGGTGGTGTGTGAGTGAGTTGAGAGCCACGGGAACTTCAGAGAAAAACAGAGAGGAACTGAGGGAGCTGGTGGTGCTGTGGCCGTGTGTGAGTACGATTGACCTCGAGAGGAGGCTGAGGCGACGTTGTGGACTCCAGGAACCGCGGCGGCGAGCACGGTGGTGGACGGTTGCAGGTAATCCCTTATCCGTGTAAACTTGCCCTGTTTTCCCGTCGAGTTTTGAATCGAAAGTCGTGAGTCTAGGGGTTGAATCGATGGGTCTATAGTGGTTTAGGGGCTTTAGTTGAGTCCTAGGAACCGTCTGGTTGTGTTGCCGTGACGAGAGGTGCACGGTGGTGGTTGGCGTGACGGAGGGACTCTGTGTGCCCTGTTTTTCCGTTTTGTTTCAATCCAAGAGTCGTGATCCCAGGGACTGAGTCGAAGGTTTAGAAGAGTTGGATTAGGTTCAGTGAGGTCCTAGGAAGAGTCTGGGACAGTCACCGTGACGGAGTGTTTGGATTGTGAAACAGGGGAGTTCAGGCCGTCTGGTTCGAGCTTGAGTCGACGGTGTAGGGGCCGTGTCGAGTTCTAAGGAGGAGGGGGATGGATAGCTTAAGGTTGGACGAAGAGGATGGTGAAGAGATGGAGGAAAATGGTGCAGGCACGGCGGTGAACTGCTCTCGCCGGTTCAAACAGCAGGCACTGTATCGAGCCCGGTTTACGCGAGGTTGACGGTGGCACTGTAGCAGGCGCGTGAGGGCCACGCGCAGCCACTTTGGGCGGCGCGTGGAGGCGCGTGCGGCGGTTCTGGGAGAAACGGTCAACATAGTTTTTGGTCTAGGAGTCTTGGTGAGTTCAATGGAGTTGGTTTCGGGTCAATCGGAAGTCGTTTGAGTTGAGTTCCGCGAGGGTGAAAGTTTAGGGTCCCGGGTTCTTATGTTTAGGATTCGGGGAATTTTTGAAGGAATTTAGGTGAACCTTCGTAGACGTGTTAGTGACGTAATTTGGCGGTGTTTGACAGGATCGGGATTTCCCGAGGAAGCCGAGGAACGGGCTGGACGTTCGGGACGTGAGTAGGGCTCAGTACTGTGAGTGGACCCTTTCCTTAAACTCGAGCATGCATAACTATTTTTATATACGTGTTTTATGGTTTTACTCATAAATCTATGTTTATTGAATATGTTATGATGATTTTATGTGTTTGCATGTTTTTCGAGAAAAAAACGGTTTTGGCACGGTTTTCGAGAAAATGTTGGTTTTCGGATTTTGATGACACAATTGAGGATTTCCACTGATAAAGGTTTTCTAATAGTGATATATGGGTTATGAACTGTGATTTGTGACTACATGGGGTTTTGGTATGAAAATGGATATTTTCCGGATTTGGGTTCGGAATGACGGTCATGAACGCCGGAATGGCATCAGACCAGTGATTTCGGATTCGGATTTGGATGAGGATTTGGTAAATGGGTTTTTAATGGTTTTGGGATTGGATTTGCTGGATCTGGATATTGGGTTTAAAGACCCGGATATATGTGACGGGGGACCGGCCGGATTGGGTTTAAAGACCCGGATTGAGTTTAAAGACTCGGGAGTTTAAAGACTCGGATATATATTGATTTTCCCCCGTAGGCCTTGAGTTTAAAGACTCGGGAGTTTAAAGACTCGGATATGATTAAGGCCTGGATTGAGTTTAAAGACTCGGGAGTTTAAAGACTCGGATAGATCCAGCAGGTTTGATCGAGAAAATGATGATTTGGTGGTTATGGTTTTGATACGGTTTCTGATACTCATATTATGGTTTCTTATGATCTTTTATAGTGTTTCTGTTTCTTATGATATTTATACTGATTATTTTATAAATGTGTTTATAACTGTTGGTTATGCATGTGGTTTCAAAACGGAGGGTTAAACTCGGTTTTCTTATAAAGTGGTTTTGAACTTTGGTACTTTCTGGTCCACTCACATTTTCTGTTTTAATTGCCCTCCAGGTTGTGGAGCGAGCGCGGGGTCTTGACGCCGAGGCAGAGTCTGAGGCATAGAAGTGACGTGAGGGTTCCCAGAGTAGAGTAAAGGCTGCTGTGTGCGTGTAGTTACCGAGTTATTTTCTTTGTATGTTCGTACTATGTTTTGTAAATGCTACCTTCGGGACTTTGTGTCTAATTACTCCTGCGTTTGACTAGATAGAATGTGAGTAAGTTTTACTTGAGTTTTGTGTCGGGGAGTCAGACGGGAGCGGGATTTACCTCGGGTTTCGGGGTGAAACCGGGGTGGGTCCTGACAATTGGTATCAGAGCATAGGTTTGTCGAGTTTGTTGGGTCTGTCGGTTTGTGAGGTTTTGTTTCAGTTGTTTGACTACTTCTATGCCTCTTTCAGTGTGCGGTTGACGATGCCTCCGAGACGTAGACCCTCTCCACAACCTGAAGAAGTAGCCAGAGAGACGGAGAGTGCCACGATTGAGCGAGCCCAGCGGCTCGGGGCTACTACGTTTAGTGGTGGGGCTGATCCTGAGGAAGCCCAGAGGTGGATTACTAGACTGGAGCGGATTTTTGCGGTGATGCATTGTCCGCCGGAGGAGCGAGTATTGTTGGCTGCATTTTACTAGATGGTGCGGCGTACGAGTGGTGGTATACCCTCGAGTTGTCCGGTTGGGATGTCCACAGTGTGACCTGGGAGACGTTTAGGGAACGGTTTCTGGAGCAGTATTATCCTCGTTCTTTCCGGGATGCCAAGGAGGCGGAGTTTCTGCAGCTCCAGCAGGGGAATTTGACAGTGGCAGAGTATGAACGGAAGTTCCAGATGTTGTCTCGGTTTGCTCCTGCTTTTGTGGCCACTGAAGCCGAGAAGTGCCGTAGGTTTGAGTTGGGCTTGCGCAGTGAGATTCGAGCCGTAGTGACGGCTGGATCTTTTGCTACTCTCCGAGATCTGTCGGATGCTGCGGTGCGAGTTGAGGCTAGTTTGTCGGTGCGAGTTGGAGCTTCGAGCCAGCGGACACCGAAAAGAGGTAACTTCGGTGGATCGTCCTCGTCGGGCGATGATCGTTTTGGTAGACCTGGTAGTGCCCAGAGTTCAGGATTTTGGGGTTATCGAGTACCGCCGACTCCGCAAGCGAGTGCGACGTCGGTAGCATCCACAGGGAGACCGAGTAGTGGACCAGGCTGGAATGTGTGTTTCTACTGCGGGGAGCGAGGTCATTTCCGACGTGAGTGTCCACTGTTGCCACAGGAAGGTGGGGTAGGCAGAGGAGTAGCGGAGTCCGGACAGAGTACAGCATCAGGGACAGCGGGCACTAGAGGAGGTGGTGGCACAGCCACGAGTAGTTCGAGGGGACGTGGTAGAGCGTCAGGATCTCAGGCCCGGGTGTTCTCGATGACTCAGCAGGAGGGTCAGTCGATACCAGATACGGAGACAGGTACTTGTTTTACTTTTGGGTTGTCCTGTTGGTTTGGTGTTTGGATTTCGGGGTAGAGTCTAGGAGTTTGCCTAGAGGACTTGGAGTGTACAGTAAGTTCCGTAGTAGGTTGACGGGAAGTAGAGGAAAGGAGTGACTGTGGAAGGAGAGAACCCACAAGCTAGAGTTTGCCTTTTGGACTTTGTGGAGTTAGTCCGACCGTGGCCGGAATGGTAGCCGAGGGAGATGGGTGGTTGTATACGAGGATGTACTCTATGATTTCTGTCGGGTATTGTGACATGAGGTATTGTATAATACCTTTGTTTTCTGTTCATAGAGTTTCCCTTGCGTACACCATGTAGTTGTTACATAGCTAGGGTTGGCTGTGGTAACAGTAGCTGGGGATGGAGTGAAATACCCAAGGTGGAGATGATAGACAGAAAACCTAGGAGAAGTTGTTGTTGATCTGTTGTTGATTCCGGGTAGGAGACCCTAGGGGTCGGGAACTAGCTGTGGAATTTCGGGGACGAAATTCTTTTTAGGTGGGTAGATTGTAACAACCCGTCCCGAGAATAGGGATAAGTGGAGTGATTAAGGTGTGATTAGTAAGGTTAATCAAGGGTTAGGTGGTCCCGAGGGGTCCGGGAACTTAGAATGACGATTTTGCCCCTGGGTCGGGCAGAAATGTTGACTTTTATTTCGGGTGGTCAAATGGGAGTTGACCGGTGACCAGGACGTAGTTGAGGACGTTACGAATCCGTAGGCAGGTGGCACGCCCGATTCCGACATCCGAGGAGGAAGTTGTGATGTTCGGAATGTTGAGGGCATAACCGTAATTTGGTGAAATTAGGGGGGAAACGTTGACTTTTTATACGAACGGGTTTTGGTAAGTTGACCTAAGACCGTTAGATAGATCTCGTCGTCCTGAGTTCGATGACAGGCGGCACGTATTCATCGGACGTACGATGTGGGAGTTACAGGTCTAGAAAGGTAGTGGCAAAGTTGTAATTTTGGGTAAAACAGAAGGGCATTTTGGTCTTTTGTGCTCTGGGGTGTGTGCAACAGATAAGGACAGATGAAGGGTTGAGATTGAGCCACATGTGAGCTGAAGGGTAGGATGGTGACACGTGCTAAAGGTGGAGTGGTTTCTGGGGGGTTCCAGTGTGTGCACGGTCCAATTATTTGGGTGCAACCGTGCAAGTGTGAGTTCTTCGACCCAGATAGAAACAGGGTGAGTTTGTGAGGAGGAATTGAGGATTGATCGTGGATGTTGATGAGTTCTAGTGAGTGAAGAGTGATCAGAAGGAGGTTGAGAGATGCTGGGGTGGTGCTGAGAAGGTTAGAAGTGTGCAGGTGGTGTGTGAGTGAGTTGAGAGCCACGGGAACTTCAGAGAAAAACAGAGAGGAACTGAGGGAGCTGGTGGTGCTGTGGCCGTGTGTGAGTACGATTGACCTCGAGAGGAGGCTGAGGCGACGTTGTGGACTCCAGGAACCGCGGCGGCGAGCACGGTGGTGGACGGTTGCAGGTAATCCCTTATCCGTGTAAACTTGCCCTGTTTTCCCGTCGAGTTTTGAATCGAAAGTCGTGAGTCTAGGGGTTGAATCGATGGGTCTATAGTGGTTTAGGGGCTTTAGTTGAGTCCTAGGAACCGTCTGGTTGTGTTGCCGTGACGAGAGGTGCACGGTGGTGGTTGGCGTGACGGAGGGACTCTGTGTGCCCTGTTTTTCCGTTTTGTTTCAATCCAAGAGTCGTGATCCCAGGGACTGAGTCGAAGGTTTAGAAGAGTTGGATTAGGTTCAGTGAGGTCCTAGGAAGAGTCTGGGACAGTCACCGTGACGGAGTGTTTGGATTGTGAAACAGGGGAGTTCAGGCCGTCTGGTTCGAGCTTGAGTCGACGGTGTAGGGGCCGTGTCGAGTTCTAAGGAGGAGGGGGATGGATAGCTTAAGGTTGGACGAAGAGGATGGTGAAGAGATGGAGGAAAATGGTGCAGGCACGGCGGTGAACTGCTCTCGCCGGTTCAAACAGCAGGCACTGTATCGAGCCCGGTTTACGCGAGGTTGACGGTGGCACTGTAGCAGGCGCGTGAGGGCCACGCGCAGCCACTTTGGGCGGCGCGTGGAGGCGCGTGCGGCGGTTCTGGGAGAAACGGTCAACATAGTTTTTGGTCTAGGAGTCTTGGTGAGTTCAATGGAGTTGGTTTCGGGTCAATCGGAAGTCGTTTGAGTTGAGTTCCGCGAGGGTGAAAGTTTAGGGTCCCGGGTTCTTATGTTTAGGATTCGGGGAATTTTTGAAGGAATTTAGGTGAACCTTCGTAGACGTGTTAGTGACGTAATTTGGCGGTGTTTGACAGGATCGGGATTTCCCGAGGAAGCCGAGGAACGGGCTGGACGTTCGGGACGTGAGTAGGCTCAGTACTGTGAGTGGACCCTTTCCTTAAACTCGAGCATGCATAACTATTTTTATATACGTGTTTTATGGTTTTACTCATAAATCTATGTTTATTGAATATGTTATGATGATTTTATGTGTTTGCACGTTTTTCGAGAAAAAGACGGTTTTGGCACGGTTTTCGAGAAAATGTTGGTTTTCGGATTTTGATGACACAATTGAGGATTTCCACTGATAAAGGTTTTCTAATAGTGATATATGGGTTATGAACTGTGATTTGTGACTACATGGGGTTTTGGTATGAAAATGGATATTTTCCGGATTTGGGTTCGGAATGACGGTCCTGAACGCCGGAATGGCATCAGACCAGTGATTTCGGATTCGGATTTGGATGAGGATTTGGTAAATGGGTTTTTAATGGTTTTGGGATTGGATTTGCTGGATCTGGATATTGGGTTTAAAGACCCGGATATATGTGACGGGGGACCGGCCGGATTGGGTTTAAAGACCCGGATTGAGTTTAAAGACTCGGGAGTTTAAAGACTCGGATATATATTGATTTTCCCCCGTAGGCCTTGAGTTTAAAGACTCGGGAGTTTAAAGACTCGGATATGATTAAGGCCTGGATTGAGTTTAAAGACTCGGGAGTTTAAAGACTCGGATAGATCCAGCAGGTTTGATCGAGAAAATGATGATTTGGTGGTTATGGTTTTGATACGGTTTCTGATACTCATATTATGGTTTCTTATGATCTTTTATAGTGTTTCTGTTTCTTATGATATTTATACTGATTATTTTATAAATGTGTTTATAACTGTTGGTTATGCATGTGGTTTCAAAACGGAGGGTAAACTCGGTTTTCTTATAAAGTGGTTTTGAACTTTGGTACTTTCTGGTCCACTCACATTTTCTGTTTTAATTGCCCTCCAGGTTGTGGAGCGAGCGCGGGGTCTTGACGCCGAGGCAGAGTCTGAGGCATAGAAGTGACGTGAGGGTTCCCAGAGTAGAGTAAAGGCTGCTGTGTGCGTGTAGTTACCGAGTTATTTTCTTTGTATGTTCGTACTATGTTTTGTAAATGCTACCTTCGGGACTTTGTGTCTAATTACTCCTGCGTTTGACTAGATAGAATGTGAGTAAGTTTTACTTGAGTTTTGTGTCGGGGAGTCAGACGGGAGCGGGATTTACCTCGGGTTTCGGGGTGAAACCGGGGTGGGTCCTGACACCCTTGGACTCATCCCATAGGTGGATTTCCCTAATTTGGGGATCTTGTTTGATTGGGGGGTTTATTTAATTATTATATGTTATATTATTTTATAATTATCACACATTTCTTTGTCTTTTCCCCCACCCCGTGACTCAGCCTTCGTCTGTTCTTCTTTTTCTTCAAACCGTGAAACAAACACACCTATCAACCCACTACCCTGCCCTTCATTGTGTTCTGGTGAGATACTAAGGGAATGAGTGTGACTGGGAGGCTGTTGGACGACCTGAGACACGATGGGGATCACGACGGCACGGTGGGGAAAATGGAACCCGTAACCCGTGAACAACCAAACCCAATCCTACGTAAAAAACCTCCAAACTTCCTCTGTTGCTTGTGAACCCTGAGTGGAAGTTGGAGAGGTAAACAAGGAGAGCACGACGGAGCTAACAGCTTGGACGGCGGTGTACGGTGGCTGCCAACCCGACGCGGTGGAGTTTTTGGTTCAAAAATTGGAAGCTGGGTTTCAAGGCTTATGGATCGATTTGGGGGACTAGGTCGTGTTCCTAGGACTCAGACGAGTCGATTGGGACTGGGTTGGGGGACTGTGGTGGCCGGAGACAACGGGAAGGGGCAATTGCAGGTGGTGGTTGTTGTTCCTCCATGGACAGGTACGAAATCAACCTCTTTTCTCGATTTTGAAACCAATGATCGATTAGAAATGGATAGACAAAGCTTTAGGATCAAATGCGATGGAAAATGATTGAGAAAATGGCGTTGAACCGTGAACACCGGTTCGGTTAGATCGGGTCTGTCTGAATCGGTTCAGACGGGATTTGCCCAAGGTAGACAACGACACTGTTCCTGCGCGTGGGCTTCAAGCGCAGCCGCCTGCGGCTGCGCGTGGGTGGTATTTTGGGAAAGTGTTCAACATGACTTTTAATCTATTCGATGTAAAAAACATTTTGGGACTGGTTTCGTGTCGATCGGACACTGTTTCGATATGTTTCGGGGTGTCTGAAGGTTTAGGATCGACTTTAAAAATAGTTAAAAATTTGGGAAAATTACGGGGCCTTAATAGGAGGTTAATGAAGAGGTTAGTAACCCTCTAGTGTGGTTTGGACAGGTTTGGAAGTCCCGTTGATAATGATGGAGCCCAGGAGGGCTTTTGGCACGCGTATCGAGGCGTCAGCGTAGGACGATCTGTGAGTGGACTTCGTTTTCTATACTGTGATGCATGCATAACTATTTTATATGTTTTACATACGTGATTTCTATGATGATGATTGTGGCACTGGTGGTTTACATGATGGCACGTATTTCGAGGTAAATCCGTATTTACACGTATTTCAAGGTTTATGAGTTTATGCTATTGTTATGTGATTGTGAGTCTAATAATGGTTCTATGGCATGATTTTGGGTTTTGGAAAGATGAACTCGGGCATAAGACCCATTTGAATTATGTGACCGGGCCAGGGGCCCAGCTGGTTTACGAAATCGGGCTGAGTCCCTTTTGAGTTATGTGATCGGGCGAGGGCCCCAGTGGTTTACAAAATCGGGCATGAGGCCCAGTTGAGTTTCATAAACGTGATTTTGGGTCGGGGACCCTAAATGGATTTGTGATGTTTTAAGGGAATTTCGGGCAGGGCCCATTGAGATGTTTTGAAATGGCTTTGTAAAACCGTTTTCCATATACCATCTTGATACGAGGATATGTGATGGTCTTCTCTAGGTGTCTAGGACACTGGGGAAGTCACGGTGCATTGCTTGCAAGAGGTCATTATACGGAGCTACCGGACCGTATAGTGACTCAGGAGCAGGATTGCTATGATTAGACGTCTGGGACGTCAGACATCTAGGATGTTAGTGATATTGACCCGGAGAGACCCCAGGTAGCACGCGTTACTTATTACCGTGAGATATGACATCTGGGACGTCAAGCGTTTGGGACGCTAGGTATCTGGGGTGCCGAGGATGGTTATGTGGTAAATATGGATTATTGAAATCATGAAATGGCATTTCGGTCTTTGTGGATTTGTGGTTATAGGATTGGGTAGTGGCCCACTTGGTTTTGGATTTACGGATTTTAGTATTCTACAGTTTTGGGCTGAGTTCCCACACTTGGTTTTGAGTTACGGTTTTTTGGCTAAGGCCCTAATGGTTTATTGAGTAAATGATTTGATTATCGATTTTTACGATGCATGCATACCTTTTAGTGAAGGGCATAAATATCTTTATGTAATGCGTTTTTATGAATTTATTGATTTTCGTCCACTCACAGTTCTGAATGGTTTTAATGCCCTTCAGGTTGATCACGGATGCGGGCTGTAGCAGAGACCGAGACATCGCACTCCTCCATCGATCCTGGTGCGCTCTGGGAGCCCCGTATGGGCTAAGGTACATATTATCCCTTATCTGACACTTCGTGTCAGACAGGAGCATGGCACATTACATGTTAATCCCGGGGCGATTGGGATAGGTCGTGTCAAACGTGTTAAGTGAATTTTTACTCTGTAATGTGTCGAGTAGCTCGATAATGTGTTAAGCGAATGTTTACTCAGTAATGTGTCGAGTAGCTCAGTAATGTGTTGAGCGTTTGAGTGTAGGTTGGGTGCGCATGTACTCTGTCTCTAATGTTCGAGTCGTGTGTATTCTCGGTAATGTTTCAAGTAGCTCGGTAATGTGTCGAGCATTTGAGTGTAGGCTGGGTGCGCCTGTACTTTGACTCTAATGTTCGAGTTGTGTGTATACTAGGTAATGTGTCTAGTAGTTTGATAATGTGTCGAACGCTCGGTATGTGTTGAGTTTAAGTGTGCTTGATAATGTGTTGAGCAGTTCAGTATGTTTTGAGCGCTCAATATGTGTTGAGTGTATGCATCAGTTCATGTATACTCGACATGTATGAGTGCATGTATGTTAGCATGTATGAGTGTATGTATAAGTTTCATGCATGCTCAACATGTATGAATGTATGTATAAGTTTCATTTATGTTCGACATATATGCTTACTATGTGTATGATGTTCAGAAGAAGCATTTGATTGGAAGTGTTACCTAGTTGAATTCAAGTGTATCCTGACGTGTGGGTTGGAGGATGACCGATTGTTGGCTCGAAAAGATTGAACCCTTGATGAGTCTGTCCATCGTCAGATGTCGGTTATAGGATGGTCGGTATATTGGGTCGAAGGATGGCCACTAGCGTGAAGATTGCTCACATAAAGACTATTATGTTGGGTCAGAGGAAGATCACTCGCAGGAAGAATGGTATATTGGGCCGAAGGAAAACCACTCGCAGGAAGACCGATATGTTGGGTCGTCGGAAGACCACTTGCAGGAAGACTGGTATATTGTGATAGGACCCGTCCAAAATCCCCCCGGGATTAACTCGAGTTGTGCCTGCTCCCGTCTGACACAAAGTGTCAGACAAGAGATAATTCCAACATTAGCCCCACTGGGGCTTCCAGAATGCACCAGGATCTCGCTACCGCCTCTTCATGACCAAGACAGATCGGCTACACTCTCAACATATCCAACCTTTGTCTTATCATCTCACCAATTATTCCAAAGATTCTTCAACTGTCTCATAATACGATTCTTCTCTACTCCTAGCTTAGCATAATCAGTAAGGCCATTCACTCCAATGACGACCATACCTCTGTCTACTCTACACCTCAATCATCTCGATCATCTTGATCGTCACCACACGACTCGATCCAAGGTGGGTCCACATTAGCCCTCTCCCAGCTAATGTAACATGATCCATAATACCGACATGGGTCCACTACCTCGGACACACTCATCACATCCGGTGACGCTAAACACCATCTGCTCGTCAAGTAGATCAAATTTGACTCACAACCTAGGCTTTCAATTCTTACACCCTCTTTGAACCCTTTAATTGCCGTATCCTTCCTCATTGGCCCGTATAAGGAAAGTCTAAGATGATGACATCCAAGTTCATCCTATGTCATCTAGCGGCACCAAGCACCGTCTGCTAAAGAGCAGAAAGTGAGAAATCTTCTTCCCTGCTCTATCACCATTTCCGTCGGCTTATTGGTTTGCATGTCCCAACTCTATGGAATCAACTCTAGCACTCCCACTCGTGCGATCTGTCCAAGGATATCTAGGGCACCTGTCACTCATCCAGGTATATCCCACTCATCACAGTCACCTCCACAGAGGTAGCGTGGCACACTCGCCAACACCCAAAACTCAACATCTCATTATGTGATCGCACTCTGTCATAACCGAGTCGAATCCAGAATCTATACTCGTACTATGTGTTACTCACGCACCTCCGTATCCTTGCCACGACTGGAAAATCCCATCGTCACAGTCGTCACAGTACACGAGCATGTCCACTCGATAAGACTCATCCACGTCTATCGATAGCAGCATCTTCCACAACTGCGGGCAGACTAATCCTAGAAACACTCCGCTATCGAGACTCTGTACCCATGCAGTCAACTCACCAAAGATACCAACTGCTCAATATGCAATATTCCCCTATCGGTCCACCTCAGGATCTGGTCGACAAGTACCACTCTCCTGGTAACTTGTCCGATCAATCACCAACTAGGGTTATCACAAACCCGACTGCTAACTGCAACACAACCATCCTAAGCGATCCATCGCGCTCGACTCTGAAGAGTCTTCATACTCCGATACTGGTGTCCAACTAACCAGTAATCACAATCCGAGGACCTCGTCCACTCGTAACTCTGCGGTTTCCAACCGCCGGGCCCACGAGAACTTGGCACTACTCGGTGTCTAAAACTGCTCAACCACGGTGTCAGGACCCACCCCCAATCCCCCGGGATTAAGGGCTGAATCCTGCTCCCTTCTAACTTACGCATGACACGAAGGCTAAACCGACGTCCAACCTCCATATGACACGTAAGTCGGACAAGGGATTCTCTATCCGACCGTCCTAAACGTATCCAAACTTCCTAGAGTGCGCCGAATCTACTGTGGAATGCGAATGTGATGTCTCCGTCTCTCTCGACCAACAGCCCGGACCGCAACAACCTAGAGGGTATCAAAAACATGAAAAGACTGTGAGTGGACAAAAATAAGTATAAGTTCAAAAAGACAGTTCAATAAAACAACTACATTTATACCCTCCATTTAAAAACCAATGCATGCATATCAATCTCACGTTATAAAACCATTTCACATCAAAAACCATCAACGAAAACCATTATCGAAAACCTGAATCAAATTCGTCATTCAAATCCAGAGCCTCAGCCCAAAATCACAAGTCGATCTCTAAGTACGGGAACTCAGTCCCAAAACTCATCGAATCCAATTCATCCGGGCCACTGCCCAAAACATCTGAAAAACCAATGAAAAACCAGTGAAAATATCAATCATGCGAGTTTGCTGGATCTCAAGTGCGCCTGAGTCTTTAAACTTAAAACCATGCGCAATATCAGGCCTTCCCGGGATATCAACGAGTCTTTAAACTCAAAACACAATCAACAGGCCTCATGGGGGGAATCATAACCGAGTATTTAAACTCAAAACATATCAATCTAGGGCCCTCCCCTCCATCAATCAACCGAGTCTTTAAACTAAAAACCAGATCCAATGGTTTTTCTTTTCTTTTTTCCGGGTTTTTAAACCCAAAACCATTTTTCAATCAACAGTGAAAACCATAGAAAATCCTTATTCGAATTCGCAACAATGATTCCATAAGCCGGCATCCGGAACCATCATCCCGAACCCAAATCCAGATTTCCTTTTCAAAACCAAAGCCGAAACATCATTTCCAAAATCACATGAACAGGGCTCCAAGCCCGAAATCACTTTTCCGAAATTCATTTCAAATCATTGAAATCAAATCATATTCCAAATCCCGAAATCAAATCATATTCCAAATCCCAAAATCAAATCATTAAAACCATGATCAATTCACAAGATCATTCGAAATAGCGTAAAACGTGAAATTCCATAAATATCTCGAAAACCGTGCAAACCCGTAAACCATCAAGAACATAATCAAATCATAGAATCACGTATAGAAAACATATAAAAACATATATGAATCACGTATAGAAAACATATAAAAACATATATGCATGCATCAAGAGTTAGAAATCAAAGTCCACTCACAGACCATAGCGTCGTCGCCTCGATACGCGCGCACCTATGCCGTTCCAGGCTAATCCGTTATCACCTGCTTTCCTGAACCTGTCCAAATCCCAATACAAGGTTACTAACTACTTCACAATGATCATACTTAAGCCCCGTAATTTTTCCGAATTTTTAACTATTTTTAACCGAGGCCTAAAACCTTCGGACCTCCCGAAACTTATCGAGACAATGTCTGATCGACTCGAAACCAGTCTTAAAATGTTCGTTACATCAATATGATAAAAAGTCGTGTTGAAAACTTCCCCAGATACTATTCCACACCCCCCCCCCCACGTGCCTCTCAAAGGGGGTGCGCGTGGGCCTCGCGCGCCTCAGCATAGTCATCTTCAACCTCCCGCCGAACTGGGTCCAGACCGGTTCGGTTCAGCCCGGTCTAGCCGAGCCGACGAGGGCGGTTCAACACCATAATTCATCCATTTTAATCCTGTTTTCAATCCTTTTTCTTCCTAAAGCTTTTGTCTCAATGTTACCTCTCTATCTACATACAAAATCCACAAAATTAAGTCCAGAAATATACCTTCCCAATCCAGGGAATATCTTGTGCTCTGGAACTATGTCCCTCCACGATTTCTAACCTCCTCTAGCCTCAAATGTAGTCCCAATCGACTTTCTTATCCTCAAAAAACACGTTCAAATCGTTAGTAGTTATCGACGAGGCCTGAAAACCCGTATTCGAAATTTAGACTGAAACTTACTGCGTTGATTCGCCGACCACCAGTCCACGGCAGGCCATCTTTTCCTTCTCCTCAGACACAACTCACATTCTTGAGCACAATCTAATCAAGCAACACCGTTATCTGTGGCCTAAACTAAAACTCCAAGTTCGAATTCAAAAACAGGGTTCACTGTCCCGACCACCACCGTACACGACGATGTTTTGTAAGAGGGCCACCACACTCCTCATCAGCTGTTCTCTCAATTCCTTTCACAAGGTAGGCAACATGGATGAAGCTTGGAGGAAGTATTGGGGATTCCTCATGGTTCACTCTGTTTCCCTCTATTTTTTTCCCAAAACCGTGCAACTTCATGTAACGACCCGTCCCGAATTAGCGGGATTAATTAAGAATTAATGAAGGATTAGCGAGACTAATCAGGATTAGACGAGGATTAGCGGACGTTCGGGCGAAATGACGATTTTACCCTTGGAATAGGCGAATCGTTGACTTTTCGTTCAGGCGGTCAAATGGATTTTGGCCGATGACCGTGACGTACTTCGTGACGTCACGAGTTCATAGATAGGCGACATGTCGAATTCGGACGTTCGACGAGGAAGTTACGGTTCACAGAAATTCGAAAGTACTATTGCACGAAATTCAAAACGGATGATTTTTGGACTTAAGTGGGGCCCAGATTTTTATCCCAAGGCCCAATGGATGAGTGACAAGTGTCACCCATCCCCTGGCTATTCCTTTTCATTCATGCATATCCTCCCCTTGCATTTTTCATCGATCATTTTCTTTGTTCCCAAACAAACCCGATCAACCCATTCTCCCCAAATCCAACCCTCCAACCCTGTGATCATAACTGAGACCCAGAGAGTGAGAGAGAGGCTGAGGAAGCAGAGGATGGTGGTTGGCCCAGGCAGCACCGCCGTGCACGGCGGTGAAGGCCAAGAAGAACCGATTTCACTGTTAGGCCCATTTTTCCATATATTTTGATTTATATGATATGGGTCGATTTGGAAGGTTTTCATGTGTTAAATAGGTTATTAGGACTGCGTTAGGATGTTTTTGGGAGGTGTTAGATGGCTGGGAAGCCGTGGGTGAATTTGGGGAACTTTGAATTGTGAAGAAGTTTTGGGCCGATTTGATTTAAGGGATTTTAGGACCTCTAATCGATTTAGTTATGTTCCTAGGATCAAAACTAGAAGAATAGAATAGATTAGAGAGAAAACGGACGTAAAATGAAGATGAGAAGGCCTGGCCGAAGGTAGGGGATGATCTATAGTAGCCGACGCGTGGGCCCACGCGCAGGCCACTCCTAGGGCGCGTGACGAGGCGTGGCAAGGTATTTGGGGATGTGTTCAACACACGAAATCATGTATTCGATGTAACGAATATTTTGGGACTGGTTTCGTGTCAATCAGACATCGTTTCGATATATTTCGGGACGTCCGAAAGTTTAGGACCGACTTTAAAAATAGTTAGAAATTCCAGAAAATTACGAGGCTTTAGTGAGGGGTTATATAAGTAGTTAGTAACCCTCTAAATGAATTTGGACAGTTTCGGGAATCCCGGAGGTGACGTTTGACCTGGGAGACGATTATGGCACGCGTATCGAGGCGCAGCTTCGGACGGTCTGTGAGTGGACTTGTTTTATGAATTCGATGCATTCATAAATGTTTTATAATTGTTTTAGAATATGTTTTGTGATGCCTTGAGTGCATTTGTTTGTGGTAGCCTAGGATTTACGTATTTTCACGTATTTCGAGATTTTCGATTTTATACGATACTTATACGTTCTAGGTTTTTAACGAGGGTTTAATAAATGGATTTCGGATTTGGAAACATGAAATCGGGCACGAGACCCATTTGATTTACGAACTCTCAAACTTGGAGTCCATTTGTGACAGGACCCGCCCCGATCCCACAGGGACCACAAGGGGACGTGCCCTGCTCCCGTCTGACACCCAATAATTCATACCAATTTTAACCTCAAACATCAAATGCATAAATAACCAAATTAAAGTTATACATCAAATCTGAATTAAACAGATGTCAGACAAGGGATGAAATCCAAAATTACAAGATGCGAGCATGACTCTAAAGTAAACCTGCGGGTACACCACCCAACAGGGGTTCAGGTACGTAGAAGTAGATCTATGCCTCAGCCTCAGGTTCCTCCTCTACCTCAGTATCACGACCTGGAGGGGTTACCAAAAACATTAAGGGTGAGTGGACCGAAACTCAAGTTTATAAAATCATTTGATAAGTAAAACATATAATTTACCCCTCCGTTTTCCAAACATACATGCAACCGTATTTAAAACCATCAATCATATAATATGAACCATAATGCATATAATAAAACCATAAGTATAATTTTAGTTGCTGCACTATACACTCCAATCCCGACATCCCTGATGTCTGACGTCCCTGACGTCCAATAAGGTCACAATCACAAGGCTACGCGTGCCACTCGGGTCTCAATTCCGAGTTCAATCCCCGAACCCTGTTCGGTTACAGCATCCCCGATGCTTAGCGTCATAGACGCTGGACGTTCTAGACGTCCGTGACCACTCTGGGGTACCTCATCCGGAGGAGACAGTATAGTATGAATGGATCTATACAGTGCAGTACCAAATACATTTTATTGATATCCACATGCAAAGCATATTTATATACGTAGATAAAATCCGAACCAATCATTAAGTTTCATCAGACGGGTCTCAAGCCCAAATACCGTGAAACGTGCCATAACCGTGTTTTCCGTATCATCAAAATCCATTATTTGTTTCTTTTAGCATGTGAATATGTATAATAAACCAGAAAACATTTATGCACGCAAGGGTTTAAGAAAATGGCCCACTCACAGTACGATCCCGCGGTGAACCTGCGCGTACGAACTTGTACCGGGATTATCGTACAATTCCTGTCAGTCCAAATCACATGTAAGTGTCACTACAAGTCTTAAACGTTTAACCACAAACTCCGAAATAGAAACCGGCTCGGGGAAGCCGTCCAACACGTTTCCCGAGGCAACCGGCCCTAAACTGACCCATCAAAACTATCTCAGATCAACATGGTTAATTCACCAAAAATGTTCAGAATGATGAGAGGAATAAAAGTCATGTTGATCGTGATCGGAGATAAGCCCCAAAGCGCCCTCATGCGCCGCCCAAAGTGGCTGCGCGTGAAAGTCACGCGCCTGACACTGTAGCTACAGTGTCAGCACCTTCACCCGTTTGTCTGTAATTCGGGTCTGCCACCCGCGGCTTGACCCGGTTAATTACCCATCAATTCCTACTCGATTTCAATCAAATTTGGTCCTAACATGTTATTTAAACATCTAACTTAAGTTCTGAGTTATTAATTAGCCAAATCGAATCCTTAAATGGCCCTTCGACCCGTGATCATCCAAACAGGTTGATCACCCCAGCTCACTGGTTTCTACACCAAAATCAAATTAAATTTACATGAAGCATCATAGTATTACAACGAACTGGAAAACACACTCAATTGAACCAACACTCACCTGGAAGTAGTCGTCCAAACCACTGATACTCTTCTGAACACGGCAGTCACCGTCCCAGCTCCCCCGTGGCTGGTTGCCTTCGATTTTGATATGGTTGTGTTCTAAACACTCCCAGAAAGCTTAATCCGCGATTAGATTGGTCCAACACACCGTAGAAATTAAACTCTGATTTTTCCCTCCAATTTTCTAGAAATGGTTTCTCTGGTTTTCCTCACCCGTTCTCAGTTATAACAGCATCAGAGTGATGCTCACACACGTCCTAATTAGTTATAAACAATTTCAAGCCGTCCCAGAGGCTCGTGGGTGTCCAATTGTCCACTGAAAAATGCTCCCCGAAAAGCTTCGAACTTGAATTAATCAATTGATCGTGCAGGCTGGACGGCTCAGGCCACGTTCAAAAGCAAAAGACAGCCCAGCCTTTCCAGCACACAATTGCATAATCAATTGCACGTTTGAGCCACCGCGCATGGTGGTGCCGCCCATGTCCCCCGCGGTCTGCTACAGTAACCAGGGCAAAAAGACCAAAATGCCCCTGGTTCAATAATTACCAAAATACCCCTCACTTCTTAGACCCGTAACTCAGCCATACGAAGTCCGATTTCGGCGTGCCGCCTGTCTACGGACTCAGGACGTCGAGACCTACCTATCGGTCCTTGAGTCGCGTGAAAATTAATTGCCAAACGAAAAGTCAACATTTTTGCCCGTGAAGTCCAACTTACGGTAATGCCTCCGAACTTCCAATAGTCATAACTGTTTCCCTGATCGTCCGAAATGGACGTGCCACCTATCTATGAACTCGTGATGTCCCGAACTACGTCACGGTCATAGGTCAAAGTCCATTTAATTCATCAATCAAAAAGTCAACAATTGGTCATACCAATCACAAGGGTAAAAACGTCAATTCACACATTACATCACAATATTAAAATCCTCGAATTTCTGGGGTTTTACAATTTGATTTGACGAGGAATCAGACCGAGGGTCCATTTGAGTTATATGATCGAGCAGGGGGCCCAGTTGGTTTACGATTCGGGTTTGAGGCCCAGTTAGTTGTACTATCGGGCTTGATGCCTCGTTGATTTATGATATCGGGCCCGAGACCCATTTAGTTGAGATATCGGGCTTGAGGCCCAATTGATTGTGAAATCGGACTTGAGGTCTTGTTGGTTTATGGAATCGAACTTGAGGTCCCGTTGATGGATAGTATCGGGCTTGAGGCCCAGTTAAATGTAACATCGGGCTTGAGTCCCAGTTCAGTTTATGAAATGAGTATGCGGGCATGAGACCCTATTGAACTGAGGATTTAGGCCGTGGCCTGTGAAACTGATTTGAATCGTATTCGAGGAATCCTGTTGAGATGAATCGGGTGTGAGACCCAGTTGAAAAGTTATTTGAGAAGGAAAGAAAGTATTTGAAATGAATGAACCCTCCATATGATTATATGGTCTCCTCCAGACTTCGACCTGGAGAGTCACAATCCACAGACCAGAGTGGGTATCCCCATAGGGATCCCGTTCCAAGAGTGGTGGTTACTTATTATGATGTGGTCCCGGACCAGATTCCGGAGAGATATGTGGACTAGATCCAGAGAGAGGGCTCGGACTAGATCTAGAGATTGAGCCTCCCAGATGGAGATTCCTGGGAGAAGACTCGGAGTGAGCCCCGAGTAGTGTGCACACTAGATAGATATGATGTCATCATGACTATATCGGGGATGTGTTCCCTAGGGGCTGTGTGCCCCGAGTTGGCATGTAACGCCCCGGAAATTTAGAAAATGTAATTTTGTAACATAATGAATAAATGACGTTTTTACCCTTGTGAATAGTATGGTCAAATTGTTGACTTTTTGATTGGTGAATCAAACGGATGTTGACCGATGACCGTGACGTAGTTCGGGACGTCACGAGTCCATAGACAGGTGGCACGCCCAATTCCGACAATCTGGGAAAAAGTTATGACGTTCGGAAGCCCAAGGGCATTTTCGTAATTTGGGCGAAAATGGGGGAAAATGTTGACTTTTTGTTTGCCAACTAATTTTCACACGATTCAAAGACCGTTAGGTAGGTCTCGATGCCCGGAGTACAACGACAGGCGGCACGTCGAAAATGGAGTTCGGTTACGAACGTTACGGGTCACGGAAGGCTAGGGGCAAAATGGTAATTTGTCCAACTAGGGGCAAAAATGGTCTTTTAACCTTGATCAGCCCAGGACACCTGTCTTTTGTCTGATTCTCACCCCAGGAAACAAGGAATCGGGTCTTAAGGGAGAACATAATCATATGGCTTTAGACATAATTCCCTAAATTGGGGTTTGTCCTAATCATGCCAAATTAACATCAGATAACACCCATTTGTCTCAGCCTCATTATGATTTGTGTAATTGAGAAACCGAATTGAGAGAAATTGAACTCGAGAGACTGAGAGGTGACGGGTACAACCAGTTCGAAAATCCTTGAAATTGGGCGAATCGAATTCGGATTTGGGAGCCAGGAGAGGAGCAATTGAGGATTTCATTAAGTTGCTAGGATCAAAACTAAAAGCTTTGCAACAAAAACGAGAAGAATTCGTGTCGAATTGAGGAAGAACAGACGCTGCCATGGCTGCCAAAAATCGACCTTGAGTTCAGATACTTAGAGGTAAGCTCGTTTGAAATTGATCATGGAAAATTGTTCCTTATACTCTCACGATGCTAATCATATGAATTAATTGAAAAATCGGGCACGGAATCGTGAAACCCGAATAGGAGACCCGTCGAATTTCGATCGTGAGTCGTGAAAATTTGGACCTTACTTGAGGTAATTGAATTCACAGAACTAAAATGAAGTTGGAGTAGATGAGATCAGTTGAAAGAACGGATCGATTTGAGGTCGAATTGACTGAGATTGCATCGGATCCTATCGCGGGTATTTCAACCCGTTTATCAGACAAACGGGCGAGAACGATGCACTGTAGCTGTACTGTGCTAGGCGCGTGGCTTTCACGCGCAGCCGCTTGCGGCGGCGCGTGACGGCGCGTGGGGAGGATTCCGACAAAGTGTTCAACATGAAACTTGATGTTCTCGATGATACGAACCTATCCGCGTTGGTTTCGGGTCAATCGGATATGGTTTCAGTGTAGTTCCGAGTACCCGACACATTTAAATTATATTAAAATAATATTATAAAATTCCGACAATTAGGGGATTCCTGTTTAAGGATTATATGATAGTCTAGTAACCTTAAATCACTTTGTTTGACATGCTGGAATATTCCCGGGACTTCGGAGGAAAACGAACAGCTCGAGGCTGAACAATCGGGACGGTGTGTGTGAGTGGACTTTTGGTTTTCTAACTGTGATGCATGCATATATGGTTTAAAATGCTTATTTATATGATTTTCTATGATTTGACATGATTCATGCTTTGATTCGGTGATTTCTCGATTTTCTCGATTTTATGATTATTATATTATTATATTCTGGCATGATTTTCGAGAAATCATGAAATTGGTTAAAAATGATATTGTGGGCGTGAGAACCCAAGTAAATAATGATTTTGACTCGGATTTGGAGTTACATGTGAATTTGATGAATTTGATGATTTTTTGGTATTCTCGTGATTTTGTGATTATTTTAATCAGTCTTTCGGGCACGTTTTACGAGGAACGTGCAAATGATGTTTTGGGCTAGGCTCGGATTGAAAATGATATTTGGACTCGGATTATGAGTCAATGATTGATTTTATGGATTTACGTGATCGTGGCAACTCGGGTTTACGGTTGCACGGATTTACGTGAAATTGATATTTTGGGGTTGGGACCCAATGGAATTGTGTTTCTGATTGGATTTGTATTTCCATGTGATTATATGATGATATTGATGATTTTGGATTTATAAAGTAAATCGGGACTTTGGTTAATTTGGGGCTGAGACCCTGTGTCGATATGTGATTTGATTTTCTATGCAACTGTTTTTCACTGGTTTTTGTGATGGTGATATGTTGCGGATATTTAGGGCTTTCGGGAGAAAATATGTTTTTCCCCGGAGTGCACCCTGGAGATAACGCTCGCCTTCGGGATGGAAGTGTTTACCCCGAAGAGATCACGTAGCACGATCTTTGTCTTGCAGCCCAGGGGAGGCTTGACTCAGATCAGATGTGCTGGATTATATGGATCGGTATGTGATGTGTTCACTAGATCTGGATTGTCGGCTTGTGATGTGTTCACAGTGGCGGATGCTCGGATTTTGAGCGGTCCTTGAGCCTATTGATATGCACGCGTTGCAGGGATAAAACGTGACTCTAAGCAACAAGATATGGATATAAGTCCCGTGATTTTGTGGAAATTGTTTTGATTGATCCTCTGAACGTATTTAATTGATTTCCTATTATTACTCGTGTTTTATGATATGCATGCATGTTTGTGAAAACTGGAGGGTAAGAAATGTATTTTGGCAAATGTTTTTATAAGAGGTTATTTTTGTCCACCCACACCTTTATTGTTTTATGCACCCTCCAGGCCAGTGTACAGGTACGAGGGCTAAAAACGAGGCAAGCGAGGCAAAAGAATAAATAGACAGTTGCGCACTCAGACATTCTACAGAGTAGGAATTTGACCCCTATCTGTAACGGTACCTATGCTCTGTATTGTCTTTGACTAGTCAAACTTGTGACGTCATTGGTCTGTAAAACTTAACTATCCCTTGTCTGACAATGTTTTCGGGATTTGTTGTGTGTTGTATGTATATAAGTTTGGTTACTTTCAGAAATTTTTAGTTATTGTCAGACGGGAGCAGGATTCATCACGACTATCGAGGGATAATCGGGATGGGTCTTGTCATGGCATCTTCTCCGGAAGTGCCTAGGATGGGTTATACATACAAGTACGTATGTGGTTTTATGACTTGGGGGTGGAGACCCCGTACTTGATGTTTTAGAAATGGTTTGGGGTGGAGACCTCGTATTCTATGCTTTGTATTTCACTAAGAACGGTTTTGGGTTGAGACCCATGTACGTTGATTTGGGCTGAGTTCCCACATGTATTGTTTCATGGTTTTAGAAGTTGTGATTTCGGGTCGGGGCCCAATTGAATTTATGGGTCATGACGGTTTATGGGAACCGGGTATGAACCCTTGAAAGGTTTTGAAAATGTTAGACAAAAGGCTTTTACAAATGTTTGATAAATGGTTTTGAATGCATGTGTATGTATTTATAAAGGGCATAAATGTCTTTATGCGAAAATGTTTTTAATAAAATATTATTTTGTCCACTCACGACTTTTAATGTTTTAATGCCCTTCAGGTTGATCGCGGATGCGGGCTGTAGCAGAGACGAGACATCACACTCCTCCTCCTACGATCCTGGTGCACTCTGGAAGCCCCGGCGAGGGCTAGAGTTGGAATTTTCCCTGGTTTGGCACTTCGTGTCAAACAGGATCAGGAGGGTCCCACGTTAATCCTGGGGGATTTGGGACCGGTCCTCACACTTCATGTGTTTTCAAACACGAGTATGTCTGCTAGGAGGGTTCCACAGACCTCTAGAGAGGGCCCATGTGTCCAACTCTTAGTAAACCACCATCCCTAGGCAGCCACATGTCCATTTTTTTTCCACTGGCACAAATCCCAATGCATTGAAAAAGACCAAAATGCCCTTATTAGGTACAATTACCATTTTGCCCCTCATTAACTTTGTCGTCCGAACTCCTATGACAGCGTGCCACCTGTCGTTGTACTCAGGGACTCGAGACCTACCTAACGGTCCTCGAGTTACGTGAAACGAACTTGCCGTTCAAAAAGTCAACCATTTACCCTTATTCCATCAAATTACCAAACTACCCCTCAACTTCCAATGGTCATAACTTCCTCCTCAAATGTCGGAATAGGACGTGCCACCTGTCTATGAACTCATGACGTCCTGAACTACGCCACGGTCATTGATCAAAGCCTTTTTAATCACCCGATCGAAAAGTCAACATTTTGCCCAATTCCAAGGGTAAAATCGTCTTTTTGCACCGTCCGACCGTAATTACCCAACTAATCACTGATTACCTTCACTAATCCATCATTAACAACTAATTAAATCCCGATTTCAGGGACAGGTTGTTACACACGGCATGTCATACAAACCCATATGACAACTATACCGTGGCATCCTCTGCTAATCGACATCCCTCCGAGATTCGACACACCGAAACTTGGTCTCTCATGCCAAATAGGATAAAACATTCCTATTCCCAATAGTCTCAACTAGGGTCATTCATGACCTCTACTAATTCCACTTTGCCCCAATCCATATCTGACATGACCGCACAACGGTCCCGACTCTCAGGTCGTCATACGGTATCTACTGGTCCACTAGATCCTATCCACCAGTAATATATCCTAATCAGGGTTCGATTTCACTGGATCCTCATACTATTACCCTAACTATCAGGTTGATGACGGGCTGTTACCACTGCAGAGACATCACATCCTCGACCTGCGCGCCACACTAAGAGCAAAACATGCTCTTATACCATCTTGGTATCAGAGAACCGGATGCAAACCTTGCTCTGATACCACCTGACTGGACCAGTCCCAAATCCCCCCGAGATTAACGTGGGACGTGTCAGACAAGAGCAGGCACGTCCCCCGTTAATCCCGGGGGGATTTGGGACGGGTTCTGTCAGGATCTCACCCATTTTTCGTCCTTTTTCATCCATTCCAATTCATATAGCTTCCTCTCCTCAATTCCAACCTATCTATGCGATTAAACCCAAGAAACACTACCTAGAACCCATTGGTTCCAAGCACCCTTCACGACCCTGTTTTTCCTCCCATGGTCTGAGCCCATATATGGGTCAAAACTACCTCCTAAGGGTTCCTTTAAGCTCCTAATATGCATAAAAGCATGTTTGCAGGTTCGATTTGAGCTTACCTGGCTGGAAACCGAATTCGGTGGCCAGCCATCGAAAATTCTCTCGGCTGCCAGTTTGGCTGCTCAACCGTCCTCTGTCGCCCAAAACCATTCCCTAATCATCCTACCAACCCCCCAAACACAACCTAATTAACAGATAACCTCCCTAACGTCCAAATCACGAAATTGAAATTTCAAAGGTTACAGGTTTACCTATTGCCGTGACTCCACCGTCGCCCACGGCGGTCCTGCAGCCCCCCTCAGCCTCTCCTAGTCCATTCCTCCCCTCAGCCACTCACTTGGCCTCACACATAATCAAAGGGGAAAGGGTTGATGTTTGGGGTTATTTGGTTTGGATGTTCGATCGAATGAGAAAGAGAATGAGGAACAGATGCATGTATCTGTTTAAAGGAAGCAATGGATGGGTGACACTTGTCACTCATCCATTAGTCCTGGGAAAATATATGGGCCCATTCTAGATAGAAGCCCACCAACTGCCTTGTAAAACATGTCGCCAAAAATAGTACCTCGGAACTTCCGTGAATTATAACTTTCATGTCAAACGTCCGATTTCGACGTGCCACCTGTCGACGGACTCATGATGTCCCGATCTATGTCACGGTCATCGGCCCTTAAGCATCAGACCTCCCAGATCAAAAGTCAACTTTTCGCCCTCGTTTAAGGACAAAATCGTAATTTCACCATGAATGTTTGTTAATCCTCAGCTAATCCCAGATTAGCCTCACTAATCCATAATTAGTCTTAATTAATCCCTAAAATTAGGGACGGGTCGTTACAGATAGGGATATAAAAGGTCCAGATATCGAAAGAGCTCAGTGATTGGGCGTAATTGAGTTTACAAGCTAGATAAGCCTAGACGAGGCGGATGAGTGAATTACTCGCCTGGAGAGGATATATGAGGTCATGCGATACCTGTCGGAGGATATGGTGTTGATAACCACTTTCTTGTTGGGTGGATATGCATATTGGTGGTGGCATGGATTGCAGATGACGAGCTCAGATGCCAACACGTTGACATTTGAAATGTTTCTAGAGAGATTTTTTGATCAGTTTTGCCCTTGATCTTTCCGCGATACTAAAGAAGTTGAGCTCATGTGACTGCTGTAGGGGAGTATGACATATATTTTTTACTTTGTCCTGTTTTGCCCAGTGTTTATGCCAACTGAGGCAGAAAAATATTGACGATTTGAATTGGGTCTGCTAGATGAAATTAGGACTGCTGTGACGATGGGATCCTTCGTCACCCTTAGAGAATTGTCAGATGCTGCCATTAGAGTTGAGGTAAGCTTGCATGTGCGAGAGCAACCTACAAGCTCTGAACGATTCTGAGAGCATCAGGATCCTGAATTGGTGAGTCAGGGAACCCCAAAGAAGGGTATTTCAATTATGAGTTTTCTGGTAATACCCGATCTAGTTCGGGTAATGGTGGAATTGGACTAGAATGGGCTCAAAGTTTTGGGCCGGGACCACATATGTCTACCTAGCCTAGTCGAGCTTTTGTGCAATCGGTTAGTGGATGAGGGAATATACCAACACATTCTTATACGACCTTTTGTTATACTTGTGGGGAGTCTAGTCACATTTGTATGAATTTTCCATATCAATTAGGCGGTGGTACGACAGGTCATGATGTTGCAAATCAAGTGACTGTATCGACTCCTGTACAACAGAAAAAAGTCAAACTTCTACTAGTGAGGCTAACAGGGCCATAGGTAGACAGAGAAGTTATGGTTGATCTTCTGGTCCATGAGCCTAGGTGTTTGCTCTTACATAGCATGAGGCACCAAAGACATTGAAGGATGGATAAAAGTAATTGTATGACTCCTAGAATCTTTTAGTGTGTGAGAAATGTTTTGTTGTTGTGCAATAATTTTTTTTATAGGTCTTGTATCCTTAATAGTTGGAGAACTATATTCGAATTTCAGGGATAAAATTCCTTTAAAGGGGGGTAAATTGTAACGATCCAAAAATTTGAGAAATAAAATTCGAAACTGACTATTCCGAGCTAGTCTGTGCAAAGCCCTATACTGCACTTCTTCCCCGTTTTTATTAAACTCACTTTTATCACCCAAAATCAGCCAGACCACTCAAGTTACAACTCCACCACCGCGTTTATTTTTCTGATCTCTCGTCATACGTATAGAACTAATTTTGGGATTGGTCATAGTAAAAACAAAATCTTTTAGAAGCACATATTCCGCCAGGAGGGCGATTGGGGCGTGGACATAAGGGTCTTTATGATACAATCAACAAGTCGATTAATTTTTAATTAGGCCTTGCTCTAGCCTCTTTGAGGTTTATTACATCTTTGGTTAGATTAGAGACGAGGACGGAAATCAAATTCAATTTTTATTTTCGGAAAGGCTAGAAGATATTTTAGTATACATATTCATGTAAGACTTTGAGTGTTCTGGCATTCAATCCAATTATTATTGATTGAATGACTAAGTTATTTAATTATATATTTTTATTTTCTATATATCATATATTTATTCACTTAAAATATGTTTCTAATCTAATAAAGTACAAATGCTTTAATAAATTTTGATTTTTTTTTCGCCCCTAGTCAAGAACATAAGAGAAAGCTTGTTTCTAAATTGACTATTTTGACCCTATATGTCAAAAGTTTAACTTTTATTCGAATTATTGTTTGAATTTTTTGTGCGTACTGTTATGTACGTATCAGAGTCCTAAGTTCGTAGACAAATGACATGTAGAAATTGGAGATTGGAAAAGTTTGTTAGGGGTCTAAAATGACCAAGGGCATTTTGGTAATTTTGCACGTGAGAATATTTTGCTAGTCTTGTAGCAGTTGGATGGTGACAAGTGTCCCATCCCTATATGATTTTCTTCCTTATCTCCACCAACTGATGATGGTATGTGTAACGACCCGTCCCGGATCTCGGGATTACATTAGTGGTTAATAAAGGATTAGTGAGCTTAATCGGTGATTAGTCGAATAATTGCGGACGAACGGTGCAAAATGATGGTTTTACCCCTAGACTGGGCAAAATGTTGACTTTTAGTTCGGGTAGTCAAACAGACTTTGGCCAATGACTGTGACGTAGTTTGGGACGTCACGAGTCCGTAGACAGGCGGCATGGCCGATTCTGACTTTCGAGGAAAAATTTACGACGTACGGAAGTTGAGGGGCATTTTGGTAATTTTCCATGTAGGGGCAATTTGGTCATTTGGTTGCATTGAGATCTGTGCCACTAGGATTATGACACTTGGCTTGCCTTGAGATTGGTGTCCATAGAGATTGGGACACCTGTGTAACGACCCGTCCCAAATTCCTAGATTAGATTAGTGACTAATCACGATTAGTGAGGCTAATCCGTGATTAGTTGAGCGAAATCAGACGAACGATGCGAAATGACCGTTTTGCCCCTAGGCGTGGCAAAATGTTGACTTTTCATTCGGGAGGTCAAATGGACTTTGACCAATGACCGTGACGTAGTTCGTGATGTCACGAGTTCATAGACAGGTGGCACGTTCAATTCCGACGTTCGAGGAGGAAGTTATGACGCTCGGAAGTTTTGGGGCATTTTGGTAATTTTGGTTAAAAGGAGCAAATAGTTGACTTTTTGACCGGGATGTCCGATGGCCGAGGGCCGAATACTATTATGTAGATCAGGACGATACGAATCCATAGACAGGCGGCACGTCGAATTCGGACGTTCGACGACGAAGTTACGGTTCACGGAAGTTCGAGGGTACTATTGCGCGAATTACGAAACGGTTGCATTTTGGAATTTAGTGGGGCCCAGATATTTTATGGAGGCCCAATGGATGAGTGACACTTGTCACCCATCCACATGCCACCCAAATTGTATTCATGCACCTTCCCCGTGCATTTTCATTTTCTTCATTCAAACACACAAAACCATTTCCCCGATCTCACCATTTTTCTCTCATCTGTGCAACCCAAACCCATCCAACCTTCAACCTATGATCAGCTGGGAGGACCAGGGAGTGAGGGAAGACAGGAGGATGTGGTGGTCGGCCCAGGACGGCGCCGCCGTGGGCGATGGAACCACGAACCCGAGAATGCACCCGGTTAGCCATTTTTGATCCAATTTCCATTATTATTGTTAGGGGTCGTTTTTAATGGTTTTAATGAGTCCATTAGGTTTCTAGGAAGTCATTAGGACGATTTTAGGAAGCTAGGGATGGCTGTGAAGCCATGGCTGCATTTTGGAAAACTTGAACCGTTTGGTTCAAAATCAAACCATAGGATTTAGGTGTTTTTAGCTAAGTTTAATGATTGGAATAGATAGGAAACATGAAAATAGGAATTATAGGATTGATTGGGGTTGAAATCGGACCAAAACAAAGAGGGGAAAACACTGAACCGGTCACGCCGGTTTAGCACAGTGCGGACCAGTTCAAGCGGGTTGAAGACGACACTGTGCACCTGGCGAGTGGGCTCACGCGTAGGTGGCTTCTCAGGGCGCGTGGGGATGTGTGCCTCACTTTCTGGGGATGATTTCAACACACGAAACCTTCTATTCGATGTAACGAACATTCTGGGACTGGTCTCGTGTCAATCGGACACCGTCTCGATATGTTTCGGGGCATCGAAAGGTTTAGGGTCGGCTTAAAAATAGTTAAAAGTTCGGGAAAATTACGGGGCTTTGGTAGGAGGTTAATTAAGTAGTTAGTAACCTTCTATTATGATTTGGACAGGTTTGGGAGTCCCGGTGATGGTGATCGGCTCGGGAGATCCTACGACACGCAAATCGAGGCGGCAGCTCGGACGGTTTGTGAGTGGACCTTGTTTTCTAAATTGGTGCATGAATAAATGTTTGTTATATGTTTTAAATACTTATTTGTGATTCCATGAGTGCATTTGGATGTGTAGTTACGTATAGGCACGTATTTCGAGGTTTCGGGCCTATATGGTGCCTATACGGGTCTGTATTCTTTTATTGGTCTAAATGAAATGATTTTGGATTTCTAAAAGGATAAACTCGGGTATGAGACCCATTTGGTTTGGTCTCGGGCATATGACTCTAGTTACAACCTTCGTGACAGGACCCGTCCCAACTGGACCTCGATAACCGTGCCCGGTCCTGCTCCCGTCTGACAAGTCAACTGAAGTCCCGAAACTATCCTTCAGCACCTATCAGACAAGGGATAACTGCGCCGATTTCCTCTTATGCCTCCGCCTCGTGATCAGCCCCGAACGTTGTGCCACGGCCTGGAGGGTCATCAAAAACAGAAAAGTGTGAGTGGACAAAATATATTCGTTAAAACACATTTTAAAAGACATCATTTACCCTCCAGTTTATCAAACCTGCATGCATAGGGAAAAACATATGAAACACAACCACTGGCTTTCTAGCCAAACCACATAACAAGTTAAATCCCAGCTCTCAGGCCAAAACATACGAACACATAAGTACCTGGCCACACAGACCATAAATACCATAACGTAATCATAATCAACATCAAGCAATACTATGCACAAGTTCACAATCAATGTAAATAGTCACACAGTCACATCCGCGCTACGTGTAGGCCAATCTCGGGAACTGCACTCAGGCACCATCCGAGTCATATCCATCATGTCTGGAAACTGCACACGCATTCTCTAGACGTCTCATACCCGGGAACTGCACTCACGCAACATCCGAGTCACGTCTAGGCACTGCACTCGCATCATCCAGCATGATCCAGTATCCAGTAACCACAATCACAATCACAATCCATACCACTACCCATATCAATCATATCCATGACCTTAAATCAAGTCATAAGCATTCCCGACAGAGTTTCAGGCTCAAATACCAATTATACGTAAATCCGTGAAATCACAATGAAATCATTAAAAATAATCCAGAAATCATCCTTGACTTACCAATTCATCAAATTATCCATTTTGAAATCATTTTGACTCCGGGCTTAGCCCAAAATACCATTTGCACATTTCCTCGAAAAACGTGCCCGAAAGACCGATTAAAATATTCATTAAATCACACATAATCATGCCACATCGTCAAGACATCAATGCAAATCAAATCATGCAATCAATCATGTAAAACATTTAACTATGCATGCATCATAGTTTAGAAAACAAACGTCCACTCACACACCGTCCAAACCGCTCACTTCCCGAGCTGCACGCGTTTCCGTAATTTCCGACACTTGCCAGGAATCCCGAATCTTGTCCAAAATCATTACTCAGGGTCACTAGGGACCTACTTATCATCATATTAATTTATCATAATTTTCCGGGAATTTAATATTAATTTAATACGTAACTTAAACCTTCGGACCCTCGAAACATTATCGAGACGGCGTCCGATCGACTCGCAACCAAAACCAAAAATGTTCGTTACATGAAATAGGACAAGTTTCATGTTGAACTCACCTCGGGATTCTCCCTCACAAGCCCCACGCGCCGCCGTGAGTGGCTGCACGTGGGTGTCAAGTGCTTGCTACAGTACCCGTGAACAGTTTCCTTCCTTACCCGTGAACAGTTTCCTTCCTTACCCGTCTGCTAACCCGACTCCATTTCCATCAATTCGTCATCGAAATCTACAATTCAATTGTCCGTAAGCATCGTTGTAGACTTAATTAGGGTTCTGTGAAGTCAATAACATCAAACCTTACCTGAATCCATACGATTCGAGTTTGAACATCGAAGCATAGCCGGTTACTGTTCATCATCCAATCTTCATCAATTACCCATGTTTTCCTTCAATTGATGCATCAGGAAGCATCGTTGAATCCTAATAGACATATTTCCAAGATCAATTTCATCATTCCATGCCCTTAATTCCACGACTCAACCTCGAACATTTCAAGACTTCGTCATCTCTGTTCTAAGGCCAAACGACCCTAATTTCATCGTTTCTTCCCCTGGTTCGACTCATCTCACTCCCAGGGACCTAAAGGAATTATCAATTTCATTCAAAAACAGCTAGGAAATCGAAATTGATTTTGAGGCCCTTTAATCGTTTTTCGGGTTTTCTGTGTTTAGGTGTTAGCAGGGTTCAAGTTCATCACTCTACTCTACAATTCCTCACGAATTCAACCTCAGTGACATCCAATTCTCACGTTTTGGTTGCTGGGAAGGATTGATCAAATGAGATCATTATCTCTGTTTTTGTTTTTATCCTTTTTGTATAAACAACTTGTTAATTTGCACAATCCGCATCATCAACTTCCACTAATCTCACACTTATGGTGACAAGTGTCACTGTAACGACCCGTCCCAAATTCCATGATTATATTAGTGACTAATCACGATTAGTGAGGCTAATCCGTGATTAGTAGAGCGAAATCGGACGAGCGATGCGAAATGACCGTTTTGCCCCTAATGGTGGCAAAACGTTGACTGTTTAATCGGGCGGTCAAATGGACTTTGACCGATGACCGTGACGTAGTTCGTGACGTCACGAGTTCATAGACAGGTGGCACGTTCAATTCCGACGTTCGTGGAGGAAGTTATGACGTTCGGAAGTTTAGGGGCATTTTGGTAATTTGGGTGAATAGGAGGTCAAAAGTTGACTTTTTGACCGGGAGGTCCGATGGCCAAGGGCCGAAGACCGTTACGTAGATGAGGACGATACGAATCCGTAGACAGGCGGCACGTCGAATTCGGACGTTCGACGGCGAAGTTACGGTTCACAGAAGTTCTCAGTTACTATTCACGACGACACGTTTTACGAGGACAGTTTGTCTTTAGTGTGGACCCAGATATTTTGGCAGGCCAAGGGATGAGTGACAAGTGTCACCCATCCATTGCCCACCTTCCCACATACGTGCATCGATCCTTCCTTCATTTCAAACACCCCAAAACCCATACCCGATCTCACCATTTCTCTCTCTCTTTGTGCAACCCAAACCCAACCAACCCAACCCCATCTCGACCAGGACTGAGACCAGAGAGTGAGGGAGGATGTAGGACGCGGTGGCCGGCCCAGGAAGACGCCGTCGTGGGCGGCGGAGCCACAAACCCGTGCGGGTGCACGGTAAGGCCCAAATTTCCATTTTAATTGATTTTGACGTTATGGTTGATTTTTGACGATTAGGATGAGTTAGTTAGGTTTCTAGGACAGTTTTAAGGCGGTTTTGGTGGTGGTTGACGGCTGAGAAGCCGTGGGAGGAAAATGGAAAAACTGAACCGTGAGGTTCAAAAATCAAACCTCGGGTTCTATGGGTTTTTCCTTGTTTTGATCATCCAAACATGTTCCTAGGATCATATTAGGAAGTTTAGAATCGATTGGGAAGAAAACGGACGAGATTTGAGGGAGTAGGAACGCTGAACCGGTTCCGCCGGTTCAGCACAGTGCCTGGACCGGAAAACCAGGAAAAACCGGTTTTCCTGAGGATGCTGGTGATGAACAGTAACCAGGGTCTTCTAGGGGCCCGTGAGGGCACGTGGTCCATAATTTGGGGAAGTGTTCAACACGGGAAATCTTCTATTTGATGTAACGAAAATTTTGGGACTGGTTTCGTGTCGATCGGACACCATCTCGATATGTTTCGGGACATCGGAAGGTTTAGGGTAGGTTTAAAAATAGTTAAAAGTTCGGGAAAATCACGGGGCTTTGGTAGGAGGTTAATTAAGTAGTTAGTAACCTTCTATTAAAATTTGGACAGGTTTGGGAGTCCCGGTGACGGTGATCGGCTCGGGGAGCCGAATGGCACGCAAATCGAGGCGGCAGCTCGGACGGTCTGTGAGTGGACCTTGTTTTCTAAATTGGTGCATGCATAAATGTTTATTATATGTTTTATTACTTGTTTGATGATGCCATAGGTGCATTTGTATGTGGTTACGTATAAGCACGTATTTCGAGGTTTTGGCCTTATACGGTGCTTATACGGGTCTGTATTTCTTTATTGATTTAAATGAACTGAATTTGGATTTCAAAATGATAAAATCGGGTATGAGACCCATTTGGTTTTGTCTCGGGCATATGACCTCAGATTCCTGGCACGGTGCCCAGTTGGTGTCCTATGTTCGGGTACGAGACCCAGTCACTTTACGGTTTTGATTTCAGGTCATGGAACCTTAAATGGATTCCCAAGTTCATGACGGTTTATGGGAACCGGCATGAACCCTTGTTATGGTATCATGGTTCATGACGGTTTATGGGAACTGGCATGAACCCTTGTTGGTTATTACGGTACATGACGGTTTATGGGAACCGGCATGTTACCTCGGTTATGTTATTACGGTACATGACGGTTTATGGGAACCGGCATGTTACCTGATTATGGATAGTATGGATTCATGACGGTTCAGGGGAACCGGTCATGAATGTTTATGTTATGTATATATATGTTCGTCTACCTTCCTTTACTTCTATTATCTCCTCCGGGGAGGGTCGTTGGCTTGGGTGGACCCCGGAGTAGTCACGGAGCACCAACTGAGTGGAGTCACCCCCCAGTTGGGTTCCTTACTGTCAGGAAGGCTATGGTTACTATTACCTCGGGTAGGGTCAGTGGTCTACGGACATTGACCTTGACTTTGAGATGACTCGGATTGAGACCCGGGTAGCGCGCGCGTAGCTTTGGATACCGTGACAGGATTGGTTGTGTGACTTATATATATGTATGTGATGTATATATGATATATGATATGTGGTGTGTACAGGTGTGCACAGGATTTGAGCAGTGGCTCGTGTACTTGGTTTCTTTATGGTTTGGGGCCGAGTCCCTTATGGATTTGGGCAGGGGCCCGTATGGTCGTTTTATTGTGGTCCTTTCGACCTTGGTTTATATCTGATTTGGGCTTAGTTCCCACGTATGGTTTCTTTGGCTAAATGGTTTTCCAATGCATGCATGCTTTTTAGTGGAGGGTACAAATGTCTTCCTTATTAAATGTTTTTATAAACTTTTGTTTTGTCCACTCACAGTTTTTAATGTTTTGACTGCCCTTCAGGTTGACATCGGATGTGGACTGTAGCAGAGACCGAGATATCACATGCCTCCTCCGGATCCTGGCGTACTCTGATAGCCCGGGAGGGCAAAGGTCGAAATTATCCCTTGTCTGACACTCCGTGTCAGACGGGAGCAGGGTCATCCCGCACTAATCCCGGGGGGATTGGGATGGGTCCTGTCAACGTGGTATCAGAGCGGGGTTGTCTCTATTCGAGCAACCGTGTAGCTCTTGGAGCATGTACGCAGGTCGAGGATGTGATATCTCATTGGGCTGCAGTTTGTAGTCAACCTGATTGTCGGGGTGCCGGTACGATAGTTAGTAGGATTGGCAAGCCTTGGTTCGGCACTCGATGCCGGGGTTGCCATGGTTCTGTCAGGGTTGGCAGTGTGGAACCCTACGGAAGGCTTAACGTAGTATTACGTTAGAGTTTTGGATCGTGAGACGGTGAGTTGGGATCGTCTTCACGATGTCGTAGGATCGATTCTGACGACTGGTTAGGAGTGTGACCATTAGATGGTCAGATTATGTTGAGTTAAATGGATTTACTGCAGTCGGCAGTTAGCAGCCGGAGTCGAGGAATCCTGGTTGGATTGTTGGTAGGATGTGTATGGTTCGGAAATGGGAGTTGACTGGTGGTTTGACTTGGACGACTATTCGGATTTGGATTCGGTAGTCGGTCTAGTCATGTCAGCTTGTGTTGGGACTGCACTTCACAGTCAGGGTTGTACGTATCGGTTAGACCGAGTTGGTTGTCGTGCTACTTCAGTTGTGGGTTGGTGCAACTAAGGTCGCGGGTGACCTGGTAGACGACATTGGGATAGTCGAGTTGCGACTGGTTAGAGATTGTTGGACAGGTTACCGGGGTTGGTACTTGTCGATGGAATCCCTGAGTGGGATACAGGGTAGTTGGTACGGGCTGTTGATTCCGTTGGATGCGAATCTCGATAGCGAGGTCTGGTAGTTAGGTATGCACGAGGTTGTGTAGCAGGCACTACTACCGAGAGTGGTTGTAGTTACGATTGTTGGGAATCGGGGGCGTTCGGGGAACGTTTTCCTTTTCTCGCATGAGTTGTCAGGGTGACTGTACCCAGAGTTGTCAGGTACGAGGGAGACAGAGTTTCTCCTATACGAGCAGAGGTACGCGATTGTCGCTCGGTATGAGCGGAGATCCAGGGTGTCAGTTTTGCACACGGCGTGTTGATACTGGCACTAGTTTTGGTGATAGTGCGTGGTGCTGGTGCTAGTGCTGGTACTGGTGCCGGTGATCGTGATGACGATGACTTACGGATCGGGGTGTGACTCCGTCGTAATGGGCATATGTACGGTATCTGTGGTTCAGGAGTGGAACTCAGATAGAGTTAAACTGGTTAGGGGACACGTGGTTGATGTCCGGGTATGTTGTTTCCAATCTTGTTGGAACTTCGGAATCTCGAGAGGTTGCGATTGAGGTGACGAGTGGAATACGGGTTTTCCGCATTGGTATTGGGTATGTCGAAGTTGTTTGGGTGACTTCTCGGATTCTACCATGATTGATGATGGTAGATGACGTTGATGATATAGATGTTGTTGGTTGCCACTCGTACACTGATTGTGTATTGGTTGGTGGACCCGGGATTTGTTCTGGACCATCAGGAGGAGAT
This sequence comes from Prinsepia uniflora, assembly GCA_032719365.1. Lineage (NCBI taxonomy): Eukaryota > Viridiplantae > Streptophyta > Magnoliopsida > Rosales > Rosaceae > Prinsepia > Prinsepia uniflora. The sequence continues at coordinate 8,951,907 of CM064872.1, forward strand.
GAGTATATCGAAGTTAGGTGACTCGGATTTCTCATTTTCTGCTTGGTGGCAGACGATGTTGGATTACGTGGCGTGGTGAGTGCAACGGGGTTTTGGTTGCATTCACGTAGGATGGATTATTCGATCATTCTTGATTTTTCTTCGGTGGAATGGCAAGGATCGATACGAGGTAATCAGTGGTAACCCACAGTCTCGGCGTGTCTCGTCGTAGACTAATCTATTTAAGATGTGGGAAATGGTCTAGGACTTTGGTGGGCGAGACGATCCTCGATCGTGACGTCTATGGTCGGTTGACGTAGTGTTGGATCTGGATCGTGATTTGGGTATCCAGATAGGTGGAGAGTTTATTACTCTTACTTGGATGTTGAGTGAAGCATGATGGGACTGAACTTCTTTTCGAGGTAAATCCCATATGGCTTATTACTCGCCTGAGTAGTTGTCCGATGAGTAGGTGTCTGACGAGGTCGGATATGGTCGGCCTTAGATGTGTTGATGTTGGGATTGGCTTCCCTATGAGGTCAATCGATGGTAATGTGGTAATCGGTTAAGCAGGTAACCGATAGGTTCGATTATGGTACGTCTCGGTAGACGTGAACGAAATTTCAGGTTTCGGAATCAGATTTCTGGATGACGATTTAGGATTTGATTTTGGAACTTGAAAGAGGATTTCTGTATTTGGGTTTTGGAATCGGATTCTGGGTGACGATTCAGGATTTGAGTCTAGAGCTTGACTATAGATTTTCTTTTATGGATTTGGGTTCGGAATGGTTATTCCAAATGCTAGCTTACGGAATAATGATTTCGGATTCGGATTTGAACATGGATATGGATACGACTTCTGGGTTTGGATTCGGGATTTCTTACGAAATTGCGGATTCGGATTCGGATTTGGAAATAGATAATGGGTTGGAGTTTCGATTTGTCTAGATCGGACAGATGGACTTCATAATTGAAACGTGATTGACTACAACCTAGGTGGTTGTAGGCTGATTGATGGGTAGTTATATGTACCTTGTTCATTGTTCGAGGTACGACACCGGGCAGACTTGGGATGTCTGGCGACGGTATATAGGAGATACCGGTGGTACGTTGGAGAGCGTGTTGGTAGTCGGCTTGGTTCCGATACCATTGAATTAGTCGAGGTCGTGAACTGGATATTGGATACCGTGCATTGGGTCATGGTATTTCTGATGGGTCTAGTTGCACACAGGTCGAGTGAAATGCTTGTGGTTAGTGTAACCACGAGTGTGTGTCATATCAGTTTGCGACTGACGACTGTCAAGTGGTGACAGTTTGTAGGAGGTGTCAGCGTGGATCATGGTGTGAGGTCTGATGACTCCCAGTGGGAGCAGACGTCAGGATAGTTAGTGGTTGAGCAAGGAACCGTCTAGTTGGTTGTGTCAGCGAAACGGTAGATCTGACAAGTGGGATCAGTTCGGAGCGTACGACTTCTGTCATTCGACGTGGTCGAATGTAGTCGATACGACGAGAGCGTTAGTGGTACGTCTAGTTACAAACGAGGTTTATGTTGACTAGTGGGTGTACTAGTGTACACGTGTTTTTCGGTCGATTCTACTTTCCACGAGGTGGTTGTGGAATCAGGATAGTGGAGTTTCAAGAATGAAACTAATTAAGGAGGGAAGAACGGTTGGGTTTAGGTAGGTTGGAATTTCGAGGACGAAATTAATTAAGGAGGGAAGGTTGTAACGACCCGTCCCAAATTCCATGATTAGATTAGTGACTAATCACGATTAGTGAGGCTAATCCGTGATTAGTAGAGCGAAATCGGACGAGCGATGCGAAATGACCGTTTTGCCCCTGATGGTGGCAAAACGTTGACTTTTTAATCGGGCGGTCAAATGGACTTTGACCGATGACCGTGACGTAGTTCGTGACGTCACGAGTTCATAGACAGGTGGCACGTTCAATTCCGACGTTCGTGGAGGAAGTTATGACGTTCGGAAGTTTAGGGGCATTTTGGTAATTTGGGTAAATAGGAGGTCAAAAGTTGACTTTTTGACCGGGAGGTCCGATGGCCGAGGGTCGAAGACCGTTACGTAGATGAGGACGATACGAATCCGTAGACAGGCGGCACGTCGAATTCGGACGTTCGACGGCGAAGTTACGGTTCACAGAAGTTCTCGGTTACTATTCACGACGACACATTTTACGAGGACAGTTTGTCTTTAGTGTGGACCCAGATATTTTGGCAGGCCAAGGGATGAGTGACAAGTGTCACCCATCCATTGCCCACCTTCCCACATACGTGCATCGATCCTTCCTTCATTTCAAACACCCCAAAACCCATACCCGATCTCACCATTTCTCTCCCTCTTTGTGCAACCCAAACCCAACCAACCCAACCCCATCTCGACCAGGACTGAGACCAGAGAGTGAGGGAGGATGTAGGACGCGGTGGCCGGCCCAGGAAGACGCCGTCGTGGGCGGCGGAGCCACAAACCCGTGCGGGTGCACGGTAAGGCCCAAATTTCCATTTTAATTGATTTTGACGTTATGGTTGATTTTTGACGATTAGGATGAGTTAGTTAGGTTTCTAGGACAGTTTTAAGGCGGTTTTGGTGGTGGTTGACGGCTGAGAAGCCGTGGGAGGAAAATGGAAAAACTGAACCGTGAGGTTCAAAAATCAAACCTCGGGTTCTATGGGTTTTTTCTTGTTTTGATCATCCAAACATGTTCCTAGGATCATATTAGGAAGTTTAGAATCGATTGGGAAGAAAACGGACGAGATTTGAGGGAGTAGGAACGCTGAACCGGTTCCGCCGGTTCAGCACAGTGCCTGGACCGGAAAACCAGGAAAAACCGGTTTTCCTGAGGATGCTGGTGATGAACAGTAACCAGGGTCTTCTAGGGGCCCGTGAGGGCACGTGGTCCATAATTTGGGTAAGTGTTCAACACGGGAAATCTTCTATTCGATGTAACGAACATTTTGGGACTGGTTTCGTGTCGATCGGACACCGTCTCGATATGTTTCGGGACATCGGAAGGTTTAGGGTAGGTTTAAAAATAGTTAAAAGTTCGGGAAAATTACGGGGCTTTGGTAGGAGGTTAATTAAGTAGTTAGTAACCTTCTATTAAAATTTGGACAGGTTTGGGAGTCCCGGTGACGGTGATCGGCTCGGGGAGCCGAATGGCACGCAAATCGAGGCGGCAGCTCGGACGGTCTGTGAGTGGACCTTGTTTTCTAAATTGGTGCATGCATAAATGTTTATTATATGTTTTATTACTTGTTTGATGATGCCATAGGTGCATTTGTATGTGGTTACGTATAAGCACGTATTTCGAGGTTTCGGCCTTATACGGTGCTTATACGGGTCTGTATTTCTTTATTGATTTAAATGAACTGAATTTGGATTTCAAAATGATAAAATCGGGTATGAGACCCATTTGGTTTTGTCTCGGGCATATGACCTCAGATTCCGGGCACGGTGCCCAGTTGGTGTCCTATGTTCGGGTACGAGACCCAGTCACTTTACGGTTTTGATTTCAGGTCATGGAACCTTAAATGTATTCCCAAGTTCATGACGGTTTATGGGAACCGGCATGAACCCTTGTTATGGTATCATGGTTCATGACGGTTTATGGGAACTGGCATGAACCCTTGTTGGTTATTACGGTACATGACGGTTTATGGGAACCGGCATGTTACCTCGGTTATGTTATTACGGTACATGACGGTTAATGGGAACCGGCATGTTACCTGATTATGGATAGTATGGATTCATGACGGTTCAGGGGAACCGGTCATGAATGTTTATGTTATGTATATATATGTTCGTCTACCTTCCTTTACTTCTATTATCTCCTCCGGGGAGGGTCGTTGGCCTGGGTGGACCCCGGAGTAGTCACGGAGCACCGACTGAGTGGAGTCACCCCCCAGTTGGTTCCTTACTCTCAGGAAGGCTATGGTTACTATTACCTCGGGTAGGGTCAGTGGTCTACGGACATTGACCTTGACTTTGAGATGACTCGGATTGAGACCCGGGTAGCGCGCGCGTAGCTTTGGATACCGTGACAGGATTGGTTGTGTGACTTATATATATGTATGTGATGTATATATGATATATGATATGTGGTGTGTACAGGTGTGCACAGGATTTGAGCAGTGGCTCGTGTACTTGGTTTCTTTATGGTTTGGGGCCGAGTCCCTTATGGATTTGGGCAGGGGCCCGTATGGTCGTTTTATTGTGGTCCTTTCGACCTTGGTTTATATCTGATTTGGGCTTAGTTCCCACGTATGGTTTCTTTGGTTAAATGGTTTTCCAATGCATGCATGCTTTTTAGTGGAGGGTACAAATGTCTTCCTTATTAAATGTTTTTATAAACTTTTGTTTTGTCCACTCACAGTTTTTAATGTTTTGACTGCCCTTCAGGTTGACATCGGATGTGGACTGTAGCAGAGACCGAGATATCACATGCCTCCTCCGGATCCTGGCGTACTCTGATAGCCCGGGAGGGCAAAGGTCGAAATTATCCCTTGTCTGACACTCCGTGTCAGACGGGAGCAGGGTCATCCCGCACTAATCCCGGGGGGATTGGGATGGGTCCTGTCAGTCATCACATGACCAATCCTCATCTGATTTAGCTGAATCAACCATGTAACCGTCCTAATCACTTTGTTATGGTAAATTACCATTTTGCCCTTACCATACTAAATTACCAAAATACCCCTCATCGTTCTAGACCCATAACTTTTTCGTCCGAACTCCGATTGACGCATGCCGCCTGTCTACGGATTTAGCGTCCCGAGACCTATCCAACCGTACTTCCGGAAAGTCCAAACAATTTTTCGATCAAAAAGTCAACAAATGGCCCCTTTTGACCAATTTACCAAATTACCCTCAAACTTCCGCACGTTATAACTTTTTCCTCGAATGTCGGAATCGGGCGTGCCACCTGTCTACGAACTCGTGACGTCCCAAACTAAGTCACAGTCATCGGGTAAATTCTGTTTGACCACTCAAACTAAAAGTCAACCGTTCGCCCAAGTTCAGGGGCAAAATCGTCATTTTCTTTCAAAATTTCCGACTTTTCCCTTTTTGAATTTCCGGGTCATTACATTCGGGTATAAATCAAGGTCGCGGCGGGTGCTATGTGCACGGCGATCGACGATACGACGCTCGCCTCCCGATTGGGATGTGTTCCTTCCGGAGAGGTCACGATGCACGATTCGTGGTCGGGCAGCCTAGGGAGGCTCGACTTCGGAGTGCTGACGGTTCAGGATATCGATCGGTGATGAGTGCACCATGATCTTATGGTGGTCGCGTCAGTTGATACGTTCACGACGACATACCAGGATTGAGGGCGGTCCTAGATGGATGGTTGCACGCATCACTGCGATCGGAGTCGTGACTGACCCTTAGATATCGGGCACGGTGCCCAGTTAAGTCATATGTTCGGGCATGAGACCCAGTTGTTTTACACTGATGATTTTGGGTCAGGGACCCTAGATGGATTTCCAAGTTCATGACGGTTTATAGGAACCGGCATGAACTCTGGAAAGGTCATTGTGGTTCATGACGGTTTATGGGAACCGGCATGAACCTTTGTCAGGTCATTCTGGTTCATGACGGTTTATGGGAACTGGCATGAACCCTGGTTAATGGATGTTATGGATCATGACGGTTCAGGGGAACCAGGCATGAATGTTTATGTTATGTATATATATGTTCATATACCTTCCTTTACTTGTTCTATTATCTCCTCCGGGGAGGGTCGTTGGCCTGGGTGGACCCCAGAGTAGTCACGAAGCATTGACTGAGTGGGAGTTTCCCCCGTTGGGTTCCTTACTCGCAGGAAGGCTGGTTACTATAACCTCGGGTAGGGTCAGTGGTCTGCGGACATTGACTTTGTCTTTGAGAAGACTTGGGTTTGAGACCTCGGGTAGCACGCGCGTAGCTTTGGAAACCGTGACAGGATTGGTTGTGTGAATTATATGTATATGTGATGTATGCTACATGATATGATATATGGTGTGTGTTTACACAGGTTTTGGGCAGTGGCCCGTATGGTTGGTTTCTTATGATTTGGGCCGAGTCCCTTATGGATTTGGGCAGTAGCCCGTATGGTCGTTTTCATTATAGTTCTTTCAATCTTGGTTTTGGGCTTAGTTCCCACCTATGGTTTTTCTGGATAAATGGTTTTTGAATGCATGCATGCTTTTTAGTGAAGGGTACAAATGTCTTCTTATGAAATGTTTTTATAAACTTTTGTTTTGTCCACTCACAGCTTTTAATGTTTTGACTGCCCTTCAGGTTGACAACGGATGTGGACTGTAGATGAGATCAAGATATCACATACCTCCTCCGGATCCTCGCGTACTCTGATAGCCCGGGAGGGCAAAGGTTGGAAATATCCCTTGTCTGACACTTCGTGTTAGACGGGAGCAAGGTCATCCCTCACTAATCCCGGGGGGATTGGGATGGGTCCTGTCAACCTGGCCCTCTCTAGATGGTTGTGGAAGCTTGGACGATTATTTCACGATGTTTAAATATGGGTTCACGGGTTTGAGAAAAACAGAGAGAGAGGGAGAGAGAGAGAGAGAGAGAGAGAGAGAGAGAGAGAGAGAGAGAGCGTGTGTGTGTGTGTGTGTGTGTGTGTGTGTGTGTGTGTGTGTGCAGCGTGTGACCGTGAAACCCATTTCCTTTGATCTTCATAGTTGTTAGGGAGGTGTGAATGAAAAATAGAGTGTGGGCGACGAGGAACAAAATGGTACCACCGTGGAAGGCCGTTGTGCAAGGTGGTAGACGGTTAGAGGTAAGCCGTGTGCCCTGTTTTGAAATTCGAAAGTGGGTTTGGTTTAGGCACGTATTAACCAGTCTAAGCAATTGGATGATGATCCTGAAGGTGAGACGAGGTCAATGAACTGGGATTGGATTAAAAAATAGTGAAGTAGGATTTACCGGTTGTTGAACGTTTCTATTAATTGACATATGTTTCTGGTGATCCTATGAACTCAGACGACTCGATTTCGAGGCCTGGACTGGGCAGTGGTGGCCGGAGAGACGACAAAGGAAGTGGCCGGTTTATCTTTCGACTTGGAAGGTAATGTCTAGTTCCTAATTTTATGTTTTGAGCACGTAGATGGCTAAGAAATGTTGGGACGAAGATATAAGAATGAAAAGGGTTGAAATCGGGTTGGAAAAAGGATGAAAATGGTCGTGAACCGGCCTCGCCGATTCGGCTGGACTGGGCTGAACCGAAGTGGTCTAGACTGGGTTGTCCAGAGGTTGAAGATGATAGGGTATTGGCTCGTGAGGCCCACGCGCAGCCCCTTTGGGAGGCGCGTGAGGGTGCGTGGTACAGTGTTTGGGGAAGTTGTCAGCATGACTTTTTATCGTATCGATGTAACGAACATTTTGGAACTGGTTTCAAATCGATCGGACATCGTTTTGATATGATTCAGGATGTCCAAAAGTTTAAAGGTTAGTTTTAAAATAGTTAAAAATTCAGGAAAATTACGGGGCTTTAGTAGAAGCATTATGAAGTACTTAGTGACCTTAGTATATGATATGGACAGGTTCGGGAAATCCGATGATAGTGGAATAGCCGGGAGTGACGTATTGCACACGTATCGAGGCGGCAGCGCGAATGGTCTGTGAGTGGACTTTGCTTTCTAAATTATGATGCATGCATAAATATTTTTATTTATTTTCTATATGTGATTCTATGATTATGATTATGATATCTGTTATTTATGGATTTGCACGTATTTCGAGATGTTTTACATATTTACCCTGATAGGGACCCACCCCGATCCCCGGGGACCACAAGGGGACGTGCCCTACTCCCGTCTGACACCCGAACCAAATTTCCAATTTTAACCTTAAAAACTTAAATGCATAAATGTCCAAATTAAAGTTATACATACAATCCGAATTCAAAAGATGTCAGACAAGGGATACAGTCCAAAATACAAAATCCGAGCACAACTCTAAGCTATCATGCGGGTAACCTACCCAACAGGGGTTCAGGTGCGCAGTGCAGATCTATGCCTCAGCCTCAGGGTCCTCTTCCACCTCAGTAGCACGGCCTGGAGGGGTCACCAAAACATTAAGGGTGAGTGGGCCGAAACTCAAGTTTATAAAACAGTTTAATAATTAAAACATATACTTTTACCCCTCCGTTTTCCAAACATGCATGCATAGTATTTAAAACCATAAAATCATATAAGATATCACAAGCAATATAACAACCATAAATATAAAGTAATCACAGCAACTGCACTATACACTCCGATCTCGACATCCCAGATGTCCGATGTCCCTGACGTCCAATATGGTCACAGTCCCAAGGCTACGCGTGCCACCCGGGGTCTCAAATCCCGAGTCCAATCCCCCGAACCCAGTTCGGGTACGGCATCCCAGATGTCTAGCGTCCCAGACGCACGACGTCCCAGATGTCCAATCATAGCAATCCTGCTCCTGAGTCATCTTACGGTCCAGCACCTCCGTAGAATGACCCTTCGCAAGCAATGCGCCGTGACCGCTCCGGGGTACCACATCCGGAGGAGACAGTATCACATGGTGGATCTATACAGTGTAGTACCTAAGATAATCATCGACATCCGCATGCATATAGATATATAATCCAAAAACAGTGTTCAATTTCCACAAAAAGGGTTTCAAGCCCAACATCGTAAACGTGTCATAACCATAAATCGAGGTAATAAAAATCCTTCATTTGATTCACACACACACACACACACACACACACACACACACACACACACACACATATATATATATATATATATATATATATATATATATATATATATATATATATATATATATACGGAAATGGAAACAGTTATGCATGCAAGGGTTAATGAAATCGGGCCCACTCACAGTACGTCCCCGCTGCGAAACTGCGCGTACGAACTTGTTCCGGGATTAACGTACGATTTCTGTCAGTCCAAATCACATGCAAGGGTTACTATAGGTCCTTAACATTCATCCAAAAAGTCCGAAACAGAAACCGTCTAGGGGAAGCCGTCCGAACACGCTTCCCGAGACAACCGGCCCTAATCTGACCCACTTAACTATCTCAGATCAACATGGTTATTTCACTAAAAATGTTCAGAATGATGAGAGGATAAAAAGTCATGTTGATCGTGATCAGAGATAAGCCTCAACGCGCCCTCACGCGCCGCCCAAAATGGATGCGCGTGAAAGTCACGCGCCTGACACTGTAGCTGCTACAGTGTCATCCCCTTCACCCGTTTCTCTGCAATACGGGTCTGCCACCCGCGGCTTGACCCGGTTAATTAACCCTTAATTCTAACTCGATTCCCTTCGTTTTTGATCCTAACATCTTCTCTAACCATTTAATTTTAGTTCTGTGGCCTTGATTAACCTCGACAGTTCCTAAATCGATCAATCCAAGCTTGAAAAGTCGAATGGGTCGACGTCTGCAACTCACCCAACTTAGCCCCAATCCCAAATCAACTCAGACATGAGCTTAAGGGGACCTAGACGAACACTCTAACACAACCAATTGAACAAGAACTCACCTGGAAGTCGTCGTCCCAAGTTCTGAAACTTCCCTGAAAATGGTAGCCTCAGTCCCAGCTCAACCGTGGCTGGTTCCCTTCGATTTCGATACGGCTGAGTTCCAGTCACTCCCAGAAAGCTAAACCCGTCCTTGGTTTGGTCCAACGATCCTCATAAATTAAAATCTGAATTTCCCTCCAATTTTTCAGAGTTTGGTTTTTCACGGTTTCTCTCAATCTCTCAGGCCTCCCCTTAGCAGAAATGAGTTCTCAACTCAATGGCACTCAGTTAAGCTAGTCGTTCCACTCAGAACCCGTGGGAATCCCTCTGATCCCACTGGGAAAATGTCCCCCGCAACAGTTCAAACCAAGAAATTTAAAACTCCTCTCGTGCCTGTCCATGGCTTCAAGCCACGCTCCACTGTCTCAAAACACATAATTAATTCCCACTAAGACAGTCCACTATAGGTTTAAACAATTGGGATTGTTCAGAATCACCACACACGGTGGTGCAGCAAATGTCCCCCACGACTGCTACAGTAACCAGCTGTAAAATGACCAAAATGCCCTCAGTTCAAAAATTACCAAAATACCCTTCTACTTTCTAGACCCGTAACTTGGTCACCCGATGTCTGTTTGATGCGTGCCGCCTGTCGTTGTACTTAGGGCATCGATACCTACCTAACGGTCTTCGAGTCGTGTGAAAATCAATTGTATTTCAAAAAGTCAACTTTTTCCCCTATTTAATCCAAATTACGAAAATGCCCCTGGACTTCCGAACGTCACAACTTCTTCCCTAATCGTCCGGATTGGACGTGCCACCTGTCTATGGATTCGTGACGTCCCGAACTACGTCACGATCATCGGTTAAAGTCCGTTTGACCCACCAATCAAAAAGTCAACAATTTGACCTTACCATTCATAGGGGTAAAAATGTCATTTTATTCCATATTTTATAATATTACAATCCTCGGATTTTCGGGGTGTTATATACCCGTTTTACGAGATTATGATTTTATGTTATGATTTGATAATGGTTTCGATACTATGATTTTGGGATTTGAATTATGATTTGATTTCAATGGTTTATGAATGGATTTGGAAAAGTGATTTTGATAAACGTGATTTTTGGATTTGGATACGGAATGATGATTTCAAATTCGAATTGGGATTCAGAAGGATGATTTCGGATTCGGATTGGGAAATGGATTTATGGATTTGGATTTCATAAAATGGTTTTGGATTGTATTTGCGGGATCTGGTATTGGGTTTAAAGACCCGAATATGATATGTGACGGGGGGGGGGCTCGGATATGTGATTTTGGGTTTAAAGACCCAGATTGAGTTTAAAGATTCGAGAGTTTAAAGACTCGGATATTGTGATTCTCCTCGTAGGCCTATTGAGTTTAAAGACTCGAGAGTTTAAAAACTCGGATTGATATTGAGGCTTGTTGATTTTAAAGACTCAGATATAAATTGAGTTTAAAGACTCGGATAGATCCAGAAGGTTCGATTGATGGAAATGTGTTTTAAATGTGTTTCAGATTTCTGTGATACACTTATGGTTTTCAAATGGTTTCCAAATATTTTGGGCTATGACCCGGATGATATGGATTTTGATGGTTTTGGGCTGTGGCACGGGATTTGAGAAAAGGAAATGATTTCGGTTTTCATAAACGATTTTTATCATCTCGGAAATGAAATGGTTTTCGAATGCATGCATTGGTTTTACATGGAGGGTATAAATGTTTTTTCTTATGAAATATTTTATGAACTTATTATTTATTTTTGTTCACTCACAGTCTTTTATGTTTTTCAATACCCTTCATGTTGATGCGGTGCGAGCTGTTGTTAGTGAGACAGAGACATCACACATGCGATCCAGAGTGATGCTACGAACTCTGGTTAACTCAAGTTGGTTTTTGGTACATTGACATGGGTATCCCTTGTTTGGCTTACGTGTTCCACATGGGTTAAACAGGTATTTATCCTTCGTGTCGCACGTGGGTTAGACGGGAGCATGACTTATCCCTTAATCCAGGGGGATTGGAGGTGGGTCGTGTCAGTGTATGTGTTGATATTTATGTGTGTTGGTAGTGTGATTGTGTATGTTGGAACCAAAAACCAAAATGACTGAACCTTTGATCTTTTCACCGGAGAACCTAGAGAAATACAGAGGGAAGAGCGAAACAAAAGAAAAGAAAAAAGGGAGCTGGAAGAGGGAAGAACACGAGCTTGGAAAAAACATAGGGAAAAAAATTTAAACACGTGGACCTTGGAATCAAGTTTTGTCGATTTGGACCTTGATTCTTCGAATTGAGGTTATAACTCTCTTCCTCAAACCTTTTCAAGCAGAACCATTAGAATTTCGAGGAAAATCACTCGAGAATAAGCATGTGATTGAACTAGATTAGTGTCGCATGCATCAGTAAAAAAATCAAGGATTTAGGCAAGGAATTTCACGAAATTCAACTCATAAGCATGTTTCTAGGTTAAAATCGAGTAGGATAGTGGAAATAATTGTGAAAAACGCGCAAGAATTTGAAGGGAATTGGAAACGGGTCGCAAAAACAGGTCAAGACCCGAGTTGCTGACCCGCTGGAGGTAGGTGACGAGTACGATTGCGACTGCACCTTGGAATCGAGTTCAAGGCATTGAGCGACATGTCGTAGGTCGGAGGACTGCACCTGAGAGGACAAAAAGAAGCCATGACCATGGGGTTGGCAATCATGTGGGTAGTCAATATGGAGGAAGAAGATGCATCTATGAGGAAAAATATGCACCAGTTAATATGGAGGAAGAAAATGCAGCTATGCCCAAAATGACCAAAGTACCATGCTATATGACTATCCTAAACAACGTCAAACTTGACATTAGTTAAAGGGTGCAACGTTTTTTACGTTGCCCCTGTTTCTAGTGCAAAGTAAGGCATATTACGTTCATGTTTCTAATGTTTTGGAAAATGACATATTTATATATGAAATTTAAAATGGGGATTTGAGACATTCAATTTTTTTTTTCTTTCTAAATTTTAAAAATGTTATCAATCCAAACAAGATAAATGATACATTAGAAATTTTAAAATTATAATTTTTTATTAAATTCCTTTTTATTTCTTTTTCCCATTCAAACACTCTCTAAAATATCTCAAGTTGAAAATATAATAGTGACTTTATTCAGAACTATTTCGCATTGTGATAATAGACAAGCATCGGCTCCGTTAAATGGTTCCCACATAATCACAACAAAAACAAGTTGTTTCAGATTATTGTTTTGATTGATAACAGTTTAATACTTTCGATATTAACCTCTTTGATTTACGTACCCGATCTCCTTATTTAAGACGTGCAGTAAACAAACATAGTTGATTTATGATTTCCAAGTTTAACTTTTACTACTGTCATTGTCATAATTAATTCTTTTCATACGAGTTTACGAGCTTTGTATTAGTTGGGAAGTTGAAATATCAACTTGACACTTAGAAGAATTATATGCATGACTGTCCTGCCTTCAATTTCCTTTGATGTTGATCCAATTGAAGCTAACATATCCGGCAAATAATGTGTTCAAATTGACTTGTGCTTTCAGATCGCAGTCAAGTATTCATTGAAATTAGAAAGAAAGAAAAAATTATGGCTACGCCTCTGTATCTGTTATAATACGTTTTTCATTTATGCACAAATAGAAAACATATTTATCGTTAGTTTATAAACAACTTATATATAAACTTTATGAAAAATCCTTTTTCTTCTTCTTTGCTTTACATCATCAAACAATCTTGAAATCTATAGAGAATAAAGTAGACCTTGAATCATACAATTACAAAGCAATGACCCTCGTCACAATAATTAAACTTGCACAAAGTTTATGTTGCCTGAAAGATTATACGTGTGAACTGTGAAGTGTGAAGGAAGAAAAGGGAAAAGATTTTTTGACCTAATCGAGATTTGTACATGGGGGCCACCCTATTATTCACCATCATTATTCAAGATTCGTTCAAGCATCCACCATCTAACTGAAGACATTTGAGTATTGGCATTAGTTCATTGCTAATAATTTTGTGGAAATTATCCTTCTGCGCACCAGAAGTCTCTTAACTTCTACCACAAGCAAAGATTAAAAACATAATGTTTTTCACCGCAGATCAAATATGATTTGACCCACACACCCTCAAAATAATAATGAAGATGGAGCCTAGCAGAGTGTCTTTTTGTTGCATATATAAATATCTTATCTCCAGCTACAGAGTACAGCCAGCTAGAAAATAGCAAATGTGATATCGATCGCTTCTTGAAATCAAAAAGACAGAAAAAAAAAAAAAGTGGTGAGAAAAAGTGAAGGTGATAACTTTATATGCGGTAGTAGGCGTGGAGGGTGAGCTGGGAAAGAAGAACACATGCATGGATGCTTTTCTTTGTTGAAGCCTATCCAAACATAATCATGGCCATGGCCATCGCCGGCCTTAATGCAATACTATTCAATTCAATATGTTTTGCCAACATGCTGGAGTACTATACATTAAGTAGGGCTTGTCTACGTGCATGAGTACGTAGTTGAGTACTGAACAAAATATGAAGCGGGCCTTCTCCATAATCATTATCCATGACGACTTGGGTAATGCGAACTTGAAAAGCCATGTATTTCCGAGATCAATACTCACGTAATTATAATATAACTTAAGGGGGGCTATTTAAGAAAATATTTCCGGAAAAAAAAATTATAATAGTTATTTTTTTACGAATTCTCAAATCGTTATATTTCGATTAGTATTTGATTTTTTTTTTGTGATTTTTTATATAACTAAATGCACATTCACCAGATATAAATTCAAACAACTCTAATAAATTCGTACAAAGAGAATATGATAAAATTAAGAAATCAGAAACACAGAAGTCATGGTACAACGATTAATAAATAAATTAATTAAAAATTCAAAAGTGCAAAAAAAAAATTAATACTTATTTAATTAAAAATATTAATACTCATTGAATAAAAAATATATATTTATATATTATATTGTATATATAAGTTCGTGAGGGCCTAGGACCCCTACCTAGGGAGCGAATCGGCTGTACCAATTTGGTGTCCCCCTTTCTATGTCTCATTCATGGTTTTTTGACATCTGTATTTTAACTTAATTCCCCCTTTAACAATGATATTTATTTTAATATTATTAAAGAAGTAAAAAACTAAATATTAAATCGAGTCGTCGAGTTATTAGCACAAAACCAAAAAATCCAGCCAAATCGCCTCAAGATCTAAGTTCAGTTGCCACCCAACTTGTCGGCACGGCATTCTTCCTTCACTTCTAGAAGATCTGCTACCCATAAATCCCTCGTTGTGCTTATATGTATATCATTACCTTGTTTTTCGAAATAACTTATTTTCTATCCCATGTTTAGAATTTTGGGACTTATTTGAAATTTTGAGATTTTGGATGGTCATTATATATCTAAACATGATAACTAATGGATAAGAAACTTGAAATTTTAAATTTTTAACAAATTTTATGTTTTTTTTTTCCTTATTCTAATACAACAGTAAGTTTTTCGGGAATAAAAGTAACACGTCATCACTCTTATGTCATTAAATTACGATGCAACGGATATATAAAAAGGTTCAATATTTGGGCCCCCAATAACAGGTAAACAAATAAACAACGGATATATAAAAAGGTCCAATATTTGGGCCCCCACATGTATGGGTAATGGGCTGCGGTCATGGCCCGATTTTATGTTTTATGGGCTAACCTTGGTGGTATATCAACATGGATCTAATTATAATTAACGGAATAATTAAAGCAGTATGATTAGGGAAATTAACTGAAGTTTAACTATTTGACCAAGATTTTTGCTTGAGCAACAAGGAAAATTTGATGCTTCCAAATAAAAATTCCAAAATTTCGCTTTTGACTTTTTGTAATCAAAACAAAACGAACATTTGAGCTTGACCGCAATTTATGGGCTTTTTGTCTAAGAGGAGTTTTCTCGGTCCACGTCGACGCCCTATCGGTGCATTTCCTATTGTGTAGCGTCTACATCAACTTGCTAGTTATACTCGCACCATCATAACCGTCGGATCTGCCTAATATACGGATTTGTTAATACCACCAAAATATATTTACGTGAAAGTTATAACAGCGATTTGCTCCGTTATTTTTTCTGATAATTTATGTGATAAGGGTCTAATAATGAATCCATATTGAAAAGATTCATTCATAAATTAATTAATATAAAATATAGTTAATTCAAAATTTGATAACTCACTAATAATAGTTTGAAAAAAAAAATATATATATTTCATATTCTTGTATTAATTTATCAAAACAAATAAATTAAATACATCAACTAGTTTGGTTTGATCAAAAGAATTTGGATTTGACTACTTTAAATAGGGGCGGATATAAATTCATTAAAACCGCCAACCGATCAATTTCAAAACTTTATTTAGCTAACAATTTATATTTGACCAGATAAAAGTGAAAATGATTTGAGAATCCAAACTGCTCTATTGGTAACGGTTTAAATTTGAATTTTCATTTTGGAAATCTGTTAAATCCAAATCAGATCGTTAATGAATATATTAATTTTTTTATTTTTTAAATTTATTATTAATTCAAATTGAAAATAATAATAAAAAATGATACCCCAGGTATATCCATATAAGAGTATAATAAAAAATTATTAAATAGTAATAATTGTTTGATAAATTTTAATATAGGGTAATATTTTGTAATCCAACTATCTACAAGCTTAATATACAAATTTTTTATTATTGATTATTTTGTTGTTTTTGTATCTTTTTTTATTTTTTTATTCCGTTTTGAAATGAAACCGTTAAGATTTTATATCTAAACCATATCGAACTGTTAAAATTTTAACTATTTAGATTTAGATATTGTCAATACAGTACCCATGGAAGTAAAAATCGGCAATATCGCCGAAATTTCCATGGATATATCGGAATTTTCATGGATAGGCATCTAAACAGGGGGAAAGAAATTATTTCCCCCAATATCGTTGATTTCGCGAAATATCTAGGATTATCGGCGAAATTGACCGATATTCGAGGATATTTCGGCCAACAACGATGGAGCTAGATGAATTTTTCTGGTTTTTCTCCGCCGGAATTCATCTTAAGGCGAGGGCCGGGTGCTATTGAAGGCAGGGAGAGTGTCTCAAAGATGGGGTTTGTTTGGTGTTGTTGGGGCGCTCGACGGTGTTCAATTTTGAGGATAATGATACTGGTTGGTGTCGTTGGTTACGAAGAGGAAGGCATGGAGAATATAACAATCAGGGAGAGAGAAAAGAGCTTTTGGCTTTTAAAAAGTGTCTGGCTTTTTGATTAAATGGAGAGGATGAAGAGCCACATGTCCTCTAATCCTCTACCGTCCAAATTTTTTTTTAAAAAAGCAAAGAGCCACGTCTACAAAAAAACTTGTTTGAGGGGTTGGGAATTATATAGTCCTAAGCTAATGTCACGGTGGACCTTTTCTAATATTATTTTTTTCTTTCTTTTTTGGTTATGGAGAAAGGTTTTCCACTTTTTTTTATTAATTATTTTCTATTATTATATTAATTATTATTACTATTAATACTAAATTAGAATATTAGTACATTGTCATCAATATCATTATTAATATCTATTATTATGATTATTATTTGGTAAAAAATAATTCTTTTATTATTATTAAATACTAGTATATCATTATCAATATCTATTATTATTCTGCTTATTGTTATGTTTTTAACTATATTAACATTCAATTATAGTAACCCACTTCAATTTATGTTTATATTTAAAATTTTATATTATTAGTTATCATCATAATCATATTGTATCATATTATTCATCATATATTTATTATATTAAAGTCATTATATAGTTTTTATTAGTCTTATATAACCATTATTGGGTACTTAAAATTTTCCCAAATTTTCATTAAAAATTTCCAACTTTTAGACTAAATTTCCATCATTTTTATTGATCTTAAATGATATTGATATCGATATCGATATATCGAGCGAGATATCCATAAATTTAACTAGCAATATATTCGTCGATATCGATATTTCAATCCTTGACAGTACCCCACATTAACTTTAATATATTATTTTTTTAAATACAATATTCGAGATATTACTATTTGTTATTAAGTTTGATAAGCATACGTAATGAAACAAAATGACTTAAAATTATCCGTATGTAGAATAATTGTTAATGAAGATTTGTTAATTCAAGAAATTTAACCATAATACTACAAAATTTCTTAAGTTGTTAATTTTCCGCTCAATTTTCTCACTGGAGAATTGTTGTCCTTATTTATTTATTTATTTTTAAATGGTTAAAGACATTGAATAGATCTTCAGGCGAATAATGGTGATAAGAGCCGCACTGAATCATTCCAAAATACCAAAATCCTTATTGCCCAAAAAAAAGTATATTATAAAAATAAATTCTGAACCGAGAAATCTTTGGAAGGGGCTTTGATCAGAACTTACTGTAGGTCCCGTGCGAACCATGAAGGTCTTGACAAGTGTCATTAATAGTGACGGTACACGTCCGGGAAAATTAGAAAGTAGGGCGAAAGACCAAAAACAGCTGATTTTCTAAGGCCTCCTCCTACCAATTTGGTTGGAAAAATAGAACACAGAAAAAGCTCCAGCCTTGACGGCAGAGAGAGCAGAGCCGCCGCCCACCCTCTCTCTACTATCTTCTTCCGTTTGGAAACGTGTCAACAACCCAGAACCCCAATCAACATTATAGGTACCTCTCTTTGTTTCAGTTTGTTTTTTTTTTTCAGTATTTTTATGCTTGTTTTTGTTTCTGAGAATATTTTTTTTTTTGTTTTTGTGGATGACGTGAGTGGTTTTTCCTTTGTATAATGGTGATTGAGGATATGTTTTGGTTGGAGAACTCTTAGATGTCGCAAAGATTGGTTATTTTTTATATCTGTGATTTTTATTTCTTTTGGTTAACATAGGAGGCTGTCTTTTTGGGTCTGAAAGTTTGAATCTTCATGTCATGTGGGTGGAAAGGAAGAATTTTCAATTTATAATGTGTACGGAATGTTGTGGCTTATTTTTAAGTCTTGATGGTTTTGTTTTTCGGTAAGATAGAAAATCAAACCAAGAAATTTAACACTAAGAAACTTCAATGACAAATTGTAGGTGTCAGTTTAAGTTCAACATCAATTAATAGTCACGGAAATAAAGAGTTATGTACCAGGAGAAGGCGAAAATGAATGAGCAACTTCATTTAGTTCTAGAGAGATTAAAGCTGTTACTGCAGATAAAATCTTTGCAAGATGGATGCTGCAATTGTCGATAAGTTTAATGCCTCTGTTATGTTTTAGTTTTTGAGGAACACACAAAACTCATGGTGGCAAACACAGTCCCTTAACATAGGAGTCTTACCTAATCAAGCTTTTTCACAGGCTGTTTGTTAAATCAGAATCCTTCCAAGCCTTTCTGAGCGAACTTGCAGAAAATACATGAACTAAACAAGCGATTTTTTGATGTGGGGTTGTCCCATTTGACTCTTTCTTCACATGTTTACCTATTTTAGATTTGGGGATTTGTCGTGGTTGAGTAAATAAGCTTGAAGAACAATTTATTGATGAGACAAGGACCAAAGTAAGTATGATTTGTGGTATTCTATGCACGATTTTGTGCATTCAATTGCTGCATTCAGATGCTAACATGTGTAGGAATACGTCTAGCTGATTTGGAGTACTTGATCAGAAAAACAATTGACAATGTCTTCTTTGCAGTTTATTCTTCAAGAAGTCGTTACAAATCACATTCAAATTTAACGTGGTGTTTCTGAGAGGTTCTCCAAACCAATGATCTCTTAATCAATAAGCAGATGGGTTGGCCAATACCATTGCTGGAGCAGAGTGGTATAGGCTGGAACCTCCATTTGGGATTACTGAGCATTTTTGGGGACTTCAAAGCTGTTTTTAAATAAATTGATAAATGAAGTCTGATTGTATGATCAATAATCCTTATTTAACGAGATCGTTTCTTATTGAGGGGAATGAATGATATCTCCCCTGTGAAGAAGTATCTCATTATAGGGACGGATATTCCAGGTATTAAGGTTAGGATAATCTATATTCAGTTTTGATGCAGCTTTGATTTGATTAACTTGTACCTAGCGGACTGTCACTAGCATTTTCTCTATTCAGCTGTTGCAAAAATTCCATGTTGATTTAGATGTTGCTAATTCCTTATTCTTTTGTTTTTGTGCAGGTAATACAGTGTCTTTAAATTATGTTGCGAGCAAAGCACATAAGTAACCTCTCAAGCAGTGCGAGGTCATTTTTCCTTAATGGGTCCCGATGTAGTGCAACAGATGGAAGTTCATGCACTTGCTCTGAAGATGAAACTTGTATTTCACAGAGGCAGGAAACAAGACCTGGAGGTCTACTTGCCCAAAATCCATCTGCCATGGTATCCAAACCTTCTATGAGGCGAGGAACCATCATTTCGGGAGATGCAGTAAAAGTGGTAAGTTCTCAGAAAGCTGCAAGTGTTGAACAAAAATCTTCTATCAAACAGGTTGCAACGGCCCAAAGACCTTTTAGAAAATCAGAGACAGTAAGTTATGCTAGTACCACAGATGTGGTGAACTCCTCACCTCACGTTGCAGACCAGTTTGCTAAGGCTGGAGTTGCAGCTGTAAATTTTCTGTCTGATATAGTAAATGGAAAGCTTCCTTTGTCTGATGGGCTTGGAATTCTTAGTTTTCCGAATAACTGTATGGTTGATCCCACCAGGCCCCTCTCCAGTATCAAGCCATCGCATGTGAAACAAATAAAAAGAGAGCATTTCTCTAGCGTTCATCCAAAACCATCTACTGAGATAGCATCTGTATCTAAGCCTACAAGTAATAATCAGGGTTCTAAAGGAAAAGGTGAGAAACCCAGTTTTGTTAAAGGTAATCATGTTCCATATGCTAGGATGGAAAACTCAGCAATGGCTCACGGTGCATTTTCCGACACTCGTGATAAAAGGTCTATGCCATATAAATCAAAAGTTCATCCAAACAGCTTCATACCAAATCACAGTTCCAATGAGCAGACTTCTGATGCAGAGACTATGGGTCGTGTGAATAAAGATTTCAACAGGCCTATAAGAGATATGAAAATGTCAACAGGAATAGCTCCGAACAACAGGCAGTTTGCACACACTGGGAATGTTGTTCAAAATGTCTCACGTATACTGCAACAGATTAGATGGGGTCCTTCTGCAGAGGCGGCTCTTGGAAATCTCAACTGCTCAATGGATGCATATCAAGCAAACCAAATTTTGAAGCAACTTCAAGATCATTCTGTTGCTCTTGGCTTTTTTTATTGGCTAAAGCGGCAAGCAAGATTCAAGCATGATGGCCACACTTATACCACCATGGTTGGCATCCTTGGCCGTTCCAGGCAGTTTGGTGCCATTAAAAAATTGCTTAACCAGATGGTGAACGAAGGATGCCAGCCAAATGTTGTGACATATAACCGGCTGATTCATAGCTATGGTCGTGCAAACTATTTGAAAGAGGCTATGAATGTGTTCAATCAAATGCAAGAAGCAGGGTGTGAACCTGACCGTGTCACCTACTGCACACTAATTGACATTCATGCAAAATCTGGTTTTCTTGATGTTGCCCTTCAACTGTATGATAGGATGCAAGATGCTGGTCTTTCTCCTGACACATTCACTTACAGTGTTATGATCAACTGTCTTGGAAAAGCTGGCCATTTAGCTGCTGCTCACCGGCTGTTTTGTGAGATGGTTAATCATGGTTGTGTTCCCAATTTGGTCACGTATAATATCATGATAGCTTTGCAGACAAAAGCAAGGAATTATGAGACCGCTTTAAAGCTCTACCGTGACATGCAAGGTGCGGGGTTTGAACCTGATAAAGTAACTTATAGCATAGTAATGGAGGTGCTTGGCCATTGTGGGTATCTCGAGGAAGCAGAGGCGATTTTTGCTGAAATGAAGCGGAAGAACTGGGTACCTGATGAACCTGTTTATGGTCTTTTGGTTGATTTGTGGGGTAAGGCTGGAAATGTTGAAAAAGCATGGAATTGGTATCAAGCAATGCTCCATGCAGGTTTACGGCCTAATGTGCCTACTTGCAATTCTCTGCTCAGTGCGTTTCTTAGGATGCATCAGATGTCAGATGCCTATAACTTGTTGCAGAGTATGGTGGGTTTGGGTCTGAGCCCTTCTTTGCAGACATACACTTTACTTCTCAGTTGTTGCACAGAAGCACGGTCACCTTACGACATGGGATTTTGTTGTGAGCTTATGTCAGTCACACGCCATCCTGCACATGCATTCCTATTATCTATGCCATCGGCAGGACCTGATGGGCGAAATGTGCAAGAGCACATGACTAAGTTCTTGGATCTGATGCATAGTGAGGATAGAGAAAGCAAGAGGGGGCTTGTAGATGCAGTAGTGGATTTTCTTCACAAGTCAGGGCTAAAGGAGGAGGCTGGTTCAGTCTGGGAGGTGGCTGCACAAAAGAATGTCTACCCAGACGCCATTAAAGAGAAAAGCTCAAGCTGTTGGCTCATAAACCTCCATGTTATGTCAGATGGTACCGCTGTGACAGCACTATCAAGAACACTTGCTTGGTTTCGCCAGCAAATGCTGATATCTGGAATTTGTCCAAGCCGGATTGATATTGTGACTGGATGGGGCCGGAGGAGTAGGGTCACAGGATCTTCGTTGGTGAGGCAGTCAGTGCAGGAACTGCTTCGTATTTTTAGCTTCCCATTCTTCACAGAAAACGGCAATTCTGGCTGCTTCGTTGGATGCGGGGAGCCCCTTAACAGATGGCTGCTTCAATCTTATGTGGACCGAATGCATTTATTATAGCCGGTAATGCTTCCCTTCTTTCATAACCGCGTAAATTTTGGTTTCTTTTATCCGTGGGAAAGATGAGCAGGATTGGGAAATATTAGGGGTTCGGCTGCGTTGGGGTTGATTATAAGCCTGTATATGTATTATGACTATGTATTGATGTTCTTTCATCTGCAGCTATTTCTTGTTGAATAAAAAGGTTCTATTTTCACAGTATCAGAGTCCTACTTTAAAGTTTGTTCTCATTGTCTTAGATGACATTCTTGTGATGAAGGTCCATTTCAAATTAGTTGAAAATGATGCCCAACTTTTGAAGAGTAAGTAGTTCAGATTGACCATAAAGTTGGGTGGGTGTGTTTTTTTTTTCTTCCTCTTTTTATTCTTTTGTAGACTGAAAGTTGGTGAGGTTGATGCTGTCAAGAAAAATAGGGACGAGGAGAAATTGGTGGTGAATGTGGTGGATCTCAGCCGGCCTTGAGTTCAAAAGGGCTTATTTTACTTGAAAGGATGTCTCACTTGATCTTTTGAGCTTATTTTACCAAAAAGACCATATTTTTATATATTTTTATTTAATATGTTATATATTAATTAGTTATTAACAACATTAATATTTATTTAAAATAGAAACTAGCTTATATGGCTCTTTTAAAGCGCACGAGTTCTGAAACAGCTTTCTTCAAAAGACTATTTAAACTAAGGATGGTGTATTCAATTGGTGATTTTAATACAGTTTGAAATTTAGGTATATTCAATCAAGATTTTAAAGGATTTATTAAAAATCTGTGTATTTAATTTTTGTTTTAATGGAATGTTTTAAAATACGTTCAAATTAGGGAATATTTAAAACGAATTATTTAAGAATCCTTTAAAATATCTATGTATTCAAAAACTAATATATTTTATATGATTTTAACTAATCTTGGATTTGAAAGGGTTTTGTGATGGATAACATAAATACCAAAGCCTAAACACAAATCTAACCTCACTCCCAAAGATTCTGATTTTTTGTCCTCTCTATTTTGTTCCTCTCTTCCTTCACGGCCACTACCACTCACAGTCTCCCACTTCATCTTTCACTCTCGAGCCATTGTAAAGTTCCCTTGAACCACAGGTGCATTTCGTTTTTCACTGATGTTCAGGTAAACTATAGATTATTGAAAATTCTTACTTTTCCATGGCGGCAGAAAAATTTGGGACCAAATATCAAAATTTTGCAAAAATTTTTGTAAGTATATGTGATTACTGGTGGATTTGGTGGCTGGTATAAATTGATTTTTTTGTTTCTTTTTTCAATTCTTCTTGTCCGTATTTGAAGATATTTGTTGCAATCCAGTGAATTTTGAAGTTTTGTTATCAACCTTGTGAAATATGCATCAAAATTTCATGTAATTGGTGGTTTTTTTTTTTTAAATTTAGATCGAGTTTCATTTTGCGGTTGTGGAAGTTCTAAGGGTTCTGAACTTGTACATCAATGTCTGTTTTGTAAATACTAGCACTTTTAGAGAGTAAGTAGCTGCTTATTATTGAAGACTATAATGGCTTAATATATAAAGGGACAACTACTTTCATTGGGAATGATTTGTTCTTCTTAGTGGAAATCTACTGGACTTCAGTTTTCCTCTCATAACTTTTTATGGTTGATGAGGAGCTAATTAAATATTTTTTGCTTATGCTTACATGGTTTTATTTCCTTCAAGCAGTTTAAATAGCACTTTTTCTGAATGATTTGTTAAATTTTATGAAGATCAAGGATAGAGGACTTTTCTTGAATTTTTATCACACTAGCAATTGCAATAGTTCAAGCTTCTTTTTAACAATCCTTATCATCTTGATTATGCTCGAGGATAGCTTTCTTCCTTTTTTTTCCCATTGTTATTCTTATCAGTGGAAGGTTGCCCTGTTGCCTGTTAATGACAATCAGCATACTAACTTACCATGTACTCTTAATGAATATTTAGTTGAACGTTTCAAGAGAATGTTAAATGTGATGGGTTAGCTAGATTAGAAAGCACCATAATGGAGAACTGAGCTATGTCACGCCTAATATTTACCTGAGATCCATGTTATATTACTTTTCTTTTCTTTCTTTCATTCCATCTGCCATTACTATGATATATTCCTAATCAAGAAATGCGTAAATTGACATTACGTATTGCAAAAAAGTTAGCCCTTTAAAGTTTCCTGCTGGAAATTGTAGATGCTAAAAGTTTGCAATTTGGTGAAAGAGGCTAACCTTTTAAAAATTTCTATTGAAAATTGTAGACGCTAAAAGGTTTGCAACTTGGTGAAAGAGTTATTACTTCTGGTGCTGCTAAGTGAGCCATTGAGCTACCTAAAACCAGTTATGGTAGAATCTTGATGTCAATTGAATCATATTTTTAATACTTGTTCTAAATCAGTTTTTTCTCTTAGTGGTTGCAGCTTGGTGAATCAATTTGTTATTTTTGTACTCTAATCAACGTGTTATAAAAGTGTTTGCTATTAGCTTTAGAAATATATAGGTGTGGTACTATGACATATAGATTATGCTTCAAAGGTGTTCAAGGTAAAGTAAAATAAAGCTAGATATTTAACCATAAAATTAGCTAGGTAGTATGAGGTACAAAAAAAGAATACAAAAATTTGTGCGATATGCAAACTAAAATACACATAAAGATAAAATCTAAACAAATATTTTAAAATCATAACAAATCAAGAATTTAAAATCATAACAAATCAAGAAGCCAACCCTTTAAAGTTTCATGCTGAAAATTGTAGATGCTAAAGGTTTGCAATTTGGTGAAAGAGACTAGCCTTTTAAAAATTTCTATTGAAAATTGTAAACGCTAAAAGGTTTGCAACTTGGTGAAAGGGTTATTACTTTTTGTGCTGCTAAGTGAACCATTGAGCTACCTAAAACCAGTTACGGTAGAATCTTGATGTCAATTGAATCATATTTTTAATACTTGTTCTAAATCAGTTTTTTCTCTTAGTGGTTGCAGCTTGGTGAATCAATTTGTTATTTTTGTACTCTAATAGAAGTGTTAGCTATTAGCTTTAGAAATATATAGGTGTGGTACTATGGCCTATAGATTATGCTTCAAAGGTGTTCAAGGTAAAGTAAAATAGAGCTAGATATTTAACCATAAAATTAGCTAGGTTGTATGAATTACAGAAAAAGAATACAAAAATGTGTGCAATATGCAAACTAAAATACACATAAAGATAAAATCTAAACAAATATTTTAAAATCATAACAAATCAAGAAGCTAGCCCTTTAAAGTTTCATGCTGAAAATTGTAGATGCTAAAGGTTTGCAATTTGGTGAAATAGGCTAGCCTTTTAAAAAATTCTATTGAAAATTGTAGACGCTAAAAGGTTTGCAACTTGATGAAAGGGTTATTACTTCTGGTGCTGCTAAGTGAGCCATTAAGTTACCTAAAACCAGTTATGGTAGAATCTTGATGTTAATTGAATCATATTTTTAATACTTGTTCTAAATAAGTTTTTTCTCTTAGTGGTTGCAGCTTGGTGAATCAATTTGTTATTTTTGTCTCTAATCAACCTGTTATAGAAGTGTTAGCTATTAGCTTTAGAAATATATAGGTGTGGTACTATGGCCTATAGATTATGCTTCAAAGGTGTTTAAGGTAAAGCAAAATAGAGTTAGATATTTAACCATAAAATTAGCTAGGTTGTATGAAGTACAGAAAAAGAATACAAAAATGTGTGCGATATGCAAACTAAAATACACATAAAGATAAAATCTAATCAAATATTTTAAAATCATAACAAATCAAGAAGCTAGCCCTTTAAAGTTTCCTGGTGGAAATTATAGATGCTAAAGGTTTGCAATTTGGTGAAAAAGGCTAGCCTTTTAAAAATTTCTATTGAAAATTGTAGACGCTAAAAGGTTTTCAACTTGGTGAAAGGGTTATTACTTCTGGTGCTACTAAGTGAGCCATTGATGTAACGACCCGTCCCAGAGATTAGGGTTAAGGCCGTGATTAAGATGGGATTAGTGAGTAAATGACGATTTTGCCCCTAGTTGGGCAAATAGTTGACTTTAGTTCGGATGGTCAAATGGACTTTGACCGGTG